>JAUIMM010000065.1:14015000-14615000 GCA_031769625.1 Taudactylus pleione
AGAGTCTGCGTAAGTATAGTACTGTACACTACAGTACATTGTTCTCTCTCTCTTTCTCTCTCTCTCTCTCGCTTTTTCTTTCTCTGTCTCTTTCTCTCTTTTTTTCTCTCTCTCTTTTTCTCTCTCTCTCTCTCTCTCCCTCCCTCTCTCTCCCTCCCTCCCTCTCTTTCTCCCTCTCTCTCTATCCCTGTCTTTCTCTACCTCTATCTGTCCCTCCCTCTCCCCTCTCTCTTTTTCTCTCTCTCTATTTCTCTCTCTCTTTCTCTTTTTCTTTCTGTCTCTTTCTCTCTTTTATTTCTCTCTCTCTTTTTCTCTATCCCTCTCTTTCTCTCCCTTTCTCTCTCTTTCTCGCTTTCTCTATCCCTCTCTCCCCCTCTATCTTTCTCTTTTTCTCTCTCTCCCTCTCCTTTGTTTCTCTTTCTTTCTCTCTCTCCCTCCCTCTCCCCTCCTCTCTCTCTTTTTCTCTATCTTTTTTTTCTCTTTCTCTCTCTCTCTTTCTTTCTCTCCCTCCCTCTCTTTCTTTCTCTCCCTTTCTCTCTTTCTCTATCCCTCTCTCCCCCTCTCTCTTTCTCTCTCACTCCCTCTCCTTTGTTTCTCTCTCTCTCTTTCTCTTTTTTTCTCTCTCTTTCTCTCTCTCCCTTTCTTTCTCTCCCCATCTCTCTCTCTCTCTACCTCTTTCTCTCTCTTTTTTTTCTCTCTCTCTCTTTCTTTCCATGTTTCTTTTCCCACAGTTCCAGAGACCCCAAGCCGGCCCGAGCGAGAGTCTGCGTATGTATAGTACTGTACAGTACAGTACATTGTACTCTCTCTTTCTCTCTCTCTCTTTTTCTCTCTCTCCCTCCCTCCCTCCCTCTCTCTCCCTCCCTCCCTCTCTTTCTCCCTCTCTCTCTATCCCTGTCTTTCTCTACCTCTATATGTCCCTCCCTTTCCCCCTCCCTCTCCTCTCTCTCTCTCTCTCTCTCTCTTTCTCTCTCTTTCTTTTTCTTTCTATGTCTCTTTCTCTCTTTTCTTTTTCTCTCTCTTTTTCTCTCTCCCTTTCTTACTCTCCCTTTCTCTATCTTTCTCTATCCCTCTCTCCCCCTCTATCTTTCTCTTTCTCTCTCTCTCCCTCTCCTTTGTTTCTCTCTCTTTCTTTATCTCTCTCTCCCCCCTCTCTGTCTCTCTTTTTCTCTATCTTTTTTTATCTCTCTTTCTCTCTCTCTTTCTTTTTCTCCCTCCCTCTCTTTCTTTCTCTCCCTTTCTCTCTTTCTCTATTCCTCTCTCCCCCTCTATCTTTCTCTTTCTCTCTCTCTCTCCCTCTCCTTTGTTCTCTCTCTCTCTTTTTCTCTCTTTTTTCTCTCTCTTTCTCTCTCTCTTTCTCCCTCTCTCTCTTTCTTTCTCCCCTTCCCTCTCTTTCTTTCTTTCCCTCCCTCTCCGTCTCTCTCTGTCTCTCCCTCTCTCTCTCTCCCTTTCTCCCTCTCTTTCTCTCACTCTCTCCGGTGTTTTCAGGGAAAATTACATGTTTTTTTCCCACAGTTCCAGAGACCGTACCCCCAGCCAGCCCCAGCGAGAGTCTGCATAAGTACAGTACATTGTTCTCTCTCTCTCTTTTTCTTTCTTTGTCTCTTTTTTTCTCTCTCTCGTGTGTTTTCATAAATTTTTTGACTTCTCAACATTGGTTTTTCTTTGACACACAGATGGACTGCTTTATCGTGGAGCCAGGCAGCAGCCCTGCCCCGATACAGTAGTGTACATTACATTGTTCTACCACTGTATACTTACTGTCTCTCTCTCTATCTCCATGCATCTCCAACCTCTTCTCAATACACGCTAATTCTTTCTCTCCTTGTGTTTTTCTTATTTTCCAGTACTGCACAGTATGTTTCGGTGACCTGTCTTTAGGTGCATACACGCTAGACTATTTGGATGAACGCTAACAGTATTGTTCAATGATACAGTACAGAACATTATACAGTGTTGTTCATATTGTCTAGTGTGTACTGTATGCAGTAAATCGCCAAGGATGCATGTGCGCTCTCCCCCAGGGCATCAACGATATCCGCAGTGGGCTGTACATGCAGGTCAATGTATGGATATTTATTAACCCTCCCACCCCCTTGTCTTTCTTCGCTGCCGGCATCAGCAAGTGTGCATAGGGTACACTTGACAATGCCGGCACTGTGATGAACAATATCGCCTAATATACTGTATATAGTGCCTGGTCTAATGCCCATGTCCCACACTGTACAGTAAGTGGATACTGTCATTAAAGTGTAATAATACAGTAGTAATAGTACTGCCAGGCTGAATTATTGAAATTTTTCCATATTGTTTTCATGCAAAATGACAATTTTTTTTTACCCACAGTGCAAGGCACAGAAGGCATAGAAGATCCGTGGAAACGGAAACAGTCCATTTTGTGTAAGTACTTTACCGTACACTACTGTACATTGTCTTCTACTGTATCGCACTCCTTTTTTTTACTTTCAGTGTCTCTCTCTCCCTCCTGTACTACAAAGACCACTCTCACTTGCTCCGGGGCTCGCGTGCGCACTGCCGGACAATCGACCCGGTTGTGCGCGGATCTGAATCAGGCCCTGCTATAATTCTTTCTCTACTGTACTTGTGTAACAGGAACATTCTGTTTTTTTCCCCCCACAGTTCTGCAACAAGGAAAGCTACGTCGCCAGCCCCTCACTGACCCAAATTTGGGTTTTTGCCCGCGTAAGTACTGTACCTTACACTACTACAGTATACAGTACTATAAATTGTCTTCTACTGTATCACTCTCATTTTTCGAGTGTTTGTATTGGTGTTATGTATGGAGGTGTTATTTTTTCTACCGTATAATCGTTTTTTTCTTAAACACACAGTAAAAAAATTCAAACTGGAGCAACCAGAGCCACAGCACCCTGCCCTCTGTACGCGTAAGTACAGTACTGTATCTTTTTCTGCCTCTTTTTCTCTCTCCCTCTCTTTCTGTCCCTCCCTCTACCCCTCCCCCTCTCTTTCTTTTTCTCCCTCCCTCTCCCCCCTCTCTATCTCTTTCTCTTTCCCCTCCCTCCCTCTCCCCCTCCCTCTCTTTCGCTCTATTTTTCTCTCGCTCTTTCTCTCTCCCTCTCTGTCTTTCTCTCCCTCCCTCTCTCTTTTACTCTCTCTGTCTTTCTCTCTCCCTCTCCCCCTCCCTCCCTCTCTCTTTTTCTCTCTCTCTTTCTCTCTCCCTCCCTCTCTCTTTTTCTCTCTCTGTCTTTCTCTCTCCCCCTCCCTCCCTCTCCCCCCCTCCCTCTCTTTCTCTCTCTTTTTCCCTCTCTCTTTCTCTCTCCCTCTCTGTCTTTCTCTCCCTCCCTCTCTATTTTTCTCTCTCTCTGTCTATCTCTCAACCTCTCCCCCTCCCTCCCTCTCCCCCTCCCTCCCTCTCCCCCCTCCCTCTTTCTTTTTCTCCCTCTGTCTGTGTTTGTTTTTTTTGTTATGGAGGCTCTGTTCAAGATTTAAACAGTTTCTTTGTTTCCAAATGGTTTTGATGGAAACTGTTCTTTTTCCACAGTCCTACCACCAACAGTGGCGGAAACAACACCACCAAGTGGCGTCTCCATGCTGCGTAAGTGCAGTACACCACATTGTTTTCTACAGCACTGTATCTTTCTCCTTTTTTTCCCTTGTCAGTCTTTCTCTCTCTTTCTCTCTCTCTGTCTTTCTCTCTCCCCCTCCCTCCCTCTCCCCCTCCCTCATTCTCCCTCCCTCTCTCTCTGTCTCTCTCCCCCTCCCTCCCTCCCTCTCCTCCTCCCTCTATTTCACTCTCTTTTTCTCTCTCTCTTTCTTACTCCCTCTCTGTCTTTCTCTCCCTCCCTCTCTCTTTTTCGCTCTCTGTCTTTCTCTCTCCCTCTCCCCCTCCCTCCCTCTCCCTTTTTCTCTCTCTCTTTCTTTCTCCCTCCCTCTCTCTTTCTCTCTCTCTGTCTTTCTCTCTCCCTCTCCCACTCCCTACCTCTCCCCCTCCCTCTACCCTCCCTCTCCCTCTCTTTCTCTCTCTATTTCTCTCTCTTTTTCCCTCTCTCTTTCTCTCTCTCCCTCTCTGTCTTTCTCTCCCTCCCTCTCTCTTTTTCTCTCTCCTTTTCTCCCTCTGTCTGTGTTTGTTTTTATTGTTATGGAGGCTCTGTTCAAAACTTATACAGTTTATTTGTTTCCAAATGGTTTTGATGGAAACAGTTCTTTTTCCACAGTTCTACCACCAACAGCGGTGGAAACACGTCCATGCTGCATAAGTGCAGTAAACCACATTGCTTTTTTCCCTTGGCAATCTCTCTCTCTCTCGCTTTCTCTCTCTCTCTCTCTCTCTCTGTCTTTCTCTCCCTCCCTCTCTCTTTTTCGCTCTCTGTCTTTCTCTCTCCCTCTCCCCCTCCCTCTCCCTTTTTCTCTCTCTCTTTCTTTCTCCCTCCCTCTCTCTTTTTCTCTCTCTGTCTTTCTCTCTCCCTCTCACCCTCCCTCCCTCTCTCTTTTTCTCTCTCTCTTTCTTTCTCCCTCCCTCTCTATTTTTCTCTCTATGTCTTTCTCTCTCCCTCTCCCCCTTCCTCCCTCTCCACCTCCCTCTCCCCCTCCATCCCTCTCCCCCCTCTCTCCCCCTCTCTTTCTCTCTTTTTCTCTCTCTTTGTCCCTCTCTCTTTCTCTCTCTCTCTCTGTCTTTCTCTCCCTCCCTCTCTCTTTTTCTCTCTCCCTCTCCCCCTCCCTCTCTTTCTCTCTCTTTTTCTCCAACAAAAACAAACACAGACAGAGGGAGAAAAAGAGAGAGTTTGTTTTGTTGTTATGGAGTCTCTGTTCCAGATTTATACAGTTTATTTGTTTCCAAATGGTTTTGATGGAAACTGTTCTTTTTCCACAGTCCTACCACCAACAGCGGCGGAAACAACACCACCACCCAGTGGCATCTCAATGCTGCGTAAGTGCAGTACACCACATTGTTTTCAACAGCACTGTATCTCTCTCCTTTTTTTCCCTTGTCAGTCTCTCTCTCTCTTTCTCTCTCTCTGTCTTTCTCTCTCCCTCTCCCCCTCCCTCCCTCTCCCCCTCCCTCCCTTTCCCCCTCCCTCCCCCCCTCCATCTCTCTTTCTCTCTACCTCTCTGTCTTTCTCTCCCTCCCTCTCTCTTTTTCTCTCTCTGTCTTTCTCTCTCCCTCTCCTCCTCCCTCCCTCTCTCTTTTTCTCTCTCTCTTTCTCTCTCCCTCCCTCTCTCTTTTTCTCTCTCTGTCTTTCTCTCTCCCTCTCCTCCTCCCTCCCTCTCTCTTTTTCTCTTTCTCTTTCTCTCTCCCTCCCTCTATATTTTTCTCACTCTATCTTTCTCTCTCCCTCTCCCCCTCCCTCCCTCTCACCCTCCCTCTCCCCCACCCTTCCTCGCCCCCTCCCTCTCCCTCTCTTTCTCTCTTTTTCTCTCTCTTTTTCCCTCTCTCTTTCTCTCTCCCTCTCTGTCTTTCTCTCCCTCCCTCTCTCTTTTTCTCTCTTCCTCTTTTTCTCCCTCTTTTTCTCCCTCTGTCTATGTTTGTTCTTGTTGTTATGGAGGCTCTTTTCAAGATTTATACAGTTTATTTGTTTCCAAATGGTTTTGATGGAAACTGTTCTTTTTCCACAGTCCTACCACCAACAGCTGCGGAAACAACACCACCACCCAGTGGCGTCTTCATGCTGTGTAAGTGCAGTACACCACATTGTTTTCTACAGCACTGTATCTCTCTCCTTTTTTTCCCTTGTAAGTCTCTCTCTCTCTCTTTCTCTCTCTCTCTGTCTTTCTCTCTCCCTCTCCCCCTCCCTCCCTCTCCCCACCCTCCCTCTCTCTTTCTCCCTCTCTGTCTTTCTCTCCCGCCCTCTCACTTTTTCTCTCTCTGCTTTCTCTCTCCCTCTCCCCCTCCCTCCCTCTCTATTTTTCTCTCTCTCTTTCTTTCTCCCTCCCTCTCTCTTTTTCTTTGTCTGTCTTTCTCTCTCCCTCTCCCCCATCCTCCCTCTCCCCCTCCCTCTCCCTCTCTTTCTCTCTCTTTTCTCTCTCTCTTTTCCTCTCTCTTTCTCTCTCCCTCTCTGTCCTTCTCTCCCTCCCTCTCTCTTTTTCTCTCTCCCTCTCCTCCTCCTTCCCTCTCCCCCTCCCTCTCTTTCTCTCTCTTTTTCTCTCTCTTTTTCTCCCTCTGTCTGTATTTGTGTTTGTTGTTATGGAGGCTCTGTTCAAGATTTTTACAGTTTATTTGTTTCCAATTGGTTTTGATGGAAACTGTTCTTTTTCCACAGTCCTACCACCAACAGCGGCGGAAACAGCACCACCACCCAGTGGCGTCTCCATGCTGCGTAATTGCAGTACACCACATTGTTTTCTACAGCACTGTATCTCTCTCCTTTTTTTCCTTTGTCAGTCTCTCTCTCTCTCTCTTTCTCTCTCTCTCTCGCCCTCCCTCCCTCTCCCCCCCTCCCTCTTTCTTTTTCTCCCTCTGTCTGTGATTGTTTTTGTTGTTATGGAGGCTCTGTTCAAGATTTATACAGTTTATTTGTTTAGAAAATGGTTTTGATGGAAACTGTTCTTTTTCCACAGTCCTACCACCATCACCACCCAGTGGCATCTCCATGCTGCATAAGTGCAGTACACCACTTTGTTATCTACAGCACTGTATCTCTCTCCTTTTTTTCCCTTATCAGTCTCTTTCTCTCTTCCTCTGTCTTTGTCTCCCTCCCTCTCTTTTTTTCTCTCTCTCTCTCTCTGTCTTTCTCTCTCCCTCCCTCCCTCTTCTGTACTTGTGTAACAGAAACACATTTTTTTTTCAACAGCACTAACAACTCAAGGGCCCCAGTCCTTTTCCTCCTTTAGAGCATGGCTTGCTGCCCTGAGTAAGTACCGTGCACTACTGTACTGTACATTGTGCTCTCCTTTTTACAGTGCCTCTCTCTTCCTCCTGTACTCCAAAGACCCATCTCCAAACTCTTCTCCTTACACACTAATTGTTTCTGTACTTGTGTAACAGGAATATTTTTTTTTTCCCACAGTGCTGGAACGTGGAAGGACACAGCCACAACCCCCCACTGGCCAGTTGCCGGAACCTGGGCCAAGCAGGCCTCACAGGCCATGTAAGTACTGTACCCTACACAACTGTACATTGTCTTCTTCTGTACTGTCTCTCTCTCCTTTTTTTGTTTTCACAGCATCTCTTTCTCTCTTCTGTATTACAAAGACGCATCTCCAACCTCTTCTCCTTGCACACTTTGTGTTTTTATTTTTTTTATAAAGGACATCACTCTAAAGGTGCCCATCCACTTAAAGATACCGGTATGACAACCACTGCATGATTACGACATTGTAATCATGCAGTCGTTTGTCAGTACAGTATGTGATGAGCCTACTCTGAACAAGCAGTTGTTCAGTGCAGGGTCATCAATCATTTGCAAACATGCTTTGCAGATACTGTACAGTAATAGTTATTACATTGTGGGAGGTTACTGTACTGTATATACACCGCACCTAAAGTATCCCTCTGTCTGCCAGCCTGAAGCTTCAGTCAGTATAATGACCTTTGGTGTAGCAATGTGTGGACTGTACAGTACTTTTCCTGCATTGGACCGTACTGTATCCATTGTATTGTTTTGTTCGTTTATGTACTGTACAGTACTTTGTTAGGAGCTACAGTAGCCAAACCATGTACAGTAGCACCATACCATATCAAAGTAAATACAGCACTGTTAATGTGAATATATTTTTTTCCAATACAGTCCTCCGTCAGGGACCCGAAGGGAGGCAGGGACCACGCCTGACTCGAGGTAGAGTACAGTATTTATGGTAGTGTCCAGATTGTACAATATTGTATATTAGTGTTGTAATACTATACCCTTTTTTTTCTCCCTACAGAACAAATAATTTTTTTCTTAGGGCTGTACCGCCAGATGGCCCACCACCTTGTGGATTTTTTTTTACATTTTTTGTTTACTTTATTTTTGTTTATTTTTGATTTTTATTAAAATTATTTATATACAGTACAACGTTTTCTGTCTTTATTGGTTCTGTGAATAAAGTACAGTATACTGTATTTAAATGTATTGATACTGTAGCAACAATATGGTAAGAAAGTACAGTACAGTAAGTCACCCATTCAGTACTTTTATTAATTGCACACCACTCTTAAGGGGTGATTTAATAAAGCTTGGAGAGAGATAAAATTTGAGAAACTGTAAATACAGTAGCACCAACCAATTAGCTACTAGAGTAACTGTCATTTTTCAAACATAGCCTGTACAGTGACAGTTAGGATCTGATTGGTTGGTGCTATTTATCTACAATTTTATCTCTGACTAAGCTTTAACTAAATAAATACACGACAACAGTAAACTTTTTTTAGCCAATCACGTGTTTTTGCTCCAATGGGTGAAAAAGTGCCAACCAATGTGCTCCCAACTGTCATCTCACAGGCTGTGTTTGAAAAATGACAGTTGGGAGCTGATTGACTGACACCTTATCACTTTTTTATCACTTTTCACTCTGTCTCCTAACACTGCTTAGTACAGTAAATAGACCCCTTGGAGTGAAAAGACCACCCCTACATTGAAAACGGCCCTCAGTGTATACAGTACTGTATGTCTACTATACTGTATACTACTGTAAGTGCCAGGCAGCTGTGAAATCACTGGGATGGGCAACAGGGATACTGTACAGTATATGACTGTGGGCGGCAACCCCCCTCGGCCGGCGCGCCTCTGGTGAGTGAAATCCTGGCCAATAGGATGATACACCCCTGCATATGTGTGTTATTGACTTTTGTACCTTTTTAATGACAAATGCATGTGTTGGGTCTCATGCGCACTTAAAGACTGAATTACATACAGTACAAACACCAATTTTATAAATTAATGACAATTTTTATTTAACCTACAGTAACATGCTGTACAGAGGGGGGGAACTTCTTTAGCTTTTCACCCCCGTAGTCCTCTACTGTCCCCCGCTTCTTTCTTCTACCGCTGGCATGTCCTGGAATTCCAAGCCGGACACGGACATGACTACTGTACAGTACCTAGGAGGAAGGAGATGACGTGAGAACAGTCCTTCCTCAATGCCGACCGATATGCCCTACTGGACTGAGGACTACAGTACACAAAAAGATTAGGCTTTTAAGTTAAAATCATCACTGGCACTTTTGGCCTCAGATCCAGAGTTTCACCTATACCAGGTGCAGACTCTACCTTGCATCAGAGTGCAAGGTCCACTGTACGCCCTGAAGAAAGGAGTATAGGCAGAGATGAACAGACAGTAAAAGACAGACACACAGGTACGGTACATACAGTACTCACCAGAGATACTCTTTTTCTTCGTCCCGCTCAATCCCACACAGAGGTTCCTGTAGGAGAGAGAATATGCCATGCAAGGCCCTTTCCTGCTCTAATGGTGTGTCACACTAATCTACTGTAACATTAATATCAGCCCTACTGTATCTCACCAGCCTAACAAACTACAATATTAATGTACAGTACAGTTGCCCTCACAGAGGGCCTACCGGTACCTGTTATGGTGGAAGAGGCTTTGAGGGGTGGAACTTCTTTAGCTCTTTTGCTTTCCACCCCTGTAGTCCTCTCCTGTCCTCCACTTCTCTCTTCACATGGGTCTTCCTCTCTTCAGACCTGTTGGTCTACTGTAGGTTGGGTTTAATGTTCCGTTGGCCTCACATAGGGCCTATCTGTTATGGTGGAAGAGGCTTTGAGGGGGGGGACTTCTTTAGCTCTTTTGCTTTCCACCCCTGTAGTCCTCTCCTGTCCTCCACTTCTCTCTTCATACGGGTCTTCCTCTCTTCAGACCTGTTGGTCTACTGTACAGTAGGTTGGGTTTAATGTTCCGTTGGCCTCACATAGGGCCTATCTGTTATGGTGGAAGAGGCTTTGAGGGGGGGAACTTCTTTAGCTCTTTTGCTTTCCACCCCTTTAGTCCTCTCCTGTCCTCAGCTTCTTTCTTCTGCTTCTGCCACGTCCTGGCCAGAGGCGGCACTGGGTCTTCCAGTCTTCTGACAAGTCCCTTCAAGTCGTGTTTGTTGATTGCAGATCTGTACTTGTATGCGTGACTGTCCTCCATGCATGTTTCCTTGGCATGCGCAGCACCCCATTCAGCGTGTCCTTTATCTGGGTAAGTTCTTCTTTTCCAATCCTGAATCTTGTCCGGCATCTTGAGAGGATATCTTCTCTTACATTGTTGGGGATTGGCACTTTCTTCTGACTTCCATCAAAGTTCACCCGCTTGGTCCAATTGCAATACAGGTCATAGGGCACGTGTTCCTGAAATATTGCTTGTGCATATCGATGCATCTCACAATAGACAGCTCTGTAAATTTCATTGTCCTTGTCAACGTTGATCACAGCCAGTGGTATATCCGGTAAGGGTGTTCCAAATACAGTCAGTGGTGCTGGGGTGCTCGACATGACAGGCGCTCCTGGTGAAAGTACAGGCATGCTTGCATTGTTGATCCTCGATTCTTCAACTGACCGTTCAGGCAGGCGATATGATGCCACTGGTGTACTCTCACACTGAGGCAGGCTGCATGATGGCACTGGTGTCATGTCCAAGTGCTCTGATGCCACTGTATTGTCCATATCTAGCAAGTGGAAGGATGGGTCAGTCTCCAAGTTGAAATCATCGTCGTTATCCTCAGGCTCAAATTCATCCGGTGTGACCATTTCATACTGGATTGCCTGGTCATGTCTCTTCCTGGTATTCTGGGCAGCGGCCTCTTGCCATTCTTCTTTACTTTGCCGGATTGCTTCTTTCATTGCTTTTGCAATGGTGTCCTTCAGCCCTTCCTTCAGCTCTTCTTTCAAGTTGTCAATTTTCGCTTCCAGTTGACCAACTTTTCCCACGAGGTCTCTCACAATCCTAGCACAGCTACATGTGCATGCATTATCTTCTTGGAATGACAGTTTTCGATGAGTTGGTGAGTGGGATACTTCCTCAACAAGAGGCTCAAAGGTGTCCAATTCTTCGGGTCCATAAAACACTGGTGTTTGCTCCTGGTTCTGGACGTTCATGTGTTGCTCCACGTTCCCTGGTCCATTTTCTCCGATGTCCACTTGCAAAGAGTTGTTCTTGGGCTTTGCATTCTTCCTTGCCTTGACTAGAAGAGGTACCTATAAATTTTCCTTACCTGTTTTCTTCTTGGAAGGTTTACTAAGTGGCTGTTGTTGCTGCTCATTATCGTGATCTACCTCTGCAACTCTGCCTGACTTCCGAGTCACCTTTGTTGCTGTACCCTGAGCTTCAACAGCTGTTTCCTACAGTATCAACCCGCTGGTACTGTAAGTACGGTAGCTTGCTATGTTATGGTTCACGGTCATTTTGCAGTTTGCTGTGTTAGACGCTGATTTGCATAGCCAGGTTTCAATGCATAAGGTACTGTTTTGTTTTGCTCGGTGGTCATCTTAGTTTTAGTTGCAATATTGCTGTGTTTAACGTCCCGCTGCCTGGGTATGCCCCATCCTTCACTCATCCCCGTAGACACTTATTTGTGTATCGAGTAACTATCACACACACCGATCGTTTCCTAGCCTCCCACTGCCCCTCATAGTCTCCCATGAGTGACCGTACTGTCCCCGCCGCCATCTTGTTTTGCTCGGTGGCCATTTTAGTTTTAGTCGCAATATTGCTGTGTTTAATGTCCCACTGCCTCGGTATGCCCTGTCCTTCACCCATCCCCATAGACGCTTATTTGTGTATCGAGTAACTATCACACACACCGATCATTTCCTAGCCTCCCGCTCCCCCTCATAGTCTCCCATGAGTGACCGTCCTGTTCCCACCACCATCTTGTTTTGCTCTGCGGCCATATTAGTTTCAGTCGCAATATTGCTGTGTTTAACGTCCCGCTGCCTCAGTATGCTCCGTCCCCGTAGTCGCTTATATGCGTATCGAGCTTCAATTAAACACACCGTTTAATTGATCAATTCCTAGTCGCTCATTGTCCCATATAGTCTTCCGTGAGTGACCGTTCTGTCCCCGCCGCCATCTTGTTTTGCTCAGCGGCCATCTTAGTTTCAGTCGCAATATTGCTGTGTTTATTGTCCTGTTTGTCTCCTTCATACGGTAGATAAATATTTGCGAATTAAGGGGCATACTGTATGTACTGTAAGAAAGCTTGATGTGAGATTAAATTGGGAAATATATATCACTAATTAGCTCAAAACTATCATTTATTAAACACAGCCTGCAAAATGAAATTTACTAGCTGGTTATACTGTACAGTATATACCGGTGTACACATGTTACGGCTGATGTACAGTAAGAATGTAATACCCCCCTGTGTTTTTTAAGATACTAAACATTAAATTATGTACTGTATACTGTACTCAGTCTGTATACTCAGCAACAGTACTGTACCATATTTCTCATGTTCTCTCCACAGATTTTGTCGTCAAACATGGCAAAAAGCAGCAAAGCCATCAGCAAGATAATTGCAAGCATGAAAAAAGAACACAAAACAACACGACAGATCCAGGCCTGGCTGAAAGAGTGTGGTGTTCTTGTTAGTTTACAGACTGTGCGCTATCATGCATTTGAGAGAACGCGGACCAGATATAGATTTCCTTCTAAATGCACATGGTAGGTACTTTACAGCAACCTTTTTTTATTATACTGTATGTAGCTAGATTGCTACTGTATTGTGTTCCAATTTCAACACTAACTGTCAAATAATTGCTACAGTATATGCTCTGTATGTGTTCTACCGTAGGAGCGTCAAAAAGATTGTGCACAAATTGACTTGTGAGGATGATGAGCATACAGCTTTACAAATCCAACATATTCTAAAACCAGAATGTGACCTGGACATCTCCTGTTCCAGCATCAAACGGATGCGTAAGGAACTGGGATGGACATTTGGCCCTACAAGGTACTGTACATAAAATATATATATATTAATAATGCACTGATTTTACATGACAGTAAACTAAAACTTGTTTTTATTCCACAGGATAAATCCCATGATAAGGGATGTTAATAAAGTAAAGAGAGTTGAACAAGCACGACGGTGGATAGAGATTGGAGAGAATTATAATGACGTAATTTTCACAGATGAAACTTCGGTTTCTCTCGAGAGGTTCTCAAGACTGTCCTTACGACACCATGCACATCTCTCACTTAAACCACATCCGAAGCATCCGTTATAGGTCCATGTATGGGGAGGTATATCTCGTTGGGGTGCAGGACCGATCTATATTTTTGAAGGTGCAGTACAGTAATGTTTGTTGTAAAAATTATTTACAGTCCTGTACAGTGTACGCTTGTTACTGACAATAATTTCTCATCTCTTTAGGCATCATGGATAAGACCTTCTTCCAATAAAAAATAGTAGATTGCTGTATGGTGCCATTTGTGAGAAAATGCCGTCCATCAGGATATCGATTATTCCAGGATAATGATCCAAAACATTTGGCTTCAGCGAAATTCATGGAAGAGAGAGGGATAAATTGGGAACGCACACCACCAGAGTGAGTATTGTCCTATAGTACTGTATTAACTGTTTATTGTACAAAAAAATATGTACAGTACCGAGCAGTAATTATTCTAGTACACTTTTTACTAAAGTACAGTACTGTGACTGAATATTTGATTTTTTTTTACTTTCCTGTAGGTCACCGGACATGAATCCCATTGAATTGGTCTGGGTCCAGTTGAAGAGGTTCATCAGGTCTGATGTGAAACCAACAACTAAACAGGAACTTTTGGATGGGATAATGAAGTTTTGGAGAACAGTATTGACACGTGCCCAGTGTAACAATTATATTGATCATCTCCATAGAGTCTTACCAGTTGTCATCGAAAGAAACGGTCAAGCAACTGCTATGTAGCTTATACTGTACTGTATATAATTAGTAATGTGGAGGAGGGGTTTAACTTCATCTTTTCAGTTTGTTTTCCGGACTGCTAAGTACTGTACACTGTGTCCATACTGTATGTACAGTATTGTGGTTGTGCTTTCTGTCCCTACATTATACAGTATACAGTATTCTCCTAATTTATTTTATAAGCTCTTTATTTACAATACCTCTCCCTTACTGTACCTTATGTACTGTACTTTATACTTTTCCTCTTTTCCTTACACCTACTTTTACTGTACATTGCCCCCTGTTCCAAGGCACACATTGGCATTGTCACAGATTGTGCTGTAGCTTCCAGTTTCTGCTACTGCGCTTGATGTTGCCATTTGTAATGCAGATGTTTCAAGTTTTCAGGTTCCTTTGGTTCATTTACAGTACAGTAGTAGTGGCTGCTTCAACATCCACATCCACAGTTGCAGACATACAGTACTGTACAGTAGTGGCTGCACCGTGGATTGAGAGACAGGCTTCTACTGTACATCTACTGTATGGTTGGAACGGCAGTCCCTTCGACATCAGGATCAGGTGAGAAAAGCATTTTTGCTAATGTTATTGCTCTGTTATCACATTCAGATGAATCTTCTGATACTTCTAGCTCCCTGCCAGTTTGTTCTTTGGGAAACCCAGGGCCACCTGCTGCTACAGTAGGGGGGGGGGGTTGGAGTTATTTTCACTTTTGACCTCAAAATGACAGCTGGTATTCACCTCCATCTGGGGCACCCAAATACTGTCTTGTTTCATGTTTTTTTTTTTTTATCGTTATATGGGCTGTGGGCCTAGGGGCACTGCTTACAGTATTTCACCACCTGGCTTAATTATAATACAAATTAGTTATTAATAAATTTGTTAGGCTGGTTAGTTAGGGCATATACAGTATATTAATGTGGAGAAGTGGATTAGTGTGAAACTGTTAGAGCAGGGAAGGGCCCTGCACAGTGGATTCTCTCTCCTACAGTACAGGGTGTGTGGGATCAAGCAGGATGAAGAACAAGAGCATCTCTGGTGAGAACCTGTGTGTCTGTCTTTTACTGTCTGTTCATCTCTGCCTATCCTCCTTTCTTCAGGGTGTACAGTGGACCTTGCACTCAGATGCAAGGTAGAGTTTGCACATGGTATAGGTGAAACTGTGGATCTGAGGCCAAAAGTGCCAGTGATGATTTTTACATAAAAGCCTAATCTTTCTGTGTACTGTAGTCCTCGGTCCAGTAGGGCGTATCGGTCGGCATTGAGGAAGGACTGTTCTCACGTCATCTCCTTCCTCCTACTGTAGGTACTGTACAGTAGTCATGTCTGTGTCCAGCTTGGAATTCCAGGACATGCCAGCGGTAGAAGAAAGAAGCGGGGGACAGTAGAGGACTACGGAGATGGAAAGCTAAAGAAGTTTCCCCCCCCCCTCTGTACAGCATGTTACTGTAGGTTAAATAAAAATTGTCATTACTTTATAAAATTGGTGTTTGTACTGTATGTAATTCAGTCTTTAAGTGCGCCTGAGACCAAACACGTGCATCTGTCATTAAAAAGGTACAAAAAGTCAATAACACACAGATGCCGGCCGATGGGGGTTGCCGCCCACAGTCATATACTGTACAGTATCCCTGTTGCCCATCACAGTGATTTCACAGCTGCCCGGCACTTACAGTAGAATACAGTACAGTAGACATACAGTACTGTATACACTGAGGGCCGTTTTCAATGTAGGGGGTGGTCTATTTACTTTTTTGAGCCAGTCTCGTCTTTTCACTCCAAGGGGTCTATTTACTGTACTAAGCAGTGTTAGGAGACAGAGTGAAAAGTGATAAAAAAGTGATAAGGTGTCAGTCAATCAGCTTCCAACTGTAATTTTTCAAACACAGCCTTTGAGATGACAGTTGGGAGCACATTGGTTGGCACTTTTTCACCCATTGGAGCAAAAAGACGTGATTGGCGTCATTTCGCCAGGCGTAAAATTATCGCTGTATTCAATTTGAAAGCTTTTCCGCCTACCGTAGGCGGGAAGTCAATGCAATGTACAATAAGACAGTATGTGAAAAAGTTTTGCCTACTGTATGAATAGCAGGCGGAAAAAAATTGGTGAATTGGGGTGCAACGTTGCGGGAAGCCTTCAACGTGCAGCCTTAAGACAGTCCCCTAAAGGTACTGTAAACTGCGTAAATTCACTTTCAATTTGGGGACGGAAGAAAAAAAATTGTGTGGAAAAAGTTAAACATGTAGGGGTAAATTTACTAAGATGGGAGTTCTATTTAAAAAGTTACTGTACTGTATGTTGCCCATAGCAACCAATCAGATTCTACTTCTCGTTTATCTACAGTAGCACCTTCTAGAAGATAATACCTGGAATCTGATTGCTTGCTATGGGGCAACATCACTTCTTAATAGAACTCCCATCTTAGTAAATTTACCCCCTAATATATAAAATGTACTGAGTTTAGTAAGGGTTGGATAACAATACTGAACAAAAGTAGCAAAGACTTAAAAAAAAAAATAGAGCTACATTGGTATACCGTAGATCTGGGCATGCACCTGAGATATGATGATGTGCAGTATTGTAGGAAACACTCAAACCAGGTGCAACCTTGGTATTGCAGGCAGCTGTAGTGTAATGGTAAATAATAAAACCAATACATTACGCTGCCTGTACAACCCTTTTGCGGGTTCGAAACTTGAAAGGTTACACTTTTTATTTTTTATTATTATTACACAGTCAAGGTTACACTTTTTTGTCATAAAGTACTGTGGCATAGAAATACCAGAATTTCTGGATAATGTATTAGTGAAGATTTAAAACAAAATAAAATTACTGTATACAGTATATATTTTAAAGTTCTCGAACCAGCGGGACAAGAAAATGGTAGATGCAGTAGGGCTAGGCATTAGCCCCCTAGACTACTGCATCTACTGTACTGTAGTTCCTAGAGTTATGGAATCACTACAATGTCTACCATATTGTACATACTACAATACAGACAACTGGGCATGCGCAGTGCTATGAGACTCAATACCGTACGCCACAGTGTAGCGCGCAACTAGCAATGCAGTATACGGCGTACCGTATGGAGCAGCAAACTACAGTACTGTAGCTGGGCACATCTACAGTACATACAGTATAATATATTGATTTTTGTAAGGGTTGGATAACAATACTGAACTACAGTACTATAGTGAATATTAAAAAAATAAATTAAATTATCAAGGTCTCGAACATAAGGAGAGAAGTGTAAGCAAGACAGATCACCTAACCCCTTGCTCACAAGTCTCTCCTAGTAAGAATTGCATCTGTCCTCTACAGTACTTTATGTGACATCTACAGTACCATACGATGAAGTACTCAGGCGTCTGTAGTGTAGAGGTAAGAAATTGAACTTCTACATTGCAGACGTCTGTAGAACCCGGTTCCGGGTTCGAAACCTGGAAGGTTAAACTTTTTTTTAATCTTTTTTATTATTATTAGACAGTCAAGGTTACACTTTTTATTTATAATATTATTATTACACAATCAGTGTGTAATACGGAGATCCCACTTTCACTGTGTGTGAATCATGACCCGCTACTGTATGATCTTCCATACTGTACGCCATGGCATAGCGCTACAAGGGTATGGCTATGGCGCAGCACCACTGGCAATGCATTGCAACCCCGCCACTGGGCACACACCAGAGATCCTATTTGTACCGTAACCCATCAGAACTGGCTATAAGTCACCACAGTGCCAACTGTGCAGACATTGACGCAATTTTGCGGTTTAAACGCAGAGTCAGTTTGTACTACAGGGACCTCTCTCTCAAACAGAGTCAACTATCAGTTAAATCACTAAAGTTTCCAAGTCTGGGACAGCATTGTCATTGACGCAAGTTTGCGCTCTACAGCACAGTCAGTATGTAATACACAGACTTCCTTCCAAACTAAGTCCACTACTGTAGCACTTTCTGAAGTCATGAATTTACTATTGTGTATACTGTACGGTAAGTCTCGGACAGTGCAGAATGGCACAAGTGTGAAAATTCAACAGTACTGTAGCAATACAGACAACTGGGCATGCGCCATGGCATAGCGTTACTATGTGTATAGCTTGGCTCCACTGGACATGCGGCACACATTCCATTGTGCTTGAAACCTGACCACTGGGCATGCGCTGACATTGACGCAATTTTGTGGTTTAAACGCGCAGTCAGTTTGTTATACAGAGACCAGTCTCTTTAACAGAGCCCATTACCACTTGATGGTCATAAAAAATCACTATAATGTCCACGTCTATGTCAGCGCCGGCATTGACGCAAGTTTGCGTTCTAAGGTACAGTACTGTATGTACAATAATAAAAATCCTATTTTCGCTGTTTGACTCCCGAAGCACTGGGCATGCGCTCCACATGTACTGTATTGAATACTGAATATTTTAATTGAAGATTTTAAAAATAATTAAAAAAGACATATTTTCAAGGTCTCAAACCCATGGAACAAGAAGAGGGGAGAAGCAGTGAGACTAGGCATTAGACCACTAGGCCACACGCTTCACCCATTACTAGAGTTCTGTAGTTTGCAAAGTCTAATGTCTAAGTCTGGGACAGTGCAGACAGTATTTACATTTGCGCAAGCACAGTATGATTTCAACTGCACAGTCAGTGGGTAATACAGAGCTTAATGATTTCAAACTGGATTAGACATTCTTCTACCGCTTTACTATACCGTACATTCCTGATTCCATGTGGAAAACGCTGTAATACTGTATAGTGTACTGAATCACCGCTTCTGTCAAACAATCATCGGGCAGTGATACAGAACATACCGTACGGTACATTGGAAATCACACGCATGCGCTATGTAGTTTAGGAAAAGTGACACCTGGTGGACAAAATATTGTATTACACGTAATGAAATCAGACGCATGCGCTGTGTGGTTTAGGAAAAGTGACATCCGGTGGGCAAAATGTTGTATTACACGTAATGAAATCAGACGCATGCGCTATGTAGTTTAGGAAAAGTGACATCTGGTGGGCAAAAAGTTGTATTACACGTAATGACTTTTTTCATT
This sequence comes from Taudactylus pleione, assembly GCA_031769625.1. NCBI lineage: Eukaryota > Metazoa > Chordata > Amphibia > Anura > Myobatrachidae > Taudactylus > Taudactylus pleione. The sequence continues at coordinate 14,033,865 of JAUIMM010000065.1, forward strand.
ACTAAACTTTCTTTGTGGCGCGACTCATGGCGTGGTGTGAGAGATAACGCTGTGATGCCATGTTATAGCTGGGCACATCAGTATGTGTGAGACTTTAGCCAAGTGTAAAGGTACTATATGTGTACAACTATTTCCATGGACATAGGTATGTGCAAGACTATACTCATGAATATAGGTATGTGCGAGACTATAACCATGGATATAGGTATATGTGAGACTATAAACATAGATATAGGTATGTGTGAGACTATAACCATGGATATAGGTATGTGTGAGACTATAAACATGGATATAGGCATGTGCGAGACTATACTCATGAATATAGGTATGTGTGAGATGATATCCATGGATATAGGTATGTGTGAGACTATAAACATGGATATAGGTACGTATGAGACTACACCCATGGATATAGGTATGTGTGAGACTATAACCATGGACATTGGTATGTGTGAGTCTATAAACTTGGATATAGGTATGCGTGAGACTATAAACATGGATATAGGTATGTATGAGACTAAACCCATGGATATTGGTATGTGTGTGTCAAAGCTGGATAATTGGATGAGACAAGATCAGTTTAAAATTGGATCGCAGCGACGCCATCTTGCGACTGGCCGCAAGACGCCATCTTGGAAATGAGATCACAAGATGCCATTTTGCGAATGGCCGCCTAAGCGCCATTTTAGATAAACTCACACTTTAGTACATGTGGCGATATTACTATTAGCATAATGCAATTGCATCTGTGACCATCGCCATAAGTTACGGCGATTCATCAAAAGCCCATTTCATGACTTTACGTACGGTAGTTTGGGTGCTCTGGATAAAGTGTGTATATTATTAAAATTCCCCTAAAGGATATATTTCAGAAATGGCTGTACAGTATGTCAAAATTGGATTGCATTAGCTAAACAGAGCAAATGGCCACGTGACAACTAGCCTGTGTAGACAAGCTTCATGGACATAACGTCTGCTCTCACTCCAGGTGGCCCTGCTCGAATACAGCAAGAGGGTCGTTTGCAGCACCTTACATTAGCAGGCTTCCTACAATAAAATACCTTCAAAGCCAAGAGTGTTATCTGAGGTTTGGGTCTTGTAGCTGTGCTAATTTGCATTTACACAAGAACCTGGGAGAACAAAGGACTGTACTTTTGAGCCTGGGAAGGGTGGGGGGCTGCTGAGAGAGGGGGCATGTCGAACTATAAGGCTCAGCATTCCACACTGCTAGGTGTTCACTTAGTTTAAGTGCATCATTTCTCATACACACATTAATATGCACAATTGCGCTGTTAACTAGTCGCATATTAGCGAATGCATAAGATCCAGTATGAAAACGCTGTTTATTAGCTTCATGTGCACGCATCTGCCCCAAGTTAACTAGCGTCTTTACATCACACCCCGCATACTTACACATTACATATTCACATAAAATGTTTAATAAGCTTTAAAGTATAAGATTTCATTTAGCATAAATGCTGTGAAATAAAGATTATTTGGTAACTAAGGTTTTATACATGATAAGTAAGCTGTATTTGGTATTGTACTGATGCGTACTCTTTCAACAGTATTCCGGTACCATCGGTGTGGAGATCGCATCATGCATTCTCAAATTATGGACCGCAGAGACTTCAAGCAACAAAATGTACATTATATGAACAACTGTTAGGATGTTGCATGAGGCAGGAAACCAGAGACCCCCAGTTGTTAGAGTGGGTTGTGTCTATTTGAATCAACCTGTTAAATGCCTTGTAACATATGCCCTCTCCTTTAGGACCAATGGTATTAGCAACAAACTTCTCTATTGTGATGCTTATTTCTGGGGGGTATAAATGTGTGTGCTCTGACCCTGGGTTCCTAGTCTTTGTGCTGAATGCTGATTGACTGGGTTTCTTGTTGATGCCTAACATCTGGACCAGAGAGCGCTGCGTATGTATAATTGTACTTGGGTCTGTATAATCTCATTGCACTAAGATTATATGAGGATCATAGCATGTAACTGCTGTACTTTTACTTGAATAATACTTTGTGCTTTGGAACCACATGTTCTAGATCTGGAGTCTTTATTTACTGGATGACTACCTACGCAAATTAACGTCATTCTTAGAGGTTTATAGAAAGGATATTAGAAGGTATAGGCAGGGGTAAATAGAGGTTCAAAGGCAGTATCCTTATGTGAGACTATAAACATGGATAAAGGTATGTGTGAGACTATAAACATGGATATAGGTATGTATGAGACTACACCAATGGATATAGGTATGTGTGAGACTACACCCATGGATATAGATATGTGTGAGACTATACCCATGATTATAGGTATGTGCGAGACTATAACCATGGATATAGGTATGTGTGAGACTATAAACATAGATATAGGTATGTGTGATACTATAACCTTGGATATAAGTATGTGTCAGACTATACCCATGGATATAAGTGTTTGTGAGACTATACCTATGGATATAGATATGTGTGAGACTATACCCAAGGGTATAGGTACTATATATGCACAACTATTTCCATGGACATAGGTATGTGCGAGACTATACTCATGAATATAGGTATGTGCGAGACTATAACCATGGATATAGGTATGTGTGAGACTATAAACGTAGATATAGGTATGTGTCAGACTATAATCATGGATATAGGTATGTGTGAGACTATAAACATGGATATAGGTATGTGTGAGACTACACCAATGGATATAGGGCCTGATTCAGACCCACTCGCGAGCAGCTGTCCGCTCGCAAGTGGGTCGATGTTATGGACTGAGCATGCGCACGACGGAGGGAGCTCCGTCGTGCGCATGCGCCAGACGCGACGAGCGAAGGAAAGTCCTTCGCTCGTTGTGTCTGATCAAAGGGGGCGTGCTGTCGATGTTGATTGACAGCACGCCCCCTTTGGTAGGCGTGCCGGGGGCGTGCCTCCCTGACGGGGGCGTTCCCACAGGAACGCCTCCCGTCAGAAGCCGGCCCACTGACATCACTAGTGATGTCAGTGGGAGTGATTTTGGCTCTGATAGAGCCAAAATCACTCCGGAGCTAGCGGTTGAAAACCTCAACCGCAGGCTCCGGCTCGCAATTTCGATGGTCGCGATGGTCACGACCATCGCAGCCATCAAAATGCACGCTCGTATAGCCTGTGGGTGGTGACCCACAGCTATACGAGCGTCCAGGAGTACGCTCCATTTTCATGGAGCCCGGCCCTCATTCAGAGCGTGCACTCTGCTCAGAGCGTACGGCTCTGAATGAGGGCCATAGATACAGTATGTGCGAGACTATACCCATGCACACAGGTATATGCAATATTATTTACATAGATATAGGTATATGCAAGACTACACCCATGGATATAGGTATGTATGAGACTATACCCATGGATATAGGTATGTGTGAGACTATGCCCATGTATATAAGTATGTGTGAGACTATACCCATGGATATAAATGTTTGTGAGACTATACCTATGGATATAGATATGTGTGAGACTATACCCATTGATATAGGTACTATATGTGTGAGACTATACCCAAGGGGTTTAGGTACTATGGGGGTCATTCAGACCCGCTCGTGAGCGGCAGTACGCTCGCAAGCAGGTCGATGTTCCCCCACTGCGCATGCGCACGACAGAGGGAGCTCCGTCGTGCGCATGCACGAGACCCGGCGAGTGACGGGCTCTCCATCGCTCCGGGTCTCGCACCAAAGGGGGTGTGCTACCGCAGGGTCTCCATCGCAAGCCCGATGGTCGGGATGGTCAAGACCATCGCGACCATCATCATGGACACTCGCTATAGCTGTGGGTGGTAACCCACATCGATGCGAGCATCCATGAGGACGCTCCAAAAAAAGGTAGGAGGGCCCTGAGAGCATTCAGCTCTGAATCAGGCCCTATATGTGCACAACTATTGCCATGGACATAGGTATGTGCAAGACTATACTCATGGATATAGGTATATGTGAGACTATATCCATGGATATAGGTATGTGCAAGACCTTGGATATAGGTATATGTGAGACTATATCCATGGATATAGGTATGTGTGAGACCATGGATATAGACTGCACCCAGGGTCTTTCAAGATGCTCAAATATCTATTATTTTAGGGGGATTTTGATGGAAGGAAAGGAATTAGTAAACAATAACATTTGATTAAATTTTATATGGGGTGCTTGCAAGTATGTTTCAGGGAGATATCAATAATAAAATGTGTAAATGCAATAGAGGCGGACTACCATACTGTTGATCCAGGAGTGATGTCATTGTCTCGCGCCGTCGGGTGAACAAATAGGATGGACATGGAGGGAACCACCCAGCGAGAGTGGAGCGCAGCACAGAAGCTAGGTAGCGATAGGGACATCTGGTTAGCTAAACCTGCTGTCATCTACAGTAAGTGCGGCTAACAGCCAGCAACATCAGAACCCCGGCATCCCTATACAGACCTTTTAAATGTGCAGTCAAAAGAGCTATTAAACATCTCTGTGCACTAATCATTTTTTACTTTTACAGGTATTGCGTTCACACATTTTATTATTGATATCTCTTTGATACATACTTTCAAGCACTCCATATTAAATTTTATCACATGTTTTATTCTAAATGGAGCTGCATTTATTATAACCAAAAGTAGCATTGTTTTACATAATATATATAGCACTAGTTATACATTGTTAATACTGTATAGTGTACTATCATACTAGGTATTTTGAATTTAAGATTACCTGTATGATGTCATAAATTCAACATAACCACTGCTCAGGAAACTCAATCAGACTTTAGTCTATTACTCCTTTCAAAGTGTTCATATGAAATATTAGCTACAGACAGGATAGCACTTTCATTAGGCAGCTTTAGGCAGCTGCCTATGGGTGACGGGATCTGAGAGACTGCCTGAGGCTAGTAGAGAACTTAAGATGACCCTGTCGATGGCCGCTGGTCTTATTAGCTGCAGCTGCTGCTATACCCGCTCTGCTTCCCTGCTCTGGGCTGGCTGGTCAACAGCGCTGACACTGACAAATCTGTCGCTTGTTGTGATGCAGCCTCTCCTGCTCAACAGCTGTGTGATGCTGCTGATGCAGCCTGCCCCTTGTCTAGTGATGGCAGATGACTAGACAAGGGGTGGGCTAGCCTGTGCTGGCAGCATTGCACTGCTGGTGAGCGGAGGAATGGGGAAAGGTGCTACATCACAACACATAACCAGCCAGCCTAGAGCAAGGGCATAGGGAGAGTTTGTGCTCCAGGTGCTGTGTCTAAGCCCTGTACTGCCATCAGCCACTGGGGACCCACATTGCCAGAGCGGCAATGTACAACAGCTGATCTCCCTCTTCCTCTTCCATTCCTTTACCACCTCCACTGGAATTGGAGGGAGCTTGATCCACAGAGTTGCAGGATGATGAACATCTGCCTAGGGCATTGTTTTATTTTGCACCAGCCCTGGCTACAGACCTTTTTGAGTTGCATGCAATGTTGGTGTTGGACGTAGATGAGCGATTGTTTTCTACTGTGCATGGGTCTATGTTGCACTATGCATCAGTCCTGAGTCCATTTGCACAGACTTACAGTTGCTATTGGAGATGCACGGTATCAGAAATGTCTTGAAAATTTATTTGCCATTCCTGGGCAGATGCAGGGAGATGGTCCATATTACAGGAATGTTAAGGGAGTGTCACAGGGGTATCGGTATGAAATACCAACAGTTGGGATCCTGGCTGTCAGAATCCCGATGCCTGGACCCCGACAGGGTTAACATACCGACACTTGTTGGTTGGTTTGCTAACCCTCCCCCTCTCCCTACTCTAACCCTCCCTCTTTGGTGCCTAACCCTATTCCCCCCCCTAGTGCCTGAACCTTACCTCCCCCTCCCTTAACCCTAAACATAACCCTCCCCCCTTAGTGCCTAACTCTCCCCCTAGTGTGTAACCCTAAGCCCCCACCCTTACGCTGACCCTCCACACAACCCCGTTACTTACCTTCTGCATCCTGTCAGTATCCTGGCACCGGTAATGTAAGAGTCAGCATCCCGACCGCCAGGATGCAGAACGCATACCATCACAGGCAAGTCACTGACAGTGACTGTGTACACAGACATGTAATTGCTCACAGGCCATACAATTATGATGAATCTGCACCTAGCCTGGAACTGGTGGAAATTTCCATGGTGTAACCGATGGCTGAGGCACCAATTGGTATTGCACAGTGTGAGGCATGCTTGTTCCCCAGGGAATGGGCTTGTAGCGGCATCTGCATATCCTCGCAGCACCAAAGGAGACCCATACAGACGCTGCAGCTTCTGACTTGGAGTCAGGCCCATAACCTCATATATTGCTAACTTTACCACATGGAAAACACCTTCTCACTGATAGCGAGATAATGTTACTTTCTATAATGTGCTTTGTGTTTCACATACAACCAATTTAACCAATAAGATAGAAGTCATATGGGAACACACAGCCAAATCAATGATGAGGCAAAGATTTCGTACAACAGTTTTGCAAAAATTAATCTTTAATATTTATTATAGTACAGAATGGAATGGGCACCCAGTATTCACCATGAGTGAAGCAAGGAAGTCCCACTAGGCAGCTGTTGAATGAACTTCACTAAGATAAATCTGCAGGATAATAGTGGGGCTAATGTGACCTCTTTGAGCTACAATTTGCAAGACACTTAGCCAGAAATCAGTATATTGGCTATATTTATAATGCCTGTAATAGGACAGAACGGCGCCACATCATAGGAGCTTTGTAACATTTCCTTACATGTTTTTAAGTAAATACAGTTTGCCAGGGACATTTATTTCTGAGATACATTATATGGAGTCTAGAAAAGGAGCTTTGGCCCTCATTCAGAGCCACTCGCAAACAGCAGTACGCTCGTTGCGTTCCGATGTTGACTAACCGCGCATGCGTCGGTGTTACACTGCGCATGTGCGTACGGCAGATTGCGAGCTTTTTTTTTCTCGTTCCTAAAATAGCGTACAGGAAGTGACATGTCAAATGTGATTGACAGAACAGGGCGTTTTTGGGTGTTGACGGGGGTGGAGATGGAAAAACGCAGGCGTGGCGATGCGTTTTTGGGGCGTACATACATTAGCAGATGCGAACGTCAAATGTGTTCGGACCGTCACATACGTCACTGGAACATCCTCTTTCCCTTCAAAATGCTCGCACAGTTTAGGGTCTGGATTACTCGACCACATTGGCGATGGCCTTCTCCTCCGTCCCGGGACTCCATGATGTTGCAGCGATTAATCGCGGGTGGTCACAAAAGCAATTAGTGTTGTATTGAAAACCGGCTTGGTATGTGTTTGGAAAGCAGTTTATTGGGATAGCACAAAACCGTACGCAGGTGGAAATCATACCTGCTAATGTCAGGATTACACAATCAATTGGCGTACATTTTTGGGGGGTTTTTTTGGCCTCAATTTGTTGTTTATGGCCTATTGTGACAATAATGTCATCATGTTTTAATTAGCTCCCCTTTTTTTTTTTAATGTGGAATTTGCATCGTTATGTGATTTTTTAAACGTTCCTTCAAGAGGCCTTTTTTTTATACAAATGAAATGGTTTTTTGTGTCCTTTTTTGCCTTTAGGGCCAGGATTAAATGTAACCCATTTGTACAATAATGTCACAATACAATGTCAGATTTTTTTCATAAATTTATTGTTTAAACACAAACCAATTGGCATAATATATATTTTTTTTTTTTCTGCCAAAGATACTTTTTATCAAAAATAAATAATCAATAACTGATAACATAAACGTACAAAAATAACTTAAAAACATTTCACAAGAAAGGAGAGGGAAGTTTTGACCAGAAAGGAATATGAGCCAAGCACAGAAGGAGTGTGGGAAAAGTCGCCATTGCTGTCACCGTTTTTTCGCCCGTTTGGATGGGGGAGGGTGGGCGCCAGACCGGGTCCGGGATGCCATCGGGCTGGCCTGTCCAGAGGCAGATGTTGTGGCCTCTGGACTAGGCACAGGGCTAGGCACATTTGGAGGATTGGCTGATGTTGTGCCAGAGGTGGAGGATCCTGATGTTCCGGCAGGAAGGGAGGTCGGCTCCACCATGTGCTGGCGAACGAGCTGCTCCAGGGCATCGGCGATGCGGATGTTGGCCCTGGTATTTTCCGCCAGGGCCTGACCAATGGTCACGTTGGCCGCAGCATTTTGCTCCAGGGCCTCAGCCACCCGTATCAGACTGGCGTCCATCCTCTGCAGAATCTCTGTATGGAAATCCGATTTGAAATTGAGTTCTGTGAGGAGGCCCACTGCCTGCGAGGGGGCACGCCCTGGACTGGCTTCTGCAGGGTCCTCAGCCGGATGTACTGGTTCCTCCCCTGCAGAGCCAGCAGAAATTCTGCGGCCAAGGCTTCCCTCTGGAGCAGACTCATCCGCCTGTGTCTCTGTTGGAAAAATGAGAAAAGAGTCACATTAGAATCTACATATTGGCACAATAGCATTTCAGAGTTGGTGACATCACAATACTTACCTGGGCCAACATGAGGAGCCGCAAAGTCTGGCATGTCCGTATCCATGTTGGACACGCCAAACACCTCCACAGGCTGCACACACCCCTGTGCCAGCTCTTCTAAATCCGTCAACTCCAATGACACAGGGGTGGGACCCCCACCTGTCCCCCTTGCATGCCTAGCCCTGTCCGCGAGTTTTTGCTTTAGGCGATATTTGAAGTCGCCCCATCTGTGGTGAAAAATGGAAGCCATTATCCTTTGGTTTAAAATGGGGTTTGTTTTTAGGGGGGGCAAGGGTTTACTTACCGCCGTTTGACATCCCGGGCTAGACGGACATAATCACCCACTCTATTGACAGCAACGGCTACCTCTTCCCACATTCTCCACTTCTGGCTTAGACTCATGTTCCTGTCTGCCTGTGGCAGGATGTCCACACACTTCTGGATCAAAACCTCCATCTCCTTTCTTGTGAAATGTGGCTGCCTTTTTTTTTTGCCCGCTTTGGCCGGAATACTGGGCCCAGCAGCCTCTTCCATGTCATCCTCCTCACCTATTTGTGTAAATTTACAGAATTCACAAAATCACAACTTGCCTAATCTTATGTTTCAAATTAATCGTTGATAGAAAATGCATGAAAGACTTACCGCCTGACTCTTGTGCATTTTTTCCCTGGTCTGTCGCCATGTCTGAGGTCCAAACAAGAAATACACCAGAATTTGAATGTGTTTTCGTGACGTATTTATACATGCGTCCTTATTTTGCGGCCGCATCATTGATTGTGCGGCCCTATGATCCCTCCTGAATTTGTGCGGGAGACGAAACACTATTTATGGCTTGGTGTGTCTCAAGTCGAGGTGGCGTTTTTGGATTGTTGGAGGTTATCTTGGCTGGAGTTTATTGATTGCGTAGAAAGGAGTTGGAGGTTGGAGATTCGTTTGTTGGTTAGATTTGCGTTTTTTTTTCCGTTATCTTTGTTGGTTTATATTTTTGGGACCTCGTTTGTTGATTTGGTAAGTTTTGTGAAGTCTAACTTTTGTTCAATTGTTGTTTCATTGTGTTTCGTATATTTTGTAATTTTTGGATACCTAATTTATTCTATTTTAGATTTTGTTTATTTTCGACCCCAAAGACCTTTTGATTTTGCATCTTAGATATTTGCTCTTGGTAAGTCCATTTTTTATCTTGTATTAGCGAACTAATAAGCGCATTTTTAGTAGTTACTCTTGTGACTTGTATTAGCGAACTAATTAGCACATTTTTAGTAGTTACTCTTGTGACTTGTATTAGCGAACTAATTAGCACATTTTTAGTAGTTACTCTTGTGACTTGTATTAGCGAACTAATTAGCGCATTTTAAACAGCTTAATAATCATTCTAACTTTTTGGTGGTTTAGCTTTCGCTTTTTGAGCCAACATTTCGACCCATTTTGATGTACTGTGTTAAATGTCGCTTTGCGGTTTTGCTAAATGGGTGTTTGGCATATTTGAACTTTGGTCTAGCACAAAATGTATCAACAAAAATGCACAGAGTGAAATGTGTCAAGTAATTTTGTTGTTTATTTTCAGTTTGGACGTATCATGACAATACCCCGGCATGTAAGCAGCAATGGATGGTATCATCAAGCTAAGTTGTTTTAATATAGTTTTGGGGTGGGTCAAAAGCCTTACTTTGAAATTTTTGAATTTCAGGTTGATCTGGGGCGGATTGTTCTGGCCATGCTCCCGGAAGCCGACCAACCTCAATCTCATCCCAGGCGTAGGCATCGTAGGCATGCAAGGCCCCAGATATTTCGAACATGTGTCACCCTTTTTGGAATGCCCGATGATGAGGTTTTAAGACGCTACCGTCTACCTCCCAAAATCATCATAGACACTCTCTCATTAATAGAAAGTGATCTTGAGCGGCAAATTGACAGTCCAACAGCAATACCACCACTGACGCAATTTATGGCGGTGTTACATTTCTGTGGCTCAGGATCGTTTCAAACAACGGTGGGAATAGTGGCGGGCATCTCCCAATCCTCCTTTTCCCGGATCCTGAGGGCAGTGATGGAGGCACTTTTCAAGCACCTCCATCATTTTATTCAAATGCCTTTGGATATGGGTGCCCTTAGTGTGGCCAAGGCCAATTTTTACCAAATAGCTGGCTTCCCACACATCATAGGGGTTGTGGATGGTACTCACATACCACTTCAGCCTCCAGCACGGCTGGAGGCAATATTTAGAAACAGGAAACACTATCACTCCCTGAATGTAATGGTGGTATGTGATGCCTCCCTCCAGATCCTGTCCCTGAATGCTAAGTTACCAGGAAGTGCACATGACTCCTTCGTCATCCGGCAATCAGGGATATGGCAGAAATTAACCAACCTACAAGCTGGTGATGCGTGGCTTCTGGGTAAGTAGAGACCTTTAGTACATAACAATGTTAAGCTTGATACACAGTGTTCCTGATGTTGTCTCTTATTTTTCACAGGAGACAGTGGATACCCTTGCATGTCCTGGCTGCTCACTCCTTATTTGGCTCCCACACCAGGCCCACAAAGTGAGTATAATTCTGCACTTACAGCCACCAGGCAAGTGGTGGAGCGCTGTATCGGCCTTTTAAAAGGCCGATTCAGATGCCTCCACCGCTCTGGTGGCGAGCTCATGTATTTGCCGGATATGGTGTCGAAAATTGTGGTCCTGTGTGGGATATTTCACAACATCGCCATAAGGAGTGGTGTCCCAATGCAGCCAGAGGATGCCTTACCTGAGGATGGCCCCCCCGAGGTTGGTCGGAGGTCAGTATGTGGGGGGGCCATACGCGATGATGTGGTGGCCAGATTTTTTAGGTAAGTTTGACCCAAACTACAGTGTTTATACCTAATGTGTTTGTGTTTGTTTGCGAACATCTAATTTATTTATTTTTTTTCACCATCTTCTGTTTGTTCACATAATCTTTGCCACTCCAACGCTCACTACTTCCTGCTACCCTTACCAAACCTGGATCTGGTGATTTTGTCCATATATTGTGGAACCCAAATCGCAACACCATGTTTGTGGAATCATGTTGGCATGGTCCTTCGTCAACCAGTTCTTGATTGTTTTTTTTAATTAAATATTTTATTTGTATGTGTTGTATTTGAGATTATCACTGTTTTTTTTTTTTGGGACTGACCACTTTGATTTCTCATTTATGTTGTGAATAAATGTTTGGAGAGTGAAATGGTCTTCCTTTTTTTGGACGTTAACAGCAAGTGTAACCAGGTTAACACACCTTACATTTGACTAAGGGGTAATCCAGTACTGACACCAGTTGATGTAAACTGAAATATGTTTGCAAGTTCCCAACCCACACCAAAAGGAAGCCTGTCCAAACCTTTGGATTTTGAAGATTGGCCTAAGCAGCTTGCACACCAACTAGGAACCTGTAAAATGGCGAAATATCTAATTGACACTACACCCAAAAAGGGAAATGACATTGTTACTGTTATGTGTTTCTTGTGGCTGTTTAACATACAAATACAAAATACAATCTAACTTTTAAAAAAGGGAAATCCTTGCAGGAACAGTCTACTTATGTCAGGGAAAACTATTTTTGTTTTTGAAAAAAAGAATGAGCCAGAACGTATATTAGAACTACAAAATTTATTTACAAAATGAAAATAAACAAAAAAAACTACTGGCGAAGGATGCCAGACAGCCGGTCAAGGCCCACAAGAATGCCAATGACATGTTGGCGCATCTGGCCAACACAATCGTCCACCTCTTGTCGACGCCTCTGTTCCTCTGTGGGTGAGAAAAGTGTGTGGATTAATAAAACAATAGGGAATCCACATTAAAAAAACAAAAACACAACGAAATCACTCCTAAACCGAAAAAAGAAAAACCAAAACAAAAAGGGGGTGCTGCCAAAAATACAAGGCCTATGTACAAATTCACACAGGTGTGATATGTGTATGTTGAAATCAGCAGGAAGAGGTAAAGGCAAACTGCTAAATCACCAAAAGTAAACCAAACAAGCACGAATAAAGGCACGACACATGATTACATACAAACAGTTTGTGGTTAAAAAAAATGAGAAAGAAAAACATACCGGGAGCCAAAACGGGAGCTCCGGAAGTCCCTCCATGTTCCTCCTCGGAGGAGCCTTCATTCCCCAAAGAACGGGGAGGGGTAATGATGGACTCCGGGGAGGGGGTAATTGGAAGAGGGGTGGGTGGAGGAGAGGGGGAAGTGGGACGGAGGGGAAGGAGGCCCGACAGTTCCGGGAGAGGGTCTGGGAAGGCTGGGGAGGAGTGGGGTATAGGGGAAATATTTGGGGTGGAGTGTTGGCTGGGGGTTGGGGATAGTGGCCGGGAACGCCGTCTGGCCGGACGGTGACGGCGTAGTCTTGGCTGTCCTCCTAAAATATGTCAAACAAATTGAGGTTAGTTTCTGGGCAAATCCGGGGCCCAAATAAAAAAAAAAAAAACAGCAACAAAAAACATGCAAATAGGAGTAGAATGAAAAAAACAGAAATAGAGGGAAAACAAGCACACGCTGATATGAGGACAAATAATTAATAGGACAGACAGGAAAAAACATGCACACGCAGATATGAGGACAAATAATTAATAGGACAGACAGGAAAACATGCACACGCAGATATGAGGACAAATAATTAATAGGACAGACAGGAAAACATGCACATGCAGATATGAGGACAAATAATTAATAGGACAGACAGGAAAACATGCACACGCAGATATGAGGACAAATAATTAATAGGACAGACAGGAAAACATGCACACGCAGATATGAGGACAAATAATTAATAGGACAGACAGGAAAACATGCACACGCAGATATGAGGACAAATAATTAATAGGACAGACAGGAAAACATGCACACGCAGATATGAGGACAAATAATAAATAGGACAGACAGGAAAACATGCACACGCAGTTTGCCCCACAAACACAAACATGAAAACCACAATACATAACACTTACTTTCAAGGATCTGCATGCGAAAGCATGCCAGCAAGCGGGGCGTTCGCCGTTGCAGGTCTGACCACCTGCCCTCCAGCTGCCCGATGTTGCGGCGTGAACCCAACGACCGCAGGCGGGACCGTGCCTCCGCATACGCGGAGCGCTTCTGCCGGTTGGTGATGGGTGGAGGCTGGCTGGTGATCCGCCTATCCATCACCTCCGTAAGCACCAGCAGCTCGCGCCTGGTGAATGCGGAGGCTCTCATGATGGCAATGGAGTTTTTCATACAAAACATTTTTGATAAAGTGTGCCAAAAATTTCTGATTGGCTAATGTATTTTGGAAATTAACAGGAGCAATTTTATTGGTTAGTGTATGAGTCATGTGTTCAACAGGGCCAGAAATTTCTGGAGAGTTATGATAGGCTTGATGCAGTGACATGCGTTTGCAAATTTAAATAAAGAAATGAACCCCGGAAAATATGCGGGGATCCACAGCAATAGAACAATTGTTTAATTGTGGTTCACATGTTTTTTGAACAATAAAAGCGAATGTTCCATCCGTACGTATTCTGCGGGTAAACACAAACACGGACAAGAGTAAAGTTTCTTGCATTGTGTTGAAAAAAAAAAAAAAATTAAGCTAATTGATACATTGATTGGCATGATACGATTGAGGGAGGTAGGCAGAATAAAGGAGCAGGTAATCGACATCTGACAAGGCCACTTCCGGTTTCACTTGTGCGTGCGTTCCCTTCAAGCCATTTCGGGGATGTACGCTAGCTATTTCGCACGCTCGTTAGTTAGAGGAGGGGTCGCCTGAGTTTAGGGAGGAATTTTAGATGCGAGCGAAAATACGAGCGAGCCATTGAATTTAAATAATTTTGTACGTACGCCTAACGTACGTGCGCCCGCTTGCGAGTGGGTCTGAATGAGGGCCTTTATGCTTCTCAATGAATGTAAGTGCAATGCAACTCTGGACCTCTTACATATTGTGCTGTGTTATTTAATCTGTATTCTTTTTTTGAAGTTCTAGGCAGTAAAAATACATGCATCAGTAGAATATGTTTGCACTTAATCAGTATTTCACAGGAAATTAATAAATTCAATTTGATATTTTTGTTTTTGTAATTATTTAGAAGTGACAATATGACTTTTGAAATTGAAACCAACTGCTCATTCCCAATGTACAGACAAGGCTCTGTGTACAGTATAAAATAAAATAGGCTACAACCATGGAAAGAAACATATGACAAGGCAAGAAAATGCTTAATGTAGATTACATTTCTGGCAGATAAACAGATAAGCCCATTAATTATGTTTTGCTCCTATATCTCACTTTGCTTTCTTGTTTCTGTTTAGCCAGCAGTATTCTTTAAACATCAGTGCTCATCCTAATCTCTGAAACTTTCTTTATCAATGCTTTCTACATTCCAGTTATCTCTCTTTGTAATAATATTGTGAAGTTTTATAAAACAGTCACAGACGTATATTCAGACCTATGATCTGACCTTGTCACCTTTAAATTCTATTTGAAGCATTTTCAGCTCTATCAACTCCCATGGGATGGAATAAGCTCTTGCACTTTTGTCTTCCTCCCCCTTTGATCTTTATTAATGGTGTACTTTGCCGCCTCTCAGTCCATAATGGTTTCACTTGCTTTGTGTAAAAAATGTAATGTGTAGAAAACTGTGCATTCTTTAGAACAATATTTTTTAATACTATTACTGAAAGGTAATTTTACCAGATGGCATCATATGTTCTTACACTAATGTACAGTGTACTCAGAGCCACTGAGAGGAATATCGGGCCCCAGTACTTCATGTATACCTGACATGATCACCAGTGTCAGGCCCACAAAGAATACTGTGATTGCATTTTGTCTTGTAGTGTCTATTTATCTGTTTGTTTGTTTTTTATCCTCTTTAATGTATATGTGTCAATTAAGATCCTTTCAGTAGTTTAGTAACAGAGTTTATGCCTTGTTTAATGAAGTCTTTTTTTGTAAATAGAATATGATACATGACATCAACCGCCTGAGGATATAACTTGAAAAAGTGTTTTTCAAACTAGGATTCCACACTTCTTATAGAGTTATTTATAGCTCACCCTTTTAGGAGTTTTGTGCCAACTAAAAGGTTCTACTTGACAACACTAACAGAAAACCACTGCTATTACAGTATTATTTTTTTTATGTACCTAATCTATGAACCAGACTGAACCAGATATATAATCAAGTTTATTCTCAGAAAGTTCATAACATCTAACTAATTATTTCATATCCACTAAAGATTCCCACAGCAATATTGGTATCAGACATCTACAGTATATTAATCACATTATGTGCAATTACACGAAAACTTTACAAATTCATGTCTTTTGATGTTTATACATTTCTTAAGTTATTCATTTTTTTTCTTTTAACAAAGGATTATACAGAAGTTGTGTCCTTTAGTAATGCAATGCAAATCACTATGTTATAGTATATAACCAACAATTAGACATTTCATTACCATTACCATATTATTTATGATGACGTCTTTCCAACATCACCATCATTTCTACATCAGAAATCACTTGCTCTTTTAGTATGCTAAATTATAACTGTTATCCACAGTTTAGAGCACCAGTGAGCAGAGAGGCACCATGGTCACATCTAAGTAGTGACTTGGTATCCTCTTGGATAATGAGGCACATTGGCATAGAGATGCTATTTTCATGTATCATAGTGATACCATGCTGACAAACAAAAACTATTACTGACATGCCATTGTCTAGTACAGTGGATTCCAACCCTCAGCTTGCGAGCTACCGGTAGCTCGCAGCTGTAATTTGAGTAGCTCTCCTAGTTGCAGTACTGCTAAGTCACCTAGGAGGAAGTTATCTCTGACAAAGCCATGGGTGGAGCGACGGGAAGCGCGTCAGGTGATTGCCAAAGGGCGGCAAAATACATGACGGACACCATCTGGACATCACAGGAGTCGACTGCATTTGGGGCAAGTGACTCCCGGACAGTCCTGCCGAAAAATCACACAGCAGCCCTGCCTATATCTTTTGCTCCTCTACTGTACTTACCTCCTTGGAGCCGGTAATTAAAAGTGAAATGTGCAACAATATCACTGTATAAATTAAACTTTTTTTCATTTTCATTAAATGATCTTTAATTTTTTAGTTATTTGTCAGGATTTTTAAAAAAACATTTTTTAGTAGCTCTTCACGAAGTTTCATATTTTTCAAGTAGCTCACATCCCAATTAAGGTTGGCAACCACTTATCTGGTAAAACCATGTCCAACCCCGATGCAGTGCTGTTAGAGTCTAAGACAGTCGTTCTCAAACTGTGGTACTAGTATCCTCAGAGGTACTCGCTGTGATGTTGAAGAGTATTTACAAAAACAATTCTGTAATGATTGGGAGAGATGTGTAAAGTCCTATTTTTACTAAGAAACGTGGGGACCAGATGCTGCGCACAACCTATTTCCTGAACTCTGTATATTCTAAATATATTCTAAAGTAGTAGAACCCAAAATGATGAGAGGGTACCAACTAAGAAACAAATGTTGCTTTTACTGATAAAAGTTTCACAATAATAGTCACTACAATTGTAATGCAATATAATATGGTGCCTGTAAACCATTGGTTATACACCAACAGATTAAACAAACAAATAAACACAATGGACAATGCTGCAATATGTCAAAATTGTCAGAAGGAAAAGTAAACAAATATAAACAAAAATAAACAAAATATAGACAAATGTAGACAAAATATAAATAGCAAATGTGCCGATCTATTTGTGAATAGGCACTGGTACTGGTCTCAACCTAAGATGCCGCCAACTGAATAGTCAATCTGATAGATGGTTAAAGTATAGTGTTTAGTCAGGGAGATCTAGCGGCGTCCCGCTAGTTCCAAAGGGGTACCTCGGTGGTATGCTGTAAGTCCTGTGGATGTCTGTACGTTGCCCGGGTTATTCTCCGTGTAGTGTGGGGGAAGCTGGCTGTGGCGAGCGCCGGGGATCACTCTGCGTCACGGGCGCCCTGAGTGCGGAGATCACGGACACTGTCCCTGTTGCCAGGGGGCAGGTCCGTGCGCGTGCACCAGGTGCCGGACAGGGGAGAGGGGTGCCTACGGTCCTGGCTTGCGCAAGCCGGGGGCCGCGGACGACTCTGCACCAGAGGATACTTACCCGGATGCCAAGCTGCCGGTCCCGGCGGTCTTCGTCGGCGGTGATGGCGCGCTTCTGTTGCTCGCTAGTAGATTCAAGTTCCGGTAGTGGTAAGCTGAAACAGTTGGACGGCAAATGTGGTACTGGAGACGCTGTTAGATAGGGATTGCAGTGTTCCTCCAACGCGTTTCGACCTGTCAGGTCTTCTTCTGGGAGTTGAACTGTTGAACCGTTCGCTAATTCCGGTCTGTTCACGCCTCTGAAGTCTGAACGAGCGAGCAAAACTTGCGGTTGTAATTTTGAAAAATACGTCCCCTTGCCGCTCGCACCATACGTCATGTCCGCTATTTATTAGATTAATCGAGTACATCGAACAGCGTATGAACTGCTCGCTATTCTTGTGACTGGTTTTTTCAACCGCTATTTTGCGAGCAGTTCGGAGTAAAAAAAAAACAAGTGACGTGGTCAATGACGCTGCTGTATTAATTATGCGCATTCGCTATATAGCGAACAAACGATTTTCGGCCGCACTGACTGGTTCGCGCATGCGTATTAAAATCCGTACGCATGCGCAGATGTGCGAACATCGGTTAGAATGAACGAGCGGCCTCTTACGAGCGGCTCTGAATCAGGGCCTAGGTTCGAATAGATCAGAGGCAAGCTGGTTGAAATGTGTTTCCCTTTTTATCAGACACAATGGCCCATATTCAATTAGGACCAAAAAGTCCGTTGCCAGTCTTTTCGCTGTCTTTGCCGCTTTTCGGCATGAAAAAGTATCGTGTGCATTCCCGTGTATCCCCGTATTCAATTCCAAATCGGCGAAAACGGGATGCAGTGAATCTCAAACAGGCGAAAAGTCCTGTAGTTTTTGGAGAAAACAGCCTGACATCCCACAAAAGATGCTCTGACATGGGGGTTCACTATGGGTACTGTCGATTAGCCCTGCTGAAGGTATTTGGGGTTTTTAAATGGTCTCAATAGGCGTTATTTTGCCTCTTCCAGCAGGTGGTGAAGAATAGCATTTTGCTACTTTTTGGGGGTAAAATAAGTATTCCCATCAAATTTGGGGTACATGAAAATGGGTGCAAGCATATGTTAAAGTTGCTAAAGTAAAACATTAAAAAGCGCCAAAATCGCACCTTCAGCAAGCACCTGCAATAAAAAATACACCTCCCACATACTTGCAGACCCCCCCAAATGCTATTTTGATCGTTTTTAAATTTGAACCCATACTTTGATTTTTTCACCCCTTTTTTCAAAGTGCTTTTTTGGGGTGCCCTCTGTAGGTTTTTTTGCGTTTTTTGACGCAGTTAGCATCAGGGGGTGTCCAAAGGGTGCAGGGTGGTTCCCGCAACGTTGCACAACAAAACCCCAATTCTGCACTTTTTTCTGCGAGGTGTTCATAGGCAAAACTTTTTTGCCTATTACATGGCATTTCGTTACTGCGCCGGCGATTAGACACTGAAATTGAATACGGGGATAAATGAAATAGGCAAAAATGACATCATCGGTGAAAAAGTTTCTGCCGAAAACGGCTTTTCACTCCAAATTGAATACGGCCCAGAGACAGACACATTTGCAAGGTACAACGGAATTTTATTATGCGAGAAACAATTGACACATAACCACAGTACATTTTGTACATTAGCTCAGCTTGCCTTATAAGAGACTTGTTACAACACTCGCTACTCAATTGCAACTTATTAAAACAACTAGTTTCTACAAAAATATTACACTTCTGGTTATAACAAACACCATGCTGCATTACAGGAAAAATAGGGATTTACATACGCTTTTGTGGCTTTAGCAAGCACAGTCCAGCATTAGAGAGAAAATAGGGTTTTACATAAACTTTTGCGGCTTCAGCAATCACAGTCCAGCACAGTGGCGTAAATACTGCCCCAGCAGCCCCTGCGGTGGCTTAGAGGTGCTGGGTAGCTTGGGGGCGACGGGGGCAGTAGTTACGCCACTCAGTGGCGGAACTCCCGTAACTACGGAGGGTGCACCCTCCATTTGCCGGGCGCCCACTGAGTGAGTTACCAGCGGGTGCCCGGCACCTATTCAAACCCACAGCGGCAGCCGGAGGATGGAGCTCCCTCCGTCTTCCGGGTCCCACAGGGCATTATGGGAGTGACGTCATGACGTCACTCCCATAGTGCCGAGGAGCGGATGCAGGGGTATGGACGGCAGCAGCACTGGAGCGGGGATAAAGGTAAGTGGGTTTTTTTTGTGTGTGTTTGTGTGCACGCGGGGGGGGGTGGGAGCAACTACAGGGGGCTAACTACTGGGGGCAACTACAGGGGACTCACTACTGGGGGAAACTACAGGGGGCTCACTACTTGGGGCAAATACAGGGGGCTCACTACTGGGTGCAACTACAGGGGGCTCACTACTGGGGGCAACTACAGGGGGCTCACTATTGGGATCAACTAGGTGCAACTACAGGGGGCTCACTACTGGGGGCAACTACATGGGGCTCACTACAGGGGGCTCACTACAGGGGGCAACTACTGGGGGATCATTACTGGGGCAACTACAGGGGGCTCACTACTGGGGTAAACCACAGGGGGCTCACTACTGGGGCAACTACAGGGGGCTCACTACAGGGGGCAACTACAAGGGGCAACTACTGGGTGCAACTACAGGGGGCTCACTACAGGGGGCTCACTACTGAGGGCAACTACAGGGGGCAACTACTGGGCACATCTACAGTGGCACTACTAAAATGGGCACATCTACAGGGGGCACTACTAGAAGGGGCACAACTACAGGGGGCACTACTTGAAGGGGCACAACTACAAGGGGCACTGCATATTGGCACAATTACAGGGGGCATTGCATAAGGGTCACTATTACAGGGGGCAACCACAGGGGGCTCACTACTGGGGCAACTACAGGGGGCTCACTACAGGGGGCAACTACAAGGGGCAACTACTGGGTGCAACTACAGGGGGCTCACTACAGGGGGCTCACTACTGAGGGCAACTACAGGGGGCAACTACTGGGCACAACTACAGTGGCACTACTAAAATGGGCACAACTACAGGGGGCACTACTAGAAGGGGCACAACTACAGGGGGCACTACTTGAAGGGGCACAACTACAAGGGGCACTGCATATGGGCACAACTACAAGGGGGCACTACTTTAATGGGCACAATTACAGGGGGTCCTGCATAATGGGAACTACTACAGGAGGCATTGTAGTTCCCATTATGCAGGACCCTCTATTACAGGGGGCATTGCATAAGGGGCACTAGTATAGGGGGCATTGCATATGGGGCACAACTACAGGGGGCACTACTTTAATGGGCACTACAGGGTGCCCTGCATAATGGGAACTACTACAGGGGACATTGCATAAGGGGCACTATTACAGGGGGCATTGCATAAGGGACACTAGTATAGGGGGCATTGCATTTTGGGGCACAACTACAGGGGGCGCTGTATAAGGGGCACTAACTTTATACACACAGTTTACAGGTTATAAACTATGTTCCCAATAATCTGGTTCTACACGGACATAAAAACTGTGCAACCTGTCTTGAGCTG
Source organism: Taudactylus pleione (assembly GCA_031769625.1). Classification (NCBI taxonomy): domain Eukaryota; kingdom Metazoa; phylum Chordata; class Amphibia; order Anura; family Myobatrachidae; genus Taudactylus; species Taudactylus pleione. The sequence continues at coordinate 14,055,009 of JAUIMM010000065.1, forward strand.
AGGTGACAGACTGGCAGGAGCAGAGAGGAGGGTTGGTGAAGTAGATCTGTCAGGGTGGAATGTAATGGGCATTACTGTTTGGCATAATGTGTATTTGGTATTACTGTATGTGCAATGTGCTATTAGGGGCATTACTGTGTGGCATAATGTGTAAGGGGCATTACTGTGTGGCATAATGTGTTGTATGTGGCATTACTGTTTGGCATAATGTGTTGTATGTGGCATTACAGTGTGGCATAATTTGAAATAGGGGCAATACAGCATGGCATAAATTTGTTATAAGGGCTTTACTGTATGTTATTATGTGTTATACGTGGCATTATTGTGTGGCATGTGTAAGGGGCATTGCTGTGTGGCATAATGTGTTGTAACGGGCATTCCAGTGTGGTATAATGTGTTGTAAGGGGCATTTCGGTGTGGCACACTTTGTTATAAGTGGCATTACTTAGTGTGTCATAATGTGTAAGGCATGTTTCTGTATCATGTAACCACACACCTTAAACGTTGTCTTTGGGTGTGTTTGATCTTTGGGCGGGGGGGCGCCTGAAACTTTTTTGGCATGGGTTAGCAAAATTTATAGTTACGCCACTGGTCCAGCATTAGAGAGATAAGTAGGGATTTGCATACACTTTCACAGCTTTAGCAAACACTGGCCCTGATTCAGAGCCGGACACTATGACAGAGCGCTCGCTCTGAATCAGGGCCATCCTTCTCGAGTTTTAGAGCGGCCTCCTGGCCACTCGTATAGCTGTGGGTGACCACCCACAGCTATAGCGAGCGGCCAGGAAGATGGTCGCGATGGTCAAGACCATTGCAAACATTGGGCTTGTGACAAAACCCTTGTGGTAGTGTCTCATGGCTGCAAGCCCTAGAGTGCTTTCAGCTCAAACAGAGCCGAAAGCACTCCCACTGACATCACTTGTGATGTCAGTGGGGCCAGCCCCAGAGGGTAGGTGTTCCCATGGGAACACCTCATCTGGGCAGCCACGCCCAGGCACGCCCACCAAAGGGGGCTTGCTGTCACTCAACATCGACAGCACGCCCCCTTTGGTACGAGACCCGGACCGACGGTTTGCCCATCGCTATCCGGGTCTCGCGCATGCGCACGACGGAGCCGGCTCCATTGTGCACATGCGCTCAGGGCCAACATCAACCGACTTGCGAGCGCTCAGTGCTCACGAGCGGGTCTGAATCAGGTCCACAGTCCAGAATTAGAGTGAAAATAGGGATTTGCATACACTTTTGCGGCTTTAGCAAACCCAGTCCAGCATTAGAGAGAAAATAGGGATAAACAAATAAATTCCTTTGCAGCTACTTAGGCGTAATCGGTAGTAACAAATAAAAGACTGCAGTGTCAAGACCTCAATGCACTCTTAACTATATTTATGTATAAACAAAGTATAGCAGTTACATAAGAGCGAGGTGGTCCCTGCAGTGAGGTATCTTCTCAGGGCCAGCGGTACTCCTCTATCTCCGGGACAGCAGCAGTGACTATGGGTCCTATTCATCAACACTAAAATAATGTTTTTAAGGACATTTTCCTTAATTACTGTTATTTTAGTATTCATGAACATACATTCATGACACTTAAACAGGAGATAACACTGATATCTTCTGGTTAAGTCTGCCTGTGTTAATTTCCACACTCCCCATACATTAGTATGGGAATATGGACATTAGACTATTCATCAAATTCCGAAAATTATGTATTTTCGGAATTTGATGGTGTTACTATACGCCACTGTCAGGTGACGTATAGCGGGTTAAACTTACCTGCTTTCAGCTGGGCAGGTCATCCACCAGCTCCCTCCATCACTCTGGTCGCTTCTCAGGCTCCATCTGTTGTGCTGACACTGTGCTCTCCCGGAAGAACACAGTAAAGTTTATTAAAAAAAAATGACAGAATTACCGCAGCTGTAGGCAGTGCTGCGCATGCGCTGCTTTTACGGATGTAACAGCGCATGCACAGCACTGACTACAGCTGCGGTAAGTTGGAGCAGGCAGGGAAAAGTATCTATTTCCTGAAAAGCTGTCATCGCAAAAATGACAGCTTTTTGGAATACATACTTATAGAGAGGAGGAATGATGAATATCTCCAGTAATTAGGTAGAACTCCATGTGAGTTCTAAATCTAATTACCTCCAGAGAGTCTTTAGTTATGACGAATAGGCCCCTATTTCTTGTTGGGTCCTTGCGCTGGCTGCCCTCTATTTGCCTGCGGCCTCCAGGCCATCCAGCAGGGTTACTCTTTGAGTCCTTGCCATGGGGTCCTTCGTGCTGGGGTCCTCACTGTACCAGGGACTTCCAGCAGGTGATGCTCACCCCGAGGTCCTAGTGCCAGCTCTTCACTGCCAGGATACATTCACTGTGACAGCATTCTGGCCTCTACCACAAGCGCATCCGGATCACTACTGGCTGGGACACCCTCTTCCTCCTCTTCCCCTGCAGGTAAAACATGGCTCCTCTCACAGCTAAACAGTGGCTTTGGGGCACAGCTCCTTCCCATATATGGAGACCCCCTTCTCTTTAGCTGCTGGCCTTTTATATAATCGGCAGCCACAGGGTACACCTCTGCTTCCCGGCTCACATGCGTTTCACTGGTTCTGGGCCCTCAGAGATGACAGCTCCCAGACTCTTCCGCCCTACAATCCTGACCTCCAATGAACAGGGGGAATTTTCCCAGGATGAAGGTTGTTGCTGGCCGGCACAGGGTTATTCTGCCCTTTCAGCACAGGCACAGTAACAGCCAGGCTGACAGGGTCAGTGAGAGTTCAATTACCTGCTGCCATAGGATTTAATGGGGACCAACCTAACTGCCCAATATGTAAATATTAAAAAACAAAACTATGGATATCATTTTAATCAGCAGATGCTTGTGCATCCTATTTTCATCACTGTATGAATAAGACGCATTTAAAGGTAAAAAGTTGTATGAAAAGACTTTCGGCGCTACAGAGTCACACGGCTCTCACATGCTATGTATAACATGACTTGTAGTGGATAGATGCATGTGGACACATCTGTATAGTGGAACTAATGCCCTAGGGATCTCTGGGCCTTATTCAGCAGTGCACTTTAGTGCACTGCTAAATGCAGATTCATGACGATCATGAATCTGCGCATGTGCAGAATGGGTCTGCGATCCCACATGGAGATTGGCAGCAAACTGTCAATGATTAACAGTCTGCTGCCACTTGTGGGCAGGGAGGAGGCAGCGATGCCCTCCATTTCCCAAAACGGAGGCGTGTACCCGCCATTGGGAGGAGGGAAGAAGCTAAAATCTCAGTTGGCTGATGGAGATTTTCTGGCTTCTTCCTCTCATCTGCTGCGGCCAGCTATGTGACCCCGTGGGTCACCTTAGCCGGCCAATGATCTGCAGAGTATCCAATGCTGCATTTGACAATGCAGCTCGGATACGTAATGCAGCAGGAGGCGTGATGTATCCTGATGCATTACTTTATCTACGAGCAGCTTTGCAATTCCGTCCATAGCTGAATAAGGCCCTCTAGTCCCATGCATCACAGTAGGATCCTGATAACATAAAAAAGAGTATATCACTGAATCATAAAGCAAATGTGGCCTATGCCAATTGGAAATGTCATTTGGGTTAAATATATATTTACAATTCATTCTATTCTTATTTAATTTTTTCAGTTTTTGTTTATACAGTAGCACATTTATTGCTTTTGTAGATAGCGCTACCTAAACATTTTATCTTATAGCACTTATATTGAGTACAAATGCATTGCCTTGCAAATGGCTACAGATAACTGAAATGGACTTCCAGGGGTACGAAGGTGGAAAATAATTGAGAAACACTGGTCTAAGGCATCCCAGTCTACAGTATAGTTTAGTGTTAAGAAAATAAAGTTGAGAAACAGAATGCAAACTTAAATAAAAACAAGCAAACAACAATGTTAAATACCTGAAAAAATTGTTACAATAAAAGTTGATTTAGTTATATAGGCTGATATTTTTGCAGATTCAATTGTTTTATTTCTATTACTGCTGCTACATAGTTGCCTACTGATATACTGTATCATTGTTATTAATTATGAGTGATGCATTACTTTACAATTTTGATCAATTTAATATTTAGTTGTTTCTGAAGTTCTAGGTATACTCCTGAAGTTAAATAAAAATCATTTGGTCATAGAGAATTATTAAAAATATTATTCAATAATATTTTTAATTAAGATACAAAATGTTACATTTTACCACTATTCCCAACAGATGGGTCACATTGGAAGAAATTGGGATCTCTTCCAGTGTCTATCAATGCTGAAGTCGCTGTTCCAAATGGAGGAACCCCCAACTATCGAGAAAATGGGGTGGGCACTATGTTTTAGAAATGACACATCTTATAATGGACAGGTCTTTAAAAGTAAACTACAGTAGTTCAATATAATATTTAGCTCCGTTATATCCGAGATGGCAGATAATTATTTAGAGATTAGAAGTTTTTTGTGTTGGTCAAGTACATCTCAGAAGTGTCTAAACTTGGAAATAGAATAGCATTTTTGAAATATTACTGGCTTACTACATAAAGGTTTAATAGACCATATCTTACAACTATAAAAATTGAAGTTTAAGAGCTGAAACTTAGATTAAAGCCAAATTACACATCTCTAACATAAAAGATGATAGTCATAATTGTAAATGCTTTTACATATTTGCCATTCAGCAACATATTGAAAGTGGAAACATTGTGGTATCTGCCAGCTCAGTTAAAGGACTGGGAAAATGGATATAAATGCATAAAAACTAACAGACACTTCATACTTATATGTCTTAGTTATGTATTTTTAGTTCATTTCCCAACAGATTTTTTTGATGCTTTTGAGCCCAATATAGGGGCTCATGTAGATTTGGATGCATTTCACAACAAGAACATAGGGCTAAAATGAGCCTAAAAAGTCACATTATGAATAGCTTACAGAGCTGGGTTTATCTGCTTTGCATGAGAAGCATATGTGCCAGTTTTATACCAGAATAAAATAGTAGTATACAGTATGCAGCAGGTTTACACCAGGAGAAAACAGTAGCATACTTTATGTGGCTTTACAGTATTAGTATAAGGTTACAGAAAGCAAAAGCAAGGAGGACTTGTGAGAGCTTACATTGTAAAGGGGAAAGGTTGGAGTGAACGTATGAGTGAAACAAAGAAGACAAGAGGGAGGGTTGGTGATGGAGATGGGTTAGGTCGCTGCGGTAGGGTTAAATGAGCAAGTGCATTATAAGGGATTTTTTTGAAGCGTCAGAGGCTGGTGGAGAGTCTTACAGAACTAGAGAGAGCATTCCACAAATGTGGAACTGCATTAGAAAGCCTTGTAGGCAAGAGTGAGAGGTGGTTATCAGAAGGGAGGCAGGCAGAAGGAAGCATTGAAGTTGTGGTTGCTGATATAGGAGAGAGAGGGCAAGTGCTTTGTAAGGTATATGAATTGAATTATGTAGGATACAGGCAGCCAGTGTAGGTTTTGTCATACGTGGAAACAGGAGCAGAGAGAAATGATCAGTCACAGCATTAGGAAGAGATTGAAGAAGAGAAAGGTGGGAGCATGTGAAGCAGATAGGGAAAGGTTGCAATAGCCAAGGCAAGAGACGATATATTTCTCCTTTTATACCAATCTGAAGCTAAAAAAGGATTCATGTAGTTAACTCCACAGTGACACAATAAAAGGAGCATAATGGGATAATTGGGGGAAATAACAGAGGCAAATACACCATGATTGCTGTTCAGGATTTGTTTTTTATTGCTAAGAAAGTAATTGCAGAAATATGGTTATCTGTGACTCTACCTACAAAGGCTCAATTTATAAAACAAAGTTGAATAAATCAATTTTATTCAAATAACTATTATGTTCATTAAGAAAATGTCCTCTTATGCTGGACATACTTTAGGTGTGCTGGTTAGATAAACTTAGTTTGGCCCATAACTTATTGTTTATAAACAATATCCACAGGAAAGATGCTAGATCCCAGTAAACCCAGTGGTTAAATGACCTCAAACTTTTGTTCAAATGAATTTAAAAAATAACTAAATTTGTTTTTGGTTTGGCCAGAACGCTGCATTTTTTATCTGTTAACACAAATTCAAAGTTTAAATTTGAAGTTTGCTGCTTGCAGTAAAAAGACATTAAATAAACTATCAAACGTTGCCTTTTCTGATTCTCCATGCTTAAATGGCTACTTGTTTATAGTATTTTCAATGTTCTTCTAATTAGAACAATAAACATTACTGTGTTTTTGGTTTACATTGCTCAAATTTTATAGTCTATATAAACTTTGAGCATTTGTTTTTTTTTCTTCAAACTGCAAACTGGTTAATATAACTAGTTAGATAATTTTGAGCATCAGTGTGAAAAATGGACTGTGATCGCTTGTTATATATTTCTTACAGAAAAAATTGGTAACATCCCAATGAGCGCTATTAACATTTGGTGTGTGATATAAAATGACTGGTGAGGGGTGGATCTTGGATATACTGCATGCTATCCTTAGAATTTTATTTTGTATGTGCAATGTAGATTTATTGCTCTCAATGTATTTTATTATTTAAAAAAAATGTATTACAGGTTGAGTCTCCCATAACCAAAATGCTTGAGACCAAGGGTATTTTGGATATCGGAATATTCCGTAGTTTGGAATAATTGCATACCATATTGAAATGTCTTAGAAATAGGGCCCAAAATCTAAACACAGAATGCATTTATGATTCATGTACACCCATCCTGCAGGTAATTTTATACAATATTTTCAATAATTTTGTGGTTCAAACAAAGTTTGTGTACATACAGGAAATTAATTTATGTTTCATATACACCTTATACACACAGCCTGAAGGTAATTTTATACATTATTTTTAAGAATTTTGTGCCTTAAACAAAGTTTGTGTACATTGAACCATCAAAGGTTTCACTATCTCAGTCATGCTGACAATATTCCGTATTCGGAATATTCTGTGTTTCTTAATATTTGGATGTGGGAGATTCAACCTGTATTAATTTGTCACGAAGAAATGTTTCTTTGTTGTAAATGGGAAAATTGAATTAGCATTTTAACAAACTGTTAATGCCAATTAAAATGCTATACACATTCAGTACTTGGTTTTCTATTTAATACAAATTGTGAAAATAGTTAGAAATATACTGTTTTCGCAGCAAATCTACAAAACACTGTATTTTCACACTATTTAAAAGAAAGTTGATACAGGGTCAGACCTTGCGCTAAAGGTCTGTCCTGGAGAAGTTCAAGGAGACTGGCTTCACTTCTTTAAGCGAGGCTAACCTCCAGTGCACTTATGCCACCTTCTGCAGTGTTGCTTGGTTTACGACTGGCTCCTGTTGATTCCAGGATCCCTGTCCGCCAAGCAGCAGCAGCCTCTCTTTCCAGCCCAGCACACATTGCTGTCTGCTGGGCTGTGGAGGGACCAGGGAGACTGCTGCTACTCATGGGCACCTCATCACTATGGATGTCTCTTCAGCAGTCTCCTGTGCACCTCCTCACTAAGGGGACTATTCATTATCTGGGGCTATGTGGCCTCCAATAATTACGAATTTCGGCAGTGGATAGTTAAGTATTCACGAGTACATTTTTAAAATGTTCAGTTTTCAAAGTTGCTGAATACTAGACCTTAATAATGAATGGGCCTGTTACTTAAAACATGCAGAAAGTAGTGTTTTTGCATGTGTAATTTAATTGTCCCTTATGTGATAATGATTGAGGCACCAATAGGTGCCCCTTCCCACCTCCTCCCTATACTGTGCCCTTCTCCCTACACTATACCTTCTACCCCTTATAAATATATAAAATATATATGTATAAATGGCGGTGCTGGCAGTCAAGTTAAATCATATAAACCAAAGTCAGGAGGTATCCACCATTACAGAAGGTACTGTAATGTAATTGGTAGCAAAGGTTTTCCTCATATAATTTGTAGTTCATTTTTATGAAACACACTGGAGCATGGGCAGCTTAAGAAAAGAAATCACAAGGGAAAAAGAGCAGGGGAAAACCTGAGCACTGGTAAGACAAAAATATAATGACAAGATAGTAATACAGATTAAATCATAAGTATTAATTAAAAACAATAACAATAATTTTCAGGTGCTAGAGTTAAATAGATTTGTCTCTATTAAAATTAATGGTCACATGTATAGTATAATATGTAATGTGTGATGTCAATTCGCTGCTCCTACTGAGTGAGTCTGTATCACTCTCAAGAAAACAAAATAAATTTGCATAAATAAAACAAATGGCAAGGAGTGCAATAATCCTTAAAAATCTTTACTAAATTAGATTATAACATTCAATATAATAAAAACATTAAATTCATAAGAAACACATGACACATGATCACATTAACTAGCATCAAAAGAATCCCCCGTCCTGTTGATTATCGCAAACAAGAGTAGTTACTTTGTAACTCCTACAAATGGATAAAATAAATAGATAGATTTCTTATGAAAGAATATACTTGATATGGTTGCTCCTTTATTTTAATGAGCTTTGGAGATTCCTTTTATCCAGACGATATATGTATTCAGTCCAGCCTTTTATTATCCCTCTAAGGGGGAATTATTTGCACATTCTTGGTAGATATAATCAAATTGCAGATTTAGTAACAAGCACTACCACCTCCCCCTTCCTTTGAGCTGTTTCAGTGAATATTGAGAGCCCTTTTATGTAAGTGGGGTTTTACTCAGTCTATTATGGGCACCATGCATCCCAAGTTCTTACTGCTCTATATGATGAATGGACACCTCACAAGGTTCAGAAGTAATTATTTTTGCAGTGGGGGAGGGAGTGCACCAATTGCCAGAGAAATGTCTGCAGCATAGCCTGCTCAGTGGTTTAGGATGTATGCAGGTACAACTGGTGAGGTCCCCTTTCCCTTAACGCGTTTCTACACTATAGGGTATTAGCGGTTTCCTCAGAAGGAATTATGTGTGGATAATGATCTCCCAGCAAGAGTGTTTATACCCCTACTGATCAGTCATTAGTTCCACAATCTCTGTACACCTGTAATCAGCCTAATTAGCTATTTTGGTGTATATAGTCCTACATCTTGGTGCACTATTAAGTGATTAGTTAAATAACATAGTAATACATAATAAATCCAATAGAGATATTCTTAAAATACAAACAAACTAAAATTTGTCAATACATTCATGGCATCACTTGTAAAAAAAATCGTAAATGATCGAAGGAATGTGAGGAAATCTTTAAATATAACTAAAATTGCAATTTAAACAAATGGAGCTCCCGTGACTCAACCAGCAGGAGCTCCAGTTCAGTATCCAAAAGGTGCAGAGTTTGAATCCCCCATTAGATTAATTTTTCCAAAGTTCTAATATTATTTTTATTTATATTTTTTCACTTATATATTTGGAGATTTGTATTAGTATTTTTGATTATAATAGTTATGAAACAAATTAATAAGTCAGGGATTCATAGTTTGATAAGTTTGATAGAAAGGAATACAAACATTCTCCTTTATATTTTATACATCAAAACACACTATTAAAATAATTTAGAACTTCTATTTAGCCAATAATTAGGCTATAATATTAAAATTAACTATTTATATTTAAAATTAAGATATATGGTTCCCTTATATATAGTAAAAGATAATGTATATGCATATATATATGTGTAGATGTAAGGACACATAAGTAGATCTATATATGCATTTGCATGACTATAGATAATACCCCTGAATAGATATTATAAATATCGAATGAATGTTCATGATTAACTATTTTTAAAACTATAGACATAAGCATAATGTAAAAAAACAGATAAAAAGGATGAATATAATCCCAGAGCATAATTAGAAATAATAGAACCAGCAGATAGACCTCAAATCAGGTGAACTATAGTATGTTGTTGTCACATTTAAATGTTGTTTAATTCTTACGATTCATTCAACCCCATAAGAGTAAGAGTACCAAGGGAGAAAATCCAGCAGTCTTCCTTCCTACATAAACAATTGTATCTATCCCCCCTTTACTGGTTATTTTCACTACTTCAATGGTTTGTAGTGACAACTATAGTAGTTTAAATACTTATTACTGTCTGCTTCTTTCTTGTACGTTGATGTAATTATATTATTATTCTCAATATTAACTAATATATCAAAAAATCTAATCTGTGATTCATGTCATATACTTATAAATTTTAAACCAAATGTATTATTATTCAAATATTTTACAAACTCATTGGTAGTTTTTCCAGATCCTCTCCAAATTATAAAAATTACATCAATGTATCTGCTGTATAGCACCAAGTTTACCCCGCAGCCAACTCCCCAAACAAACAGATCCTCAAACAACCCCATGTAGAGGTTGGTAAAACTCGGGGCAAATTTGATCCCCATTGCAGTACCATATATCTGCAAAAAAACTGTTTATTAATATGAAATAGTTATGTAGCAATATATATTCTACTAATTCTAAAGTAAAGCTAGATCACATTGGATCCAACTCTGTATCCAGGTCAAAACAATGTCTCAAAACAGAAATACCCTTTTGATGTGGGATATTAGAGTACAGCGACTCTACATCGAATGTAAGTAAAAAATAGTCATCTTGCAATTTAATATTCCGAAATCAATCCCAAGAAATTTGTAGTATCTTTAATATAAGATCTTAATTTACTTACATATGGTTGAAGACAACTATCAACAAAAGCAGAAGAATTAGATGTAATTGAGCCTATACCCGAAATAATTTTGTGACCGGGAGGGGCGGTTCGGCTTTTATGAATTTTGGGCAGATGGTAGATGTAACTGGATGTTCATTATAAAGAAAAGAATATTCTTTTTTGTTTATAATTCTATTTTCTAAAGCTCTAAATAAAATATTTAGCAAATGGCCCATATATTATATATTGAGATTAACAGATAATTTCTTATAATATATTTCATCCTCCAATTCCCTATAGGCTTCCCTGATATATTCTTGGGTATCCTGAATCACCACCCCCCCCCTCCATTATCAGTCACTTTAATTGAAATAGATTTATCCCCCATGAGAAACTTCAGAGCTCTCCTCTAATAAGGATGCAGAGTCATCAGAGTACTTTTTATTTTTATTCTTACACTTTGTTTTATTATCCTCACTTAATAATCTAAACTCCCCAAAGTTGCTGTATAGAATGTTTCAATATAGGCTCCACTATATTGAATAGGGTAAAATTCTGATTTGTTAACAAACTTTTTTTATAATTATAATCTCCCTTTAGATCATAAATTGGTATTTCAAAGATTTCTAAGATTGTACACTTTCTTTATTCAATTCCTCCAAAGTTTTAATAGCCATTAAATCATCTTTATCAACAATTATAGGTAGGTAGGAGGGGGTTTCAGTTTTTCTGATTGATTTATTCAAAAAATATCTTCTCCTACATAAATCTCTAGTATATCAACAAATAATTCAAACATATTTGGTCCTTTTGATGGAGCATAGTTTAGACATTTAGAAATAAGGGCTTTCTCACTCTCAGAGTTCAAGAGGAAAGATTCTAAATACCCTTATTCCTTAGTTCCTTCTTATGTTTTTGGAAGGATTTATTTTTTCCTCCTCTGTTTCCCCTGGGTCTATATATCTGCTCCTCTTTGGGGAGTATTGTTCTAACACTGAAAACCTGTTCTGGTTTTTCCATGGTGCTGCTAGTCCCTCTCCTAAAAAAGTTAACCTAGAGTTAGTGTCTGGAATGAATCCAGTTCTAGTTTTAGGTCTAGCCCCTTTAGTTCTATAGGGGTCTTCAAACTTCTGATTGTCCATAGTCATATCTGTTTGTCCATAATTATTTTCTATGGGGCCCCCTCTCCACCCCCTATTAGAATAATGTCTACTGCACAATCTCTGATCCAATAACACTCTTATATTTTTATTTTGTGGTGTTTTAGTTTCAAAATATCTAGGTTCGCTATTAAAATTACCCTTTCTATCAAATCTCATATCAGGTTTGTCATAGTTGAATGCCCTGTTTTTATTTTTATTGAACGTCCTCACTTCATTATTGGTATAATGAAATTATTCCTTGACAGTTTCTTGTTTCTACTAGTTATTAGAAACTTCTCATAGTCCTCTTTTTGTTTATGGTCATGTCCATATCTTTGAACTCTGTTTTTGCTTCAAATGGTTTTAAAAGTGTTTGGACCTCTTCAATTTCTTTTGAAACCTCCAACACTTTCTTTTCCTGTACTCAATTAATAGTTTCATCAAAGAAAGAGAACAATGATCGAGGGAGTCATTCCATTTCCTTGTAAACTCATTATCCTCTTTAAATGAGCAATATTTAAATATTCTTAGTCCCCTTGGTATCATGACACATGAAACATAATCACATCAATTAGCATCAAAAGAATCCCCCATCCTGTTGATTATTGCAATCAAGAGTAGTTACTTTGTAACTTCCACAAATGGATAACATAAATAAATAGATAGATTTCTTGTGAAAGAATATACTTGATATGGTTGCTCCTTTATTTTAATGAGCTTTGGAGAATGCCTTTATCCAGACTATATAATGTATTCAGTCCAGCCTTTACTTATCCCTCCACAGTGGAATTATTTGCACATCCTTGTTAGATATAACAAAATTGCAGATGTAGTCACAAGCACTACCACCTCCCCCTTCCTTTGAGCCATTTCAGTGAGTATTGAGAGCCCTTTTATGTAAGTGGGGTTTTACTCAGTCTATTATGGGGACCATGCGTCCTGTTCTTACAGCACCATATGATGAATGGGAACCTCACGAGGTTCAGAAGTAATTCCTTTTGCAGTGGGGGAGGGAGTGCAACAATTGCCAGAGAAATGTCAGCGGCATAATCTACTCAGTGGTTTAGGATGTATGCAGGTACAGCTGGTTAGGTCCCCTTTTCCATTAATGCGTTTCTCCACTATAGGGTATTAGCGGCTTCTTCAGAAGAAATCATGTGTGGATAATGATCTCCCAGCAAGAGTGTTTATACCCCTACTGACCAGTATCATTAGCTCCACAATCTCCGTACACCTGTAATCAGCCTAATTGGCTTTCAGTCCTACATCTTGATGCACTGTTTAGTGATTAATTAAATAACATAGTAATATATAATAAATCCAAAAGAGATATTCTTAAAATACAGACAAAATTTAATTTGTCAATACCTTCATGGAATCACTTGTAAGAAATCATAGTTGATCGAAGGAATATGAGGAAATCTTTAAATATAACAAAAATTGCAATTGAAACAAATGGAGCTCCCATGGCTCAACCAGCAGGAGCTACAGTTCAGTGTCCAAAAGGTGCAGAGTTTGAATCCTCAATTAGATTAATTTTTCCAAAGTTCTAATATTATTTTTAATTATATTTTTTTCCCCTATATATTTGGAGCTATGTGTTAGTATTTTTGATCGTAATAATTCTGAAACAAATTAATAATTCAGGGATTCATAGTTTGATAAGTTTGATAGAAAGGAATACAAACACTCTCCTTTTTATTATACACATCAAAACATTTAGAGGACTTATTAAACACATGTGCACCCTATTAAAACAATTTAGAACCTTTAGCTAGCCAATAATTAAGCTACAATATTAGAATGAACTATTTATGTTTAAAAATTAAGATATACGGTTCCTTTATATATAGGATAATGTATATGCATATATACATGTGTAGATGTAAGGACACATAAATAGATCTATATATGCATGTGCACAACCATAGATAATACCCCTGAATAGATAATATAAATATCAAATGAATGTTAATGATTAACTATTTTTAAAAACATAAACATAAGCATAATGTAAAAAACAGATAAAAAGGATGAATATAACCCCGGAGCATAATAAGAAATAAAAGAATCAGCAGATAGACCTCAAATTGGGTGAACTGTAGTATGTTGTTGTCACATTTAAATATTGTTTAATTCTATCGATTCATTCAACCCCTGCAGAGTAAGAGTACCAAGGGAGAAAATCCAGTAGGATTCCAACATAAACAATTGTATCTATCCCCCCCTCTACTGGTTGGTTTCATTACTTCAATTGCCGGTATACTTAGAACCCCCACATCACCATTATGTGCAGACAAAACATGTCTAGATAAACTATGCTTAATGTTTTTCTTTAGCACATTACGTTTATGTTCTAGAAATTTAGTATTCATAGATCTTGTGGTACATCCCACATATTGTGTACCACATATGCAAGTGATTAAATAGATAGCTTATGTAGTTTGACAGTTAGAACATTCCTTAATAGGAAAAGAGGTACCCAAAGAAGTAGAAGAAAACATTGTACTTCTATGTTGAACAAAAGGGCAGGTCTAACAATGGTTTCTTCCACATCCTTCTATGAGCAAGACACTCCTCCCTCCTGTATCATCTATGTCTACTGCTCACCAGACACACTCTTCACTTCCTCCATGTGCTCTCTGCCCATTCTTTGTCTTTGCTTTGCACCTCCTTCAGTGGCTATCAACTTGTTTAACTGCACTCAAGCCTATGGGGTACAGTTTCAGCTTACACTGAATATTTACTCTGCCCCTTGCAACAGAGTCTGTGTCAAGTGTTGTAGTACTATCTATTCATTTGTGTACTGTATTGTACTGTTTATTCAGTTGTTCTGTCTTGTTATTTTCCCCTCTGTCAACCACTTGTGGCTTTCTATGAATAAAGCTTATTAATAATAATAATAATAATAATAATATCACATATTAGTCAAAAGTTCAAAAGTGCTAAGGTGTACAAATTCAGCAGCCCCTCTGCTCCAAAAGCAGCCACTAAACTCAAGGAAAACCTAGACAGTGGAGAAAATGGGGTACAGAAGACTGGGCACTCAAAGTCCAACACAATGTGGAGATGGTCCAAACAGACAGAATGTCCTGTGAGATGGCCAACATTTTTTTAATTTATAAGATGGTCACCCCCATTGGGTACATGTAAAATAAAAAAGGACATGATAGTGTAAAACCTTGAAAAGAATATGACAGCATGAGTGACAATGTGTGCACTTTATCCAGAAAACCATCCACACTGTGTGAAACCAGGCAGGATTACACCTCATATGAGACTTCAAGTATAACTGGAATCCAAAAAAGAACTCATTGGATAAAATTCTTTCAAGAACATCAATATGAGCCAGCACATTAAGTGTGGATGGAGTGTTCAACACTAATTTTCCATTAGATTCCATTAGATGGTTCTCACTACCACATTTATATGATTAATATAGGAATAATCCCCATGGTGCTTTACTTACAAACAAGCACTTTAATATTCTTTAACTATTGAAATGGTGAAAGGAATAATTAAGCAGACAATACTGGAATTCATAGTATATGAAAACAGTGAGGTCAAGACTATAGTCTACAAATAGGGGCTGATTCAGAGCCGCATACAAAG
This sequence comes from Taudactylus pleione, assembly GCA_031769625.1. Classification (NCBI taxonomy): domain Eukaryota; kingdom Metazoa; phylum Chordata; class Amphibia; order Anura; family Myobatrachidae; genus Taudactylus; species Taudactylus pleione. The sequence goes on from JAUIMM010000065.1 coordinate 14,070,407, forward strand.
CAGCTGCATTTGTGGCTGTTTGAGTGCTTGAACATATTGTGAATTTTACCTGTATTAGAGCCATCTGGATCTATGTGGCATTACTGTACAACTGATTTGGAGAGCAGCCATTATAACTACAAGTACTGATTTGCAACAGCCCTGTTCTGGTTGCAAGTGATCCACCTGAAATCGCTGGATCTTTACACACTGTGGGCCTCACTCAGAGGCGGTCGGAGGATGCAAGCGGTCGCTCAGAAACTGGGCGGCCACTTGCATCCTGACCGCCCGCCTCTGTTGCGGTCGTTAGGCTGTGGATTAACACCCACAGCTCTAACGACAGCTCCAGTGATGATCGCGATGGTCAGAGACCATCGCAACCATTGGGGCTTACGACGAGACCCTAGGGTAGGGTCTCCCTTGTCGTAAGCCCCGGAGAGCTTCTGGCTCTGTCTGAGCTGGAAGCTCTCCACTGACATCACTAGTGATGTCAGTGGGGCCTCCCCCAAATGGTAGGCATTCCCATGGGTATGCCTCCGTTTGGGCTGCCACCCCCCCGGCCCGCCTTCCAAACGGGGCGAGCTGTCGATCAACATCGACAGCCGCCCCTTTTGTAGTGAGCCATGGAGCGAGTGCTTTTTGCTCTCACTCCTGGGCTCGCGCATGCACAGTGCGCATGCTGCGCACACGCACTGGGCCACCATCGACCCATTTGTGAGCGCTATGCGCTTGCGAGTGGGTCTGAATCAGGCCCAGAGCACCAGACGAGGCAGCCATGTTGGGTGCACTACATTGGTTGTAATATGCGAGTAAGCTGTACATGGAAATGAGACATACTAGGATAAAATGAACAGTGAGCAGACAGGATACCCACCGCACAGTAAGTCTACCTTGTAGAGAAGCAGCAGCAGAAGAGTCACAGTGCTCAGGTATGCAGAAAGACTGAACTTGCCTAGAGGTATCTTGAGTAGGAGGTAGGTGCTCTAAAATGGTCCCCATTATCAGGGGGGTGGGTACTACTTAACTGGTTCAAGGCCAGTTAGAGGGGCTCTGTGGGGCCCGGGTCAGTGACTTCCCTACTGCTCTGCCCACTACCGCTGGCATTCCTGTATAGGTGCGTCAGAGAGGAGATGTTACAGGTGACGGCGAATGTGCTTCGCTGCACAGCGCATAACACTTTTTGGTGGGAGGGTACGTAGCCATGAATTCCTGATTTGGCCACGCCCTCCCACTGCCCCTTCAGAGCTCTCAACAGCTTTACCCATTTTTGCTGACAAAGGCAAATTCCAAGACCCATATTATTGAGCAACACTCATAAAGTAGACTTTTTTATATAGTAAGTTTGCAAATTTGGAACATAAACCAGGGTGATTCATGTAAAAAAAACATATTAATTTGGTCTATTTATAGTAATAATTTTTATGTAACTGCAAAACACAAAGCAAGTCAATTTTGGTCATTTTAGAACAAAAAATAAATTGTGCAGTTTCTGGAGGTTGTGTTTTTATCCTTTGTCACTCAGCATAGCTATATAAACCTTGCCCTGATACTTGGCTGGTGACATAGTTACCTTGTCACACTTCCCTATGGAGAAACTTTGCTTTTCATCGCTATTATTATTTTAGTTATTGTTCTCTGTGGAATTTCCTTCCTTTCATAGAGATTGACTATGATTTTGCCATGTGTTTCAAAAGCCTGGTTCTTTTTTTTTTTTACACAGCAATTTGTACTATTTAAATGTAGAATTTCATCTGAGTTGTAGCAACGATGACTGCCCTTCACCATTTACAGTATATTAACCAAATAACCTTCGCTTTTGTTATTCTCCTCTATATCTTATTTGTTAGCATTGCTTGCAGTGTATCTGGTGGCACGAGAGCTTTGTGCATGCTTCACCTGGTGCAGACTAGCTTTGTTTGTACACTACTTGGTTTTGGGGGGCAGCAGTCATTATGTCAACATTTACAATGTCAACAGTTATGATGTTGACATTGTTGAAATGTCAATATCTGCAAATTCACAGTTCACATGTTCACCGTGTAGACATAAATCAGAGGGTTAGGGTTAGGGTTAGGCTGTGACAGCTGAGACAGCAGAGGGTAATGCTGGCCATACATTAGTACGACCAACATAAGATGAGATTCATCTTACAATTTCCCTTGAATGCCCGGCAGCTCCCTGGCAGTCCCGGCTGCATTGTTTGGTTCTTTGGACACACGATGTACCTATGATCTCACGATATGATCGATCGTGTGCCTGCTGAGAAACTGATTATCTCTCCGTACAGTCACTCAAATGACGCTGGTCGGAAGCACAATGCATCGCATGCACAAATACACGGCACAATCTGCATACGATTACGATAGATAATATGGGCAGCACATATGATACGTTTTAAGAGCGATGGGAGTGCGCATCGGATCATATCCTACCTAAATACTACACAATTTCCACACGATTCATTTTATGACGCGTCTAAAATCGGGCAATCGGTCCAAAATCGCACTAGTGTATGGTCAGCAATAGGATTAGATTACGGGAGGGGTGGGGAAGGTTAGGGTTAGGGACTAGGGGGAGGACTACAATTAGGTTGCGGGAGGGGTGGTTAGGATTAGGCACTAGGGGGAGGACTACAGTTAGGCTGTAGGAGGGGAGGTTAGGGTTAGGCTTTAGGGGGAGGACTAAAGTTAGGCTGCGGGAGGGGAGGTTTTGTGTTAGGCGCTAGGGAGAGGGCTACAATTAGGTTGAGGGAGGGGAGGTTAGGGTTAGGTACTAGGGGGAGGAATACAGTTAGGCTGTGGGAGGGGAGGTTAGGGTTAGGCACTAGGGGGACTACTGCAGTTAGGCTGTGGGAGAGGAGGTTAGGGTTAGGCACTAGGGGGACTACTACAGTTAGGCTGCGGGTGGGGAGTTTAGGGTTAGGCACTAGGGGGAAGGCTACAGTTAGGCTATGGGAGAGAGGGAGGGGAGGTTAGGGTTAGGCACTAGCAGAAGGGCTACAGTTAGGCTGCGGGAGTGGAGGTTAGGGTTAGGCACTAGGGTTAGGATTAGGGGTTAGAGGTAAGTGAAACTCACTGATCGAAGCACCAGACCAGAAAGCCACAGATGGAGCCACCAGACCCACTGAGTCAGGTACAGTAAGTCACCACTAGACCACTAGGAACATTTTGTCACTGTTGTAATCATGACGACATTTCATCAGCATCATCATGATGAATGTTGACGTGGTCAATGTCAACATGCAAAGCATGTTGACATTATATAAGTGAATAGAGTAGAAATATTGATAGAAATGTGATAATAAAAGATTTAGGGATAAATTTACTAAGATTCGAGCTTGGTCGAGATTGCAATCTCGGGTAAGTTTAGGCATGTTTTTTATCTCGCAAATTTACTAAAGGCAAACTCTGGTGACTTTGGGAGAGAGTTATTTAATCTCACTCGTAAAACTCTGGTGAGATCGCAAACTCGAATCAACTCACCATTGGGCAAACTCGGAAGTACTTGAAGTTTCAGACACTCACCCTCCTGAGCTGCAAGTTTGCCAGAAACATACACAGATCAGTGATTTGTGTTTGTTTCTGCTTGTATACTTAATGTATTTTTTTTATTTACATAGGGTCCCCCTCAAAAGCCATTACCAGCCCAGGACTAGTCAGCCAGTCCTTGTTCCAAAAATTATGGGGAACAAAACAAGTAGGCTTCCCCTGTAATTTAGGAACCAGCACCAGGCTGCAGGGCCAGTGCTGGTTTTAAATATAGAGGGGGGAATTGCGTAGGCATCCCCTAATATTTAAAACCAGCACTGGACCCAAACCAACTGAGGTGTAACGCCACAGCCAGGAGACCCTATTACTAGGTCTACATAGAGCTTCCAGCCAATCAGTGGCTGCTAACTGTAGAGCGGCCACTGATTGGCTCCGGATCCTTACTCACTGACCAGCCCACATGGAAACTGTCAGGAGCCGGAACCAATCAGTGGCTGCTCTACAGTGAGGAGCCAGGTAGCGGTGTATGTGGTCACACACATACTCCGCTAATGTAAGTATATGGTTTGGGTGCTGGTTTGTTTTTTTTGCCAAGACCCCTGGATGCTCCAGAGACCAGTGCAAGGATGGAGGTGAGTATAAGATCTTATTTTCAGGTACTCCAAATGGGATCTATGGGGACAAGTGGACGTGAACATCTGGCAGTAGGTAAGTATGTGTGAGTGAGGTATGTATGTAATAAAGCTCCGTCCGGTCAGCGCTACACACGCGGTGCAGCTGTGTCACAGAGACACAGTCTGCACCGTGGCCCGCATGGTACGCTACTCAGCTGCATACCATGCAGGAGAACTGGCATCACTCGAGTATAAGCCGAGGGAGTGAATTTTCAGCACAAAAATTTTTCTGAAAAACTCGGCTTATACTCGAGTATATACGGTACCCCCTACAGTTATCTCTTTCAAGTGATTGCATTTATTTTTTCTCTTACGGATTTTCAGGTAAGCAATTAATTTAAACTTTTCAGCTTTGTAGAAGTTATTTTATTACATAAAGATTTAAAATAAAAACAACTTCATATAGTAAGAGGGACAGTGTCACCTGCAGGTTGTCAATATATGATAAAGCACTGAAAAATAAAAAGCAGCTTACAGATATATACCTACTACAAGCTTAAATGCTGCTCCGCTCCAGTGTCATGTTGTGGAATATACCTAGCAAGAGGGATACATGATGGGGAACTGTAATGTTTTGCTGAGTCCAGTGGCTGCCACAAATAGGGATAGTCCAGGGGCATATTTATAATGGGTGCAAAGTGTGCGGTGCACACAGACCCCTGGGTCCAGGGGGGCACACACACCGCACACCCTGTACCAAATTACTTATACTTATTTTTCCTTCGACCCAGCGCTGGCTGCAGTGCTGCAGAAATCACCTGGAAAATGGCCACCGAGGCCATTTCCCCGGTGATTCGCACATACGCAGTAGAGATGTCCCGGGAACGTGGTGCAGGCGCCATGTTCCCGGAGATCTGCGCATGTGCAGTAGACTCTTTCACAATACCAGAGTCTACTGTGCCACTGGAAAGGAGGGGGCCCAATTGGAGCCTGCACACGGGCCCCCTTCTCTCTTAAAGCGCCTCTGGGATAGTCAGTCCCTCAAGAATAAATACATACACAAAAGAAGTGGTAGCGCTATTTAACAATGAATCACGACAGTGTGATAAGTTTAAAATCAATAACAACTTATATTTAATATTCAATCAAAATAGTATACATAATGAACATCACTTGTTGTAAACTCACTGGATAAAATGTATCATATAAAAATGTCAACAGTGTACAGAATAAGTATCACTTATTACAATTCCGCTGGGTAAACATGTACCTTGTAACCGTATGAACTGTATAATAACTCCCATTTCTATATAGACTCCCAATGTAGTTAGTTCCAATTGCAGTAATAATGCTCCTTAGGCAATAACCCAGTTGTTGAATATAGTTACCAGTTCATACTGGTCTCCTTCTGGTGGAGATGATGTATCCAACATATTGTCCTCAAATAGCACGGTGGACTGTATAGGTAAAAAATATTGGTGAGCCAAGAAGTGTACTGGAGCTGCAGAGTTTGGATAGTAAAACATGGAGGTTGGTCCAGGTGTTCCGTAGTAAATCCAAAGTTCATCCAGTGGTGTCAATAATTGTGTACAACTTTATTAAGCCTGACCAGGTGTCATAATGTTTCACTCTGGGCATCACCAGTAGGTCTCTTGGAAAAGTTTTTACTAGCAGCAGCATTTGAAAGAGAAACTGAAGCAGGAGATGTTGTCATGTCATGTGCCACTTGAGTTGACAAGATCTGTGTTTAAGTTGGAAAGAATGACATTATGTAAAACTTAAAACTAGGATCAAGCATGGTTGCCACAATGTACTTATCCAATTGCAAGATGCTGCAAACCCTTTGGTCTTGGTTAAGCGAATAAAGAATTTGATCTTCAAGTCCAACATACTTAGCAGAGTTGCTTAGTTTCATCTCCTCCTTCAGCTTCTCTAGCTGATTTTCCAGTAGTTTGATTAAGAGTATGACCTAGCAGTGTCTGAACTCACTTAATTGGTTACAATTTCAAAATGTTTCGGTAGCTTGCATAAAATGGAGAATATTCTCGACTGTCCTGGACTAAGGTAACATGCCCTCCTTTGATGTATACATTTGGACAGTTTGTTGCTGTTCCTCTAGTCACTGAAGCATATAAAGGATGAAATTCCACCTGGTTACTACCTCTTTCTTCAGTTGGTGGCATGGCAAATTGAACTGTTCCTAAACAATATTATAATGGAACCACTGCGCAAAACCTGTAATCATGTAACCGTAAAAGGATAATCACCCTCAAAAGTCCCAAATCATGGTGAATATGCAAATCCTTTTCTCTGCAATTTTTATGATTTGTAGGTCTAGTTCTGTAGGTCTGTTTGCAGTTTGCACAGTGCAGGGTGTGAAAAACAAACACACATACACTGATTATGATGCCTGCAGCCACCCTTTCCACACCCACTGCATCTACCTAGTCTACAACAAAGAGAACTCTTTCTGCCCTGATGGCATCCTAATGGCATCTTAATGGCATTTATAGTATACAGCCCAAAGTCCCAAACACTCTCCCTCCACTTTCCTGTGTGCATGGCTGGTTCTAGACCAAGAAACACCCAGGGCAAAAAGTTCCTATGGTGCCCCCTTTAAAAAATGATCATGTTTTTTGTGTGTATTAAATGAAAATAGACCTTACATATATGATGGTAGCTATGTAATGGGGAACTTCTGAAGAAATGTATCCTCTGTCGGCAGGCTGGTAGTCACTATTTATGTAGGAGATCACATGGTCCAGAAGATTCCTGTTTGTGTAGGAATATAACTACTGTCATCATCATACAATAGATGGTTAACTAGACTCATGCCCCTTGCTTTCTATCCAGCTTCCTGCCCACTGTGTCTCTTCAGCCAGGTGCCCGATGTCACTCCAGCCTCATGCTTTGGTGTCACTCCAGCCTCCTGATCCCTTTGTATTTACAGCCATATGCCCCCAATGTCACTAAAGCCTTGCTCCCCATAACACCACCAGCCTCCTGCCCTTTGTCTTTCCAGGCTCCTGAACCATACCTCTCCAGCCTGTACCCTTTGTCATTCCAGCCTCATGCTTCCTGCGTTACTTCAGCCTTGTGCTCTCTATGTCCCCTCCTGCCCCCTGTGTCTCTCCAGCCTCCTTCCCCTTGAGTCACTCCAGACTCATGCTCTCTGTGCCACTTCAGCCTTCTTCTTCTTGTGTCACTCCAGCCTCCTTTCTCCTGTGTCAATCTAGCCTCCCTCCCACTGTGTAACTCCAACCATATGCATTCTGTGTCACTTCAGCCTTGTGCACTCTGTGTCAATCCAACCTCCAGCTCCCTGTGTCCCCTCCAGCCCCCTGTGTCTTTCCAGCCACATACACCCTGTGTCACTCAATCATTATGCCCTATGTGTTACCTCCAGCCTCTTGCCCATCTCTCCAGACTCCTGTTTCTCTCCAGTCTTCTTCCCCGTGTCACTGCAGCTTTGTGCTCTCTGTCTCTCCAGCCTCCTACCCCATGTCTCGCACAGCCTCCTGCACCCTGTATCTCTCCACTCTACTTACTCCTGTCAGTCCAGCCTCATGCCCTGTGTTACTTCTCCAGTCTTGTACCCCCTGTATATTCTAGCCTCACCCTGTATTCCCTCCAGCCACCTGTGTCACTGCAGCCACATGCCCTCTATGTTCTTAAAATCCTTATGCCACTTGTGTCACCTCCTATCACTCCAGCCTCCTGTCACTCCAGCCTCCCTTTGTCACTTCTAGAGCCAATCCCCTCCCCCTTCCCATTTAATTTACCTTTTTCTTAGACAACCTGCCTGCTCCTTTTTTCAGGTGATTCAGCATTCTCCTGCAAGGTGTTCACACTGCCTGCTTCTCCTTCTCACACACAGTCAGAGCACATCGCACATATAACCAGTTGAAGGTGGAGCCTTGGATGAGAGCTGCAGCTGCTGTTAGTCTTTCTCCCAGTCCTGGCTGGGCAGCCTGTGAAAGCATATAGTTACACTGGTTTGGCTAATGGGTGGTCTTGTTTACACCAGGTCCACTTCTTAGTTCTGCCAGTGGCACTGGTGACTGACTGCAGACGTACACCTGTGTCCCCCTAAGGACAGTACATCATTGCGAGGATACTGCAGCTGCGCTCCCAGGCCACAGCACCCCAAATGAGTGGCCTGTCAGCTCACACTTAGAGGAACCCATGCTGTGTGAAATGGCACCTTATTGCAAGAGGACTTTTATATGCAGTCCAAAGCATGCAAAAACCTACATTTTGCCTTGTTCTAGGATCCAAAAACAAGGTGGGAAGACCTGAGCCAGGACTCAGATTCACTTGGAAAACCTAAGTTTGGATGTTTTCTGTTTTTATGAAAACCAAACCACTCATCTCTACAAGATATGCTCTGCAAACCAACTTACAATCAACTCTGCAATGGCTTCTGCAAGAGGAGGAGTACAAATTCTATCAGGGCAACACATGGTAATATGGAGGAGCTTAACCATCTTTATCTAGTTGTAGTATTAATACAGGAATTCAATTACCTACTCTTTGCTCTGTTCAGTCCTAATGATGATTAGTTCCATGCTTAGATCATACTAGCAATATGACACCAATAAATGCAGATGTTGACCGTGTAACATTTTTGAGTAAATAACAAGATGCTAGTAGCCGTCCGATAAAGAGACTCAGTTAAAAGTAGTTGGGTTGATTTCTACAGTAGCCTACAGTATCTGTCATGCAATCTAACTTAAGGACATGGATAGGTAAAGTCAGACTATAACTGTCATGGTTCAAATCTCTGTGAGTCAGTTACACAACAACTTTAACTAAGGATCATGGAAGACCACAAAAGCACTCCAGTAAGTAAGGTTACATGTAGAAACAGAATGCAATCTAAGAAGGTACAGGATGTAAGATTTTAAGAACAACTAAGGGCCAAATTCAAATAGCTGTGAATGTCATGAGTTTCATTACCACACACTTATCAGGCTATTTTCATCAAGAATTCTTCCATGAATCACGCAATTCAATTGCAAAAGCCGACCACTTGTCATACGGTAATTCTATACAGTGCAACCAAGTGGAAGTTTAGGATATAGTAGGGAAATCACCCTGAACCTCAGAAAAGTGGCAAATAACTTTTGATAACAGTATAAGCCGTAAGCTGTAACAGTATAAGCTTTGGCCATAAGCAAAGTATATGAGGCTCTTAAAAGATGGAAAATGGATTATTTTTACTTTTTCTATTAATAGTGGAGAAATTACAGTTAGCAAGTGTTTTTCACCAAATGAAGGGTCTGATTCAGAGATGAACACAATGCCAATCTTTACACAGTTGAGCGATTATCGGTAATCTGCACATACGTCTGAGTCACATCAGGGCAGTCGCTACCACTAGGCAAACTTAGGCAGCTGCCTAAGAGCGCCGTCCACTGCAGGGCGCAGCTGGATTGATGTGTAGTGTAGACAGCACATAAGTGCAGCCTGCACTACACTACTAGTAACAAACACACAGCTGCCAGCTGTGTGTTTGTTTTAGCAGCCGAAGAGAGTCAGACAGACTCTCATCGGCTGCTGGGCCCACTGCTGGAGCAGGGCTGAGCTCACTAATGAGCTCCATTTTCCGGCTCCTGGGGTGGGTGATGGGAGAGACGTCATAACATCTCTCCCATCATGCAGAATTAGCCAGCCCGGGGGGACAGAGGAGCGTATGCTGGAGCGGGGATTAAGGTAAGTGGAGTTTTTTGGGGGTTTTTTAGGTGTGTTTGTCTGGCCCTGGGATCATTGCTGGGGGGACGGATGGACAGACTACTACTGGGGGCACTTCTGGGGGGTGACTACTACTAGGGGCACTGCTGGGGGGACTACTACTGGGGGCACTGCTGGGAGGACTACTACTGGGGGCACTGCTGGGGGGGACCACCACTGGGGGCACTGCTGGGGGGACTACTACTGAGGGCACTGCTGGGAGGACTACTACTGGGGGTACTGCTGGGGGGACTACTACTGGGGGTACTGCTGGGGGGGACCACCACTGGGGGCACTGCTGGGGGGGACTACTACTGGGGGCATTGCTGGGAGGGACTAGTATTGGGGGCACTGCAGGGTGGCCTACTACTGGAGGCACTGTACTGGTGGGTCCACTACTTGGGGCACTGCACTGGTGGGACAACTACGGAGGGCACTGCATAGGTGGGAACTACTACTGGGGGTACTGCTGGGGGGACTACTTCTGGGGGCACTGCTGGGGGGACCACCACTGGGGGCACTGCTGGGAGGACTACTACTGGGGGCATTGCTGGGGGAGGACTACTACTTGGGCACTGCTGGGGGGGACTACTACTGGAGGCACTGCTGAGGGGGACTACTACTGGGGGCACTGATGGGGGGACTACTACTGGGGGCACTGCTGGGGGAGACTAGTACTGGGAACACTGCATCGGGGGACCACTACAGGGGGCACTGCACCGGGGCGTTAGTACTGGGGGCACTATATAAGGGGGACTACTACGAGGTGCATTAATTAAGGGGCACTGCATAGGGGGACCACTTCCTGGGGCACTATATAAGGGGCATTGCATAGGGGGGCCACTACCTGGGACACTATATAAGAGGCACTGCATAGGGGGACAACTACCTGGTGCACTATATAAGGGGCACTGCATAGGGGGACCACTACTGGGGGCACTTCATAAGGACTTGTGTAGCTATCCAAGAGGGGGGGAGGGCGCAAGGTTGAATAAATGCCTAGGGTGCCAAGAAACCTTGCACCGGCCCTGGTCACATTGAGCATTTGTCAAGTACCGATGTCACTCGCAGTGAGGTTTTATTCACAAAGTGATAGACGGGCACAGACCATTTGAGGGCGGCAATAATTTTTTGGGCATGTCTCTACCAGCTATTGCGATCCTGTTCGCAGTGAAAATGACTCCGGTGGCTCAGTTCCAACAGCCATTCTGCACGACCATAGGGTTACTCAGAAGTGCGGTAGTCATCTGATCTGCTGCTAAGCTGCATTTTTGTACACAGCCACTTGGATTTGTAAAGTCGCTGGTGTGCATCTCAAAACAAATCCCGGCGTTTGTGACATTTGCATATTTTTGTTGCCACAAATTCGCAACTGTGGCAGCATCAGCATACATTACTGAATCAGGCCTTAAAGCCACTAGATTAGGGGTTCTCAAATCCAGTTCTCAAGTACCCCAAACGTGTCTTGTTTTGCGGAATTCTTTAATCATGTACAGGTGAGTTAAGGGTCTATTCACTAAGCTTTGGATGGAGATACAGTGAATGGAGATAAAGTACAAGCCAATCAGCTCCTAACAGTGTCATAGGCTGTGTTTGAAAAATAAATGTTAGGAGCCAGTTGGCTGGTACAGTATCTCCGTCCACTTTGGGGTAAATTTACTAAGGTGACGATATTTATTCTATGTCATCCAAGATCATTCTCAGATGACATCATCCGTATTTAATTTTTCGGACAGGTTACTGAATTTACTAAGCTGCCGATTTGTTGTAATTCATGTTGATCGATGGTGTATTCATTCATAACCATTCGTAATTTTCATTATCATTTTGCGTTCGATTTTGATCATCTTGGCCGAACATGGCAGGTTTTTGTGCCCGTTCGTATTGTGCCAATGCATACACAATCACTTTAACTCGGCCGATTTCACAAGTTCTGAAAGAGACCCTGCATGATTGATTTAAAATGTCATACGTTAGGGTGGCACACATTAATGTATGGTGTTAGTTTGCTATTGTGTAATGTAATGTAATGTTTTGTTACTTACACACGAAAAGATGCTCGGTGCAACTGAGTCACGCCATGGCATGTATGACTTCGCCATCGAGCAAAGCGTTTAGGTTAAATCGCCCCCTAAAGAAACAAGGCCTGTGCAGCCTCCGCGGTAAAGATGTGTCCTTATATATCTATCCTGGGATCTATCCTCCATGCGTTACAAGTCGCGCCACACATAACGCGGGAGCTCCGTGTGACTCGGTAGCACCGAGCATTTTTTTGTGCAACTTTTTACCTTCAAATGTGTATTACACATTTGCTCATGTTACTTAAAATGATATGCAGCATACATATGTTATGTGTCGCTCATAGAATAAAGGCATGCTGCATATCATTTTAATCAGCAGAAGCTGCTTGTGTTACCTATTACACATTTGAAGGTAAAAAGTCGCACAAGAAGACGCTTGGCATTACCGAGTCTAGCCACGGCATGTATGATATCGCCATCAGCCAATGCTGACCATGCTCAGTTTCATGACCCTGGTTTCCTCCAGCCTGGTGGCAGATCATCAGGTATCTCACAGCTCCACAAGATCTCCATCCGGCACAGAAAACTCTGCCATGCTTTGTTTCTCCTTGTGTATGGAGAGAAGTGTATGCATATGCTTAACCACTTTATAGTGGCCACAGATTTGAGTTGTCAGATGTCAAACGCAAATTGAAAAAGGTGTTCTATTTGAGATTTCTATTTGGGTTCATTTTAGTGTCTTTTGCAGCCGATTTGCACTTTATTTCACCGCGATGACAAATTCGAATCCTTAGTAAATTCCCAGGTCCTATTGATGTCTATGGCAAATGGCTGCCGAGTTGGATTGATGGTCTATTTGTCCAAAAACATGTTACCATCCGAGTTTCAGGTGTTCTCAACCGATTTTTCCTTTTAGAATGGGACAAACTTGCCCGATTTTAGCGTTCAGTAAATGGCGAATATGCATTTATCGTGTGATTTAGCCGCATTCGAATTAATTTGAGCTTAGTAAATTTACCCCTTTATCTCTTTCCAAGGCTTACTCAATAGCCCCCCTTAATCTTTTATGCTTGGTCAGAAATTATTCCACCTGTTTCCAAAGACAGAAATCCTTAAATCATGACCTGTTGGGAAAAACTTGAGGGTTGAGGCTGACAACCACTCTACAATGCCTGTATTGTAATATTTACTGTCTTTAGCAAGTTTGAAAAATTTGGCGAAAAAACACCTTTTACTCCAAACTGCATGTTCAGAAATGAATTACCTATCTGTACAATACTCTAAATTACCTGCCCCACATAATTCACCCTTTTTTGAGATTTTTCCACAAGTCACCTGAACAAATTACATATCTTTATAAGTGATATTCTGCTATTATTATTATTATTATTATTATTATTATTATTATTATTATTATTATTCCCATTTTATTTAAACTCCTTTATTCAGGGAGGGGATTGCAAGGGGGGGGCTTTGTACAAGAGGTACTGCAACAAGTTATGTATTTTTTACCTTAAAATCCAATTTTCCATACTTTCACATACTAATGGGCTCCAGACTACAAGCTGCATAAACTTCCATTGACAGCCATGTTAATGTAATGCATACTTCTAAATGGAAAGGAAAAAGTAGCAGCCACAACTTTTTCAGAAGCAGAAGTAATTCACAGTAAACTCACGTCTACTTGAATTCGGCACTGACAGCACTTCTACACCAGCAGAAACCAAGATGCCTAGATGAGCACAGAGCACAAGACAGGCCCCAGTGATAGATATTGTATTAAGGTGCTGCAGTAGTAATGGGAGTTAACAGTCTATAGGTAGGGTCTGAAACACTGTAATGGTCCCACAGGTATACAATTATTAGTTTGCTGTCTGTCAGCACTGATGTCTTGTGTTCTTTTCTCAGCAAGGTCTATAGTATCTGTGTGGAGTTTGTATATTCTCCTAGTCTTGTGTGTGTTAATAAATATTTACAATTTCACAATTGTACAATAAAACATAAAAATGCAAAATTACAACCTGAACAAATTTACATTTCAAACAATTTCTACCTTCAAAATATCTTTTGAACTACTTTTTTCTCTTGTATTTGAACTAGACATAAAAGAATTTAGAAGCTGTTTGGCAAAATAGACTTGTTTTCTAATACAGTGAATAGTTAAACAAACTAAACATCTGCACATCACTATTTAATCTTCTGATTTCATGCTAAAATCCACATTTTTCTGGTCTTTAAACTACATTATTGCAGAAGCTCTAATATGGCCAGACACTTAAGTGCACTAGACTTTCTTTTTATATTACCCCAAGTAATCCGTATATGATACTATCCTATAAGTACATATTTATATGCATTTGCTTTCTTTTCTAGAATGTCCTTCATGATAGTATACACGAGCTCTGTTAATCTCAGTTTAGTTCAAATCTGTGGTTAGTATATGCAAATCTATATATAAGCATTACTTTGCCACATTATCACTATAGAGCTTTAATATCTTTATGGCATCAATTCTTATTTAAACCCTTTGCAGCACATAAATAATCTAATTCTTGATATTTGTATGAACTTTAAATGAACTCGTGTTTCAATATATGAAATAGTGGTAACTGCTGGCAGCCTGTTAGCATCTGTTCATAGGTCCTCCTCCAGCTCTAAATTCCAATGTTCATATTATATATACTATAGAGATGAGGTTTTGCCTCAAGTGCCCGTTTACAAAGTCCCATTAAATTCAATGGGCTTAACGCTTATTGGCTAAGAGCTATCTTTCACAGATCTCAGCCAATCAGCGTTAAGCCCATTTAATTCAATGGGCACAGGAAGGTAGGAAGGTGCTACCCATCCTCCTTGCCTGCAGGGCCAGATTAACAATGGGGCTGGTGGAGCTCCAGCTCCAGGCCTCCCATTGAAAATAGGCCCACACAGATTGCAGTGCAGGCAGGAAAAAAAGATTTTTTTTCTTGACACCACCAACAAACAGCCCAGCCCACTCACCTAACTACTGTCAGAAACAGCTTAGCCCATTCTGACCCCCACCCATCCCCCTCCTCTTGGATAATCCGACCGGCCAAGCTGAAGCCCCACCCACCCCTTGGCCACTGATGCCCCGCCCACATCCACCTGGCAGAGGCCCGCCCTGCCAAAGCTCCCCCCCCTGTACTGCCTTGCTCTAAAGTCTTGCTCTACCAATCGCCTAGCTTAGGAGGGCCAGCATGTCCGTTTATAGAGGTCAGTGAAAAGTCTGGCCCCTGTGTATATATGTAAATAACTATTTGATATATTTTTTATAAATTGGGTGGGAACCGGATATAGTGGCTAACCGCTCCTAATTAGTCCATATTAGTGGGGTATAAAAATCCTGTCTCCCCGCTATGTCTCTACTCCCTTGATGAAGTCTTAAGCAGACGAAACGCGTTGGATATATTTATAAACATGGCACTGATACATTTATACATGAATTTATGATTGGTTTTTTGTATATTAATTTACTGCACACCACTTTAGATATAATAAACAGAAACTCGCTAAGTCGCTCTCTAGTCAATTTCCCTTGTTTATATATATATATTTATATATATATTAGCTGGAGTACCCAGCGTTGCTCGGGATTTTAAGAATGTTTGTTTCCACATCATCCTCCAACAAACCTGTCCTTAGGCAGGCCTCATGAAGAGTGTGACAAACTTCCCCATCAACAGACCTAAGGTCATTCGAAGGAAGTAGGACCTGTAACAGTGTAAAGCAAACTTCAGTGATAGAAACATTCAAAATATGTCAGCTGTACAGTGTAAACACGGCCAAGAGCTTCTGTTACTCTGATACCTGGATGACTATCTACAGAGACTCCAAACTTTTGCAGAAGCATTCCATGTGTAATATTTTGGCAGCTCACAGTATAGCAGGGTCCTTGCAAAGTCATCATTTTGACACAGTTCAAAGAAATACAAATTAGATATAATACTGCGCACTGGGCTCCTGTCCTTTTGCTTATGGTAAACTGCTGAGTAAAGAAGGGGGTGTCTCGGCCGTGTTTTAATACACTCGTATGTATAATTTTCTCGATCTTGGCTTGTAAAATGTGGATTTGTATAGAAAGACAGAAGGACAGGAGGACAGAAGGACAAATGTTTGCTTTTATATAGTATATATATATATATATATATATATATTTCAGCATTAAGAGACACAATCAGACCATTGACATTTCGATCCTCGCATGGATTTTTGTCAAGATAGTCATACACTTGCCCTTTATGCCCTTTTTATACCAAATTAGTCACATCTAACACACCCTAAACCAAATGTAGATCCACCCCCTTTTAAAAACATAGCCCCATAAATAAGTATGTAATATCTCATAAGTATGTGCACGTGGATCACAGTGTCAGCTGCACTTCCTGACCCAAGGCAGGAAGTCAGCTGTTGCCATGGTGTGGAGTGCAAGCCATCATGTCCATCTCCGGGTGCTGGCACGCACATCCACTTCCGGTTCTCTCCTCACAATGATGCTAGGTCAGACACTGACCTTGTTAGCCTGGTCGGTGCTAATCCTATCGCCTCATTGGTCTTATTAGAGGGTCTGTTCAAATATATACCTTGGTCTTAAATATATACACACTCTCAGGGACCCCCTTGGTCTTATATCAAAATGAGTAGCCATTAACCCATTGATTATCAGGAGAGGAGCAGGTAAGGAAACCATAAGTCATACTTTAGGTATAATTCTCAAGCAAATATACATAGCACATCCTAGCATATTGTAATGCACATAAGCATCATCATATTATGTATCAACCAATGGTAGAATAAACTCAAACAAAAAAAGTAAAAAGTAAAAAATAATTTAGAAAAGGAAGAAGAAAATAAAATAAAAAATAAAATAAAACAGGAAAAATGTGAAAAAAGTGTTGGGGCAATCTATACTGTAGATCAGAGGTTTATTGTTCTGCTTCTGATGTTCCTATGGGGCACCAAATTTTATAGTCTGCTGTATCTATTTTTCTAGAAATCTCTATAGAAGTTATATGCTGTTAAACTTCTATTTTTGATGACGGACAATTTTCTGACCTATTCTGGCTAATGTCTTTCCTTGTCATATTTAAATTATAACTGTGGTTCCTAGGAAAATGTATAGTTTTGTCTGCTGTTATGTTTATTCTGTGTTGCTACTGTAATAGGCAGAATACTTTTTCCATTATTGTACTTACTGTTATTGAGCCTTATTACTCCTATTGTACCCTATCCTTACCTTACTGACCACACTATTCTTATATGGTTTCTGTAGGTTCCCCACCACCACCGCCACCCTCTCCCCCTCTTAACCATCTGTATTAATCACCAACCTAAACCTGGCCGCCCTTCCAGTGGTGGTTGTACTACCATCCTCCTTCCCCTAATTCACACATATGTTCCCCCTTTTTTTTTTTTAAGTAACTTCTTGTCACCCTGTTGTTTTCATGTATCATCTTTACTATTGATTCACACCTGGAGCTTGTTTTCCACCCTACTATTTCCTCATAGATTAGTGCTACTTCATTGGCACCTTCGACTACTCACTCCCAAGCGGTCATAATGACCGGCCTCGGACACTCTAGGCATTTTAGCCAATTACTTCCATGGGTCCGACCACAAGGATGGGGCCTTCCCCATTCCTCTTCTCCTCTCCTCTCCTTTCTTTCCCTATCTTCTCTTTTTTTTCTTCTTTCCCTGAGACTGAAGCCCAGACTTTCTGGTACATTACCCACCTACTTTCTTTTGACCAATACTTGTTAACCATTTTATACACACCCCCATGACTACAAAACACATCACATTTAATGTTAGAGGTTTGAATAGCCCACAACATCGATCCACCTTGTTTCATACTCTTTGCCAACTTCAAGGCAATGTTATTTTTCTACAAGAGACCCATTTCGCTGGTGCTCGTCACCCCGAACTGATATCCAAATACTTATCATGCTTGTGACCCTTCCCGTAAAAAGAAGGGTGTTGCTATATTATTCTCTTGACGGGTCTCCTTTACTCCCTCCTTAGTTATTCAAGATCCAGAGGGGCGTTATCTTCTCTTGGTTGGGGAAATAGATGGTACCATTTTTACGTTTGTTAATGTTTATGCCCCCCATTCTGCACAACCACGCTTTTTTCGTACTCTAAGTTTGCTGCTGTCCCAACATAGAGGGGGTAGAGTGGTTGTGGCAGGTGACTTTAACAGTACCTTAGATTCACAGCTTGATAGATCCAAACCTCCCCCACGATCATCGGTTAGCTTGGTTCGTGCTAATTCTGATGCTCTACAACAGTTTCTCTCCCACCACCTCCTGTTTGATGCTTGGCGCGTGAAAGAACCTAATGCTAAAGATTTTACCTATTATTCACCTGTCCATGATGTCCATACAAGGCTGGATATGATTTTTCTTGGGATTGACCGTGCACAACTAATTCTAGACGCCAGCATTCACCCCAGCACCTGGTCAGACCACTCCCCATTCTCAGTAGATCTCCCTTTCCTCGTAATAATTCTCATACTTGGCACCTTAATGATAGGCTCCTTATGAATCCTGCTCTGCGATCACAGCTGGCCTCTGAGATTACAGGATATTTCTCTCTTAACTCTAATCCTACAATCTCTCCCCAGCTTCTCTGGGATGCCCACAAAGCATTGATCCGAGGATGTCTGATTAAGTCTGCAGCTCTTGCTAGGAGGGCCAAGGGCAAGAGGCTTCTTGAACTTATGGATCTCGTTGCTCGTTTAGATAAAATCCACAAAACATCAGGAATGGCGAATGATTACCGTAAACCTTGTAGCTGCCAGAGGTGAACTTGGCCTCCTTCTTACAGCAAAAGCTGAGACTTGTCTTAAATGGCTTAATCAAACATTTTACGAAAAAGGGGATACAGTCAATAGAATACTGGCATCTAGATTACAATCTAAACTCTTGCAGAACAATGTTCTGAAAATTAAATCTCACTCAGGTGAACTTATTAGAGATCCCTCGCACATTACTGAGGAATTTTGTAAATTTTATGCTAATCTATATAACCTTTCGTCTTCTTCAGGTAGTTCGTTACCTGCAGTGGACTCTGTACAAAACTTCTTAGCCAGCTGTCATCTACCTAAATTATCTTCATCAGTCCTTGAATCCTTAAGCATTGCAGTTGAGACGCAGTAGATCTCAGAAGTGATGGCCCTGATGGCTTTACAGCCACCTACTATAAATCATTTGCTTCCCTGCTTTCCCCTCATCTTGCCACGGTGTTCAATGGTGTGATGTCTGGTGGTTCTTTTTCCAAAGAGGCCCTTGAGGCTAGGATTATTGTTATCCCTAAAGAAGGTAAAGACCACTCCAATTGTGCCCATTATAGACCCATCTCGCTGTTGAACGCTGACATCAAGATTTATGCAAAGTTACTTGCCAACCGCCTGAATTCAGTGCTGCCTGACTTGGTCCATAACGATCAGTTTGGCTTTATACTGGGGAGGTAAGCCAGGGACAACACCAGGCAAGTTGTTAGTCTCATTCACTCCATTAACTCTACTCAAACCCCAACTCTGGTGCTCTCACTGGACGCTGAGAAGGCCTTTGACCGGCTTTGCTGGCCCTTCATGTTTCAAACCTTGAGGGCATTCAGCTTGGGTGGTAATTTTCTCCAGGGCATCCTGGCCCTATATTCTACCCCTTCAGCTAGGGTCTCGGTCAATGCTCTTCTCTCATCCCCTTTCCTTATAACTAATGGCACTAGACAGGGGTGCCCTTTGTCACCTCTGATCTTTGCTCTTGTCATTGAACCCCTTGCAGCGCAAATACACCTTGACTCGGATATGAGAGGTATGTCACTTGGAAAGACTGAATACAAAATATCTATTTTCGCTGATGATGTACTTCTAACCATAACTTCTCCTCATACATCTCTCATGAAACTTTTCCAAGTTTTGACTGACTAAGGCTCACTCTCGGGCTACAGGGTCAACTTTTCTAAAACTGAGTCTCTCGCACTCAATATAAAACCTAGGGTCTTGGATCTCCTGCATCACAATTATAACTTTGCCTGGCGCCCCTCTAAAATTAAATATTTAGGAGTCTACATAACAAACAGATACAACACTTTGTACTCTGCAAATTTTTCCGCTATGCTTAAAAAAATTAAACTGGACTTTCTTCGATGGCGAGATCTAATAATTTCCTGGTTAGGCAGGATAGTAGCAGTCAAGATGAACCTTATGCTTAAATTACTCTACCTCATCCAGACCCTTCCTGTTGCTGTCCCCAAATCAACTTTATTGCAAATACACAGGTGGTTTGTCCAATTTGTATGGAAGTCCAAACCTCCCCGCATTAGTTTTCTGACTCTTCGTCGTACCACCACTAATGGGGGAAATGGATTTCCCGATGTTAGCCTTTATTATTATGCTACCCATTTAAGTCAGGCAATAGCCTGGTTTACATTATCTCAAACACCATGCTGGGTGGAAATTGAAACTAAGATGTGTAATGTCTCCTCCATATCTACAATTATAGGCTTGGCTACACCTGATAGACACCAATCTGCTCGCTCACATCCGGTTATCTCCTTTACATGCTCTATATGGGATTACTGTAAATCCCATTTTAACATCACATCCTATCCATCCCCCATTACCCCTATATGGGTGAACCCAGCATTTTCCCCAGGTTTCAACCTTGCGCATTTCTCTTCATGGATTAAGGGTGGGGTTAGAGTGGTATCTGATGTTTTTGAGTCAGGTGGATGCACCTTTCAGGATTCCCTACAGAATAATTTTAATATATCTTCTGTCAATACTTTTGCCTATATTCAAGTACGTCACTTTATTAACTCTATTCCCATTAATTCAATTGATAGATCTCTAACACCTTTTGAGTCTTTGTGTCTCTACAATCCTCTCATGAAAGGTATTATATCTATCATATATAATCTTTTATTGTATGTTAATTTACCAGATACACCTGGCCATGAACTTCAGTGGGAAAAGGATCTGGGGAGCCCGATGAGGTGAGGGAGAGGGTATACAAATCTTCTATGTCCACCTTAATAAAGGAAAATACAAGATATATTATAGATGGTACCTGGTACCTACCCACCTGCACAGAATGTATCATCTAGCCTCTGACCGTTGCTGGAGAGGTTGCGGCGAGATGGGCACCTACATTCTTATATGGTGGTCATGTCCTAAAATAGCCAAATTCTGGGACAAGGTGGCTGTCCTCCTTTCGGAATTTCTTAAAGTACCACTGACTAAATCTCCCTGGTCATTTCTCCTTGGCTGTCCACTCGAGGGCCTCAACCCACATGCTGATAAGCTTTCTTCACATATTTTAAATGCAGCTTGATGTTTAGTTGCAAGGCACTGGAAAAACATCATCCCTCCTCCTCGCCAACAACTCATAAATAAAATCTGGCATGTGGTGGCCATGGAGAAAATATCAGCTTATCTCCACAACACCTTCCATAAGTTTCTTATAGTTTGGGGTGACTGGTTTCTTTATAATAACACCACACCACATGGAACCCTACCCTCTGGCTTTTCGAACCTACTACTTTAATGATCATAATTCACCTATTATTTGTATAAATCTCGACTTGGTCTCCTCCTTAACTCCCATGTCCCCCCAACATACTTTCCCCCCTTCTTTTTCCTCTTTCCTTTTCTTTCTCTTTCCTCTCTCTTCCCCCCAATGTAGTTCTGCTTTCCATGTATATTCTCTCAATATTTTATATTTTGTATTGCTCTATATGATTTATTCTAATTAGAATGGATTGTTGAAAAATTTATTAATATGATATCATGCTATTCTGTTGGTCTGAGTATTTCATATACATTTTTATTTGTTTATGCATGTATAGCTGTATTATTTTACTTCTGTAAAATCTAAAATAAACTTGTTAAAAAAAAAATTAGAAAAAAAGTC
Source organism: Taudactylus pleione (assembly GCA_031769625.1). NCBI lineage: Eukaryota > Metazoa > Chordata > Amphibia > Anura > Myobatrachidae > Taudactylus > Taudactylus pleione. Next base: position 14,092,171 of record JAUIMM010000065.1, read on the forward strand.
TACAAAAAATGTTTTGGATCCAAAAGAGTAAATATTTGATAGTAACTTCATTGCCTAGTTAGTCCAGAAAACTCTCATAGTGTATTGAGTCATTCAGGCCCCGTGGCCAGATTGTGTCCAACCTATGAACCCAGAGTGCTTCTCTCTGCAACAGCAATTTGCTCTGTTACCCCCTCTTGAAGGTGGGGGAATAAAAGCAATCACCATACACTTCAAGGATGTTAGGGGATAATGAGCCTCCATGAAGTGCTTGGCCACTGGTTTATCCATCGCACCACTCTTGATAGCCAACCTGATGATGAACGATGATTCGCCATCTGTTTGCGGAATGAGCGAACAGTTTTACCCACATAAAATAGTGAGCAAGGGCTGCTCAGGATATATATCACATGGTCAGATGTACACGTTACATGGCACTTGATTTTCATCTTACGACCCATGTGTGGGTGGTGAAATGTCTCACTTGGCAGCATACCCCTGCAGGTTATGCAGCCAGCACATCTAAAACAACCATGTTTCTGTTTATACTGTGTAAGCCAGGTATTAGACATCTTTTTCAGATATAATTCCAGATGCATCAGTAAGTCTTTGAAGTTAGGTCCTCTTTTATACCTAAGTAATGGTTTACATGGTAATTTCTTCTTAAATGTTGGGTCTGTGGTCATAATAGGCCAATGTTGATTGAGTGCCTTTTTCACAGCCATGCCAGCTGTATCATATGTAGTAGTCACTATGAAATGTTCTCCTCAGTGTGCACTCCTTCTTTCATCCAAATCCTCTGCATGGATCCTGTGGGCTCTACTCAAACATTGTGTCATGGTGGCTTTATTGTATCCCCTCTGGACAAAGCGAGTAGTAATCTCCCTAATCTGAACTACAGACATGTCTGGGTCTGAGTTATTATATAGGACCCATAAAAACTCTGAGACTGACAAACTACATTTGAGGCTTTCTGGGTGGAAACTATCAAAGGAAAGTAGTGTATTATGATCAGTGGGTTTTTTAAAGAGTCTATAACCATATCCAGTGTCAGTGACATATACCGTTACATCCAAAAAGTCAATCTATTCAGCATGAGCATTCATAGTAAATCTTGAGTCTAGGGTATTAAGTAGTGGTAGCATATCATCCGGATGTTCCCTAGTGTCACACCAAACAAAAAAGACATCATCTACAAATCAGCTGAAAAATTTTAATATCTCTCCGAATCCAGGGATAATCTGTGTATTCTCATATGCATCCATATATACATTTGCATTAGATGGCACAATATTGCTGCCCATTGCAGTTTCCATGATTTGGAGAAAATATTGTCCACCATATTAAAAAATAATTACAAGTTAGCATTAACTCCAACAATTATATCAAGAAGTCAATTGGAGGGTCATTATCATGGTGCATCAACAATGCATTTCTAACCATTCTAATACTGTCACCAGTATGACGGTATACAAGGACAATACGTCCATAGTTACTAATAGCGAGTTGTCTACTCACGTGAGTTGGGAAATACCCTTAATTAAATACTTATTACCCTCTCTCCCTATAAGGTGATCCCAACCACTTGTTGTACAATAACCATATTTTTGGTTATTGTACAACAGGTGGTGGGGATCACCTTATAGGGTGTGTTTCTATTTAGCAGCTGATTTCATGTGCACATGGTAAACCTCACTACATTTATCATTTTGTCTAGCCTTTCTCCCCACTGTGAGTGTTTCAGTGCAGCTGATTGCTATAGAACATGTTCTCATATAGAGAAAATAGAAGTCTTATTTTAGATAATGTTATTGTCATCTGTTTTAAACACATTGAGTTGGTTGATGAAAACTTACAAAATGTCATGAGAAAAATGGAGTATGTTCTCCTAAGGGAGAATAAAATCTGGTGGAAGACAGTGACCTTGGAGAGGTACATTGCACATCAGGTTATTCCAAGGGGCTTACAAATACACAAAGTAGCTTCATTCACCACTGCTTCAGATCAGTTCAAAACCAATTGGGATAGAATAATAAATGAATGTTCTTTTTCCCTAATGAACTTGATAATAGATGAGAGAAAATAAGAACTAGAAAAATTAGAGGAAGAAATATCCTCTCAGAAAGAGTTAATTTCTCCTTTTAGACTCACCAGAATTTAAGAATGTAGAAATAAGAATTAAGAACAATATTAAAAGAAATGAGAAGTTATTGATTGATAAAAAAAAAAACAAATTCAATAGGGACAAGAAAGAAGCAGCAGATAAGAAACATTCAACAGTGAGTGATCACAATACCCAACAAGAATGGCTTCAGGGCCTGTATAGGAAGAATGTTGATTTGAATGAGGGTTATACTCCATTGCATTAAAATAGAAATAGAACCTTCGATAGAAATAGAACTTTTGATGTGGAAACTAACCATTTCAGAAAACCCAAAATATAATCAAATTAAATTTAGGGAAGACAATATGATTACATATGCTGAAAGGAGAAGGAGAGATAATTGGGAAAGAAGGAGAGAATATGGAGACAATTCTAACTCCCATATACAAAAAAGGAATTTTGGTAGAACACATTGAGGTGATCTTGAGTGGAGGAAAGAACGAGACCATATATTTTGGAGGGATTATGTTTCTTCACCATTGGGTGCAGTTAAAACTAGAATTAGGTTCTATCCTTTGGAAGATCACTATAATTCTAAGCCTTTTTTAGGACAATTACCCATACAGACAGAGATAATTTACCATAAAAGATCTAGGGGTAAAAGAGGAGGGAAACATAGATGAAATAAAGGAACTAAACGGAATAAGCGAAACAGAACGGATCAGATAAGGAAAAAAACTGACATAACTCAGGTTAATGAAGATTTAGACAATAATTTCAAAAAGGTAAAAATCTTTAATATTAGTTTCCACTCCTTGACCCCATATGAAATATCAGTCCTTTAAAAAGGACTAAAATATGCTCCTTCTACAGGAGTAAACAAATTTTCTACATTTGTGGATGTTCACAAATTTATGAGAAAATTGTTTCTGAAAAAGTTTTTTGCTATAAAAGAGAAAGATGGGGAGTCTTCGGCGGCAAATATATCTACTACCCCTTTTAGACCAAAATCTGTATTTTATCCATCCCATGTGAAAGGGAATTTTTTTGAACACTTTTTGTGCTTTAGTCCATGAAGATATTAAGAAATTGGAGAATAGAAAAAATTTGAAATTTAATTTAACTTTTAAAGAAAGATCAGTTCTTAAGAATTTACAAGGAAATATGGAGCAAGTTATCAAACCCGCCGACAAAGGTGGTGGAGTAGTGATAATGGATAGGGAAAGGTGTGAGGAGGAAATGTTCAAATTATTAAAAGATAGAACTACTTATCATAGGTTAAGGTCTGATCCCACCAAAAATATTTTGGAGAAACTCATAGTTTTGGTGGACAAATACAGAAATATAGGAGTTATCGAAGAAAAGGAACAGAAATTTCTGGTTATCCTAGAACCTATGATACCAGTCATTTACACACTAGCGAAAGTCCACAGAAACCCACTCCATCCACCTGGATGGGCGATTGTGTCAGGGGTGCAATCAGTCACGGCTAATTTGTCCGAATTGATTGACTTTTATTTGCAACCCCTAGTAAGCACTAATCAATCTCATCTTAAAGACACTAGGGATTTACTAATTTTTTTACCAAATGAAGGTTGGGATGACACCATTTTGATTGTTACAGCAGATGTCAAATCGCTTTATACCATCATTGATCATCAAGCAGGTATAAGGGCCATCACTAATTTCCTATCTATTAGCACTTTAGAATTTAAACTTCAGGAATTTTTAATTGAAGGGGTTGGTTTTATTTTGAATAACAACTATTTTAAATTCAAGGATTGTTTTTATTTCCAGAAAGTTGGTACCGCGATTGGCACCAGGTGCACTCCTAGTTACACAAACATCTTCATGGGTCAATGGGAGATGGATTGTGCTTGGACTAATAATCCCTTTGGAGCAAACCTGGTGTCCTGGTGGAGATATATACAGTAGATGACGTTTTATTTTTGTGGAAAGGATCACGGTCTGCATTGGATAAAATTTGCCTCTTTTTAAATACTAATTTATTAAACATCTCACTGACTTTTACTGTTAGCAATACAACTATTGATTTTTAGACTACCATTTTTAGAGATGGAGATAGATTTTGTACTAAAACTTTCAAAAAACCAACTGATTCAGGGGCCTATTTTAAAAATGACAGTTGCCATCATAGAAATTGACTGAGGTCTATACCAAACAGCCAATTAAAGTGACTAAAACGTAACTGTACAGAAGATGCTATATATCAGGTACAGGCTAAAGACATGAAGGTCAATTTAATTGCCAGTGGATATGATGAAATGATGTTAGAAAGAACATAATTAGAAGTAGACAAGATACAAAAGTCAGAACTTCTTGTCAATCACCCAAAACACAAAAGCAACGATAATTATTTCTATCAATGGGCATTTGTAACTAATTACAACAGTCAGTATAAAGAAATTGAAAATATTTTAAAAAAAATATTGACCTTTACTAAAGAAGGCTCACATCTTAGGTAAATTATTACAGGACCGGCCTAAATGTATATACAAAAAAGCCCCTAAATTGGCTAATAAGATAGTTAAGAGTGCTTTACCATTGGATAAACCTTTATACAATGTCATATCCAAGGGCTTTTATAGGTGTGGGAGTTGCATGATGTGTAAAGAGGTTAAAAATATAGGAGGCACATCAAAAATAGAAGAGCTTGAAATTAATGGAATTAAACACACCATTAATGAGTTAATTACATGCAACGTAAAAAATGTCATATGCATGATAGAATATACGTGTAAACTGGTATATATAGGCAGGACATCTAGGCCTTTGAAGATACGTCAGGAATCAGGAATATTAAAAAAGACTCATGCTTTATCTCAACATTTTAAATTGGTACATAACTGCTCCATTGCCAATATTAAATGTTTTGCTGGTATCCAATTAGTGAAAGGGAATTGGAGAAGAAAAGATTTAGCTAAACAATTAGCAAGGAGTGAGATGAAATTTATATATGATTTTAAACCAGGAGGCATAAATTCTGATTTTGAGCTTAAATGGTTTTTATAGATTTTATTATGCCCCTTTTTTAGTCATGCCTTATATATCAATTTGAATCGCATTCTCCTTTTTCTATCCTTTCTTATACCATGATAATTTTATTGTTTTTTATGATTTTAACATGCTTAATGATTTTTACATGTTTATTATTGTTATTTATTCAGTACATGCACTTCATTGGATAGTTGTATGATAATGGATTGATTGCACAATATGATCTGCATATAAAGAAAACCTGGAGTAAGTCCATTTAGATGTTCCTTATGGTGGAGGAATGCACCTTGTGATCGCACAAAGCTCAGTGTACACGGAGGGATTTCCGTGTTTATATGTTGCCAAGACACGTGGTGGCCACAAGGTTTTGTCACGTGAGCGGTGCCTCTCGGAAGATGCTTGGGACTTTGTTTACAAGTCACATGGAGGAACAGTTTCCATGACACCAATTTGATTACGTGGTGTCATATGATTGGATCAGTGAAGGAGACTCCAGTGTTGTATCACATATTTGGTTTATGTGTTATCACGATAGGTGGGAAAATAGCATTAGATTGTTTTTTTTCTGTATAGAGGTCCAGAGGATTGGAGGATCTTTTCCAGCAGCTAGACCGTGTCTTTCCGGAGGAGCGTTCCTGGAACTCCTGAGGACTTTCACCTCATGCTTATACAGAACTGTTACTGTCCAGTTCTGAAAGCCCTGCTGGTCTTTTACCCCTTTTATCCTTAGACATCAGGGGGAATATATGTCACATCCATATACCATTTAGAGGAATTATTATTGTGTCATTTATGTTTTTTATGTGTTTTTTGGATTAAACAGTATTACACTATCGTCTCCCAATATAGAACATTGGGAGACAATATCACATACAGTGAGGAGGAGAACACACAGGGATTTCTTGTCCTACATACCATTTGGAAGACAGAATGGACTGTGACTTATTATTGATTACTCAAAAAGGAATGTAATCTTTTTTTACCATTTGAGCAACACGGGATTCAGCGCTGGTGGTTTTCACACCAGTCTTTATTTTTGGTTACATAGAAAACATACCGCAACAAATAGTGTCCTGCACAAGACAAGCGCACATTTCCCACCGGTAATGAAGGGCATCCCAAAGGGGGAAGTTTTGCGTCTCAAGAGAAATTGTTCTGATCCCATTAAAATTTTTTCTTCTCTTGGGAGGTATAAAAGAATTTTGGTGGAAAGAAAGGTGACCCTAAGAAAGAGAAGAACCCATTGTGTTTTGGGGGTGCAAGGGAACTTTTCCTGAACTATTCTTTTTTGTGGACAGTGCCGTAGAGAGACTTTTTATTTTTCTTATATCTGTAATAAGGAATTTGTAAGGAGTTCCTTGAGTCTATCACTGGCTGTAGTTCTATTTGCACAGTTAAAATACAAATTGTATTTCCCCTTCAAACTTATGGATAGATTGATAAAGAGGGGATACAGCAAAAGAGCTATCAAAAAAGCAAAATATGAAGCTAATCAAAGAGATAGAAACTCTCTCTTGTATTCGAATCAAATTAATATTAAGAAACCAGATGTAGTGAGGTTTGTTGGCAACTTTTGCACAGAATGGCAACAAATTCATAGGATAACACATCAACATTGGCCTGTATTAACTTTGGACCCAGACCTAAATAAAGTCCTGGGCCCAAATGTATCCATAAGTTGGAGATGATCGACCAACTTAAGGGACCAACTGGTCCGTAGTCACTTCAATAGTACTGGTAAAAGAAGCCGGTGGTAGAAGGATCCTTTAGATGGTCCCTTAATTGGTTTTAAAAAAAAACAGTTAACAAAAATTGTATACGGAATAAGCTCATAACAACATTTGAGATTTGCTGGAATTCCTAATGACGCTATTCCCTAACCAATAATATCTATCTAGTAATATAATCACTGAATAAAATTGTGGGATGTGTTGAAATTCCTAATTACATCATTAATACTTATCCAGCGATCAGATACTGATCTTTACTGTGGGATTTGTTGATATTCCTAATTATATGCATCACAGGAAAGAGCTGGTGGAATAAGTAACAATATTTACATATGGAATAGGCAGGCAATGTTATAATGGGATTTGCTGAATTTCCTACTTACAGTATCATTATAATTAAAATATTAACAACATTGCATATGGTGCATCGTAAGGATGATGTGATTGTGGACTACAACTAAGGAACTGTCATTATAAACAAAGACATTTATTTCAACATTATCTGTGTCTATCACATGAATTCCTCATTGAGTTACATACTCACTGGTGATATGAACAGGATCAATTGTATTGACATTTATTTTTGCAACTAGGTCTTAAAGTCTCAAGACACCTGACACCATTGACTATATAGGTCATAATAATATAATAAAGATTAAAAACACAATAATACACAGACAAGTGTATCTGAGGTGGTAATAATTCTTTATTGAACACTTTTTATTAAAATTCAAAAGGTTTTTACAATAATACTATATATATTTGTAACACTAAAAACAATTATTTTGTTGATTATAATTTTAGGGATAAAAATAAAAGCTACGTTTTATTATTTTTCATTCAAGGGTACAGTTATGTCTAACCTATCAATATGTCATAACAGCAACATTCCTCACATTATATCACCCTAGGGCTAATAGTTTATATATGCCCCAAGCCCTTGGTCCTAATATATGTGTCACAATATAATATGGAATTGACAGATTAAGATAATACATGTGTATTTTTCCTTCTGTGTGTGCACCATTATAGGAATTCTTTCTTCTCTTTTTTGTTTCTAAGGACACTTCCTTGCAAGTGGGAAACCACTGTGTCTTGGTCTCACTCCCCTCCTGTTGCTCACTGACGAAGCAGGGCATTACAGCCACGAAACTTTGGGACACCTCTGATGTGAACCTTCTGCTGTCATCATGCCAAGTAACCATCTCTTGTAACAACGGAAAGTCCCAACCCAGGATCAATGGGTAGGTTGGCCTGGCGGCTACTGTGGCTATCAAAATCAGGGATTGCCCTTTCATCACTATTGGGAAGTGCACTCAGGGGCATTCTTCTACATCCCCATGTACACATATAATCTTTACCGCGGGTAACACCTGATCAGCCCCAGGTGGAACCAGGTTGGCAGAGATGATGGTTAATTCACTGCCAGTATCTACTAAGGCCCAGAGCTCCATAGTGCCGGGGAAGTGCTTCCAGCAGCTATGCTGACCACTGCTCGATTTGCTTTTCCAGCACTACAGTCCATCAGCTTGCCCTGCTTTGGGCAGTGCTGGTGCAAATGACTGGCCTCGCTGCAGTCAAAACACACAGCTGGAGATGGGTTGTTGGCTTTAACAACTGGGACCTTGGTTCTAGGCTTGGGAACTGGCTGAAATGCCTGTTTGGCTTTGTTTAACTTCCCAAGAGTCAGGTACCATTCAATCATCACCATTAACTCCTCAAACGTTTGAGGATCAGCATGTAGAGCCCACTGTTGCACCACATGATCTAGTACCTGCACAGCATGATCCAAAGCCACCATCTCTACTATGTGCTGAGCAGAGTTCTTATCCGGCTGCAACCATGCCTTACTCAGCCTAGCTAATTTGGCCAGCTGAACCCTTGGAGCTTCAGACCGGTTTAGCCACCGTTCCTGAAACTACTGAGCTTTGCTTGGTCCAATCGCTCCAACTCTGCCTAATATGGCTTTTTTCAAGTGCAGATAGGAGTTTGCCTCAGTCATGTTTAAATCAACATATGCTCTCTGAGGTTCCCCTGTGAGACAGGGATAAGTCTGGCAGCCCACTCCTCCTCAAGCCATTTTAAACATGCCTCAGTATGCTCAAAGGTGCACAGAAAAGCTTCAATGTCATCAGATGGAGTTAGCTTCTGTAACACCTCTCACTCCTGCCCACCTTTCCTCACTTCAGTTAACTCTACATGTAATAGCTGAATTTGGGTCTGCTGCCCTATAGCCAACTCAGCAAACACTTTCATAAATTCCTCCATATTACACTGCTTTATCCTTTTATGGACAAACTTAGCAGACTTTATAAATTCTCTTTTGCAAGCCAGATCCTTAGCAATCTATAACAGCTGGCTTTAAAAACTGCACTGCATTCCCTGGGTACTCAACCACATACATAGGAATTAAGCAGTTATTATATTGTGCACAATTTGCATATACACAGACAAATTATCACTGTGAATAACTGTTGCTTTATGGCTAGCCTGCCGCACTCACCTACCCAGCTGCTAGTAAAGAGACTCAACCACTGCGCAGCGGGTAGCATCCTGCATTGCGTCTCACTGCCATTGTGGGTGGATCCGGTCACTGTATCTGGGCTCTTGCTGTGTAGTAATTTCCTGCAAGTCCCTGTTTGGGCACCAAATGTGACAAGAATCACAAGATGTGGCAGTTTCACAGGCAAGATGTTACACAAAGTCTTCCAAACAGCAATATTTTTTCAGTGGACATGCAGGTCCAGGACCCCGTAACACTAGTCACCCCTGGGCCTATAAACTGGGCAACTATCTCACCATCAGGCTCAGTTTTCCAAGTGTCTCTGCAGTTCTTAAACCAGTCTCACACAGGTGTCTGTAATCAGCTGCCTTTCCAGACTCTGATTGAGGCAACACCTGAACTGGACATTACACATTCCTAATGCCTTTGCTCTGCCTAACCTGGGATATCTGAATATTCCACATTTACTTTATGTGGAATTATGCTGACCATGTCACAATATATATATATATATATATATATATCTACACACACAGTGGTAAATAGGGAGGGTACAGGAGCTTGAGGCACAGTTAAGGGGACTGAAGCGGGTGTGATGTGATATGCCAACATTCATCATGTTGATAGAAGAATGTCAACATGGTCATAATGTTGAAGTTGTCCATGTCAACATTCATGTAGACAGTGATGGAATGTCGACATATCATCCCTGTTGGCCAAGTGCTCACTAACCTGCTCCTGATGGCTGCAGTGACTCCAGTGCGGCTTCCAGGTACCAGCAGTCATGACCTCTGCTGCTCCAGTCTTTCGGGAACGATGCACCCTAACCCTAATGCCTACCCCTACCTTATAGTGCCTTTCCCTAACCTCCTCGCCCCGCAGTCTAAAGGCAGGTATCCACTAGACATATGCTCCCCGGTAGTGATGTGCTCATTGTCATTAACGACATTCAGCACCCACAATGAATGATATATCATTCATTGATGTCACCCTCCCTCATACTTGCAGAACCTGACGATATCATCAGGTTGCCCTGATGATACACAATTTATTGTGTAGTGGATATGCGCCTTAACTGTAACTTCCCCTAGTGCCTAACCCCCCATGTAGCCTAACCCCAACCTCCTCCACACATAGCCTAACCATAACCTTCCCCTAGTGCCTAACCCCCTTGCGTATCCTAACCCTAATGTCGACATTTTCATGTCAACATGATGAATGTTGACATTATGACTGTCAACATATCACACCACACTTGCTTAAGTGAGCCTCAAGCTCCTATACCCTCCAAATTTATGTGTATGTGTGTATGTATGTATATATATATATATATATATATATATTCCATATATCAGGGTTTGGATGAGCAAACTGGACCACCTGCAGGGGAAGAGGGCAATAAAATGGTACACTTGCGCAGGTGGAAGAGAGGACAGCACACAGGAGGTGGTTTGGGAGGTAAAGAGTGCGAGATGACTGTAGGCATGCGGGGTAGCGGCAGCAGCGGCGGTGCAGAGCAGTAGTAGCAGTGCAGTGCAAAGGGGGAATCAGTGGGCGAAAGAGGGCTCACTGCACATGCACCTGAGAAAATAAAATCAATAAGTCACAGATGCACGAATGCAGCAGTGAGATCCATCTACGCATCTATGTTAAAAACTGAATGTGTAAAATAATAGAAGGTACCCCCCAAAAAAACATAACCAGCACTGGGCTTTTAACAGCCAGTCCTGGTTGTGTTTAAATACAGGGGACAAATGACATAGGGGTCCCCTGTACTTAAGCACAACCAGCATCAGGCTAGTCAGAACCAGCCCTGGTTGCCAAAATACGGGGGACAAATTATGTTATGTAGGGGTCCCCCATATTCAGCACAACCAGCACTGGGCTCTGAGATGGCCCTGTTCTGGAAATACAGGGGGGAAAAATGCGTAGGGTCCCCCAATATTTACCACAACCAGCAGCGGACCCTTTCTAGTGGGGTGGGGTGATGCCACAGCAAGGGGAGCCCTTTCACCGTGCCCCCCCAGCCAAAGCATCACCCCTGGCCGCTAGTCAGCCCAGGCTGGGGATCCCTGGGGAGCTGAGGACCACTTCCAAAAAAGGGGTCCCCCTCTGCAGGGCACCCCAGGCCCAGGCTGATAGCCCGGGTCTATCCCTGGCACCCCTGGGCAGTGGCTGCTGGGTTGATTGTGTAAAGTGGGGTGCAAGCAAAGTTTGAATATTGGCTTTTGCTGTGGAACTAGAGTTCCCAGCAAGCCTCTCCCACATGCTGATACTTGGAGAGCCTCATGTATCAGCATGCGGGGCATTAAGGGCCTGCTGGTACCTGTAGTTCCACAGCAAAAGCAATATTAAAAAAACCAGACAACACACACCGTAGAAAAGTAAAATTATATTAAAACATACATGCACGCGCACGTCTACTCACACATGCACACACTATCTCACATACTCACCTATGTATTCCTGTAGCCAATCTGTCCAATGGAGCACCTGTAATTATGAAAAAAAAGCGTGCCCGCCTCCCAAAAACAACAACCAGCACCGGGCTTTGAAGACCCAGTACTGGTTGTGCTAAATACAGGAGACAAATGATGTAGGGGTCCCCTGTATTTAAACAGAACCAGCACCAGGCTTTTCAGAACCAGTCCTGGTTGCCAAAATACGGGGGACAAATTATGTAGGGGTTCCCCATAGTCAGCGCAACCAGCACAGGGCTCTGAGCTGGCCCTGGTTCTGGAAATATAGTGGAAAAAAATGCATAGGGTCCCCCTGTATTTACCAGAACCAGCACCGGACTCTTTCTAGTGGTGGGGGTGATGCCACAGCCAGGGGAGCCATTTCACCGTGCCCTCCAGCTGAAGCATCGCCTCTGACCACTAGCCAGCCAAGGCTTGGGATTCCTGGGGAGCTGGGGACCCCCCAATAAAGGGGTCCCCCTCTCTAGGGCACCCCAGGCCCAGGCTGATAGCTTGGGGCTATCCCCGGCACCCCTGAGCGGAGGGTGCTGGGTTGATTGTGTTGTGTGGTGCATATGAAAATATAAATATTGTCTTTTGCAGTAGTACTACAGGTCCCAGCAGGCATCCCTGCATACTGGCACTTGGAGAACCACAAGTACCAGCAGGCAGGGCATTAAGGGCCTGCTGGTACTTAATAGTACCCCTGCAAAAGAAATATTAAAATAAAAAAACAGACACAAGTTTTTTAAATTATTTTATTTTGCTGCACGTTCACCTGGGGGGCGGCAGCCTTTTAGCTCTTTTACATGGCTGCCGCTTCCCCCAGGACTTCTACGGCATCTTCACCTGAAGGGCGGTGGCCTTTAAGCTCTTTTTCACGGCCGCCACCCATCCAGGGTTTCCGCAGCATCTTCTGTCTTCAGCAGCTCTTCTCTGCTGCCTCCCAGCTGACGGACTGTGAGTGGACGGTGCCTCGCACTGGCTGTATATAAGCCAGCCTAGGGGATGGGCGATGACATCCCGAGCCATGATTGGCATGCGGCGCCCATCTTTGAATTTCAAAAATGGTGCTTAGGTGCCATTTTTGAAAAGGGCACGCTCGGTTCTCATCATTGAGGTCAATGATGAGAACAGCTCATTGGCTGAGAGGCGGAAGGCTCACCTCACCTTAGAGGACATTACTAATGTACAAGGGTGGGCGTAATTGTGTAATTTTTACTTTGCCTACACCCTGGATTGCCTGAAAAGGATAGATCCACGCATAGGAGGAGGTGAGTATGGAATTTTTATTACAGGTACTCCATTGGATTATCTACTGGAGAAGAGGACAGATTGGCTTCAGGGATACTAGGTGAGTATGTGAGATAGTGTGTATGCATGTGTGAGTACATGTGTGTGCATGTATGTTTTAATACTTTTCTACGGTGGGTGTGTTCTGTAGTTTTTTAATATTACTTTTGCTGTGGAACTACAGGCACCAGCAGGCCCGTAATGCCCCGCATGCTGATACTTGTGGTTCTCCAAGTACCAGCATGTGGGGGAGCCTTGCTGGGAACTGTAGTTCCACAGCAAAAGCCAATAATTTATCTCTTTACTTGCACCACACTTTACACAATGAACCAGGCACCCACTGCTCCATGGGTGCCGGGGATAGCCCTGGGCTATCAGCCTGGGATTGGGGATCCCTGCAGAGGGGGACCCCTTTACTGGGGGGGTCCCCAGCTCCCCAGGGATCCCCAGCATGGGCTGAATAGTGGTCAGGGGTGATGCTTTGGCTGGGGGGCCCGGTGAAAGGGTTCCCCTGGCTGTGGCATCACTCCCCCGCTAGAAAAAGTCCAGTGCTGTTTCAGGTAAATACAGGGGGACCCTACGCATTTTCTCCCCCTGTATTCCAAGGACCAGGGCTGGCGCAGAGCCCAGTGCACATTTCTGGTTGCGCTGAATACGGGGACCCCTACGTCATTTGTCCCCCATATTTTGGCAACCAGGACTGGTTCTGAAAAACCTGTCACAAAAAAAGTGACAGTTGGAGCTTTATATTACACCCAGATCCTAATTTTAATGTTTACTCCCTGAAATTTGGCATGCATCATTGAGCAACAGTTCTACCTGGCTGTGCCAAATTTCAGCTTGGTGCCTCCAACAGCTTTTGCGGTGTAGCCCCTTAAACACCATGCCCCCCCTCCAGAATTCTCTATGGAGATTTACATTTTTCTAGATGCAGTCTTAATATAAGGGCACAACTGTGCCCTTATAATAATATATATATATATATATATATATATATATATACATATATATATATATACATATATACAGTCAGGTCCATAAATATTGGGACATTGACAGAATTTTCAGATTTTGGCCTCTATTCACCACCACAATGGCTTTGAAATGAAACAAACAAGATGTGCTTTAACTGCAGACTTTCAGATTTAATTTCAGGTTAATTATATCCAAATCAGGTGAACGGTGTAGGAATTACCACAGTTTCAATATGTGCCTCCCACTTTTTAAGGGGCCAAAAGTAATGGGACTATCAACTCAAAAGCTATTTCATGGACAGGTGTGGGCTATTCCCTCGTTATTTCATTAACAATTAAGCAGATAAAAGGTCTGGAGTTGATTCTAGGTGTGACATTTGCATTTGGAATCAGTTGCTGTCAACTCTCAAAATGAGATCCAAAGAGCTGTCACTATCAGTGAAGCAAGCCATCATTAGGCTGACAAATCAAAACAAACCCATCAGAGAGATAGCAAAAACATTAGTTGTGGCCAAATCAACTGTTTGGAACATTCTTAAAAAGAAACAACGCATCGGAGAGCTCAGCAACACCAAAAGACCTGGAAGACCACGGAAAACAACCTTGGTGGATGACAAAAGAATTATTTCCCTGGTGAAGAAAAAACCCTTCACAACAGTTGGCCAAATCAAGAACACTCTCCAGGAGGTAGATGTATATGTGTCAAAGTCAACAATCAAGAGAAGACTTCACAAGAGTGAATATAGAGGGTTCACCACAAGATGCAACCATTGGCGAGCCACAAAAACAGGAAGACCAGATTAGAGTTTGCCAAACAACATCTAAAAAAGCCATTACAGTTCTGGAACAACATCCTATTGACAGATGAGACAAAGATCAACTTGTACCAGAGTGATGGGAAGAGAAGAGAAGGAAAGGAACTGCTCATGATCCAAAACATACCACATCATCAGTGAAGCATGGTGGTTGTACAGTCATGGGGTGGGCATGTATGGCTGCCATTGGAACTGGTTCCCTTGTATTTATTGATGATGTGACTGCTGACAAAAGCAGCAGAATGAATTCTGAAGTGTTTCGGGCAATATTATATGCTCATATTCAGTCAAATGCTTCAGAACTCATTGGACAGCGCTTCACAGTGCAGATGGACAATGACCCGAAGCATACTGCAAAAGCAACCAAAGAGTCTTTTAAGGCTAAAAAGTGGAATATTATGCAATGGCCAAGTCAATCCCCTGACCTGAGTCCGATTGAGCATGCATTTCACTTGATGAAGACAAAACTGAAGGGAAAAAGCCCCAAGAACAAGCAGGAACTGAAGACATTTGCAGTAGAGGCCTGGCAGAGCATCACCAGGAATGAAACCCAGCGTCTGCTGATGTCTATGCATTCCAGACTTCAGGCTGTAATTGCCTGCAAAGGATTTGCAACAAAGTATTAAAAAGTGAAAGTTAGATTTAGGATTGTTTAGTTTGTCCCATTACTTTTGGCCCCTTAAACAGTGGGAGGCACATATAGAAACCGTTGTAATTCCTACACCGTTCACATGATTTGGATGTAATTACCCTCAAATTAAATCTGAAAGTCTGCAGTTAAATCACATCTTGTTTGTTTCATTTCAAAGCCATTGTGGTGGTGAATAGAGGCCAAAATATGAAAATTCTGTCAATGTCCCAATATTTATGGACCTGACTGTATATATATATATATATATATATATATATATATATATATATAAATGGGCGGCACTCTGGATGGCTTGCATAAGACACATTAAAATCTGTTTAAGTTATCAATGCTTCAGAACTTGTATTCATTCTTTCATCAGGAATACTAGAAGGACAAATACAAGTTCTGAAATGTTGATAACTTAAATGGATTTTCAGTGTGTTTTATACAAGTCGTCCAGAGTGCCGCCCATTCGACTGCTACATGGTTCCCTCCCTTCACAGGCAGAAGTAATTAGGAGGGCACCAGACGCCATAGCATTATACTTTGCAAAGTAGTGCCGGCCTACACATACACAGTCAGCGGCATAGCAGGGCTGGCTCTGGAGTGCCCTGTTCCGACCCCATGCCTCTTAGGTGCATAACGTCATGCTGTTGCGCAGAGGCACTGAGGCCACCAGCACCTGGAAATGCAGCACTGCCCGGTGCATCCTAAGAGCACGCTGCACAGGCTAAACCCCTATGTAAACGCCAACCACACCGCACTGGTCATGACCCCACATTACCAGTCACACTGCTACGGCATTTGTCACACCCCTTGCAGCGGCAAACAATATAGCCATTTAGCAACTCACTGAAATCTTACATTACACACCGGGGATGGGATGTACTAATCAAAAAAATGCTGTAAAAGCTACAAAAACTGCAGTTTTTGGAGGTTTGCTGCAATCCCTGTATGCCTTGGAGCAGGGGCGCCGAGAGGAGGGGGGAGCGGGTACAGATTACCCGGGCCCAGGCTACCTGAGGGGCCCAGCGGGGGCCCGGGTCTGGTGCCGCCCCCCCCCCTCCTCCCTTACAGCAGCCCAGCACACAGCATGTGCTGAGCTGCAGTGGGAGACTGCTCGTGGCTTCTGAGCAGCAGCTACAGCAGTGTCCTATGCCTGTGGGGGGGGGAGTGATAAGGGCTGAGGGGGCATTTTTTTTTTCGGGAAGGGGGCATGGCCACGCCTCCTGCAATTAGGCAACACCCCTGTTACCCAGGCCCGCTGCGGCTTTGGCGGGCCTGCCTTGGAGATATTTGCTGTGGACCACCAGCACTGCAGTCCCCATAGAATGATATGGGGCAGCGATGTGCCTGCATGCACTAAGCTCCGGAAAGCTGAACTTTCTGTAGCTTGTGCCCAATAGGCAACACCATCTGTAGATCGCATTGCTAAAGAGGCCTATGGGCTTCATATCATAGAATTCCCCTGAGAGGGAACCCTCTCTGTTCCCCTGCGGCTTGCGATTGTGCTGGCCTGCAAACGTGTTGCCCGGCAGCCATGCATGCGCAATAGGACTTTTGGGACAGAAACCCTGAAGTCCTGGCTTCGCAACGGACAGCTGTTATTGGATGAGCTGTCCTTTGCATAATTAGCAATGCCAAAGCAAATTCGGTCAGCTTGTGTTCAGCTCTGCATCAGGCACTGCATGTTGAGCATAATCTTATCATCAAATGTTTACTCTATTTCTATGGTACAGTGTTAATGAAAAGAAACAAAAATCTGCAGTCTCTGCTTCCATATGTGATCTCAGGCATTTTCTGCTAAGGGGCTAGATCATTTTAAAAATCGGACTTCTCTCTTTGATATGTAGGTACCCACACCTTTACAGGTGTAATTATGGGTGTGATAGGGCACATAGTGCTCTCCTGTTCTTAAACAGAAAATGCATGTTTTCTGTAGCGCAGGGTAATATGGTCTGTTGATCACAGGTATTTACCAAACAAAGCTTCTAGTGAGCCACATAATTTGAAAGCAGGGTTTCACTCTTTCAAATATAGGTGTTCCCATGGTTGCAGGTGTTATTATGGGCACATAGGGCCTGATTCAGACCCGCTCGCAAGCGGATCGATGTTGCCCAAGTGCGCATGCGCATGACGGAGGCGGCTCCGTCGCGCACATGCGCGAGACCTGAATAACGACAGCCAACCCGTCGTTATTGGTCTCGCACCAAAGGGGGCGTGCTGTCGATGGTGATTGACAGCACGCCCCCTTTGGTGGGCATGCCGGGGGCGTGGCTGCCCAGAATGTCTGGGGCCGGCCCCACTGACATCACTAGTGATGTCAGTGAGAGTGCTTTTGGCTCTGATAGAGCCAAAAGCACTCCAGGGCTTGCGGCAGCGAGACCCTACCGCAAGGGTCTCGTCGCAAGCCCGATGGTCGCGATGGTCTTGACCATTGCAACCATCATTTTGGCCGCTCGCTATAGCTGTGGGTGGTCACCCACAGCTATGCGGCCAGGAGGGAGGGCCCTGATTCAGAGGGAGTGCTCTGTCAGTGCGTCCGGCTCTGAATCAGGGCCATAGTGTCCTTGCTACCCATATAAGAAGGCCCTCATCTTCCTTGGTGCTGGGACTGGGGAGAAAAAGTATATCCCACCTTGTTCCTTCATTCGTGTATTCTTTTTTAAAATTATTTTACAAAAGTGACAGCTGGCCTGTTCGCACTGACGGCACTTTCCGATACAGCCTGGCAGTAGCCAGAACTCCCCACAAGCAGGGGTGGTGGGTGAAAGGTAAAAGCTTTGTTTTTCTTTAGCTCCTTGTTATGGAGGACGACTGGAGCTTGTCCTCCATTGTCTATCTGTATATCCAGAGGACGAGCCCCACTTGTCCTCCACAGAAAAGAGATTAATAGCTATGCAGCTAAATTATTACTTGATTTACTTCAATACACGTTATTATAAGAATAGCAAAATATATGTGTACTTATTTATATTTAATGCACTGATTTTTCTTTGTAGAACAAACACTGATTGTTTCAACAGACCCAAAATGGTCTCCGTATTCTCACAGTAGTTAAACATGCATCTATTCAACATAAATGAAACTACATCAAGGGACTGAGGTAAATGTGGATTAATAATCACTAGACCCGAAGAACTGTCTCTTTTTGACAATTATATGACAAGTTAATTGATATAACAAGTGAAAAATAGCATCCTCAGGGCATTTTCCTTTGCAAAATGAACTGGCAATAAGTAATGAATGCTAATGAAATTCAATATGCTGTAGCAAAAATGATATAGCCTACTGTAGATCTGAAATATAACAATTAGTGATTTGGATTTGTACTAAGCTAAACTCTGTTATCATTGCTGCTTTTTATTTCTAGAAATGCCAATACAATGAATGTACTTAAGCTAAAGAAAAAGTGTTTCCATATGATAATGTATTGTGCAATAAAGTAGAGAAATGTATTATTAAGCCTATAGTGCCCCATTAATATCTGTAGAAACTAGAGATGTGTGCGGAACCCTGGTGTTTGGATTTGGTTTTGTCAAAACCACCCTTAAGTGTTTTGATTTGGATTTGGTTTACGATTTAGGCTTTAAAATTGATTAAACAGCTAAAAGCATGTCATTTGGACCTGTTAACATGCAATCCAAGACGAAGATTAATTTTTTAAATCTGAGTTCCGAATTTATAGCATACCCGAGCCGGGACTTGGTTCTACTCGGAACCCCAAAAGATATCTGAGCCTGGACTTGGTTCAACTCAGAACCCCAAAGTTCAGCTGTGTTAGTTATTCAGGTTGATCCTATATCTATAATATTGTCTGAAAAGTGATGTCTCATAGACAAGACTAATTTTGTCATTAAAATGTATGTCATAAGTCGAGTTTTCTTGTAACTCAAGTTCTGGAAAGGTCACCTCTGCTTCATATGACTTCCATAAAAGTGTTTCAGAACTTTCAAATATTTTCAAAAACGTTCAGCTGAAACCTTTTAGCACAGAAAAAATAAACAATGGTCTAATTTTTCATTAACTCCTCTTTTCATAGGTGTAGTTGAGATGAAAGAGCTAGCTCCCATGGGTTCTGTCATTAGTAGGGTCAGTAAGTACTGAAGAGGGCAGTTCTGTCTGCTACCAGGGTTCACATGACCAGCGTGTTCCCCGGTCTGATCCTTTTGACTATTTGAAGTCTTTGACCTTCTATACCACCAGTGTTGGCAATAACTAAGCCCTGTCCAGGCACTTAATTCCCAGATGCCCTTGAGTGTGCACAAATGTTGAGTTGGCAGATTTCATCTTAATTCTGAAGTCATGGGGAACTCCCAACTTCCAGCTAGGTAAGACAGTAGTGGGTAGGATTGACCACAGAGACAGAGGTTGGATGTTTGCATATGTGCTCACACCACCTCCATAGCTCTCTACTCTGAAGCTATAAGCTCAGGGCCTGGCCTTCACCCCATACTACAAGAAGTCTGGGGACTCTGGGCATGATTCAGACCCACTCGTGAGCGCACAGCACTCCTAAGCGGGTCGATGGTCTCCCACTGCGCATGCTCACGCCGGAGCCGGCTCCGGCATGCGCATGCGCGAGACCCGGCCAGCGACGGGCACTCCATTGCTACGGGTCTTGCACCAAAGCAGGGCAGCTGTCGATGGTGATTGACAGCTTGCCCCGTTTTGGAGGCGGGCAGGGGGGTGGCTGGGCAAACAGAGGCTTCCCTGCCATTTGTGGGCGGCGCTACTGACATCACTCGTGATGTCAGTAGGTGGACTTCCTGCTCTATTAGAGCAGGAAGTCCACTGGGGCTTGCAGCCACGAGACCCTACCACAAGGGTCTCGTCGCAAGCCCGCAATGGTCTTGACCATTGCGACCATCACCTGGTCACCCACAGCTATGCGAGTGGACAGGAGGCTGTCTTTAAAAAAAAAAGGGACTCCCTGATTCAGAGCGAGCTCTCTCAAAGAGCGTCTGACTCTGAATCAGGTCCTCTGTTCAAGTCACTGCCAAAGCTGCTTTAGCTATACAAACCATTTTTCCATTACTTGTCATAAAGCTCCTGTCACTAAAACCCTTCTTCCTAGAATACTTCTGGCCTCCAGTCCATAATGGCTACTCCATCTTGAAGACCAGATTGTGAGGACTTCAGGTATAGAAGAAAGAAGGTAAATTACTTCTGATCTTCCCAACTCCCCTTTAGAACAAGGACCTGCACCTCCATTCCAAGATCTACCAACAAAAGGTGAGCACCCACACTCAGTTTAATTTAATGTGACATTATGTTGTTCATAACTGAACTTTTCTAACCAAGCTTTCTTATTTGCAATGTTTTATTTATAAACATTCAGCTACAGCTGCACAGTTTACTTAAGGTTACTTTCATTTGCACTGTTTGTTTCAAGATCAGTTTAATTTGCATTTCTTCTGAAGTTTTCTTGTTTGTGAAGCTTTCTTCATAAATGTTCAGCTGTATTTGGATAGTTTCATTTACAGTTTCTAAGGTCAAAGTTACCACCCGCTGCTAATAGAACAGATTATATTTAAATGTACCACATAAATCTGTATTGTTATTGAAGATTCATAAGGATGCAAAGAGATGCCCATGGTATTTCTATGGGAATTGGTTGTGGTGGGGTCAGTTCAATATCAAATTCTGTGTGAGGTTGAGTACTAGTTTTGCAGTAAGGGTGTTGGCATGAGTGTACCCGCACAGGGGAGAGGCGTGTGAGGAGAGGGGTGCCTAAGCTCAATTATTTACCAACAAAGAAGCATTACGGACATGCAGTATTTCTGACCTAGAAGGGATATACTGTATAAAAGTGCTGATCTTTGGTATTTTCATAGGTGGACTACAGGGTAAGCACATACAGAAGTTCTGTAAATACACCAAAGATAGGACATAATACACAATTCAACAGTCTAACACTGGGTACACACCGGGCCTGATTCAGACCCGGTCGCAAGCGCTGAGCACTCGCAACCGGGTCGATGGTGGCCCAGAGTGCATGCGCACGACGGAGCCAGCTCCGTCTTGCGCATTTGCGAGACCCGGATAGCGACGGGTAATCCGTTGCTCCAGGTCTTGTACCAAAGGGGGCGTGCTGTCGATGTTGACTGACAGCACGCCCCCTTTGGTGCGCAGGCCCGGGGGGGTGGTTGCCCAGACGGAGGCGTTCCCATGAGAACGCCTTCCGTCTGGGGGCGGCCCCACTGACATCACATGTGATGTCAGTGGGAGAGCTTTCGGCTCTGTTAGAGCTGAAAGCTCTCTGGGGTTTGCGGCCATGAGACCCTACCACAAGGGTCTCGTTGCAAGCCCGATGGTGGCGATGGTCTTGACCATCGTGACCATCATCATGGCCGCTCGCTATAGTTGTGGGTGGTCACCCACAGCTATGCGAGCGGCCAGGAGGCCGTTCTTAAAAAAAAAAAAGACCGGCCCTCATTCAGAGCGAGCGCTCTGTCAGAGAGTCCGGCTCTGAATCAGGGCCACCATACGATGGTGTGACCCAGTGATGCAATGTAACGAAACATTGCGCACGGCATACTCACTGCATGATCTGGTGTATGATTGTGCAATGTATCATTACAAGCTGCATGTAAACTGCACCGTGTTGTTCATTGCATTGTTCCATCTGACGTGCAGGACAACAGATGGGATGATCCAATGAACGATCATTGGGAACAACGAATCGGGCATACATACTATATGATGTGTACGATATATCGTTCCAAGCCACAACAGAACTATATGTAGTAAAATGGATCGTATAGCATGTACCCAGCTTTAGAGAAAGATATGTTTACATTAAAGCAAATTTCTTATAAAATGGAACAGAAGTTGTAAAATGTCATGTTTCAGTAAGTTAATTATGGGGCCAATTCAGTTAGACCCAATTTTCTTGCAGCTGCGAGTAAGTGCAGCTATATTCCACACTTACTGTACCTCTGGAGATGCAGGCCTTTATTCACAGCCCCTTAGGTCTGCATATAAAAATACACAAGTCTAGGGTGAGATTGAGCCATGAGGGGGGCAAGTTGTGGTGCTGTTGTTGCAGTTTCCACACCGTTATAGCAGCAAAGGAAGTATGAGCATTGCCAGGATGTTTGACAATCCCTAAATGGCTGACTGTTTTATAAAACAGTGAATAAGTCGGTGCTTTCACTCTTGGTGCATATATCAGCAGGTCTTTAAAATTACAGTTGCATACTGTTGTATCCAAGGCCATCTCACCGCAAACCAAGGCATGTGTATATCAGGACTGCACTTCCAAGAGTGCTATAGGACTGCACTTCCAAGAGTGGTACATCTATTACATTTATATATACACATACACACAAACATTTATAAATACAATAGCATTGCATGGGAGCAATGTAATCTTGCAAAAACCCCTGCATCTCTTAATAACCTACGTCATGTCACCACAGTCCCCTGCATCTAACCACAACCCTTTGCTTCTCACTCCTGCCCTCTGCATTCCACCAGTGTCACCACAACCCCCACTGCTGCTGCCCTGCATCAGTCTGGGGCCTAGCCACTGGGGTGGCCACTGGGATGTGTTCGGAAGTGCAGGAGGATCATGGATGAGAGATTTGTATTGCAGCTACCATAAGCATTATCAGCAGCATGTCTCTGGGGCTGGGGCACCTGTGCATATTTCCACAGCCTCTACTGTATGTGCACACCTCCCCAGCTGCTGAGCATGGGAATAAGCAATGTCCTCTTTGCACAATGTACCCTGCAATTCCTGGGCTTCCTGTTGAGCTACCTCACCGTGGTACCCCTGTACGAAAACAGCGCTGACTTCCATGGTAGGTGTCTCCTGTTCACCGAGGGCATGTGGCTGAATGGGAACATCGTGCTGGAGAGGGGGCAATTCATGATGGAGGAGTGCTGGTCATAGTCAGCCTGCAGGTTCAACATAGGGACGGGCATCAGAATCCAGTGGTTACTAACCATCAATGTTTTTGTTCCGACAGTGGTGTTTTTACAATGTCATAGTGGTGGTCCGATGTTTGCCACCATTGAATGGAAATTATTCGATGGTGTTCAGATGTTTTTTGGGTTTTTTTGTTAAATTCCTGATAGCTGAGCTTCCACTGGCTACTGTGTCTGCATCAGGGCATCTTCATGGCTTCGTTCGAGGCTGTCTCTCATTGTCTGCCTCAGAAGTGACCCTGCTCGGTCCTCCCCTCTCTAGGCTGCTGCTAAGTAACAGGGCACATTGCTATCTCTGATTGGCTCTCACTGTCTCAGAGAGCCAATCAAACCGCAGCCCTTGGCCAAGAAGCAGCAGCAGTCAGTCACTCACACAGCACAAAAGTTTTTCTCTGTGACTTGCTTCATTCCAAGCATTCGTTTCAGATGCCCTCTTGCTGTTTCAGCTCCTATACAACAGTTTGATTTAAGATTTTTTGTATGACTTGCTTGTGGTGACCCACAGCTATACGAGCGTCGAGGAGGACGCTCCATTTTAATGGAGGTGGGCCCGGATTCAGAGCGAGCGCACTGGTCAGAGCGTCCGGCTCTGAATCAGGGCCTTTATTTTATATTTATATATATATATATATATACAGATTCTAGCTTAGTTCAACTTAAAAGTTATTCCTGGAAAAACCGACCCAGTAACAAATGGTATATTTAGTCCTGTCATAAAGGTGCAATATACCTCCAGTAATTACATTGTTAAATGTACTTGTATGTTTTTAAAACTAGATTTTTCTTTTCCAATAAATATAGCAACCACAGATAATACTTCAGTGCATTGTGCTCCTAAACATACGATCACATTAGTGGCTTGGTAAGTGCTATATATGTAATTCTTCCCAAGCATTTATTTTCCATGTAACCATTTGCATTGAGAGGATATTGCTACTAACAAAGAGAAAGAGTCAGACTGCTTGTGTGTTTGTCTGGAGACAAACACTGCTATTTGTTGAAGGCCATAATACTGTAGGATGAACTTTATTGACACAAGAAAATGTACACAAAATAGATGCAAAAATTATACGCCAATTGTGTCGCATGAGCTGGAATGTGTTTTGTAAATCACAAAATGGACTTTTGGAAAACTCTAGCTTGTTAAAGATAAAAACACCCTGTGCTTTCTAAAATATGTATACTGTATGTGTTGTACTGCAAGGAAAACCTGACATATTGTAGATCATTTTCATAAAAGTACAACAATATAATACATTAATAGTATTAAAGAAAGCTATTATACAGCCATTGTCTTATAGAAAGATGTTATAGCAACTGACAGAATCATTGTAAGAAAATTGTCACTATTTATAATGTTTTTGTTAGGACTACATGTGTTGGCATAACACTAGTTGAGCTGGGACCTGTAGTGCCTATAGTAAAACACAAAAGCTCACTTACATATATTACACGCATGTACCTTATTAAATTTACTTTATTTTAAATACTCACCAAGGGCAGGATGCATGACGCATAGCAATTTGCATGCAATGTATCCTGCCACTCATTGCATGCATGCATGCCGGCGTTAATTATGCTGGTATGCATGAAAAAAAATGCAAAGGACAGCTCTCTCGGTAAGAGCTGTCCTTCGCGAGAGAGTGATTTCCAGATTTTTGACCCAGAATTCCCTCTGGCATCCTTCTGTGCATGTGCAGAAAGATGCCCGCGCTGTGGGGGGTGCTGGGAGGGATCCACTTGAATCCCTCCCAAGGGGGAGCCACGACTAAAAAGCCCGAAGGCTTCTATTGGGCAACACCATATAAATGGCGAGTTGCCATTCCAACAACATAGAAACGCTGGCAGTGGCAGCTAAACTCATCCCTTCACCCCTCACTATTGTGGATTTTTGTACACAGTCCTGTGGGGCTGCAACCATATATCGTCAAGTCTGGCTGTACAGTAATGCGTCATATAGCCGCACTTATTTGTGAGCATGATTTAGTGATGGCTAACTGAATTGATGTGAGTGTTGGCGGTGTGGAGAGTGGAAACCTGAGGTGTGCCCTGTCACCACAGTGGGAGTGAGCTCCATTATTGACCTTAGCGTGTGTTTACAATGTGAGAAAAACACGTCCTCCTTGGCAAAGTACAGGTATAGAAAAAGAGTATGTTTCAATAATTCCAGCTGTACAATCTGCAAAGTGCTTCCCACTATGCACATGGATATCTTGCTGTACAATCTGCATAGTGCTTCCAACCCTTCACATGGGGATCCGGCAGTACAATCTGCAAAATGCTTTCCACCATGTATATGGGGATACTGCTGTACAAACTGCAAAGTACTTCCCACCATGTATATGATGATCTGGCTGTATAATCTGCAAAGTACTTCCCACCATGCACATGGGGATCCAGTTGTACATTCTGCAAAGTGCTTCCCACCATGCACATGAGAATCCAGCTGTACATTCTGCAAAGTGCTTTCCACAATGCATATGGGAATTTGGCTGTACTATCTGCAAAGTGCTTTCCACCATGCACATAAGGGATCTGGCTTTACAGTCTGCAAATTACTTCCCACGATGCACATGGAAAACCGGCTCTAAAATCTGTAAAGTACTTCCCACCATGCACATGGGAATCTGGCCATACAATCTGCAAAGTGCTTCCCACTATTCCCATGGGTATCTGGCTGTACAATCTGCAAAGCACTTCTCACCCTGCACATGGGGATCTGTCTTTACAATATACAAAGTAATTCCCACCATGTACATTGGTATCTGGCTGTACAATCTGCAAAGTACTTCTCACTCTGCACATGGGGATCTGTCTCAACAATATGCAAAGTAATTCCCACCATGTACATGGGGATCTAGCTGTACAATATGCAAAGTACTTCCCACCCTTCACATTGGAATCTGGCCGCACAATCTGCAAAGTGCTTTCCACCATGCATATGGGAATCCAGCTGTAGATTCTGCAAAGTGTTCCCACCATGCACATGGGGATCCAGCTTTACAATCTCACCTTGCACATGGGTATCTGTCTTTACAATCTGCAAAGCACTTCCCACCATGTACATGGGGACCCAGCTGCACAATTTGCAAAGTGATTCCCACTATGCACATGGTATCTAGCTGTACAATCGGCAAAGTGCTTTCCACCATGCACATGGGGATTAAGTTGCACAGTCTGCAAAGTGCTTTCCACCATACATATGGGAATTCGACTGTACTAACTACAAAGTGCTTTCCACCATGTGCATGGGGATCTGGCCATACAGTCTGCAATGTGATTCACACCATGCACATGGGGATCCGGCTCTACAATCTGCAAAGTACTTCCCACCATGGACAATGGAATCCGGCTGGTCAATCTACAAAGTACTTCCCATCATGCATATGGGGATCCGGCTGAACAATCTGCAAAGTGCTTCCTACCATGCACATGCGGATCTGGCTGTACAATCTGCAAAGTGCTTTCCACCATGCACATGGGTATTAAGTTGTACTGTCTGCAAAGTGTTTTCCACCATGCACATGGGAAACCGGCTCTACAATCTGTAAAGTACTTCCCACCATGCACATGGGGGTCCGGCTGTACAGTCTGCAAAGTGCTTTCCATTATGCATATAGGAATCGACCTGTACATCTTGAAAAGTTTTTTGCAACATGCATATGGGGATCTGGCTGTACAATCTGCAAAGTGCATCCCACCATGCACATGGGAATCCAGCTGTACATTCTGCAAATTGTTCCCACCATGCACATGGTGATCCGGCGGTACAATCTTCAAAGTGCTCTACTCCATGCACAAGGGGATCTGGCTGTACAATCTTCAAAGAACTTCCCACCATGCACATGGGGATCCAGCTGTACATTTTGCAAAGTGTTCCCACCACGCACATGGGGATCCGGCGGTACAATCTTCAAAGTGCTCTTCTCCATGCACAAGGGGATCTGGCTGTACAATGTGCAAAGTGCTTCCCATCATGTATATCGGGATCTGTCTGTACAATCTGCAAAGTACTTCCCACCACGTACTGTACATGGGGATCTAGCTGTACAATCCGCAAAGTGCTTCCCAGGATGCACATGGATACCTGGCTGTACAATCTGCAAAGTGCTTCCAACCCTTCACATGGGAATCTGGACATACAATCTGCAAAGTGCTTCCCACCATGCACATGGGGATCTGGCTGTGCAATGTGCAAAGTACTTTTCACGATGCACATGGGTATTCGGCTATACAGTCTGCAATGAGCTTTCCACCGTGCATATAGGAAACGAGCTGTTCAACCTGCAAAGTTTTTTCCACCATGCACATGGGGATCCAGCTGTACAATCTTCAAAGTACTTCCCACCATGCACATGGGGATCCAGCTGTACATTTTCCAAAGTGTTCCCACCACGCACATGGGGATCCAGCTGTACAATCTGCAAAGTACTTCTCACCCTGCACATGGGGATCTGGCTGTACAATCTGCAAAGTGCTTTTCACCATACAGATGGGGATTAAGGTGCACAGTCTGCAAAGTGCTTTCCAAAATGCATACGGGGATCCGGCTGTGCTATCTGCAAAGTGCTTCCCACTATGTACATGGGGAAATGGCTGTACAATCTGCAAAGCACTTCCCATTATGCACATGGGTATTTGGCTGTACAATCTGCAAAGTGCTTCCCACCATGCAAATGGGGATCGGTCTCTACAATCTGCAAAGTGCTTCCCACCATGCACATGGGGATCCGTCTCTACAATCTGCAAAGTGCTTCCCACCATGCACATGGGGATCCGTCTCTACAATCTGCAAAGTGCTTCCCACCATGCACATGGGGATCCGTCTCTACAATCTGCAAAGTGCTTCCCACCATGCACATGGGGATCCGTCTCTACAATCTGCAAAGTGCTTCCCACCATGCAAATGGGGATCGGTCTCTACAATCTGCAAAGTGCTTCCCACCATGCACATGGGGATCCGTCTCTACAATCTGCAAAGTGCTTCCCACCATGCACATGGGGATCCGTCTCTACAATCTGCAAAGTGCTTCCCACCATGCACATGGGGATCCGTCTCTACAATCTGCAAAGTGCTTCCCACCATGCACATGGTGATCCATCTGTACAATCTGCAAAGTTTTTTTCAACACACACATGAGGATCTTGCTGTACAATCTGCAAAGTGCTGTCAACTACTCGCATAGGTATCTAGCTGTAAAGTACTTCCCACCATACACATGGGGATCTGGCTGTAAAATCTGCAAAGTGCTTCCCACCCTGCACATGGGTATCTTGCTGTACAATCTGCAAAGTGCTTCCCACCCTGTATATGGGGATCCAGCTGTACAATCTGCAAAGTGCTTCCCACTATACACATGCAGATCCAGCTCTACTAAATTCTTGAGATAAACTGTGCAGCAATTGTCATTCTACCACCAAGCTCATATCCATCATTGAGCTTTCTGACAAACTTGCATTTTGTATATTTGTATTTTCCAGTTTCAGAAATTTCTGAGTAAATAAAAAAGGTAATAGAAATCAACTGTTTTGTAATCATTGCCTCTCAAAGATTAGACAGTTATTATCCTAAAATCTACTGACTTATATGATTATAATGTATTGTGCATAGTCCGATATACTCAGCAATAATTTATTTATTTA
The DNA here is from genome assembly GCA_031769625.1 of Taudactylus pleione. Lineage (NCBI taxonomy): Eukaryota > Metazoa > Chordata > Amphibia > Anura > Myobatrachidae > Taudactylus > Taudactylus pleione. Next base: position 14,121,258 of record JAUIMM010000065.1, read on the forward strand.
TTAACAGTTATTTACATAGTGCAGACATATATTCCCTATTATGTGACACACATACACACTAGGGTTTATTTTTTTGTCAGAAACAAATTAGCCTACCAGTATGTTCTTAGAGCGTGGGAGGAAATCAGTGCACCCAGAAAAAGCCCTCGCAAACATGGTAAGAACATACAAACAATACACAGATAGTGCCTTGGTCAGAAATTGTACTCATGACCTCAGGGCTGTGAGGCAGTAATGCTAAGCACTACACCATCCGGATTATATGGCTGCCTCAGCTGTATGTAAGCAAAAGTGCACGTTCTTTGCATAAATACGTGATTTACTGGCCAGACAAAAACCTGAAGAAAATATATGCACAGTAAAAATAAATAAATTTAAAGAATACATAAAACTACATACAGGATGGCTGTTGTTAAACCAAAGACAATATTCTATAACACAACGAAACAAAAGGAAATGAAAAACTATAAACAGGCACATATAGGGACAGACTAAAGGGCCCATTATATCTTCACAAAGTTACATACCAGCAGCCGGTAAACAGCACTGTCCTAGTCCAGGGGCATAACTAGTTATTTGTAAGATCACCTATTTACGACCCAAAGGTGAAAAATGTATATAACACATGTAACTTTGATAAGGAAGATGAGCGCCCTCAGCTCTGGGCCCCATAGCAGCTGCATTCTTTGCACCTATGGTCAGGGCTGCCATCAGGAATTGTGGGGCCCGGGTCTAACAAAAATAGGCAGGGCCTCCCCAGCCCCCACTCAAGCCCCCCTTCCCCCGCTGGCTGGGAGAAAGTAGTCCCCTAGCCAGTTCTACTCCCCACATCTGCAACAACTGACATGCTGCAATAAATAAAAGATTAATTACACTCACATGTTTTGGCTGCAGCCTCCGGCTCCTCAGTCCTCACAGCGCGGCTCCATTCTCATTCGGCGGCGCAGCGCTGGTGACGTCAAGACGTCACGTTGCGCCGACTCACAAGTTGCGGCAGGTAGGAGTCTCGGAGCGAGGCGGAGAGGGAGTGCGGCAGCTATGTGAGAAGTGACTCACTATGGGTCACTTCTAATGTGTGGCGTCGGGCGGTAGTAGTGGGCGGCTCGCTCTTAGGAGCGGGCCCGTCACTCTCTAGAGGTAGCGGGCGCCGGCGGCAATAGGAGCGGGCAGACAGTCACACTTCTATTGTGTGGCAGCAGAGGGTACTAGCGGGCGGGCCCCTTAGTGTCCGGGCCCGGGACTCCTGACCCGGCAGTCCCCCCCTGATGGCGGCCCTGCCTATGGTAGTTACACCCATGCATAGGGCTACTCAGCTGGCCGATTATCGAATGGTCTGCAATGAACTTGCTTGGATCTGCAAAGCCGCTAATGGGTGTCTCAATATATTGTCAGGCGGCTACAGCATTTGTATTTTTTGACACACCAGCTGTGCAGGATTGCAGCTGCAAATGCTTTGCATACATCTCTGAATCAGGCCCTATGTTCGATGCTGCGCATGTGTACGCAGTTGCGAACATCTGCGATGGTTCAGGTGGGCGTCTTAAGACCCGGCTGCTGCTGCATTAGCATATTTTCGCACATCCACAGTAGTGAAAATCTGGCCCTTTGATGGACCACACTGGGCATTTCAGGGCAGCAATTGGGTGGTGAACGCAGTGAACGGTTTTGTCCCATGGGAGTGTCCTGGGCGGCTATGCTCATTTCCTGGTTCAATCATAGCATGCAGATGGCAATTGCATGCCTGTCTCAGATGGATATTTTATACCCAGCATGGAGTGGGTGCAAACCCAGATGCTAATGATGACAATTGCTGATATGAAACTTATGGGCGAGATAGGCATCCACACTCAGATCTGCATAGATTATCGCATTAGCCTAAAGAAGTAAGTAGCCTGCCGAGGCCATACGGATGTGTCCGTCTCAGAATCAGGCCCTTGTTGTCATATGGACATGAAGGCTATACTGGATGCACAACATCTGTTATTCCATCTTTATGCTCACTACCTACAGTATATGTGTATTTGTCCAATTGTACAAATGTAACTTTTTTGTCACTTTTGCTTACCCATTTTTTTCTCCGCCCATATTCACTTCTCCAAACTTCTTTAAGACACATCTGTATCAAATGATAATGCATTTTACTAGTAATAAAATGTAGTAATTGTTTTTGCTGGCAAGCTATGAGAAACAGAGAGGGAGGTTTAGCCTCAATATAGGGATCGTTGTTCCTTGTATTGATAAAATGCTCTGCACACACCAGATTTTAGTACCAGAGGGATAAGTGAAACATTGTAAATAATTTTCTTGCTTCTTAAAAATATTTCCCTTTTTCAATCGATTGTGGCAATTCTGCAATCTGCAATCGATTGAAAAAGGGAGAGATTTTTATACACAATCGATTGCAAATTGCACGATTGCTGCAATCAATCTCTGATGTATGGGGGCCTTTACTCCCATACGTTACCAGATTTTCATTCCAACCAATCAACTAGTTGGATGGTTGGACAGAAAATCTTTTCATCTATGTTAATGGCTCAGACATATAGTACATGTGTTTAAAATGTAATAAAAATTTAGGCTATATCAAAAATATGTTTTAACTCCACTGACTTAAAGCATTTTTCAAAGTAATGCAGATATTATATTCAAAGCTAATAGCTACATCTAGGTATATCTACATCAGTGCAGTACCTACAGATCTATCTGCATTATGTAAGATAACACAAGCAATTTATCATGTTTCCCTGAATAGAGAAATTCTGACTCAATTTCTGCAAGGAAAATGTTTCAAGCTTTTAACAATAAATATATCTTCAGTCTTTATTTGAAAAAGAAGATTAGCAGTAAATATCAGAATCCAAATGCCACGGAAAATACACAGAATAGATACTAGAACAGCAAATGGAATATCTACCCTGTGTCTAATTGGATCACATTATTTGTGATACAGACCTGCTAAAATGTACATTGTGTCTGGTTTATAACATTCTAGATCAGATCAATTTTTCAAGTGACACAGCATAATGTGATACATTATTAAAGTATCTTGAGGAACTGTGCCTGTTGTTAGTATTCATGCCCAATTAATCTTGGCACAATGAGTGATGGATTCCTCCCTTGGTGCCATGTGCAGAGATTACAACATTACATTTTTGCATTATGGGTGATATTGTGAATGTCAATAATTGCCAATTTAGGCTAGTGGGTATACAGACAAATCGTCTAAGTCAGATCCATAAATATATTTTCCAAGACAGACATTTGGCATTTCACTTTGCAGATGCTTAGGGCTACAGTTTGTTTTTAATTCTCTTTTATTTTTATGCCATGGTAAATCCTGCCATCTATAGACAATACAACAAAAATGTTTAATTTAAACCCACTATTTGACCATAAATGCATTTCAAGTGTGAACTCATTTTAAATTATTTGTATCTATTTTATATTAAATTGAATGTATAGAGAGCAAGAAAATACTATTATTTAAATGATAAATATAAATTTCCAATGGCAAAATAATTAATCCAGTAAAAAGTACTACTAAAACAAAATACATATATCCAACTACAAAATGTGGTATGTTATATGTGTTATAAAATACTTAAAATGGAATTAGAATAACTGCTGAAGTTATTATTTTCAACATTCTTGGTAAGCATCATCTATTTAAACAAGTGGAAGTATTTTTACTGTTTTGCATGAACATTACAAACAATGGTTTAGATGAGTGGATACTGCTTATGTTTCTCAAAATGATCTGTATTATGATGTACAATAAAGAAAGTTACATATAGCTTTAAACAAAGTATCATTTTCAAATAAGTAATTTGCATAAATGGTTTTAATTTTTAACAGGATAATGATCTGGACTGTGAGACAGACATTCACAGCAATATGGCACTGTTCACCTTTGAACACACATCTGAAAATAAAGTGATTGAGACATCCATATTCAAGATGCGTAATGAAACTGGAAATATTTTGTTTTGATTTGTTTTATAGGGGCTTCACTGTCACTCACATTGCCCCACTATACATTAGCAATCTAGTATTCCAAGGGGCAGAGAACATGCAAGATTATCAGTAGATGTTGTACAACAAACTGCATTCTAAATAATATTGGCAAACGTGTTTTAGAATAACAGCTTATATCTATATAATAAGCAAGAAAGCGTCTCTGTCTATCTGTCTATCTGCCTGTTTGTCCTTGCACGGCCAGAGTTTTGGACCTAGCTCCACCAAATTTGGCATGGTGGTGTAGTTTGACCAGAATTAGGTTTTTGCCTAGGTTTGAACTTCATCAGGGCCATACACTATCACATCCCTAAAAATGGAGACACTCTTGAATTACACAGGTACCAGGGCTGGCTAAAGTGGAAATTGGCAGTCTGTCAAAAATCAGGGTGAAAGCTACAAAAGTAACCTTTTAATCTCACAGTCTAAACAAAATTCAAACTTTATGATTCATGCAAGTTCATATTAAATCCAGAGTTAGTCCTTTCAAAGTGATCATATATATTAGTCAACCCTCTGTGTTTGCATGCAAGGGTGTAACTAGAACTTTGTGGGCCACATAGCAAGTTCTTAAATTGCCCCCCAGAGGTAAAAAAAACAACATACATTGCCCCCACACAGAGCCAATTCATGTTATGCCACACAGAGCCCATTCAGGTTATGCCACACAGTAGTACCCTTTATACACATTATGCCACACAGTAGTAGTGCCCCTTATATATTATGTCACACAATAATGCCCCTTACACATTATACCACACGGTAATGCCCTTTGCAGATTATGCCACATAGTAGTAGTACCCCATATAACACATTAATCCACACAATAGTAGTGCCCTTTACACATTATGCCACACAGTAATGTCATTTACACATTATGCTACCCCCCAGTAACTCACCGTATCCCTCCAGCAGCCTCTCGCCTCCCCCTGTGTACCATCCACTGACACCCGAGCCCCCCTTGGCAGCCCTGACTGAACCGGCCCACCTTGTGTGCGTGACTGGGTGCAGGGGTAGTGGCGGGCCTCAGCGGCAGCTCGGGCAACATAGCAGCCACACCCATTGCACCCACAGTAGTTACGCCACTGTTTGCATGCATGTTAGCAAACAGTAGGGTCCTTTTTCAGGATCAATGGAATGGGGTTATAGACAGCGGAGGCACTCATGGAGATGGGTCTGAGTGCTGGGAGCCTGTCTCACCCCCCACTCACTATAACTCTCCCCTCACTACACTAAGCTTCAGTGTCCATTGATTCTCCTACTCCATCACTGTGTCTTCTCTTGCTGCTGAGTTCCAATCTCTAAACACTGCTGTAAACTTCCTGGTCACATGGCACTCTCCTACCTACATCATGTGTCTTCTCTTGCTGCTGAACTCCGATCTCTAAACACTGCAGTGGACTTCCTGGTCACATGAAACATCCAAGGTATTCATCAATGCTCAAGGCACGCCCCCCATACTCAGAGGCATGCCTCTATTAGCTCTCTTTCTGTGCAGCTTACTGCCCGTGGTGTGGGCCTGCCTCCAGCTCTGCAAGTAGTGTCTGACTATACAGAAGCTAGGCTGAGCTGTTGTTGCCTCATCTCTCATCTCCCTGCAGTACCAGGGAGCTCCACAAAGCTGGTGAGTGTTAACTATAAAAATTATTACAATAAACAAAGAAGATGTTTATAAGTTATAAATATCTTAATTCTAATAATTTTTATATCAAATCTCATGAGTATGGCCAGCCTACCCTGACTGCATTTCAGTGGTTATAGGCAAGGACAATGTAAACAAATAAAGGCTGCAGATGTACTCCATGGTCCAGTCTTCATCCCGGGCAACGCCAGGTATGCCAGCTATTTTATAATATTGATAATATACAAAAACTACAATAAAAATAATCATATTAATAATAATATGAAAACGCAATGATGCTGTCTGCAAACCTAAAACATCACAAAATATGTACATTTTGCATTTGAAAAATGTGCAAGGGATCTATTTCCCCCCCTGGATTAGCTGTGGTCCTACAATTGCATTGCTTGTTGAAAACATTGCATTATTTATTATTTAGAAAGAATAAATGTCCCATTGTAGGCTTCTAATGCTAATTATTCATGACAAATTGGCAAAGACAAATTGCATGTGACCAGACTACACAGTTTTCCTCCCGGGATACGGGAGTTCAGTACAGCTTCATATTAAAATCCCATTGACTGTGACAGGTCAGGTTCAATTCAAATGTAATTAAATATTGACGTCCCCAAATCCATCAGTGCTGGAACACTTCAAAGCATTACCACCCTCTTCAGCTATTTCCATGTAAAATAACTGCTTGGCTTCTGTCAACAGACAAGAGTTGTTTTTCCACTTATCGCACCTAGAGATAAGAGTTTGTGTTAAAATTCAAGATTAGCAGAACTACTGTGTAGAAGTATATAATGGTAACTCACTGTAAACTGCACTTCATTTCTACATGGATCTAGTAATAATAGTATTCAACATGATACTGTGCTATCTCTTTCAGATGAATACACAATATTATTCAGGCAGATCAGGCAGAAATGAGCCAATCTCTAAACATTATCTGTGGATAACATTAGAGATTGTAATTAGTGTCGTTGCAATATTGGGTAATGTTATTTTATAACAGAAAAGTTACCCAAGAGCTGTTTGGAGTTTTCTTGGCTTCAGTACAATACGTCAGTATTGTTATGCGTAGAGCAGAAGGAACATGGCAAAGGGTCATCTGAATGGGTTTGAATTGCCATGAAGACTATGCTTACTGCTTTCAGGCTCTTGAGATTGCGTGAAAAACAGTAAAATGAGGGATATTTTCATTTAATTTCAGAGGACAATTCATTTCAATGGATGCAGAAAGCCAATAAGAACATATTGCTAACTAAAATAAATCTGAACATTTTTAATTAAATAAATTATTTTCTTACAAAATTTGTTATAAAAAAAATGAAATGACACTATCAGCCAGGACACACTGGAAGAGATCCACAAAAGTGTTGCATTGCTTTGCCGCCAGATCTATATGAACAGCATTTCAATGGGCTTTCTCCATCCACTGAAAGTGTATTGGCTGTTCAAATGAAAGAGGAAAGCATTGATGCATCTATAATGGGTGCACCCTGCACCCATAACCTATACTTCCCTCTCAGCCTACACCACTGCAATCACTGGGAAGATGGCACAGGCCTCATTTTCCATGGTATGTGTAGGAGACTCCGGGCTCCCTCCTCTCTTATCCACTTCATTGAATCATTTTTTAATCAAAACCACACAAAGGGCCTGATTCAGAGCCGGACGCAATTAGCGCTCCCTCGTCCAGAAAATAGGGGTGGCTATTCCTATGAACCGTTCGCTCTTTGCGGTCTGTTCACGCCTCTAGGTCTGAACGAGCGAACAAAACTTGCGGTCGTTTTTTGGGAAACTACGCCCCCTGGCCGCTCGCATCCTACGTCATGTCCGCTATTTATTAGATTAATTGAGTACATCGACCAGGGTATGAGCTGCTCGCTATTCTTGTGGTTGGTTTTTGCTACCACAATTTTGCGATCAGTTCTGGTCAATGACGCTGCTGTTTTAATTATGCACACCCATAAAATGCCTGTTTTGACCTTTAAGCACGCCTGCGTTCTGATCTCCACTCCCCGTTTTCAAGCACCTTCCCCTGTTACCACCCACAAACGCCTCTTTCTGTCACTCAAATTATCAGGCATTCGCTATTTTGCGAGCACATGAGTTTCGACCGCACTGACTGGTTCGCGCATGCGTATAATGTTCCGTACGCATGCGCAGTTGGGCAAACATCGCTCGGAGCGAACGAGCGGCCGCTTACGAGCTGCTCTGAATCAGGCCCAAAATTGTAATTTTTTTCTTTTAATTTAATTAAGTTTAAAAACTATTTTTAAAAACATATTTAAATATTTTATTTAAGAAAATTATACCTAGGGCTTATTTTGCACACACCCCCAGCCAACCTCCGTGTCCCATTTAAATTTCATTTCCCACCCACCATGCAAAATAACCCCCCGAGTGTAAAAAAAATCACCAGCAATATAAACCCTCACCCCCCCCGAGTGGTAATAAGTCCACTGGCAGAGCCCCTCAACCTTACCTCCAGGGACAATGGGCCCCCAGTTTAGCACCCTCTCCCCATGTATCCCCAAAATAGTGGCAATAGATATCCCCCCCGTTATACCCCCTCCACTGTGCCTAGACCCCTCTCCTCACCTCCATGATGCAGAGCGCAGCGTAGCATGGTGCAGGGGGGACTGACCATCAGTCATCCCTGCTGCAGCTGATCTCTGCACATGCAGAGATCAGCTTACCGGTGCTCGGAGGGGAACATCCTCCTCAAACTTTAACTGTAGGCGCATGCTCCCCATAGCTGTTCACACGGCATTCTGGGGAGCGATTCTGGCAGTGATGTAGGCGATCATAGACCATAGACCGCCGCATCACTGCAGGGGGGCCAAAACAGAAAGAGGAGATCTGTTCCGCACTCGCCGGGGGACAGAGTGGCTGGTGTGGTCACATGTAATGTGACCTTGCCAGATGAAGCACTTCTGGCTCCGGTCGTATTATATACGACCATGCCAGTTAATTGGTTAAACTGCCCTAGAGAAAAGTAGTATATTTTCATCAGCAGGTACCAACGCTTACAATCATCTGAATTTGAAATAAATAAAATCTTAATTTATTGATTTATTTATCAAATTTTGTTTTGCAATTTTAGCTTCTGAACAAATCATTTATACCCCTTTCAGATTGCAAACTGCAGGGTTGCACCCGGGATTTGTGCACGAGTCCATCCCGGGTGCGACTCGCTTGAGACCCCTTTCAAACTGGCGGATCGATCGAGCAATAATGCCGGGTCGATGACGCCATCGGCGTCACGTGATGAGCCAGCTCTTCGAGATGAGATAATCTCCAAGTGCCGGCTCTCCCTATTCAGTGAACGGGACCCGGGTTATCCGTTCTCACCACACCAGGAGCCGTGTTGAGCTTATGTTCAACCCTGCTCGTTACCTAGGTTGAAATGCCGGGGTCGCTCGACCCGGGATATTTTAACATGGCCCTTTCACACTGCGCAGTAACCCAGGTTGCTGCATGTTCATGTGCAATAACCCGGGTTACTTGATGGCAGTGTAAAAGGGGTATTATTGGTATATCTTTCTCTAGGAGCAGGATTCGTGGACATTCTATCTCTCAAATAATCTCACATGAAAGAAATTCTGCAGTTGATATCACAGTTGTTTTCTAGATCCCTGATATCAGTATGAAATCAATGAAGTTCATGCCATGTGAAGTTATCTAACACTCTCTAGATACAATACAGATAAAACCAGGGGCGTAACTTGAAGGCCCCAAAGCAAAGGGTCTAATTTCCCCTATGTATCACCCAATGGTGAAAAATGTATATAACACATACAAATGACAAGGAAGATGGCCCCCCTCAGCTCTGGGCCCCATAGCAGCTGTACCCTTTGCACTTATGGTTGTTACGCCCATGGATTAAATATTGTTACACTAATAGTAACCATTGTCTAGGTGTAATTTGATACTTGGTGACAATAAAGTGGCTCCAGAGAAGGGTTATGTGGTGAGGATCTATAACCCATTACCACACTATTTTACTTTAATAGTATACATTAATAGAATGTATATATTAGAGATGCGCAGGCTCGGTTTTCTGATAACCGAGCCCACACAAACTTCATGGATCCGTGTGAATCCAAACTCGAGATTTCCCGCCTCGTTCGGATTCCAAATCAAGGCAAAACGTCATCATCCCGGCGTTGGATTCTCGCGGCTTTTGGATTGTATATAAGCTCCTCCTGTGGCGATTCAGGCGCCATTTCACACTGACTTGTGTGCTAACGTGTCAAGTGGCTGCTGTGCTGTGTCTATTCTCTCCACCTCCAGTGGCTGCTGCAGTGCTGTAGGCCTGATTCAGGGACGGATGCTAATGCAATTTTCACGCAGATCGAGCGATTGTTTGCTATCACGCATGCGTATAAGCTGTACTGCACGTGTGCAACAATAGCACTGCAATTACAGACGCACAGAGGATCCCATAACAAAGTGACTGACGGGTTGTCAGCATTTGGGGGTGGTAACAGGGAGTGGTCACAAAAACACAGACATGCCTATCCATTTAAAAGCCGTTACATGGGCGTGAATAAATTAGCCACTGCGATTGCATATGTAGCTCTGCATGTCAAAAGAGCTCGCAATGATGCGGCAGGTCAAACCTGCCGCAAGGGTAAGATGGACGCCGATGTGCGTCGCAGTTACCGATATTTACGCAGGTGTCCATCGTCACACACAGGTAAGAAGGCAGCTGTGGGCATTTTTATGTTGGATGATCTGTGCTAACAGCATATTTTCGCTGATGCGTTGCATCTGAAGTCGCAGCTGTGAATGCATTAGCGTTCATCTCTGAAGCAGGTCCTGTGTCCGCTCCAGTCCCTGTGTCCAGTGGCTGCTGCTGTGTCTATCCACTCCCTGTGTCTAGTGGCTGTTGTGCTGTGTCCATGGTCACCACCTCCAGTGGCTGCTGCTGTGTCCATCCCATTCCTGTGTCCAGTGGCTGCTGCTGTGTCCATCCACTCCCTGTATCCAGTGGCTGCTGTGCTGTGTCCAAAGCAGTGGCGTAACTAGGGCAGGGTGAGCGGGGTACGTGCCCTGGGCGCTACACATTTACACAGGACCGGCGCTAGGCTTCCAGCGCCGGTCCTGTGCTGCACAGCTGAGCCCGTTCCCTCCCCTTGAGCGCTTGCCCAATAGCACTAGGAGGCGGGCTCAGGCTGTGCATAACACACGCATCACCGCCAGCGCTGTCAGCGATGCGTGTGTTAAACAGCAGCCAATAAGAGTCAGATAGACTCTCATTGACTGCTGCAGCACCCACTGCAAGAGCCGGGTGGTGTCGCGGACCGGAGCAGCAGCAGCGTGGATTCAGGTAAGTATATTTTTATATATATATTTTTTAAACCTGTCTGCACTACTGGGGGCACAACGGGGGAGGGGGGTGGCTTTTACTGGGAGGACCTCTACTGGGGGTGGGGGTACAACGGGGGAGGGGTGGCTACTACTGGGGGCACCATTATTGGGAGGACCTCTACTGGGGTGGGCTACTACTGGGGGCACTTAATCGGGAGGGGGAACCTCTACTGGGGACTACTATTTGGGGGGGGAACTACCACTGGGGGCATTATAAAAGGGGCCTACTACTAGAGGCACTGCACTGGGGGGACCACTACTGGGGGCAATAATAGGAAGGGCCACTACAGGGGGCACTGGATAGGGGGGATCACTACTGGGTACCTGCATAAGGGGGACCACTACTGGGAAAACTGCATGGGGGGACTACTGCTGGGGGCACTATATAAAGGGCACTGCATAGTGGGGGACTACTACTGGGGGCACTATATAAAGTGCACTGCATAAGGGGATACCGCTACTGGGTGCACTGCATTGTGGGGACCGCTACTGGGGGCACTGCATAAGGGGGAACACTGCATGGGGCACTGCATTTGGGGGGGCCACTACTGGGGGTACTGAGTAAGGGGAACTAATTGGGGGTTGTATAAGGGAGACCACTACTGGGGATACTGTATAAGGGGCACTATTATGGGCCTGCATAAGAGGGACCACAACTGCATACTGGGGGTACTGTATAAGGGGCACTACTGGGGTTAAGGTGCATATGGATAGGAATGTTCCGAGAGAAAATAAAGGGGTGTGTCATGTTGACACGCCCCCTTTTTAAGTGACCACGCTTATTTTTTTGCCGCACGCACATCAAGGGGGGGGGAGGCTCCCTTTTCAAATCTGGGCTCTAAATACTCTAGTTATGCCACTGGTCCAAAGCCACCACCTTAATATCTGCACAGTGTGTTGCATTTGGTGGCCAGTTTTTTGTTATTTGTATTACTTTTATCAAAATATTTTTTTTGTTGGGTATTATTATCTCTCAGACTCTCTGGTGCATCTCATAAAAGTACTACAGGGGTGGGTGTTACCCAATTGGGAGGGGGTGTAGTATTTCCAATAGGTCAGCCTCCTAATATTTGTTTGTTTAAAATAGACTGAATTGGAGTTAGCTGCTCTGCAGTGCAACTATTAAGTTTCTTGGCTTCTCTTTCAACCCTTGTGAGGAATCCTTGGCTATTAACAATGTGATATTTTATGGCCTTAAATGTAATCTTCTTAATCAATGAATCAATTAGTTAGAATTAATTAATCAATAAGTCAATCAATCAATTAGTTAATGCACCACTTTCATCCCTAACTTGCTTTTTTGATAGCACTTTCCACTTCATTGATTTGTTTTTTTATAGCAGTAATAAAATAATGATTAATCAATCAATAAATTACTCAGTCAATCAATCTCTCGTCCACTACAAACTCCACCTCCATTTCCCTGTACTGCCCTCAGGCCTCTAATCTAGTACTTGATTAGTGAAAACATTCCACAGCATTGTATAGTTAATATTAAACTGCCATTCTGTCTGCTACTGCAGTGCCACTCTGTTTCCTACATATGCCATGTTTGAAGTTGAACTGCCACGTGCTTGTGCCTCCCACTGCTGTCACTTAGCTTAGTTATCCAGCTAGCTCGGTGCTCTCTTTTGGCGTAATCTGGATGAAAACAATATTGTGAGCTGTAAAGTGGTCAAAATTGACTGGAAATGAATTATATTGTGATTAGTAATACTGTAGGAACAAAACAGGCCCAAATTATGTGATATTAGTTGTTTTTATACATTTTTGAAAAAATAAGATCTAAAAACAAAAATAAAACACACGAGGGCGGTTTTGGCCAAACCAAAACCCGACGACGAATTAGAACCAAAACACAGAGGTTGATGTTCCTGCATAAAGAGGCAGATGCAGTGTGTAGCTAATGTGTCACAAAATGGGGCACCTGGGAATATACATGATTTATCTGTATTACACAAATCCGTGCTGCAACCAAATTTACTGAAAATAATGTCCAAGTAATTTTACCTATTTGTATAGTCAGAATAAATTATTAATTTATTTATTTCTCCAAATAAATGTGTCACAAAACTTTAAAATACCTTTTCTGTCATCACGTGCCACTATCTATGAATAATCTCTTACCTGTCAATGGCTGCATACTTTGTGTGTTCTCCCCATGTTTGTGAGGGTTTCCTACCACACTTAAAAAAAAACAACAACACTGTGGGATAATTGTGTGTTTCTGTGGTAGGGATTATTGATTGTATACTCCAATAGGGCAAGAGCTTATGTGAATTATTAAATATTCTTTGTAAAGTGCTGTATAATATATAGATTCTATATAACTAAACCTAGGAGCTGCTCCACCTTGACCGCGTCGCCAACACATAACAAAGCATCACACTGAGAAGCCCAAGTACGGAAATGGTGTACAACTTCACTACCCCCTTGAAAAAGGCTTGTAAGAGCAAAAATGTGCCAGAGCCACACTGCCTACAACACAGCTCAACACCACCCCTCCCTCTGCCACCCTGGGATATAGTCGCCCCCACCGTTAGACAGTGTCAAGACCCATTGCTGTTTTGAGACCATCCAGTGTGTTTCTGTGGTAGGGAATATTGATTGTATACTCCAATAGGGCAAGAGCTTATGTGAATTATTAAATATTCTTTGTAAAGTGCTGCATAATATATAGATTCTATATAACTAAACCTAGGAGCTGCTCCACCTTGACTGCGTCGCCAACACATAACAAAGCATCACACCGAGAAGCCCAAGTACGGAAATGGTGTACAACTTCACTACCCCCTTGAAAAAGGCTTGTAAGAGCAAAAATGTGCCAGAGCCACACTGCCTACAACACAGCTCAACACCACCCCTCCCTCTGCCACCCTGGGATATAGTCGCCCCCACCGTTAGACAGTGTCAAGACCCACTGCTGTTTTGAAACCAACCACTGCACAGATTGCCATGGGCTGCACCTCCAGCTACCAGACGAGCCAGATCCCAACGACCCATGGGGTCACTGCATATAGAAGGCCTCCACCTGCCAATGAGTGAAGTGAGGATACCCCAAGGGAAGAGCAACACTCCAGACTGAGGAAGCACTGGGAGCTCAGAAGCATTACAGCAGCAGGCACAACCTCAAAACTGCCCACTTACCAGCAGGAATATATATTCTGAGTATCCCTACCAGTGCGGGATGCCACCGTTGGCATATCTATAATAGGTACAGGGTGTGTGGTGCATACAATCCTACGTCAAATGGATCTGCTAACTTTAAACAATGGGAAAATGGTGCAGCATCCTTTTTCCCGGTGATTTGCCCATGCACAGTAGTGATGTACCCGGGAATAAGGTGCGAGCACCATGTTCCCAAAAACCTGCACATGCACAGTAGACTCTGGCACAATTCCAGAGTCTACTATGCTGCCGGAGAGGAGGGGGCCCGCACAGAGGCTGCACACGGTCCATCTCCTCTCTTAAAATGTCCCTGAAAGACACCACTGTTTGTTGTATTGCATATTGCTGCATACATGCTAAAGTGCTCATTACCTATATACTGAGTCTAACAGACCATAGATCTGATAGGGGACACGTGCTGTTCATTGAACCACATGGTTAAAGATACTCCCCAAAGAATTAACCTTCCTTATCCACACAGTGTAGAGCTCTGCATCATCATCACAGAGTGGAGGTATAGCTACACCTATACAAACGAGGGTGCTCTCTACAAGGGCAGACCTGACAACAATTGGCCAGCACCATTAGCTAGAGAAGCACTATGTCTACTCACAAATAAATGGTTGTTATTCCCAGCCACACTCACCTCCTCCTTCTTTCTTCACACACCGTAGTGAATCCCAAGACCACCGCAGGTCAGACACCACACACAACACCAACAATCACAACTACTATACACACACAACAACCCATACACAACCTCCCAACATATATAACCATATAACTCCAAGCACACCCCAGGGTCACCATCACGGTTTATTACACACACATCACCCCACTTACTTATTACACATCTTACATCTGTGCCCCACAACACAACTCCCACTTCCTCCCCTGCACCTACACACAAGGGTGAGAGCTTTGTACAATTATTGTTCCTATATGACTAATTAATAATAATAACCATTTAGAAAAAAATAAATACATATATCTTAAAAATGTATGATAATTGACAATAATCGCTTCCATTATGTGTCAGAGAAGAATAGTACATATAGGGGGAGATGTATTATTAGGGCACATACTGTACCACTAAAGCTTCTCCTTCTTCACTGTTTATCGTGGCAAAGCAGTAAGTGACAATGACGAGATATATTAACATCTCAGCTGCCAGAGTGGGGAGAGAAAGATCCTTCCTAGCGCATCAGCTTAAGCTGCCCATCCACTTAACGATGCAGGAGACGACGGCACGATTACGATGCCGTCATCTCCCGCGGAGTGAACTGCATACACTGAACGTTCAGATGTTCATTGTATGCAGATCAATCATCCCCACACATGGCAACCTGACGGCGGTCGTCAGGTGACCGTCATGTTCGGGCGATGATTGATGTTAAAAACGACCAGCAGGCGCGCGCATCGCTGGTCGTTTTTAACATTTTACTGCCCGATTTGCGGGCGATTACCAAGCGATGGAGCGATAACGACCGTCGTTATCGCTCCATTGCTAGGTTTAATCGCCTAGTGGATGGGCAGCTTCAGTGCTTATTCGCAACATCATGCCTCCTGGCTGGCCCCAATGCGCATCTTGTGTGCAGACACTACTACTTTTCCCAGTCAGCCACTGCTACACATCCCACTACACATATCGCCAGCAATCCTGCCAGTATGTGATAATCCACAAAAGTGAGCAGCCATAATACCATCACCATACGACTGTATATTGTATATTGTTACATGTATGCAGAGACCATACAGAAAATAGATTTTCTCTACAGTAACTGATTTATAATATGTTGCTGATCAACTTGCACTGGATATATCATTTTTAACTCTCATTTACTGATGATAAGTTTTTTTCTTTCCACAGTTATTTAATATGTGTAGAATAGATACAGTAAATAGACTGGTTAGTAACAGTTTTACAGTTTTATTGGTGTTGGATTAAGTACACAAATTTAGTTTCACCTTGTCATTCTCAGTGATACTTATCATCTTCCTTTTATCCCTGTAGCCCACCACAACTCGATTTAAAGGTTCATTACACCATGAAGCTACTCAGTCACTGCCCTTCCCCAGAAACCTGCGTTCTGCTCCACGCAGCCATTTTTTCAGGGTTTCTGTTGGTTGTCTAACAGCCAGAAACCATTGTGTGTGTGAGAGTGATGGTATGGGGTGGGAAGAGGGATCAAACTCTGCAATCACAGACAATATTATTATTTAAAGTGCCACAAAGGTCTGCTTCTGATTGGTCTTCCTGCTCATATATCTCTACTGCTTGTATTTTAAATTGGTGAATGAAAACCGTCACCAAATTTAGGCAGTAATGCAACTTTAAGTCTACAAATAAACCTTAATTATGAAAATCTAAGCTAATTTGCTTTAATGTCTCCATGACTTTATCTTGGATCAGTTTGTTTTAATAGGTTTGCTGACAGACAGCACCATGTTTATAGTAACATTACATGAATAAGATCAATGTAAGTTTCCTCGGGAAGTGGTTACTGATCACTACACGGCCTGTGTAGCCTACCATGGGAGTTCAACAGTCCACCAACTGCCTGTCATCAAAGGTTGAACCAGATAGGAAAATAGGGCCTGATTCACTACCATACGCAACTGCGATTACGTACACAATTGGGCGATTGTTGCATGCGTATGCGTCACAGTGTGAGTGAGTAAACTAGCTATTGCGATCGGGGCTGCGATTGCAGAGGCTACGTAAACCCCTCGCAGATTGAGTGACAGGAAGCACCGTATGTGGGTGGTGACGAGTGGTGGTCAGGGAAACACAGGCGTGCCAGTGCATTCACACTCCGTTGCAGGGGCGTGCATAAATCAGCCACTGCAATGCCATATGCAGAGTGAGGTCTCATAGTGTGCGTGGTTGTTAGCAATTTCTGAGTAAGGTCAAAGCTTGTGTAAGTGTGTGTGAGGCTGCAATGGTACTCTATTGTACCGATGGTTTTGCTATTCTGCTAATTATTACGGATGTGTGCAATGTAAAGTGGGTGTCCTTATGTAGTGCTGAGTTTGCATTGCGATCGCAATGGATTAGCATACTATCGTAGTTGAACTATTGACCTTATTCAGAGCCGCTTGCTGCTGGCGGGAGCTCGCTCTGAAAGTGGGCATTTTTTTTCCTCCGGCCACTCACAAAGCTGTGGGAGACCACCCACAGCTTGTGCGAGCGGCCAGGACACCGTTGCAATAATCACGACCATCGGGCTAGCGACGAGACCATGGGGGAGGGTCCAGCTGCCGCAAGCTCGAGTAAACTTCCTGCTCTAATAGTCAGTAACCTCTCCCAACAAACGACAGGAATTCCTAAGGGAACGCCTGCGTTTGTCCGGTCAGCCCCCTACCCGCCCACAAAACGGGGCGAGCTGTCAATCAACATTGAGAGCCGCCCCATCTTGTTGCAAGCCCTATAGCGACTGAACTTCAGTCGCTCAGCGGGGCTCGTGCATGCGCGTGCCGGATGCGGTGCGTGTGCAGGGCATTAACATCGAGCCGCTTGTGAGCGCACAGCGCTTGCGATCGGCTCTGAATCGGGCCCTATGTATGTATGGAATATTGCATACCATACTGAATCAGGCTCATAGTTCTTAACAGGATGACATGTGATTTGATGTAAACATCATCAACAGTGGACAATGAATTAACATTTTAAGGCTGGGCATCTCCTACTACCCCTAAATAATGTATAGGTATTATAACAAATTAATTTTCCATGATCCTTTATCTATTATCACTATATTCATCAATCCTATACATTCAGGGAGACACATTGAGTATATTGTGTTAATACACAGGTGAAATAGTGAATAGATGAATCCACATCTCAAGCACAACAATTATCTCAGTGATCTTGTGCAGTATTAAAGTTTCACCATGTCATATAATTTCCCTATACTACTACAAGTGATTCAGATTCAATAATACTGTTGCACACAACAAGATAGCTGACAGTTGCAAAACCAGTCCTTTACACTGCAAAAAAAAAATACACATATTTTCTTGACCCTAGCAGAACACAAATGTCCAGGCAAGTCATTGTACTAGATTAAGACATGGAAATAGGATTTTGCTACTTCCTGGGCTTGGTTCCATCGAGAATACAGTTCCACAAATTAGATTACACAAGGCACTCAGCTGTTTTTTTGGCGATGGCTACCTGGCTTACACACACCTGAACAAGATACAGTTGACACCTCTTTTCACTTTCTCCATAAGGATGCACAATAAATAGAATCTATACAATTTATTCAAGATGGGTACATGGGGATTTATGTAATGGATTATGGTAAGATTAGAGTGAGTATGTATCAGTTCTGTGATTTAGTAGTATTTACTATATGTAGTAGGTAATAAATGATGATATTTTTTGTCTTTGAGTTTTTAGCACTTTGTGGGCCTGATTCATTGCGGACCGCTATTGCGATCACAGCTGCGATTACGCATGCAGACCCACTGCGAAAATATGCTAATGATTGCAATGCCGTCACAGCCCAACATAAAGACGCCCACTTCCCCTTACTCACATCCATAAAACTTTGCAAGTCTGCAAAACCATTGGTAACATCAAGTATCATCGGAGCCTCACGCACAATTACAACAGGTCTGACCTTACTCAGAATTTGCTAACCTCATCGCATGCAGTGAGAGCTCAAGCTGCATATGGCATCGCAGTGGCTAATTTATACACACCCCCTGTAACGGCATTCAAATGCACTGACACGCCTGCATTTCCCTGATCACCCCCATCACCACCCCCACCTCTCACTTCATGTCAATCACTCTGCGATGGGTCTGTGTGGTCACTGCGATAGGATGCACATGCGCAGTACGCAAGAATCGGCCGTCTGAAGTACGTATTCCCAATAGCAATCCGTAATGAATCAGGCCCTGTGTCTGAATTTAGATAGTGAAGCTGGATTGTAATAGTTGATCTATGCCATGTGTTAGCTTCAATAGTACTATGGGCCTGATTCAGAGATTGACGGAATTGCACAGCAGGCCACAAGCGGCTGTGCAATTCCATCCATTTAAAATGCAAATGCAGAAGGAGGTGTCACAGACCTCTTTGCTGCATTTGCGTAATCCCAGCGCTGTGATCGAGGTCACAGCCTGGGGTCACTATCGGAACAATCACGACCATCGGTCGCGATTGTTGCTGATGTGCCTTCGGCCAGGCTGCGGGAGCTAAAGCTTCCCACAGCCTGGCCAGGTCCTGGCAGCTTGATAGGCCAGGAAGTCTGCGTGCACCCATCTGTGGATGGTATAAACCAGCAGATCATTTTCCTTTTCTCTCCTCATGTACTGTTATGCTCTTTATCTTCTTATTTATTGTTATGTTCCCCAGTATTAGTTTTTGACTGCATTGGTGATGTATTATATTAATTATACAGTGTTGTCATCTATTAAGCAATTTTTACAATAGATCATTGGACTGATATACACATGTTACCACATGATGCTGATTACACTAATTCATTCTTATGAATATCTTATTTATTATACTAGCCTTTGTTTTTAGTTCTATTTTGTTGTTTGTATGATGTCATTACACTCTAGCTTACATATACTAATATGTGCTCACTGAGCATTTGTTACATAAGTGATTATACACTCTGGCTATCATATACTCATACATGCTTTTGTTACATAAATGAGTTTGCACTCTGGTTAACATATCCCAATATATGCCATTTAAGCATTTGCTACAAGAGTGAAGTTCATCATTGATTTACTGAATTTCTAGTCCAGATACAGGATGTCTTTCATCTCATTTGAAATTTTTTTGATATTTGGTAAATGTGATTCGATGTATTATTTTAGTTTCAGCATAACACAATTTATGTTGCATATTGACATTTAAAAGTTCTAATATATAACCAGATAAGGGTCTGGGAGGCATTACTGTGCCTTATGTGACACTTCTTTGTTATTATTTCTTTCTGTTTTAGGGCCCCATTTACAAACGAAATATAACCCCTTTAGCGCTCGCTAAAGGGGTTATACCATCTTGCTGTATTTAGTAAACAGCAGTGATCTTAGATTTCCGCTGTTTGTACAGCATCGCTCTCGCCATCTAAAAAATGGCGAGAGCGATGCGGGCCCCATTGCCGGCAATGGAGACCCGGCGATGCCTTTCCGGCTTCAACTAAGCATTCCAGGCACTGCCGGGTCTCCCTGTCATGCACATGCGCAGACAGACCATTGCGCATGCGCATGACCCTGGAGCACAGTCGCTGGCACCGTTAGGCTGCCAGCAGCCCAGCAGAGGACCTCGTCGAGGACGAGCATTCCGCTTGACTTCGCGGGACCTCACTGGAGGGGTTGTATTCTTATGAAGCCTTGACAAAGGTTCCGGAGTGGAACCGAAACATTGGCAACTATGGATTATGTGCATGCTAATAAAGCTTACAGTATGTTCAAAAGTCTAGCGAGTGCCTTTATCTCTACGTATAGTAGATGTGATATCATATATATATATATATATATATATATATAAAATATATAATATAAAGTTCCAATAAGGCCCGCACTCACTGCAGCAATACCGTCCATTAGGGTTGCAACCTCAATGACACTATCACAAAAAATCTGTAGGTCCACTTGTATCCAAAAAATCACAAACTGTGAGGGCACTTACCATTGCAAAAAAACATCCTTTTAATTACATACCACCAATGTTATATGAAAGGCTAGATCCGACGTTTCGGTCCCATGAGAGACCTTTGTCAAGGTTCAGAATTGTCACATAATGTTCAAGCCATCAAGACAGGAGTGTAACACAGACAGCTAACACCATTTCATAAATAGCAGAGGTAGTACATAGCAGGTGAGAGCCTAGTAATCAAGATCTCCATTTTCAGCATGGCTGTCTGTGTTACACAGTTAAACATCGGATCTAGCCTTTCATATAACACTGGTGGTATGTAATTAAAAGGATGTTTTTTTGCAATGGTGAGTGCCCTCACAGTTTGTGATTTTTATATATATATATATATATATATATATATATATAAATATATATATATATATATATATATATATATATATACAGTATATATATATAATCAAAAGACAGTGTGCATCACTTATTTAGAAAGCTGCAAGTTCAAACAAAAGGCCTGATTCAGCAAGGATCACTATTGCAGACCCACTGAAAAAATATGCTAATGTTTGCAATCACAATGCCGTCGCAGCCTAACATAAACTTCCCCTTACTCACATCCGTAATACTTTGCAAGTCTGCGAAACCATTGGTAACATTGAGTACAATTACAATAGGTCCAACCTTACGCAGAATTTGCTAACCTCATTGCACGCCTGCATTTCCCCGACCACCGCCCGTCACAACCCCCAAATGCTCACTTCCTGTCAATCACTCTGCAATGGGTCTGCGTGGTCTCTGCAATCGCAGTGCTGTCACAGTGGAGCCTTTGTGCCTTGTGATGTGTACGCATGTGCAGTACACAATAATCGGCCATCTGCATGCGTAATTGTACTTGCGATCCATAATGAACCAGGCCCAAAGTCCACACAAATTAAAACTGTAATATTCTCCTTCAGAAATGTGCTATGATCTCTTCTATATGGACCGCAGCTCCCCTCTTTAATAAATCCTGGTATCCCACAGGTTAAATTCTGACAAAAAATGAAGAAAGAGGGGGCGCACCATAGCGCATATAAGTTTTATTTATAAAAATGCGCAGCGTCTCATATCCAACAGGCAATGCTCATACCAATTAAAAAACTGTGTGGACTGGTTAGCTCATGGTTTTAATACTGCAACGGTTTGGCAAACTGCTCCTCTGCGCTGTCCTCGGGCCAACGCCTCACGCCATCCACTTCCTGGAAAGCCACGCCTTGCCTGAGCCACACAGGTCTAAGCAGCTGGGGAGTCCCACACCAGAGCTAGCATCGTCACAAGACCACACCCTGACACATTTCATCATCAACTTCATCAGAGGTCTGGCCATTGTGACGTAGCCGGCCTCCTTTATCGCTCCCACAGGCCAATCGGTGATAACACATCAAAACTTAGCATACGTAAACTCCGTCGACTTTCAAAGTGTCTAGTAATCACAGACTCCATAAATTACTAATCACAATAAACATACATTTCTATCCATAATATGACGTCTAATTTTTACAGGATATCGGTCTAGGCACAGTTAGATCTTACACAAGACTGAATTTTCCATTCTCATCTCCAGCAATACAAATAATCACTCCAGCAGCACATTAGCCGCAGCCCCATCTGAAACTTACCACATTGGCAATACCTTCTCATACAAACCGATTCAAACAGGGCTATGTATAATTCAGGAAGACACAACCACCGGTATATATTCCCTTAGATGTTACATTACAAGTCATATTTGTGGCAGATGCTTCTACAGTATCTTAATAGGAAAATTCTTATCTATTTATAACTAGAGATGAGCGGGTCCAGCTCTCAGAGAACCGGATCCATCTGAACTACCAGATCCGAGGTGAGAACAGGGCTAGACTTGGGTTTTCCCGCATGACTCGGATCTCAAAACTAGGCAAAACGTCATCCTCCTGCTATCGGATTCTCGTGGGTTTTGGATTCTTTAAAGGTCCCGGTGATCGGTGCCATTTTCACTGCGGATGTGGATGGTGAACTGAATAGACGTGTTGCTTTCACTGTCTGTGTCAGTGTGTTGACCAACTTGTCCTGTCAGGGTCTGGGGCTGAAGGTTGCTGCTGTGTTGTCTATAAAGGGTGTGGGGCTGCAGTATATAAAGGGGGGCTTCAGTGGGTGCTGTAGCTGCTGTGTCACTTGTTCTGTTAATCAAGGGGCTGCTGCTGTGTTATTATACAGAAGGGCTGCTCTTGTTGTCCTGTCCATCAAGGGGCTAAGGCTGCAGTCCATAAAGTGGTGTTGTGTTGTTCAGGGGGGGGGTGCTCAGTCAATCAAGGGTGCTCTTCCCCAGTGTAAAACAAATAAAAGTGTTTTTTTTGTGTGGGTTAGCAACTTAACTGCGCTATTATTGTTTGGTGACACTGCTGGCCAGACCGCAGTTTACTGTCCACATAGCGTATTTGTGACTCTGCAGGTGGTCTGTCAGCACTCAGCAGGGGTGCTTTGTTGTCCATAAAGAAGGAGTGCTGTCTGTGTTGTTCATCAAGGGGCTGCTGCCTCATTCAGGGGTGCTAACCGCCAATGTAAAAAAATAAAAGTGAAAAAAAATTAATAATATCAATATCAATCCACAAAAAAAAAGGTTGTTTTTTTGTGTGTGTATGCGTTAGCAACTTAGCTGCACTATTATTGTCGGTGACACTGCTGCAGTTTATCGTCCACGTATTGTGACTCTGCAGGTGGTCTGTCCACAGTCGGCAGTGGTGCTTTGTTGTCCATCAAAAAGGGGTGCTGTCTGTGTTGTTCATCAAGGGGCTGCTGCCTCATTCAGGGGTGCTCTTCCCCAGTGTGAAAAAAATGAAAGTGAAATTAAATTAATAATATCAATATGAATTCATAAAAAAATATATATATTTGTTTTTGTGCATGTACGTTAGCAACTTCACTGCGCTATTATTGTTTGGTGACACTTTCGGCAAGACTGCAGTTTATCGTCCATGTATTATGTCACTAAAAGTCAAAGTGCAGTGTGATATTCTTATTCATAAATAATCTTGTGACTGTAAGTGGTAGAGCAGTCTAATCAACTTTTCTCGTTTTTCCTCAATTGTGAATAAATTTTTACTCTACACGCCGACAACAAGACCACAACAAAGTGCTAAATAACATGCATTATATATAAAACATAATGATATCACTGTAAATGGTAGCGCAGTGTGTTATTCTTATTCATAAATAATTAATCTTGTGACACTAAGTGGTAGCGCAGTGTGTTATTCTTATTCATAAATAATTAATCTTGTGACACTAAGTGGTAGGCTTAAGTCAGGGCATCTAAAATCAAGAACCAATCTTTACAGTGGTAAAGAAGAAAACATCAAGGGAAGGTTAGCTGCAGATAGACATAAAATTGGCAATATGCCAGTTTCACCGCATGAAGTGGCAAGGAATGGCTAAGGCCTTGGCTTTTATTTATGACTGGTGGTTCTGCCTCTTATGATGATATAAGCACAAGTGAACATGCTGACATAGGAATCGAGGATGCATCTGTGGAAGTGCACCAGGATGAGCAGGATATTTGTGTAGCTGACGCTAATGAGGATGTTGATGATGAAGATGTGGATGAAGATGTTGATGATGAGGATGTTGTTGATGAGGATGTTGTTTGTGTAAATTAGGCAAAAGTGGATGAAACAGTTGTTGCCCATGATAAGACAAAAAAACTTGGTTGTGTTGACTCATCTGCATCACCAGTGGTTTTTGTTTATGAAAGTCTTGTTATTTCTCGGCAGATGCACTTGCTGGTGAAGCTGAAGGAGAAGGCACCGCTGCATCATGTACCACTTGAGCTGACAATTTGCATACCAACAGCTCTTTGCATCTCTTCATGATGATGGAAGCCCTCCTCCTGCTACAAAAATCAAACGAGTTAAGCTGGCAAAAGCACAGCAAAGAACTGTGCATTCTAAGAAGATATCACAAATCCCCAAGGAGAGTCCAAGTGTGGCGGCAGTTGCGATGCATGACCTTCCCAACACTGCACAGAAAGAGGTAGCTCTTTCCACCATTTGCACGCCCTCTGCAAATGCTGGAAGTAACACCCACAGTCCAGTTTCTGATATTCAAATTGACGATGTCACTGTTGAAGTACAACAGGATGAGGATATTGGTGTAGCTGGCGCTGAGGAGGAAGTTGACGAGGAGGATTCTGATGGTGATGTGGTTTGTTTAAATCAGGCACCGGGGGAGACAGTTGTTAGTTGTTGTCCGTGGGATGAAAAAGCCCATCACGGTCATGCCTGGGCAGAAGACCAAACATTCCACCTCTTTGGTCTGGCAATATTTCTATCCAAATCCGGACAACAACTATCTTGCCATATGTACCATATGTAAAGGTGGATTAAGTAGGGGTAGGGACATTAACCACCTAGGAATATCCTCCCTTATATGTCACCTGCTGCGTGTTCATAAAAAGTTTCTGTCAAGTTCAGAAACTTTGGCTAAGACCGTAAGCAGTCCAAGGACTCCTAAATCCCTTTGTCCTGTTGTATCCAAGCATCTGCAAACCACACTGTCAAATCTCTCCTCGTCAATTTCCTCCTCAGTTAGGATTGGAAGTAGTCCTGCAGGCCATGTCACTGGAATGACAGACTCCTCTCCTATCCGGGATTCCTCCAGAGGATCCTGCATTGCTATGCCTACTGCTGCCGCTGCTGCTGTTGCTTGTGGGAGTCGTTCATCATCCCAGAGAGGAAGTAGGAACACCACTACTTCTTTTACTAAGCAATTGACCCTCCAACTGTCCTTAGTGAGGAGGATGAAGTACGACAGCAGTCATCCTGAAGCAAAGCGGATAACTGAGGCCTTGACTGCTATGTTGGCGTTAGACATGTGTCAGGACTGCGATTATTTCAGTACATAAAGATAGATTACGTTTTCCAAAGTTCCTTTGTGGTCGTTGGAGGAGCTATCCTGCTTGCTGGTGTTCTTCACATACAGGGAATAGAGAGTCAATGTGATAATCTGTTTCCAAGGTGTTGTCAGGTTGTGGGATTCCTAGATTGCTCATTATTTCAAACCTGATTCCATTTGGGTCACATGTTCTGAACTTCCTATGGATCACAGACCTCTAGTATAAAGCCTGTTACTGTGTCTCAGGGTCTGTGCAACATTACTTTCAGGTCTTTCTTGGACTCCTGCCAGATCACTGCTGTGCCTGTGGGTTGCTGTGGACTTTGCTATATCTCAGCACATGTTCCAGCTAAACTTCTGATGCCAGTTACCAGCTGCACTATAGAGCTCAGCATAGCCATTGCCTAAGTATTGCTCTCTGCTCCACTGCTGTGGTTTCACCTTTTGCTGCACTATTTACTTTGCCTGTTGCCTCTCACTCCTGTGGACATGGAATCCATCTTTGTTACGGTTGTCAACTGCACTGTTACAGTTATCATCACTGCATTGTGGGGCTCAACCCCGTTACGTATTCTAGTCACACCGCAGGGCTCAACCCTGTTCCGGAACCACACCGCTTCACAGGGCTCAGCCCTGCTTCAACCTTATCGCATCACAGGGCTCAACCCTGCTCTGATCTCACCGCATCACAGGGCTCAATCCTGCTCCAATCTCACCGCATCACAGGGCTCAACCCTGCTACGACCTCACCGCATCACAGGGCTCAGCCTTGCTCTGACCTCATTGCATCACAGGGCTCAACCCTGCTCTGACCTCATCGCATCACAGGGCTCAACCCTACCCCAACCTCACCGCATCACAGGGCTCAACCTTGCTTCAACCTC
The DNA here is from genome assembly GCA_031769625.1 of Taudactylus pleione. Taxonomy (NCBI): domain Eukaryota; kingdom Metazoa; phylum Chordata; class Amphibia; order Anura; family Myobatrachidae; genus Taudactylus; species Taudactylus pleione. The sequence continues at coordinate 14,147,863 of JAUIMM010000065.1, forward strand.
ACAGCAACCCAGGGCTCAACCCTGCTCCGTCTTTCACTGCATCACAGGCCTCACTCTGCTCCGGATCTCCGTCACTACAGGGTTCCACCCAAGTGAAGCTCCTCTATACCATCCTGAGGTGTTAGCCTCATACTGAACTCGGGGTTTCCATACCATATTAACTTTTCTGTGTTAAAGACTATATGGGGGGTTTTCTCCTATACTCATTATTGCTTATGTGAACCTCAGTATTGTTGAGACCTTATGTGAGACATTGCTATTACATTTCTCCTGTGAATAAATTCTATTAACTTTCATTCTGTGCTATCGAGATTTCATGAAAAGGTCATTCCTAAAGCCACCCCAGTTTATTGTACCTAGTAGGCCTGCCTCCTCCCAGGAGTATAAAATATGGTAGTTGCTCAATCAGCTTAATAATATACTACAAGTGCTTTTAAAGGGCGGGGTTTACACTGAACACAGAAAAAAAAAAAATTGCCCCCCAGCACACTACAGATAAATAAAAAATACTTCAAAGGTAATTTCTATTATCATGTAGAATTCAAGTATTTTATCTGCAGTGTGCTGGGGCAATTTTTTTTTTTTTTTTATCCGCCATTAGTACAGTGGGATTTAGACAATTGATGGAGGTAATGTGTCCCCGGTACCAAATCCCATCTAGATTCCACTTCACTAGGCAGGCGATACCGAGAATGTACAGAGACGTCAGAAAAAGTGTCCTCAGTGTCCTAAAAAATGCGGTTGTACCCAATGTCCACTTAACCACGGACATGTGGACAAGTGGAAGAGGGCAGACTAAGGACTATATGACTGTGACAGCCCACTGGGTAGATGTATCGCCTTACGCAGCAACAACAGCAGCGTCACCAGCAGCAGCAGCTCAGAAACGCCAGCTTGTTCCAAGGCAAGCTACGATGTGTATCACCAGTTTCAGTAACAGGCACACCGCCGACAACCTCTTATAGAAACTGAGGGAAATCATTGCCCAATGGCTTACCCCACTTAAACTCTCCTGGGGATTTGTGATATCTGACAATGCCTCCAATATTGTGCGGGCATTACATCTGGGCAAATTCCAGCAAGTCCTATGTTTTGATCACACAATAAATTTGGTGGTGCAGAATTTTCTGAAACACAACAAGGATGTGCAGGAGACAGTTTGGGTGGCCCGAAAAATTTCTGGCCACTTTCGCCATTCAGGGACTGCGTGCCGAAGACTGGAGCACTAGCAAACAGTCTTGAACCATCCCTGCCATCACCTGAAGCAAGCGGTTGTGACACGGTGGAACTCAACCCTCTATATGCTTCAGAGGATGGAAGAGCAGCAAAAGGCCATTCAAGCCTATACATCCACCTATGACATAAGGCTCTAGAAGGGGTATGCACCTGACTCAAGTTCTCCAGCCCTTCGAACTTGCCACACGTGAAGTCAGTTCAGACACTGCCAGCTTGAGTCAGGTCATTCTCCTCATCAAGCTTTTGCAGAAGCAGCTAGAGAAAGTGAAGGAGGAGCTAAGATGGAGCGATTCTGCTCAGCATGTGGGACTTGTGGATGAAACCCTTCATTCGCTTTGCCAGGATTCGAGAGTGGTCAATCTGTTGAAATCAGACCACTACATTTTGGCCACCGTGCTCGATCCTAGGTTTAAAGCTTATGTGGTGTCTCTCTTTCCAGCCGACACAAGCCTGCAGAGGTGCAAAGACCTGCTGGTGAAAACACTGTCAGCTGAAGCGGAATATAACACGTCAACAGCCCCTTCTTCATTTTCTCCCGCAACTGGGACTGCCAGGAAACAACTTAGGAATCCTATGCAACCCGCTGGCAGTGATGCAGGGCAGGCAGGACCAAGTTTGGACATCTGGTCCAAACTAAAGGACCTGGCAACAATTTCTGACATGTCTACTATCACTGCATATGATACTGTAAGCATTGCAGGATGCTGGAGGATTACATAGGTGACAGCATCCAAGTAGGCATGTCAGACAGTCCGTACCTGTACTGGCAGGAAAAAGAGGCAATTTGGAGGCCCCTGTACAAACTGGCTCTATTTTACCTAAGTTTCCCCCCCTCCAGTGTGTACTCCGAAAGAGTGTTTAGTGCAACTGGGAACCTTGTCAGCGAAAGGCATAGGAGGTTGCTTCCACAAAATGTGGAGAAGATGATGTTCATCAAAATGAATGACCAATTCTTCCTGGGAGACCAGCCTCCAGAACGTACAGAGGGACCTGTGGTGGTGAATTCCAGGAGGGATGAATTAATGCTCTGTGAAGATGAGGATGTACACAACACTGAAGAGGGTGAGGAATCGGTGGATGAGGAGGATGAGGACGACATCTTGCCTCCGTAGAGCCAGTTTGTGTAGGGACAGATTAATTGCCAGCTTGTTTTGTGGGGCCCAAATGAACCAATCATTTCTGCCACAGTCAGGTTGCAGACCCTGGCGCAGAAATGATTGGTTTATTAAAGTGTGCATGTCCTGTTTATACAACATAAGGGTGTGTGGGAGGACCCAAGGACAATTCCATCTTGCACCTCTTTTTTTTCTGTGCATTATGTAGTGTATGGGGCCTAGTTTTCAAGCTGCCATCCTGTCTGCCACTGCAGCATCACTACTAGATGGGCCACGTGTTTGTGCCGCCCTCTTGTGTCGCTTAGCATAGTCATCCAGCTAGCTCGGTGCAACCTTTTGGCCTAAAAACAATATTGTGAGGTGTGAGGTGTTCAGAATAGTCTGGAAGTGAGTGGAAATTAATGTTATTGAGGTTAATAATAGCATAGGAGCAGAAAAAAACCAAAATTCTAGCTTTTTTTATGCTTTTTTCCAAAAAAATACAGATCCAAAACACAAAACCCAGAACCCAAAATACGGAACGGTGGTTTTGGCAAAACCAATCCAGATCCAACACAAGAAGAAAGATCCAGATCCAAAACACAAAACACGAAAAGTGGCCGGTGCGCACCCTTAAATTATATAAGTTCACACTATTCTTTTCCACAAAATCACTAAAAATCCCTAAATTAGCTCTCATGTCATCAGGATATCATGTATGTATCTTTTATAAATAATTACATTTTCATTAACTCTTCATTTAAAGTGGTGGTTTCCCAGGCATCCATTTATATATTTGCTAGGCTTAATGTCCATCACTGTCCTGCATACCTGTATGTACTACTCATCTAAGAAGGTGAAATAATTGTGTTTTAATACGAAGTCCAGGACATCTCAGATAAATTCTGCTAACATTGTAGTTATCTTAGGGTCTTTAAAGAGTATGTTCCTAACACTTTCAATCCCCTTTTCATGAGGTATCGATGTGTATAATGATTGGACATCAATCATACACCACCTGTGTTCAGGGCTACACTTCTTTAATTATTTGTAGTGCATGTGTTGAATCCCCAATGTAAGAATTTATGTTTGGAACAAATCTCTTAATATATCAATCAACATATTCTGATAATCTTGCCATCAGTGAGCCAATGCCCAACACTATTGGCCGGCCTAGTGGTCTTTCGGCATCCTTGTGGATATTTGGGATATGGCAAAAAGTTGCAGTGTAAGGTGTGGTGTTATGAAGATATTTTTATTCCTCTAGAGAGGTACATTTCCCCTCCAAACCTCTATTCAGGAGGATTTCGTGGGGTCCCCTTTTAGTTTCTTATAGGATTTTTTATAATTTCTCAAATTCTTAGCTTCCTGGACATAATAGACCCTATTTAATATAATGATGCCCCCCTCCATCCTTATCCGCGCTTTTAATCACTATCTCTTTATTTTCTGCAAAAATTTTTAAAGCATCACAGTCTGCTTTAGCTGTTATTTTTTTATGTCTCAAAATCTTTTTTAACAATCTGAGAAAATAGTTCTAAATATGGACCCTTTGATTCCACCAGATAGTATGTTGGGATAGATGTTATTTTCCAAAATCTTAATTTGCACATCAGACTTTCTAATATAATGTTTTTTCTGGAAAAATAGGTTCAGGAACTGTGGGTGGACCTACTGGGGGTGGAGATATAGAAAAACAATTATAGAAATATATTTATATATTATATATACATATATATATATAGTATTTAGAAAAGGAGGCCCTCAAAAATGTTAAATAAAGCTTATCTTATGGAAAATACTTTTTGGCCCAGGACATTACGTCATAGTTAATGAGAAGTTCAGGAACTGAGTTCCTGCTGAAAAATAGAACTGCTTTTAAGTGTAAGATTTCTGACATATAGATTGAAATCAATGCATAAATCAAATTTATTCGCATAACAAGAGGGTGCAAAGCTCAAGCCCTTTTTTAATACTTGTTTTTCAATTGGTTTCAAGGGGACCTTTGACAAATGAAATATCCCTAGTTCTTGTTTAGCTGCCACAGGTTTCTCAATTTGGACTCTCCTATTGGCAACTCCTCTGCCTCTTTTAACTCTTCCCATCTTCTTTTATGTCTTGTTGGGGTAAATACCAGATCTCCCTATATACCCCTGTCTCTGTGTGGTCTGAGATAACGTCCTAGATCTAGAAAGGTTCAGGGCTTAGACCTGTGTGGCTCAGACATGGCGCGGCTTACCAGGAAGTGGACGGTGTGAGGCATGTGCCAATGGAGCAGGTTGCCATTCCAGTGAAGTATTAAAACCATGTGATAGCCAGGCCACACAGTTTTTTCATTGGTACGAGCATTGACTATTGGATAAATTGTGCCAGTCCCTAAGAAGTCTTCTATGAAGGGCCTAAATGACTATACACAGATTGCTCTGATGTATGTAATCATGAAAGTGTTTGAATGATGGTATTGAACCATCTGAAGTGGTCAGAAGGTACCCTTTTGGATCCCCTGCAGTTTACCTATAGGGCGAACAGATCAGTGGAGGATTTTGTCAATATGAGGTTGCATTATACTCTGCAGCACCTTGATCTGCCAGATACTCATGTGGGGGTCCTGTTCTTGGACTGGAGGAGTTTAGCTCAAGTGTACGGAAGATTAGTACTGGGGCTGCCCAAGGTTGTGTTCTTTCTCCACTGCTTTTTTTCCTTTATAAAAATGACTGCACCTTTGGGGATCCATCGGTCAAACTCCTGAAATTTGCAGATGACACTACTGTCATCGGTCTAATTAAAAATGGAGACGAGTCTGCTTATAGGAGAGAGGTGGACCGGTAGGTGCAGTGGTGCAGCCAGAATAATTTAGAACTAACTCCATCCAAGACAGTTGAGATGATTATTGATTTTAGAAGACATTTTGTCAGTGTATCTCCTTTGATTATTGTTGATGTTACCTTATCGGTAGTGGATTCTTTCAAATTCTTGGGTTCTATAATTTCCCGAGATTTTAAATGAGAGAAAAACGTTAATGCGATTGTTAAAAGATCACATCAGAGGTTGTACTTCCTATGACAACTCAGGAAATTTGACTTTTCAAGGGAATTGATGATTCATTTTATTCGTCAACAATTGAGTCTGTCCTATGTACCTCGATAATTGTGTGGTTTGGTGCAGTTAGGCAATGAGACAAGGCCAGACTACAGAGAGTAGTTAGGATTGCAGAAAGGATAATTGGAGTTAAACATTCTTCTATTCAAGAGTTATACAGTCAGGTGCATAAATATTGGGACATTGAAAGAATTTTCATATTTTGGCCTCTATTCACCACCACAATGGCTTTGAAATGAAACAAACAAGATGTGCTTTAACTGCAGACTTTCAGATTTAATTTGAGGGTAATTACATCCAAATCAGGTGAACGGTGTAGGAATTACAACGGTTTCTATATGTGCCTCCCACTTTTTAAGGGGCCAAAAGTAATGGGACGATCAACTCAAAAGCTATTTTATGGACAGGTGTGGGCTATTCCCTCGTTATTTCATTATCAATTAAGCAGGTAAAAGGTCTGGAGTTGATTCTAGGTGTGACATTTGCATTTGGAATCAGTTGCTGTCGACTCTCAATATGAGATCAAAAGAGCTGTCACTATCAGTGAAGCAAGCCATCATTAGGCTAAAAAATCAAAACAAACCCATCAGAGAGATAGCAAAAACATTAGGTGTGGCCAAATCAACTGTTTGGAACATTCCTAAAAAGAAAGAACGCATCGGAGAGCTCAGCAACACCAAAAGACCCGGAAGACCACGGAAAACAACTGTGGTGGATGACAGAAGAATTATTGCCCTGGTGAAGAAAAACCCCTTCACAACAGTTGGCCAAATCAAGAACACTCTTCAGGAGGTAGGTGTATATGTGTCAAAGTCAACAATCAAAAGAAGTCTTCACAAGAGTGAATATAGAGGGCTCACCACAAGATGTAAACCATTGGTGAGCCACAAAAACAGGAAGACCAGATTAGAGTTTGCCAAACAACATCTAAAAAAGCCATTACAGTTCTGGAACAACATTCTATGGACAGATGAGACAAAGATCAACTTGTACCAGAGTGATGGGAAGAGAAGAGTATGGAGAAGGAAAGGAACTGCTCATGATCCAAAACATACCACCGCATCAGTGAAGCATGGTGGTGGTAGTGTCATGGCGTAGGCATGTATAGCTGCCAATGGAACTGGTTCCCTTGTATTTATTGATAATGTGACTGCTGACAAAAGCAGCAGAATGAATTCTGAAGTGTTTCGGGGAAGATTATATGCTCATATTCAGTCAAATGCTTCAGAACTCATTTGAAGGCGCTTCACAGTGCAGATGGACAATGACCCGAAGCATACTGCAAAAGCAACCAAAGAGTTTTTTAAGGCTAAAAAGTGGAATGTTATGCAATGGCCAAGTCAATCCCCTGACCTGAATCCAATTGAGCATGCATTTCACTTGATGAAGACAAAACTGAAGGGAAAATGCCCCAAGAACAAGCAGGAACTGAAGACATTTGCAGTAGAGGCCTGGCAGAGCATCACCAGGGATGAAACCCAGCGTCTGGTGATGTCTATACGTTCCAGACTTCAGGCTGTGATTGCCTGCAAAGGATTTGCAACAAAGTATTAAAAAGTGAAAGTTAGATTTAGGATTGTTTAGTTTGTCCCATTACTTTTGGCCCCATAAAAAGTGGGAGGCACATATAGAAACCGTTGTAATTCCTACACCGTTCACCTGATTTGGATGTAATTACCCTCAAATTAAATCTGAAAGTCTGCAGTTAAAGCATATCTTGTTTGTTTCATTTCAAAGCCATTGTGGTGGTGAATAGAGGCCAAAATATGAAAATTCTTTCAATGTCCCAATATTTATGGACCTGACTGTACCTCTCTAGGGTTAGGTAGCGGTCTGGTAACATCGTGGTGGATGAAGCTCATCCTGGTCATGATCTGTTTCAACTGCTCCCGTCGGGAAGGCGATATAGATCATGTCTTGTTAAGCCCACCAGACATCTCAAGAGTTTTTTTCTGCAGGCGATTTTGCTGCTAAATTCCTAATTATAAAGTCTAAGGTCATATTGTACAATATAGTTCTATTTAAATGTTTTTATTGTGTAAATTATTATGGTTTTGTATATTGTGGATGTATGTCTGATGTGCTAAGTGAGTACTTGGCCAGTGGCAACCAGAGTCAAATTCCTTGTATATATTTGTTTACTTGACCAATAAAGTTGATTCTGATTCTGATTCTGATGAGACTCTGAGTGTTTTTATATATAAAACTTTTATGCGCTATGGTGTGCCCCCCTTTTTCTTAATTTTTTGGCATATATATACTGTATATATATACATATATAGTTTACTAACAAAGAACCCTCTGAATTTATATTGCATAATAAATCCAATACTACTAGGGCTACCAGAGGAAACAACTCCTTGAACTGTCATGAATATCAAATTGAGGACTATTCTACTATAGATATGAATGAGGAAAATGATGTGTTTGGGGGAAATTTTTACTCTGAAACATTTCAACTGGAAGCTGAGGATAATAGGGGGTATATTTACTAAAGTGAGAGTTTTTAGAAGTGGCGATGTTGCCCATAGCAACCAGTCAGATTCTAACTATTATCTTCTAGAAGGTGCTAGTTAAATGTTAAGGAGAATCTAATTGGTTGCTATAGGCAACATCCCCACTTCTAAAAACTCTCACTTTATTAAATATATCCCTAGTACCCTTAATAACATTTCAGACATAGTGGATAATAACATTGTAGGAGACGTCATGAATGTATCTGAGGAATTAACAGACAATATTCTTCCAGAAAATATTTCTACAGAAAATGATACAGCACAGACATTCGAGTCAATAAGGAGTCCCAGTGGAGAAATCAAGGATGATCTTCCATTACAACGGGCTAAATGAATATGTGGGCCACCACAGATACTCACTTATGATCAGTTAGGAGTTCCCAGTAAAACTACTAGGACTATACATCCAAACATTGTATTCACCTGGCCCTATTTTGGATATGTTGGGAATGGATTATTGGATGAGAGAGAACTGGTAGAAGTAAGCAATAGAAGAGAACTAGGAATATGGTGATCTATAATCAATTTGTAAAGGAACAGCATATTGTGAGCTTGACTAGGGGGAATTATTCTCCAATTGTGTATACTTTATACCTGTGTTGGATATTCATAATGGCAAGGTGGGGCTCGTGGCACAGGAGAAGGTTCTGGAAGGGGACAGGTGTGAGACAGTTAACGGCGAGAAGGAGCGGGTACAAATTACCCGGGCCCGGACTTGCTGGAGGGGCCCGGGTTCGGCACCGCCCCCCTCCCTTCTACATCACAGTAGCCCAGCACATGCTGCTGTGTGCTGGGCTGCAGTGGGAGACTGCTCGCAGCAGCTGGAGCAGTCTCCTTTGCCTATGGGGGGAGCGATCCCTGTGTTTATTTTCCTAAGGGGGCATGGCCACCGACCAAGATTAGGCCATGCCCCCTGACACTCGGGCCCGGTGCAGCTCTTCGCAGCCCTGAGGACAGTATAAATAACTGCCCCAACTTCCGTACTGGCAGACTGGTGTTCCCCCTCCTGAGAGTACCTTCTCAGCAGCAGAGCTATAAAGGCAGCAGCCGAGTGATTGAGGAAGAGTGACGCCTGTGTGGGCATATGACTAAATACTGACAGGCACCGAGGAGAAGTGCTTACCATGGCTGGGCCGGAGCTGAGCTGAGAGGGAGACAGGCAGAGGCGGAGTAGCCAGAGCCTAGAGACGGAGCTCTCAACAGGCTGGCTGATTGGAGTGGAGGCAGGACAGTCATGGCATTTGGAAACTGATCACTGGCTGTGTGGTAACTGGGGACGGAACAGTGCATGTCAATTATCATTAATCACCTGTCAGTCTGATAGTTTCATAGCACGTGGAGTCCGGGAGTTGGTGATAAGATACCATGAAGGAATAGATGATGCTTACCCCCACCATGGAGCAATTGGAAAATAGGAGGGAAGTGAAGTTATAGGAGAATAAATTTATCCTGCTGTAGCCTTTGAATGCAAAGAGGAGATAGACGTGAGTTTATGAGATAGCAGTAGAGACTGCATAAACAAACTTCAGGCTGTAACTGGAGACTAGTAAAGTTGGGGGAGTAGTATCACTTGAGATGAGATTACCAGGCAGGTTACAGTCAGAAACAGACGCGGATTACAGTTTAGGGCATCAACTAAAGTAAGAAGGAATCCGCACACCAAAGTAACATTATTGTGACTTTCTTTTTCCTAACAAGGGGAGCGCTTATCCAAACCTTCTGTATATATATATATATATATATATATATATACATAAAAAGGAAAGGAGAATAGTATTACTTAAAATTATATTTTATATAACATCTACTGAGTAATCAACCCTAACCGTGGACAGTTGTATAATAAGGGGCAGCCACTCAGCTCATAACTGTCATGTTACAGGCTGTGTTTGAAAAATGACAGTTAGGAGCTGAATGGCTGGTCATTTATCACTCTCCACTTTATCACTTTCCAGAGCTTAATACAAATGCCCCTAATACTATTAAATTGGGTTTCCCTAGCATTCTCAAATCTACATACTGTATAAAGGTAGACCAAAGCTATGGTGGAGGCACTTAGGGGTAAATTTACTAAGATTCGAGTTAGCATTCTCTGGAGAGTTTGGGCATTTTTTTCCACTCAGGAGAGAAATCTCCTTTGCTACGGGAAAATTCTGGAGAGTTAGCAAACTCTCTTCACTTCCATCGGCCAAACCTGATTAACTTTTCACTAGTGAAGATAGGATTCAGGAATTTGCCAAGAAGAGAGTTTCTAAACTCTCATGAGAATGGACAACACTCCTGTAAAAATTCATACAATCAATTCACCTGCCTGTGAGCTGCGAGTTTGACAGAAACATACACAGATCAGTGTGATCTATGTATGTTTCTGCCTGTAAATAGTAAATTAGGGGTTAATTTTAAATAAAAATGACATAGGGTTTCCCCCCCCAAAAGCTTAGCCAGCCATGGTTCCTAAAATTACAGGGGAAAAATGAGTAGGGTTCCCCGGTAATTTAGGAACCAGCAGCTAGCTGCAGGGCCAGTCCTCGTTTTAAATATAGGGGAAAAAAATGAATAGGGGTCCCCCAATATTTAAAACCAGCACCGGACCCAAACCAACCGGGTTGTAATGCCAGAGCAAGGAGACCATATCACCGGTTCTCCAGGGCCAAAGCATTAACACCCCAAGCCGGTCAGCCCAAGCTGGGGATCTCAGGGGAGGTGGTGACCCCCCAAAAAGGGGTCCCCCCTCTCCCGAAACCCCAGGCTTAGGCTGAAGCCCGGGGCTCTTCCCCACACCCCTGGGCTGTTGGTACAGGGGTAATAATGCGGGAAATAGTTCAAAACGAAATCCGCAAATGGTCTCTAATTTCTAGATTACCCTCACATTTTATATTACCCTCTCAGACCAGACACATAAAAATGCCTTGATTTATGTGGCACAAATGCATATAATTAAACCGTAATATTCATTTACTATTTAACTAATTAATTTTAACAGTAGATGGCTTACAATGACTGACATTGAATAACTCCTGGGCCTGGCTCTTAAGGCATCACAAACAATATTTATATTTCGGGAAGGATGCATATTTTCTCTTGATATATTTGGCTTCAAAATATCTAATTAAACACTATTAAATATTTATATCAGTTGGACTGGCCCACTGGGAAACTGGAGAGATCTCCAGTAGGCCCCACTGTCTGAGGGCTCCCATCCCTTTTGAGTGATTATGAGATATGGGATGACCAAGCAGCGTCCATGGCCAATGTGCCCCATTTTTAAAGTTTAAAATAAAATAGTAAGTTAGGCGCAGCTTTGTTGAGATTTACACTAGCACCATATGTCCAGTGCTATTCTTCTGGAGGGAGTCAGTGTCATAACATTGCCTGCCCTGTGACCCCAACTATGCTTTTCCCCTGAGAAGAAGCGCTCCTCTCTCTACACATAGATCAAGGACTATAAGTATATCTTCCTGTTCTTTTTCCATCACTACCCCTGGTCTTCCCATCTGTCCCTCTCTTCTGTGGACTTGTCTGCAACAGTCTCTCTGACCTTGCCCTATCTTTGCCAACATCTCTACAATACCCCTACCTGTATCAGCCCCTCTGTAATGTCCCTGTCTATGCCAGTTTTCTGAGCTTCACCTGTCTGTGCCAGTCTCTTTGTCCTTCTCTTGTCTGCAAAGCCTCTCTGTCATTTCCCTGCCTGCACCAGTCTCTCTCCATTTCCTATCTGTGCCAGAATCTCTGTCATTCTCCTGTCTATGTAATCCTCTCTGCTGTACCCTTTCCTTTGAAAGTCTTCCTACCTTTCTCCTCTCTATAATAGACTATCTGCCCTTTTATTGTCTGCAAAAGCCTTTATGCCCTTCCCCAATATGTGCCAGGTTATTTGCCCCTGCACTGTCTACACCATATTATCTACCCTTCTCCTGTTAGTGCCAGCCTCTTTGCCCTTACTATTCTTGTGTCTGCCACTATGCCATTGCACTGTCTATGCTAAACTCTCTACCCTTTCCATGTCTGTTTAAGCATCTTTCCCTTCCCCTCTCTGTGTCAGTGTCTCTCACTTTCCTCTGTCTGTGCCAGTCTCTCTCCCTGACCCACCTTTTGTGTGTGTGTGTGTGTGTGTGTGTGTGTGTGTGTGTGTGTGTGTGTGTGTGTGTGTATATCTATATCCTCTTTATGTGTCTCTTTTCCTTTCTTACCTCCTTTTTATGTGACTGTTTACAATTTTGTATGTGCTCCTCTATCTCACAATATGTATTTTTTTGCCAGGACCTTTTGTTTTGTATAGCTCTGCATTGTGGATGTCCTTTTTTGTGTGCCTGTCTGCCTCTAACTCTCTTGTTATATATGCCCCCCCCCCTCATTTTTAACCATTTGCCTCCATTACCCACTTTTCCCCTTTGTCCCTTACACTTTTTCTCTTGCCATGTACAGTACCTTCCTCTGCCTTCCCCTTCTTCTTCCAATTCTGCCCTCTTTACCACTTACATTCCCCCTTGCTCTTTCTGAATTCAATAGAGTTCTCATGGCTGACACTCAGAAGCAATGTGCATGTACAGAGGTATAACTGTGTCCAATGGCACATAATTCTGAGTGGAGCATGTATAAGAGGAGCCTTGAGACAGGTCAGGGATTCACAAGCACCAAGATGTAGATTTTTCAACGCATGAAAGGCTTATTATTATTGGGGAAGGATGGCCTGTTTATAATTATGATAACTTAGAAAGGCCTACTTTTCCTTTTTAATATACTATGCTACTGCATTAACATGTCATCCATGGGTTAACCCTCTAGCAGCTAGCCACATCTCCTCTGGCAACTGGCCACACCCTCAATGGCTGGCCATGTTCCTTCAGCGAATCACTACATCCCTGTTTTAGAGAATGGTCCTTGTGTTCGCCCCACAAACACTGTAGTACGTCAATCATGCCGTGGCTAAGGGGGGACTGTGAGCGCTCATGCAGGACCTATTCTGCAAATCCGTAGAATGGGTCCAGCGCATGCGCAGACCCCAACAATCAGGGATGTACACAAACCATTGTGCATTTTGCTTTATAGAGAGGGATCTGAAGTATCCCTCTCTCTGGTAACTATACTTCATTTGCTCAGGAAGATCTGAACCTGGAATTAAAGTGATTGTATAAGCAATGACTTTACTTTTAGACTTATCCGACACAGGCTCTTTTCGGTGTGACTGTTTTGTTAAAATTCCCTGATAAAATATTTATTATCTCCATGATATGTTGTCATACCATTCTCATGTGAGTTAATTCATAAGGAAAAAACAATTACATTATGGGCCTGATTCACTACCAATCGCAACTGCGAATGCAATAGCGTTTATGCACGCAGTTCAACTGCAATAGTATGCTAATCCATTGCGATCGCTATGCTGCCCACAGCACTACTAAAGGACGCCCACTTTACTTTACACACATCCGTAATGTTTAACAAGACTGTGAAACCGTCGGTACAATCAAGTACCATCGCGGCCTCACACACACTTGCACTGGCTCTGATATTACTCAGAAATTGCTAACCTCATCGCACGCTATGAGGCCTCAGGCTGTATAAGGCATCGCAGTGGATAATTTATGCACGCCCGTGCAACGGCGTTCAAACACACTGGCATGTCTTGCGTTTCCCCGACCACCTTCCCGTCACCACCCACAAACGGCAGTTCCTGTCAACCACTCTGCAATGACCCGCAGTCCTGATCGCAGTGGCCGGTTCACGCACATGCACTGCGTTGCATACGCATGCGCAGTATGCAACAATCGGCCAATTGCATGCGTGCGTGCTGAATCAGGCCCTATATCCCTACTCACCTCAATAAATATATATTTTCACATTCATCACTTGATTGCACTATATACTGTATTCTTCCATTAGCTTATCCTGCACTATTAACTTATAGTCTGCAAATATTACATTTATGTCCATATATTGTATATGAATAATACAGTGGGGATACATTGTGGTTTGTTAATACCTTATTGAAGCAGCAAGTGTTAAATATGTTCTGTCATCTATAAAAACGATCCGTCTAGTTGATCTCTGTTCCTGATCTAAAAACAGGACATATTGCCTACATCCAAGATACAGATAAATTGAATTGACTTGATGTATGTCATTGTAAATGTCGTAATCTTTCATGGACAGACATTATTTTTATTGATAAGAGCTTTTAAAATCAGACTGCGGGCAGTTTGGTTTAATCTGTATACACAGGATAACACATTTCAGAGCAAAATCCAGCATCCTTTTAACAAAAGTAGTAATACATTGCAGACACATCTTCATTGTAAAGTTCCATATGACTTTTATGACTTGATAATATACATATGGAGCTACAGTAGCCACACTATATACTCACAGATAACAGCAGAAGGAGGGAAGTTGCCTTTATTGCTGTCACCAGTCAGATTTCATCTCTTTATGTAGTACTTTGATTTGTAGGTACTCAATTATTTGTAACTTATATTTTATTATTCTGCTATGAGTAATGAAATATGGGCCTGAGATGTACGCTATCAGCACAGCAGCTGTATTTTTGGATCCTAAAATATGGTAATGCCGCAGGAGGCATCTAATGTAATAGACACCTCCTGTCTTGTCTCTATGATCCGTGTCTGTGTCCGATGATGCAGCGTCAGATCACCCTGCGTGACCATTGGGTTTGAGTACAACTCTGAAGCTGCCCTTATATCTAGCAACTAATTAAGAAACGCAAATCAGTCATGTAGCTATATCTGAGTACACAATAGGTCTTTCTACACATGATTCATTGTGATCCAGGAGAATGAGGCGTAATATTGCAGTGCTAAATATCCCCAGACTTATGTGAATACCGAGGTCTTGACTATACTTTGGACAATTATGAGAGAGTGAAAGAGACAGATATACTCAATCAAGAGATACAAAATCAGAGAGAACTAAAAATAACTTAGATTTTGCCATGTCAGACCTTCCCGTAGCCTACTCCCTAGAACTGATACAAGTCCAGTTTTATCTACTTTTTTTATCTAAATGTGCAAAATAGACACATAGGGCCAGATTCAGAGATGGACGCAATTCCGATGTCCCCGCAGTTGAGTGATGTTTTGCTAGTGCGCATCAGCGAGAATTCCAGAAATCCCATACTGAGCACACGTAAACCCAAGTGTCCTTCAGTGAACACTAAAGGGGCACATCCACTAGCAGACTGGCCAATCCGTCGTTATCGGCAGATTGACCAGAATGTTCGGGCAATGATAAATGTCAAAAACGACCAGTGGGAGCGCGCATCGCTGATCGTTATTGACATTTTCATGGTCGATTTGTGAACGATTATTGAACGATATCGTTATCATTCAATCGATCATTTTATCGGGTAGCGGATATCTGCCTTAACACTTGAGAAGGGGTTTGCTATCCCTGGCCATAGCAGGGTGGAGATTGGGAGGTGACCTAAAAGGAATTGCGAATAGGGGCTGTTTCATGGGTGTGTTAGGGGAGTGTCACACTGCTGCATTCCCAATCGCAAGTACAGTGCTTCAGAGGCCATGTTTAGTTGGATTTGAGGACAGTAGCTAGAGTGGAACCCAGGCTATCACAAATGTAGATTGTGCGTCCAATGTTGTGTTGATGTCGGTGTGTTTACAAACTCCATCACAAATGCACAGACCACACAGCCTGAAAGTGGGCCTCTCAACACTGTACTCTTTATCATCACACCGCGGAGCACAAAAGGAAGGCTGAGATTATCATTTTCATATTCCCGCAATCGCTATTGTTTTAGCAGATGCGAGTGTAGCTGTATGAGCATCTATCCCTGAATCAGGCCCCCTACGGGGTGTGGGATTCTGAAACAGATGGGATTTTGGTGAATTAGTCCAATTTAAAGAAGCAATGTTTAGTAAGATATTGTCGCTTTAAATTGGACTGCTAATGTGCCATCTTGGCAGTTTCAAAATCCTGCACTCTATTACATTTGGCCCATAGGGTCCATTTTCTGAATATAAGAAATAGACTAGCTTTAATTACTGATTAGATCCATTCTCTAGCAGCATGTATCTAACTGTTATCACTTTCTGCATGTTTACTAACTAAAGGACTTTGAAGATATCAGAAATGTGAAACTATGGTAGAATCTATCGAAACAACTGAATTTAGAGACATGATACAGGAATAGTCTCCCATATACAAAATGCTTGAGGCCAGGGGTATTTTGGATATCTGGAAAAGAAAGACGAAATATTTTTATGCAGAGAGCAAAAAAATATATCAAAAAAGGACAAATATGCCTTGGGCGGGGCACCCTTTGAGAGAAATAATAATGATATTAGTATGTAAATGAAATAATGAATTTCAAGTTAAAACTTAATGTTTAATAATACCTAAAAAGGAACTCTCTCGTAAAAGTACCTACAATAAGTAGCAAATAACAAATGGCATTATGTACACTGAAAAAGAGTGGTTACAAAAAACTGCAAAAATTGGCAATTTAGAATCAGGATCAAAACAATTAATGTTAACCTTGCATACAGAAAGACAGATGGTCGTAAATTAGGTAAATGCAATCCAATCTCAAAATATTATAGAATATAATGATTAGTGTATAATACCTACAGTCACTGTTATAACCCTTTTACAGGGTCTACCCGGGTTGCAGCTCAGTGTAAAAGGGTCCCTGAAAAATAACCCGGGTCAAGTGACCTGGCAATCCAAACCCAGGTAGCTACCAGGTTCGGACACAGGATGGACCTGGGTAATTGTGCAGTGTAAACAGTGCAACCGGGTTATCCAACCTGGGTCATGCCTAAAATGAGCTGATTGGTGGTTGTGGATCAGTCACTTCCCACTTTTTATGACCTCACAAGTTTAGCAGGGTAGACCCAGGTTCAGTGTGAACGGGGCTGACCTGAGAATAACCCAGATCGATGGTGCTGTGTAAACGGTGTCTCACCTGGGTCTGACGTGGGTTGGAACCATGTCTGAAAACCCAGGTCGGACCCGGGTTTTTGGTGGAAAAGAGGTATAAATGTAATGAAGAGATTGAAAAATATACTACATGTGATTAGATATTAAAACACATTAGCAACCATCTTAATGTTAAGCAAGGTAATATGAGGCGAAAATATCAAAAAGACCCCCAAATATCTAGTCCTCAGAAAAAAAATCACAAAAAGGACTACAGAGCACACACAAATATTGAAATCAAATTGAAATGATTTAATACACATTGATAGGGGAACCTAAATAAATGTAGATACCATCAATTTGGTGCGGCCTTATAGCCTACATCTGAGAAAATCAAACACCTTAGTACAATTGTAGCAATTGATTAGGCAGCTTATAGTATATAAGATGTTAATAGCACATATACATTTATAGTTTTATACCAGAATCTAGCATTGCCTGAAGCTTAAGTGCTAATTGGAAAAGTCATAACATGTTAAGCATGTATTAATAGTAGGGGTGAGCGGGTTCGGATTTCTGAAATCCGAACCCTCACGAGCCCCCCCGATCCGAGTCCGATCCGAGTCAGGCTCGACTTTTCCCGCCTGACTCGGATCTGAAATCGAGGCAAAACGTCATCATCCCGCTTTCCGAGTCTCGCGGGTTTTGGATCCTATATAAGGTACCCGCGTCGGCGCCATTTTCTCACTCGGCTGTGGACAGTGAAGAGGGAGGGTGGGAGTTAGGGCTGGCTGGGCTGTGTAGTGTAGTGTAGTGTAGTGCTGCTGTTGTCCACTACTTCAAAGTCCATAGGGGCTGGCTGTGTTGTGCTGTGCTGCTGTTGTTAATAGGGGCTGTGTCCACTACTTCAAAGTCCATAGGGGCTGGCTGGACTGTGTTGTGCAGTCAGTTCTCCATAGGGGCTGTGTCCACTCCAAAGTCCTGTGCAGTGTCCCAGTCCTAAAGGGGTGCTGTAGTGTTGTCCAAGGGGTGCTCTGTCCATCAGGGGTGCTCCCCCCAAGTGCTAAAAAAATAATATATTTTCTGTGTTTGTGAATTGTGTGCGCAGTAGCCGCACGTGCATCAACAAAGTAGTGCCAAGCATGCGCCTGTGTCATAAGTAAAGGGCCGGCTGGCTTGACCGTTAAAGGGTGCTGTAACCCCCAAAGTACACTCCAGTCCAAACCAAAGAAAAAATTATTTTATGTGTCTGTGAATTGTGTGTGCAGTAGCCGCACGTGCATCAACAAAGTAGTGCCAAGCGTGCGCCTGTGTCATAAGTAAAGGGCCGGCTGGCTTGACCGTTAAAGGGTGCTGTAACCCCCAAAGTACACTCCAGTCCAAACCAAAGAAAAAATTATTTTATGTGTCTGTGAATTGTGTGTGCAGTAGCCGCACGTGCATCAACAAAGTAGTGCCAAGCGTGCGCCTGTGTCATAAGTAAAGGGCCGGCTGGCTTGACCGTTAAAGGGTGCTGTAACCCCCAAAGTACACTCCAGTCCAAACCAAAAAAAAAAATATTTTCTGTGTTTGTGAATTGTGTGCGCAGTAGCCGCACGTGCATCAACAAAGTAGTGCCAAGCGTGCGCCTGTGTCATAAGTAAAGGGCCGGCTGGCTTGACCATTAAAGGGTGCTGTAACCCCCAAAGTACACTCCAGTCCAAACCAAAAAAATATATATTTTCTGTGTTTGTGAATTGTGTGCGCAGTAGCCGCACGTGCTTCAACAAAGTAGTGCCAAGCGTGCGCCTGTGTCATAAGTAAAGGGCCGGCTGGCTTGACCGTTAAAGGGTGCTGTAACCCCCAAAGTACACTCCAGTCCAAAACAAAAAAATATATATTTTCTGTGTTTGTGAATTGTGTGCGCAGTAGCCGCACGTGCATCAACAAAGTAGTGCCAAGCGTGCTCCTTTGTCATAAGTAAAGGGCCGGCTGGCTTTACCGTTAAAGGGTGCTGTAACCCCCAAAGTACACTCCAATCCAAACCAAAAAAATATATATTTTCTGTGTTTGTGACTTGTGTGCACTGTGGCTGCACGTGCATCAACAAAGGAGCAGCGCGAAGCGTGCGCCTGTGTCCCATAAGTAAAGAGCCGGCTGGCTCATTTCTTAAAGGGTGGTGTAACCCACAAAGTGCACTACTCTCCAGCAAAAATAAAAAAATATTTTCTGTGTTTGTGTGCGCTTTAGCCGCACGTATATATCAATATAACATAAATGGAGGACCAAACTTTCTCCGATAAAAATAAAATAGGGAAAGATCAAGAACCACTTCCTCCTAGTGCTGTTGCTGCTGCTGGGAGTTGTTCATCATCCCAGAGAGGAAGTAGGAACATCACTACTTTTACTAAACAATTGACCCTCCAACAGTCCCTAGCGATGAGGATGAAGTACGACAGCAGTCATCCTGAAGCAAAACGTATAACTGTGGCCTTGACTGCTATGTTGGTGTTAGACGTCCGTCCGGTATCCGCCATTAGTGCAGTGGGATTTAGACAATTGATGGAGGTAGTGTGTCCCCGGTTCCAAATCCCGTCTAGATTCCACCTGCATCCTCAAAGCAGCAGCGACAAGCGTGCGTCTGTCTGTTAAAGGGTGGTGACACCCTCAAAGTGTGCTACACAAACAATAAAAATATTGGTCTTTTTTTTTCTGTCTTTGTGAAATGTGTGGGCTGTAGCCGCACCTGCATCCTTAAAGCAGCAGCGACAAGCGTGCGTCTGTCTGTTAAAGGGTGGTGACACCCTCAAAGTGTGCTACACAAACAATAAAAATATTGTTCTTTTTTTTTCTGTCTTTGTGAATTGTGTGGGCTGTAGCCGCACTTGCATCCTCAAAGCAGCAGCGACAAGCGTGCGTCTGTCTGTTAAAGGGTGGTGACACCCTCAAAGTGTGCTACACAAACAATAAAAATATTCTTCTTTTTTCTGTCTTTGTGAATTGTGTGGGCTGTAGCCGCACTTGCATCCTCAAAGCAGCAGCGACAAGCGTGCGTCTGTCTGTTAAAGGGTGGTGACACCCTCAAAGTGTGCTACACAAACAATAAAAATATTCTTCTTTTTTCTGTCTTTGTGAATTGTGTGGGCTGTAGCCGCACCTGCATCCTCAAAGCAGCAGCGACAAGCATGCGTCTGTCTGTTAAAGGGTGGTGACACCCTCAAAGTGTGCTACACAAACAATAAAAATATTCTTTTTTTTTCTGTCTTTGTGAATTGTGTGGGCTGTAGCCGCACTTGCATCCTCAAAGCAGCAGCGACAAGCGTGCGTCTGTCTGTTAAAGGGTGGTGTAACCCTCAAAGTGCGCTCCACAAACAATAAAAATATTCTTCTTTTTTTTTCTGTCTTTGTGAATTGTGTGGGCTGTAGCCGCACTTGCATCCTCAAAGCAGCAGCGACAAGCGTGCGTCTGTCTGTTAAAGGATTACATCGGTGACAGCATCCAAGTAGGCATGTCAGACAGTCCGTACCTGTACTGGCAGGAAAAAGAAGCAATTTGGAGGTCCCTGTACAAACTGGCTCTATTTTACCTGAGTTGCCCCCCCTCCAGTGTGTACTCCGAAAGAGTGTTTAGTGCAGCCGGGAACCTTGTCAGCAAAAGGCATAGGAGGTTGCTTCCACAAAATGTGGAGAAGATGATGTTCATAAAATGAATTATCAACTCTTCCAGGGAGACCAGCCTCCAGAACGTACAGAGGGACCTGTGGTTGTGGATTCCAGCGGGGATGAATTAATACTCTGTGAGGATGAGGATGTACACACTGAAGAGGGTGAGGAATCGGTGGATGAGGAGGATTAGGATGACATCTTGCCTCCGTAGAGCCAGTTTGTGCAGGGACAGATTAATTGCCAGCTTGTTTTGTGGGGGCCCAAACGAACTAATCATTTCAGCCACAGTTGTGTGGCAGACCCTGGCGCTGAAATGATTGGTTTGTTAAAGTGTGCATGTCCTGTTTATACAACATAAGGGTGGGTGGGAGGGCCCAAGGACAATTCCATCTTGCACCTCTTTTTTTCTTTGAATTGTGTACAGTTTGGGGCCTAGTTTTTCAAACTGCCATCCTGTCTGCCACTGCAGTTTCACGCCTAGATGGGTCACGTGTTTGTGCCGCCCACTCGTGTCGCTTAGCCTAGTCATCCAGCTACCTCGGTGCATCCTTTTGGACATAAAAACACTATTGTGAGATGTGAGGTGTTCAGAATAGACTGGAAATGAGTGGAAATTAAGGTTATTGAGGTTAATAATAGCATAGGAGCAGAAAAACCTACAAATTCTGTGATTTTAGCTGTTTTTATGCTTTTTTTCAAAAAAATACAGATCCAAAACACAAAACCCAGAACCCAAAACACGGAAGGGTGGTTTTGGCAAAACCAGTCCAGATCCAAAACACGAAGAAAGATCCAGATCCAAAACCAAAACACAAAACACGAAAAGTGGCTGGTGCACACCCCTAATTAATAGCCAATTAATCACTGAGTAGTAATAGTGAATAAATCACAGATTACAGACACAATTGGGGATTAGTGTTCACAATTAGGGATTAGTGTAGCATTTAAGCAGCTATAGTGTGCTGGATGTAATTAACACATATATACTTAATCCGAATCCAACATTAATTAAGACTAGAGTGCTGAATGAAAAAGTTATAACATATTGCACAAATATTAGATCAATTCATTGCTGAATGGTGATAGTGAATAGATCACAGGTCACTCTATTATACTTGTATTTTGGATATCAGAATATTCAGCATTTTGGAATATGTGCATAGCATAATGAGATATCTTGGGAATGGGACCCAAATCTAAACACAGAATGCATTTATGTTTTATATACACCTTATACATACAGCCTGCAGGTCATTTTATACAATATTTTCAATAATTTTGTGGCTCAATCAAAGTTTGTATACAATGAACCATCAAAAAGCAAAGGTTTCACTATCTCAGTCATGCTAAAAAAAATTCCTTATTTCAGAATATTCCGTATTTTGGAATATTTGGATATGGGAGACTCAACCTGTAGAAAGAAGTACTGGTTGGATTCACTGTGCTTGAAAGTGTATCTAGCCACCACTTGTTTTTGTGGGAGTTTTCATTTGGACTACTGTATGTGGATTCACTAACCAGTTATACAGAAGAATAAAACAGGGCAACACTAAAATATAAATAAGGTACGCTGCTGCTTAGAGACCCTAGTTGGTGCTGGGTACCCAAACAGACCCAACTCTCACCTAATAAAATTTGATGCAATAAGCTATTTCTCCCCGCACATTACACTAATAGCAAAAACACCTCTTCCACTAGACATTAAATCAATACCCTTTGCATATTACAATAATCCCACCCACGCGCCCCTCTCCACTATACATTACACCCATACCCACACAAAATAACTATTTACCATCCTTTGTCGGCTGCCCTCTAGGTGTAAATTCAAGATTTCCAGACAGGAATTTTTAAATAATTTTGGAATAAACCAAAAAAAAAGAAAAAATGTATACTGCAATATGATATACTGCATATAAACTAGTAACTGAAGTCAGCGTAAGAGGTTTGGTACTGTTGAGGCCAACATGTGACAGGTTATAACCTACTAATTTAATGCAGTAAAAGTAACAATTGGGTAAATATGGAGACAAATATTCAAGGGCTGGTTATTACAGCAAATAAATAAGACAGAGGAGAATTTATCAGCTAGAAATAATGCAGTAAGGGTATTTGGTAGGTGGGGAGACACAAATACAGAGGTTGGTTTCTACAAGTTAAAATATCTTACAAAAACAAGAGATTAGGCGCTAATGAACAAAAGAAAGATATATGTATATAAATATAGTTGTCCACGGCCGCTCTCACATCATCCAAGTCTCCAAAAGATACTGGGGTTTCCCCCAGGATGTCTGCATGGAAATTCCACTATATAGAAAAAATGGGGGCACTCACCAGCTTTAGCACATAATGGTATCAAATTTTAGTCATCACATAAGTAATTCCAATATCATCTCAACATTTCAGTCCTACATGGACCATCTTCAGGAGATACAGCAGTACAGCATGTGCATCAATAATCAGCCAATCCTAAATGATCCTACATATTACTAAACATTACCCCAATGGGTCACTAAATACTCCAGTCAATCACACAGGGAGAGCAGCAGGGATAATGTGACGGCACTTCTGGCTCATGGATCGCACACATCACTTCCGCCGGCCACTGTTCTGTAAGTAACCAGTGGCAAAATCACACCACCAATTCCGGTGTGTGAGCTGCACAAAGGGAGAACAGCGGAGGTGACGTATCAGCGCCTCCGGCTCATGGAGCGCCCACGTGACCTCCGCCGGCCATACTCCAACACAATTATTGGCTACGTTGTACATAAATGCATCTTTATCAGGGACACCACGCATAGCACATCATTACCTGCCTATTGCACGCTCATTGGCCGTAACCATGACAGCCACATGCGTCCAAAATACCAAAACATCACTATGGCAATCTACTAAACTCAGTGATAAAGAATACCAAGACCCGAATTTAATGATAACGATACAGGTCAATGTGTTACAGTGGGAGCTCACTTTCATTCACATGATCAAAGTTGAATAAATCTAAGGTGGCACTAAATTAATCAACCGGGACATCCAGGAATACTCATCATAGGGATAGATCCTTATTGGTACCACATATTCCTTATTTTTAACGGAGAGCACAAGCAAATATTCGTACCAATAACCATATATCAATACATATACCCACGTATATATCTTAACAAAACCAAAAAGTAAAAATTTAAATAAAAAACAACCAATAACAAAACACCAGAAAACATATATATATATATATATATATATATATATATATATATAAATATATATATATTAGAGTATATTGATCAAAACCAAAATTTTAAAAAACAAAATTTTATAATTGAGCTCTAACACCATAAATTGGTGTTACCACCAGCAGATCAATATTAGTGAAAAAAATGCACAGTATTATTAGAGAAAAAAAAAATTGTATTATTTGCGCAAAAAGATATTTAACGGATTGCCTTTATTAAGGCCGTTGGGTGATACAGTGTCGAGATGAAAAATCTATCTTGTTTCAAGGTTTTTTAAAATAAGAGCACGGTCACCACCACGTTTGAGAGGTGGTACCCAATCAATGATACAACATCTTAGGGACATGAGCTGATGACCCAGTAACAAGAAATGATGGGCTACTGGCTTGTCTGTCACACCACTGGATAGGGCCTGTCTTATTGATGTGCGATGGTTCGCCATTCTTTCGCAAAACTTTGAAGTTGTCATCCCCACATAGGACAGCCCACAAGGACACGTCAATAAATATATCACGTAATCCAAATGGCAGTGTAACATATCATATCCGGATTGGATTCCCATTCTGTGGATTGGGAAACTCTGTCCTGGAATCATTGAACGACAGGTGATACATCCAGTGCATTTGATACAGCTATCATCACCTGAGGTAGGGGCTCTATATGGATGCATTAATAGTTGTTTCAAGTTCCTGCCACATCTATAGGCCATCATAGGGGGATCTTTGCATCTTATGATTATATGGACTTAGGGCCTGAGTCAGACCCAGTCGCAAGTGCTGAGCGCTCGCAACCTGGTTGATGGCAGCCCACAGCGCATGCGCATGACCCGGATAGCGACGCGCAAACAGTCACTCTGGGTCTCGCACCAAAGGGGGCGTGCTGTCGATGTTGAGTGACAGCACGCCCCCTTTGGTGGGCGGGCCGGGGGGTGGCTGCCCAGACGGATGCGTTCCCATGAGAATGCCTACCATTTGGGGGCGGCCCCACTGACATCACAAGTGATGTCAGTGGGAGAGCTTTCGACTTTGTTTGAGCCGAAAGCTATCTGGGGCTTGCGGCCACGAGACCCTACCACAAGGGTCTCGTCGCAAGCCCGATGGTCGCGATGGTCTTGACCATTGCGACCATCATTCTGGCCGCTTGCATTAGCTGTGGGTGGCAACCCACAGCAATGCGAGCAGCCAGGAGGCCGCTCCATAATAAAAAAAAGACGCCCTGATTCAGAGCGAGCGCAATGTCAGAGCGTCCGGCTCTGAATCAGGGCCTTAGTCCTTTTAAGAGCACAGTGTCATTCAATGATTAGTCTTGGAGATCTCCATGGAGTTATTGTGATCATTATTGTTGTTTAATTGGTTTTATGTATTTTTATATGCAGAATTTGTTGGTATATACAGTATGTGTTACATGTTCAAATATAAATGTTTGCAACATGGCTATCCATATTCTAGTATGAATAAATATACATTGCATACAGAATATATCAATAATTATATATATATATATATATATATATATATATATACAATCAGGTGCATAAATATTGGGACATTGACAGAATTTTCATATTTTGGCCTCTATTCACCACCACAATGGCTTTGAAATGAAACAAACAAGATGTGCTTTAACTGCAGACTTTCAGATTTAATTTGAGGGTAATTACATCCAAATCAGGTGAACGGTGTAGGAATTACAACGGTTTCTATATGTGCCTCCCACTTTTTAAGGGGCCGGAGAAACAGGACACAGTTCTGGGGTTCTCGTGCAAGCTGGACGGAGCCAATCTTTATTGTACCAGACATATAAGCAAAATAACACATAAACAAAATCCTAACCCATCTGGGCTCTAACTAGACAATAGGTTCCCTCACTATTAGAACACTAAACAAGTTCACGTCCACAGTACTTACAGGTTTGTATCAAACAGTGTCTCAGAGCAAGCTAGCCTGTGGGCCTGCTCTTCCAGGTGTGAGACACTCAGCCACAACTAAACCCAGCTTAGCTTATATCAGCCATTTCCAGGTGCAAGCCCTAATGAGCCTGCTACCAGGCTGAAAGGCCCAACAACTGGAGTGACCTGTGGATGGAGCCCTCCCTCTCCTCACATGCACACCCCCAGGACCCATTCCGGATTTTCACCAAAGCCGACATTTCTAGTCTGTTTTGTCAAACAGACTTCTCCTGGGGGTTTCAAAACACATAGGACAGGAACCTGGGACACACATAGAAGCCAATCCAAACTTTTCTAGTGCTTCAAAAACAATATATATAATTATAAGACTATTTTTTCTTTCTAAGTTAAAATATCTGTCTAAAAGACAATGAATATTACTTGTATATATTAGATAAGGCAGTAGTGGGCCAGTGGAACAACATACCTTGGAAAGAGAAAAATTACCAACCAATCAGCTTCCAACTGTCTTTTCACATGCTGTGTTTGCAAACTGACAGTTATACTCCTTTCACACTGCCAGCAATAATCTGGATTATTGCATGTAAGCACGCAGCAACCCGGGATATAATACAGTGTCAACCCAAGTAACGAGCCGGGTTGAACATCGGTTCAACCCAGCTCATGGTGCACTGTGAATGGGTAACCCGGGTTAATGTGACCGTGTCCCGTTCACAGCATAAGAAGAGCCGGTGCTTGGAGATGATTTCATCTCTAAGCGCCGGCTCAGCACGCGATGGCGGTGACATCATCGACCCGGCAAGAAGCCTGATCGAGCCACCACTCTAAACTGTGTCTCACCCATAGTCACACCTGGGATGCACCCGTGTACAAAATCCGGGCTGCAACATGGGATAGCGGTGTGAAAGGAGTATTAGAAGCTTTTTTTGTTGGTACTTTAGCTCCCTCCATTTTATCTCTCTCCAATATGTTTGTACTTATTCATCTTGGTGAGCCTAGAAAGAGGTGTTAAAGTGTCCTTATTACAGGATTTGCTCTTAAAAGAGTATTTGTGTGATGGTGATGGCTAACAGTACCGGTCCTCCTTACAGTAAAGTGCTATGGTTGGTCTTGGTGGGAGGAACCAATCTGTCAGTGTTCCCTTCTCTTCTGTGCAAGTTCCATGCATCCAAAGCAGACACACAACAAGGAGCTGCTGTCAGCTGATACTCAGAGGTGGAGCTGCCTGGCTGAGAGGGAAGGGGAGGAGAGGTCAGGGGACAGACAGACATTGCTGGATAGATGATCAGTTCAGAGGAGTCATTCACAAATGAAAGCTTGGTACTCACCATATGACGGTGCGACCCAGTGAAAAACAATATAAAGATACATTGTGTGCACAGTACACATTGCACGATCCGGCGTACGAGGGCGCGATGTACTGTTACATGCTGCATATAACTGCACCACCTCTTTCAGAGATCTCTTTCAGTATTCTGGCAGGAAGCTTCAGCGTTGCCCTCCTGGTACCAGCTCCCCTAGGCAGCTGCCTAATGGTAATGCTGTCCCTGTCTATATTCCAGTATTGGAGATAAACATTAAATATATATTTTTATATCAACTTGATCAAATTTAAATTGCTAAAATGAGTATAATACTAAGCACAAATACTGTATGCTGACTGTGCATTTTTGTTTGTTGGTAGGTGTATTAGTCACACTTTACATGTATGTACTGTATTATCACTTCAGTCAGAGATTTGGTGATGAGGAATGAGCGTTCCAATGTAACTACTGTGCTACTTGTACTGTACAGCTTGTACCAAGGGAGCAGATAGCAGAGGGTGTGGGCAGCAGTGTGTGCTGAGTATGGTGGCTGTCGGAAGATCGATTTTCGGTATGTATGATTGGACAATTCTGGGACGGTCACATCTTTGTGACAAAGTAATATAATTTCTACAGTTCTACTACAGTAGACTTTGTAAGTGACACCGCTGTACAACAGAATAAATACATGATGGGACTTATTCTATGTGTGTCATTATAATGCGCAAAAGACAGTTAACAGGATATCACTCCATACAGTCTTAATTAAATGCATGGGTATTGAGAGTCTGTCTGTATTCAATGGGCTTTGTGAAGAAAAATAGAAGGTTTGACTGTTGTATTATTGTGAGGGGCTTTTAAGTACAGTAGTGTGTACCATTGACATTCCATCCATTCCCCATTACCTGTGCATTTTACACTTAAAGGTCTGTTTCACAGACCCGGTTCCATGATACTACAGTGTCTAACCGATGTCCGTAACTTTGTCAAAATCAGCCCTGACTTGAGCCTGCATGATGTGAGTCTGACACAGAGTTAATATAAAACAACCCACCTGGTTTGTCTACAGAAATGATAACACTCCCCAGTATCTCTCCCACTCACTATTATACTGTCAGGTGCATAAATATTGGGACATTGACAGAATTTTCATATTTTGGCCTCTATTCACCATCACAATGGCTTTGAAATGAAACAAACAAGATGTGCTTTAACTGCAGACTTTCAGATTTAATTTGAGGGTAATTACATCCAAATCAGGGGAACGGTATAGGAATTACAACGGTGTCTATATGTGCCTCCCACTTTTTAAGGGGCCAAAAGTAATGGGACAAACTAAACAATCCTAAATCTAACTTTCACTTTTTTTCACTTTTTTAATACTTTGTTGCAAATTCTTTGCAGGCAATTACAGCATGAAGTCTGGAACGCATAGACATCACCAGACGCTGGGTTTCATCCCTGGTGATGCTCTGCCAGGCCTCTACTGCAAATGTCTTCAGTTCCTGTTTGTTCTTGGGGCATTTTCCCTTCAGTTTTGTCTTCATCAAGTGAAATGCATGCTCAATCGGATTCAGGTCAGGGGATTGACTTGGCCATTGCATAACATTCCACTTTTTAGCCTTAAAAAACTCTTTGGTTGCTATTGCAGTATGCTTAGGGTCATTGTCCTTCTGCACTGTGAAGCACCGTCCAATGAGTTCTGAAGCATTTGACTGAATATGAGCATATAATATTGCCCGAAACACTTCAGAATTCATTCTGCTGCTTTTGTCAGCAGTCACATTATCAATAAATACAAGGGAACCAGTTCCATTGGCAGCCATACATGTCCACGCCATGACACTACCACCACCATGCTTCACTGATGAGGTGGTATGTTTTGGATCATGAGCAGTTCCTTTCCTTCTCCATACTCTTCTCTTCCCATCACTCTGGTACAAGTTTATGTTTGTCTCATCTGTCCATAGGATGTTGTTCCAGAACTGTAATGGCTTTTTTAGATGTTGTTTGGCAAACTCTAATCTGGTCTTCCTGTTTTTGTGGCTCACCAATGGGTTACATCTTGTGGTGAACCCTCTATATTCACTCTTGTGAAGACTTCTCTTGATTGTTGACTTTGACACATATACATCTACCTCCTGGAGAGTGTTCTTGATTTGGCCAACTGTTGTGAAGGGGTTTTTCTTCACCAGGGAAATAATTCTTCTGTCATCCACCACAGTTGTTTTCCGTGGTCTTCCAGGTCTTTTGGTGTTGCTGAGCTCTCCGGTGCGTTGTTTCTTTTTAAGAAAGTTCCAAACAGTTGATTTGGCCACACCTAATGTTTTTGCTATCTCTCTGATGGGTTTGTTTTGATTTTTCAGCCTAATGATGGCTTGCTTCACTGATAGTGACAGCTCTTTGGATCTCATATTGAGAGTCGACAGCAACTGATTCCAAATGCAAATGTCACACCTAGAATCAACTGGAGACCTTTTACCTGCTTAATTGATAATGAAATAATGAGGGAATGGCCCACACCTGTCCATGAAATAGCTTTTGAGTTGATAGTCCCATTACTTTTGGCCCCATAAATAGTGGGAGGCACGTTGTAATTCCTACACCGTTCACCTGATTTGGATGTAATTACCATCAAATTAAATCTGAAAGTCTGCAGTTAAAGCACATCTTGTTTGTTTCATTTCAAAGCCATTGTGGTGGTGAATACAGGCCAAAATATGAAAATTCTGTCAATGTCCCAATATTTATGCACCTGACTGTATGTCTGAAATACTAAGGTTATTTCAAGAGCTACTCACTCAAAATAGGAAGCCTTAAATTCTCCCTACAACTACAATTATATCCCAGTTATCATAATCTAATACTAACCTCTAGTAAAGAAATATAGCATGGACTAGCCTAATCCACAGTCAGAGAGGATCAGATAAGGATCACAGAGAGCAATTTTATTAAATGAAGATTAATATGAGAGAGAAACTCACAATACTAAAGTATATACAAAAATAATTAATAAAGATTACATACAAAGATAGTCTAAGACACATAATTGTAAACCACAATGGAAAAGGAGACACAAGAAGATGGAGCAATTCCCAATGTCAGATTGGTTCCTAAGAATTGTACAAAGTTTCAGCGTGTGGGATATGGTATTTATACCTGCCTGGGCTGTCACACAGTCCCCGTCTTTGATTGGCTTCCTATGTCAATGCAAATTAGCCAAGATCTCACTAACTTTTGGATCATTTGCTGGCAGTCCTAATTGGCTATACATAAGTTTGCCAACCGCCCCCTCACAATTCATCTTCTCAGACAAATAATTAGCCCTGCAGCTGGACATCCAAATGAAAGGGTAATTTGCAGGTCACCACACTGTTAATTAAAAGAAAAACACAACTTAAAAGGTCACTTATTGCGTAATATCTCATGATCCAGAACAGAATCACGACAGTCTGAACCGTCGCATCAGGTGGTAAGCATTCTTAAGCAGATGCCGAGCCCAACTATGTACAATACTGTACTATGTCTGTGTAGGGGGGGTGGCACACTCTTTGGAAACCATCCGTGATGAGGAGGCAGAGCTGCAGTAAGCCCTGGCTGGTTGGCGGTAGGAGGAATCTTGGAGGGGGTAGCCGATGGTGTAAAGTGGTTAGGCTGACATTCTGACATGGTTACAATTTTTATAAAAGTTGCACAGATGCATATCAGTATTTGCAGCTAGCACAGTGGTTTCCAAACTTTCATGAATCACGGCACCCTAGAGTATTCCCATTTTTTCACGGCACCACTAGGCCAAAAGTTTCTTATTGAGATATTTAGCAAACATTATTAAATTATGTAAATTTAGCTTACATCTTCCTAGGTTCAGTTGTGTGGTGATGGAAATTGTTGTGCTTCTGTTTGTCCATGTGTTTTATGGTTGGCAGCCACCAGCACTGGTTTTACCTATCATATTGACGATATATTATGTGATTTGGTACTGGATCATCAACTCGTGGAACCCCTACAAGTGCCTCGCGGCACCCCAGGGTGCCATGTCACCCAGTTTGTGAAACTCTGATCAAGATCATCATCTTTATATTATTGGTTTATGTTTGACAAATTGATAAAAGTTGCACAATGTTACA
Organism: Taudactylus pleione; assembly: GCA_031769625.1. NCBI lineage: Eukaryota > Metazoa > Chordata > Amphibia > Anura > Myobatrachidae > Taudactylus > Taudactylus pleione. The sequence goes on from JAUIMM010000065.1 coordinate 14,178,921, forward strand.
CACAATTATGAAAGGTCCATAATATTGTTGATTCACAGTTTACAAAACTGAAGCTTTATTATTGGAAAGTCACATAATAAGGAGGCACAGTGGTTAGCATTGCCAAGTCACAGTTCAAGCAGCACATAATATATCAGAAAGCGTGATGAGTGAGGACAGGGCATTGTACTTATTCCTGTACACAGGCATCTCTATTTTTTGCCAGTTAATAATGTATTTATCTTAAGTTTCATGGTGTTTGAGCAGATGTTCAGGTTGTTGAGTGATGCTTTGCACTGCTCATGTGCAAATATTTCTGAAAACCCCTATGGCACATGCGTTACACAGAGTGTACATACAGAGGTGCTGTTGCTATCGATTCAGATGGTATCCAAAATATGTTGGAAAAGTAATGGTCATGTCTGGGTGGACTGGGAGATGACTAGTAGTGCACATACAAATGGACAGTTCAGTGGGCATGTTATGGGAGTATTGTGGGCTTGTCAATGCAAGCGGTTGTGTTCTCCAAAGCACAGCCACAGACATAGGAGGCTGTGGTCAGATGGAGAAATTGCACCTGCCATAGGGCAGATGCAAGTTTTGATAGTGGTGTATAAGGATGTACCAATAGGTATTACAGAGTGCACAGATGATAACAGTGGCAGTCTCAGTCCTTGCACATTCAGATGAATGGAATGTACACAAGAGGAGTTTTGAGGGCATTTGCATAAACTCACAGATGGGCAACTGCCAATAGATGCTGCTGCGCCGTCTTTTGCATGCAAATCAGACTCAGGCCAACTGTGCCTCTCACAAACACTGTGTCTCTCATACACACTGTGCCTCTCCCTAACACACACACACACACACACACACACACACACACACACACACACACACACAATGTGCCTCTCTCTCTAAACCACACACACACACACTGCATCTCTCAAACAAGCTGTGCCTCTAGCACACACACACACACACACACACACTGTGCCACTCTCAAACATACAGTACACTGTGCCTCTCTCTCATACACACACACACACACACACACTGACACTAACCTTTTTCCTGTGTTCTGCCTGCAGTTTCCTCTCATCCAGTAGCCATTTGTTTCCTCCAATGTAAGCAGTCAGTGTATGTGGGAAGCGTGTCTGTGCTCTGAACATGGGTGCCGAGAGGGGGGGGAGCGGGTACAGTACCCGGGCCCGGGCTTGCTAGAGGGGCCCGGCGGGGGTCCGGGTCCGGCGTCGCTCCCCCTCTCCCCCACAGCAGCTCAGCATACAACTCGTGCTGGGCTGCTGTGTGAGGCAGTCTCCTATGGTTGTGGGGGGGAGTGATCACACTGATCGCGCCCCCCCTGCTTAGCACTGGGCCGGGGGGCTTACAGCTCCCCCCTCCGCGGCGCTGAAAAACTAGCAATTTTTTTTTTTCAAGGGGGGAGTGGCCACGCCTCCCACGATTAGGCTACGCCCCCTCCATTACCGGGCCCGGCCAGGCTCTCAATGGCTCTGGCTCTGAATAGCTACAGTATGAGACTATCTCTATTCATCACCACTTAATTTCTACAATTGCAGGTAAAAATTTTCATTTTCACCTGCTTTTGTAGAAATTAAGGCCCTCATTCAGACCCGTACGCTCTGAGCAGAGCGCACGCTCTGAATGAGGGCTGCCCTCCATAAAAATGGAGCGTCCTCCTGGACGCTCGCATAGCTGTGGGTCACCACCCACAGCCTATACGAGCGTGCAGTTTGATGGCCGCGATGGTCGTGACCATCGCGACCATCGAAACTGCGAGCCGGAGCCTGCGGTTGAGGTTTTCAACCGCAAGCCCCGGAGTGATTTTGGCTCTATCAGAGCCAAAATCACTCCCACTGACATCACTAGGGCACGCCCCCGGCACGCCCACCAAAGGGGGCGTGCTGTCAATCAACATCGACAGCACGCCCCCTTTGATCAGACACAACGAGCGAAGGACTTTCCTTTGCTCGTCGCGTCTAGCGCATGCGCACGACGGAGCTCCCTCCGTCGTGCGCATGCTCAGTGCAGAACATCGACCCACTTGCGAGCGGACAGCCGCTCGCGAGTGGGTCTGAATCAGGGCCTAAGTTTTTAGGCCATTCATCAAGAAGGTAAAACAGGAGATATCTATGATATCTCCTGCTTACCTTTTTCTCCCGGAATGGCCCTCTGTCCCCATAACTAGTATAGGGATAGTATTCATCAAGCTCCGAAAATACAATATTTTCGGAGCTTGACTGCAGGAGCATTCGCCACCTTCCTATGGGAAGGAGTCCCGGGTCAGGAATAGGGATCCTTTCAGATCCCTCCACCCCTGTCCGGCTCCTTCCTTGGCTGTCTATGGTCTTATCTTCCCGAAGCATCTCAGTAGGATTACACACTTTAACTGCCATGAGGGCCTCTTAAAGGCAGAGATAAAACTCCTTCAAATACTCAGCCAGCTGTTGCTTCCTGACATAGAAGTGCAACTTGAGCTCTGAAACTGTTCCTACATTAATTATAGTTGTTAGTTACACAAACATTAATTCTGCAGTCTTACGTTGATCCATAGGCCAGGAATTTGCTTCCCTTAGAACAGGACCCTTCAATTGCCCAATTAGGATCTCACTTTTGTTGGGCTGAGCTATGTACATCCAGGGGCTGTGCCGTCCATTAAGGGGCTGTGCTGTCCATCCAGGAGCTGTAAATGATGGGTTAGAACTGCGCTCTGCTGTATGGGCAGATGGGATGTGAGATGTATTGTTTGTGTCGGGGTGCTGCACCTTCCTAGAAGCAGGAGTCCTGTGTAACGATATAATGGGGTAGAGGGTGCGGAGGGTGCGCTCGCCCTATGGGTGTAATGCTGGAGTAATAGTGTGTTGTGGTCTTTTGTGTTCGATGTTGTTTGTGGAGTGATGGGGTGTAGGGAGGGAAGGGGGTCTAATGGACTGGAGGTGGTGGGTGAGGAAATGAAGACAGAGGCAGAAATGGGGGCCAAAGGGTTTATTGGAAAAAAACAGTACTAATCCTGTTTGGTCCCAGGCACCCAGGTGGGGTGAGCGATCCACTTGGGGGTGTGTGTGGGTGGAGACTGGGGAGGTGAGTGGACCCTTTTAGGGGGCTCCTTTCCGTGCAGTTCAATAGACCGGCACGTTACCCCTGCAGGTCCTTTGGTCAACAGTCTTAGGATGTCTCGGGGGGAGGGGAGTGGTGGGTTGGCAGCGGGTCTGGCAGTTGTGGATGTACACCCTGGCGGCGTCCCGCGCAGGGGTATAAGTCTCGGAGTCACTTACCTACTGGTAGGATTTGTTGGTGAAAAAGGCTTGGGCTGCTGGTAGCTGGTGTTAGTTTCCTTTTGCAGATGCGGTGTTGGATGGCTGTTGCGGTGTCAGCGGTTGGAGGAAGCTCTGTGTGTGGTAGTGGCTTGCTGGTGCACTGTGGGGCTTGGTGCACCGCGTTGCTGGCGTTCTGTTCCCGCTGCCTGGTGGGTGCCTGCTGGTGTGGATCGCTTAGGGATTGCTGCTGGACGAACAGCTGTGAGTGGAGCTGGTGTTGGTTGCTCCCAGGGGGCGGTGCGTGGTCGCCTGGGTCTAGCAGGTGGAGTGGTGATCAAGAGGGGTGCGAAGGGCTTTGCTAGGTGTGATGCCCAGCGCGGCCCTGCGGGTGGTGGGTAGAGAGGGTTCTGGAAGCAGCAAGGCTCGACCGAGTTCTCCGCAGGAATGAAGAGCTCTGGTGTAAGCTGGCTGTGGTGTCAGAATGTAGGGGGTCTCCAACGCGTTTCGGCAGGGGCTCTGCCTTCTTCAAGGAGGTAAGAAGTGTGGCTATGCATGTGTGAGGTTTAAATGTGGAACTTCCGGGTTCTGTGTTTGTCAGGTGGTGGAGATGACCAATCAGGGCTAAGAGTGGGTGTGGCCCATGTATCTGATAGGTCGTGGGTGATTGTGCGAGGCTAAGCCTGTGGTTGGGTGATAACGTCACGTGGTTTTGGCAGCCAATGGTTTACTGTGCAGCTGTGGTTGTGTTAGCTGGAGCTCGTGTCTGGGTGCATATGTGGCTGCTATGGGGATTGTGACTGACTGTGAATGGTCAGCGGCGGTCATGTGGTGTCGGCAGCCAATCGTGTGCTCTGCTGGTGTGGGTGTGTATGCTGGGGCTGGTGTGCTTTAATGCATTATGCAGCTGCTATGGGGATCGAGACCGGGTGCGGTTGGTTGGAGGTGGTCACGTGGTTCTGGCAGCCAATCTTGTGCTGTGTAGGGTTTCCATATGTTTACATATGATAAGGTGACAGCTGGCTCTGGCGTGCGTTGGGCGGAGGAGGTATGCGGAGTGTCTTGTGCTGTGTGGAGGATTTAATGAGCGGGCAGGGGCATGTGGGCGAGTAGGGTGGGGGTCAAGGGCACCGGGGTGTGTAAGGCAATTATTGTGGAGGTGGGGATGTGAAACAGCATTGTCGTGGTAGTTTAGTCCCGTGGTGCAGGCGGCCAAACGTGTGTGTGTGGGGGGGTGATTATGAGGGTGATGGTTGATGGCTCGGGTGACCGCAGGGGTCCGGGGAGGTGTGGATGGGCATCTCTACGGGGATGGTGGCTAGGTGATTGGGCAGGGGGAGATGGAATAAGACTGGTGCGTGTGGCATGTGTCAAGCTGGCAGTGCTGTAGTGGACATTCCTGTTATGTGTATAATGGTGTCTAGATGATGGCCGCGTGTAGTGGGAGGGTGGGAGTAGTGGTTAGTATCGCTAACCTGTATGATGTGTGGAATGCCAGGGTTGTGTAAGTATATATGTGGTGTGGCCAAGTGGTTAAATCGACTGACACGGGGAAGTGTGTGTCAACGTGTGGCGAGGAGGAGTAAGGTTGGTGTGTTGACTAATAGGTTCTTAGTGTGTGGAATGTGTTTGGTGCAGTAGTGTGTAAATGGTCTTGTTGTGGAGAGGGGGGGTAAGGGGTGCCGTCTTGGGGTGGTGTGGTCACTATAGAGGCAGGAATGTGTGTGGGGGCTGGGATAAAATGTAGCATGAGGGGGGGTAGGGGGCAGGTGTGTGTTCATGTTACGGATCGGTGATGTGTGTCAGACAGGAGCCATAGCAACATAGAGAAGCGGGGGGCGGGGTGTGTCTTAAATGTGTGTGGCAGTGGGGTGTAATGGGTGCTTAATGTGCTGGGCGATGAGGTGAGGGGGATGGGGGTGGCTCGGATGAGGTCGTGACTAGGTGTATAAGTTATGAGGGCCGCTGTCTGTTGTGTCGGGGGGAGTCCGTTTGGGATGTGGGTGGGGGTGTTGGAATTGGTGGTGCGGGTGATATAAAGGGTATGGGGGTGGTAGTGATCAAAGTGTCAGGGTGTGTATGTGTTAGGGCAGGGTTGGTTGGGGAAGGGGATGTCAAGGTAATGGTGATGCGGGGGGTGAATGGGGATCACTGATTCTGGGTGTCAGCATTTGAAGGTGAGTATGGCTTGATGGGGCGGTAGGGGGAGGTGGTAGATGATTTAGTGGAGGGGGGGTTTGGATGGTCAGAGGGTGGAAGGTCGGATTGTCTTGACATTTTAAGAGGTTGAGTACGCGGGGTTGCGTGGGGATCGGTGTTGTTAATGTGTCAAGTATATGGTGGCCGTGTTCATTTGGAGATGACTGATTTAATCTCGTTATCGATGTTTAGTCCTTTGGGTGCTAGTGTTTTGAGGGTGAAGATCCACCGGAGATCTTCCTTGTTTAGGGTCTTGGTGTGGTCCCCTCCCCTCCAGTTTTTCTTGATGTGTTTAATGCCTGTGAATCTGATGCCTGTCGTGTTGCTATGGTGGTGTTCTTGGAAGTGTATCGGTATGCTGTGGTTGTCTGTCTGTTTCATGATGTTTCTGAGGTGTTCTTGGATCCTGGTTTTAAGTGGTCTGGTGGTTCTGCCGATGTATTGTTGGTTGCAGGGGCATTGTATAAGATATATGACGTTCATGGTGTTGCATGTTATGTGTTCCTGTATTTTGTATGTTTCTCCTGTCTGTGTTGATGTGAATGATGTGGTGGGTCTGGTGCTGCGATATTTCAAGGTGGTACAGTTGGTGCACGTACCGCAGTGGAAAAAACCTTGTGTGGGTCTAGAGTTGTCCAGGGTAGTTTGTGAATGTTGCAGGGGTGGGATGTGATTGCATACCAGTTGGTTCTGTATGTTGGGGGCTTTCCTGTAGATGACTTTTGGTTTGCTGGGTAAGATGTCGATGAGTTGTTCGTCTTGTAGTAGTAGGTACCAATGTTTGTTCACGATGCGTTTTATGCTGTTTGCATGTGTGTTGTATTGCGTGATAAATGGGATGTTGTTCTGTATATCTTGTGGTTTTTGTTTGTAGTCAAGAAGTGGCTGTCTATCTTCTTTACCTATTTGTATGAGGGTGCGTTCTAACTTGTCTGGTTTGTATGCTTTGTCCAAAAATTGTTTTTTGAGGGTGTTGGCTTGTTCCTTGTAGTCTGTGAGTCTTGTGCAGTTGCGTCTAATGCGTTTGAATTGTCCTGTGGGGATATTGTCAAGCCAGGTGGGGTGGTGACCACTGGTGGATAGGATGTAGCTGTTGACGTCCACTGGTTTTTGGTAGGTTCTGGTATGTATCTGTTGGTTTTCAATGAAGACTTCCAAGTCGAGGAAGTTGACTGATGTCTGGCTGTAGTGTGTCGTGAAATGGAGGTTTCTATCGTTATCATTGATATACTTGATGAAGTCAAGTAATGTGTTGAGGGGGCCTTTCCAGATGCAGAGGACGTCGTCGATGTACCTCGTCCATAGGACCAAGTTCGCGTCCCAGCCATGGCCCGTCCATATGTGGGAGTCTTCCCAGCTACTCATGAACAGGTTCGCATAGCTGGGCGCGAACTTCGTCCCCATGGCGGTGCCCGTCCTCTGCAGGAAAAACTCCCCATTGAACCAGAAATAGTTATGTGAAAGGATGTAGTCAATGCCTTGTAGAATGAAGGATAATTGGTCTGGTTCCAGTGAATCATCGTGTTTGAGGTGTTCGTTGATGCTGTCGAGTCCTTGTGTGTGATTGATTACAGTGTAGAGTGATGTAACATCGCTGGTGACCAGCCAGTGGTCATCACCCCATGTTATGTTGTCGAGGATTTTGAGTACATGGGTGGTGTCCTGGAGGTGTGATCATTGGCGTTTGACGTGTGGTTGCAGGAAATGGTCAATGTATTGTGAGAGGTTGCTTGATATGGAATTGATGCCGGATATGATTGGTCTGCCTGGTGGATTGGTGATGCTTTTGTGTATTTTCGGGAGATAGTAGAAAACTGGAATGATGGGGTTGGAGTTGTATATGAAGTTGTATTCGTGTTTGTTCAAGATACCTTTGTCTAGTCCGTTTTGGAGTATGTGTTTGAGTGTCATGTTAAAGTTATGTGTGGGATCTGTCCTAAGGGTCTCGTATGTGTTTGTGTCTTGTAGTATGCGTAGGGATTCTGTGATGTAATCGGTTTTGTTCAAGAGTACTATTCCCCCTCCCTTATCAGCTGGTTTAATTATGAGGTTGGTGTCAGTTTTGAGTTCTTTGAGTGCACTGCGTTCGCCTGCCGTGAGGTTAGGGTTGCGGTGTTTGATTCAGGTGTCAAGTTTGTTCATGTCTTCCATTACCATGTGTTCGAAGGTGTTGATGAAATGTCCTTTAAGATGGCTGGGGAAGAATTTGGAAGGTGGTCTTAGTGTTGTGTGCTTGAATTTGTCAGGGTTGGTTTCTGAGGTGGTTTTGTTGGATAGGAAGTACTTTTTTAAGGTTAGTTTGCAGACAAATCTGTTGATGTCTAGGTAGGTTTCGAATTTGCTAAGGTGGTTGTTGGGTGCGAACTTGAGGCCTTTGTTGAGGAGAATGATGTCTTTTGGTGTGAGGATGCGGAACCACCAGACCACTTAAAACCAGGATCCAAGAACACCTCAGAAACATCACGAAACAGACAGACAACCACAGCATTCCGATACACGAATCCAAGAACACCACCATAGCAACACGACAGGCATCAGATTCACAGGCATTAAACACATCAAGAAAAACTGGAGGGGAGGGGACCACACCAAGACCCTAAACAAGGAAGAACTCCGGTGGATCTTCACCCTCAAAACACTAGCACCCAAAGGACTAAACATCGATAATGAGATTAAATCAGTCATCTCCAAATGAACATGGCCACCATATACTTGACACATTAACAACACCGATCCCCACGCAACCCCGCGTACTCAACCTCTTAAAATGTCAAGACAATCCGACCTTCCACCCTCTGACCATCCAAACCCCCCTCCACTAAATCATCTACCACCTCCCCCTACCACCCCCATCAAGCCATACTCACCTTCAAATGCTGACACCCAGAATCAGTGATCCCCATTCACCCCCCGCATCACCGTTACCTTGACATCCCCTTCCCCAACCAACCCTGCCCTAACACATACACACCCTGACACTTTGATCACTACCACCCCCATACCCTTTATATCGCCCGCACCACCAATTCCAACACCCCCACCCACATCCCAAACGGACTCCCCCCGACACAACAGACAGCGGCCCTCATAACTTATACACCTAGTCACGACCTCATCCGAGCCACCCCCGTCCCCCTCACCTCATCGCCCAGCACATTAAGCACCCATTACACCCCACTGCCACACACATTTAAGACACACCCCGCCCCCCGCTTCTCTATGTTGCTATGGCTCCTGTCTGCCACACATCACCGATCCGTAACATGAACACACACCTGCCCCCTACCCCCCCTCACACTACATTTTATCCCAGCCCCCACACACATTCCTGCCTCTATAGTGACCACACCACCCCAAGACGGCACCCCTTACCCCCCCCTCTCCACAACAAGACCATTTACACACTACTGCACCAAACACATTCCACACACTAAGAACCTATTAGTCAACACACCAACCTTACTCCTCCTCGCCACACGTTGACACACACTTCCCCGTGTCAGTCGATTTAACCACTTGGCCACACCACATATATACTTACACAACCCTGGCATTCCACACATCATACAGGTTAGCGATACTAACCACAACTCCCACCCTCCCACTACACGCGGCCATCATCTAGACACCATTATACACATAACAGGAATGTCCACTACAGCACTGCCAGCTTGACACATGCCACACGCACCAGTCTTATTCCATCTCCCCCTGCCCAATCACCTAGCCACCATCCCCGGAGAGATGCCCATCCACACCTCCCCGGACCCCTGCGGTCACCCGAGCCATCAACCATCACCCTCATAATCACCCCCCCACACACACACGTTTGGCCACCTGCACCACGGGACTAAACTACCATGACAATGCTGTTTCACATCCCCACCTCCACAATAATTGCCTTACACACCCCGGTGCCCTTGACCCCCACCCTACTCGCCCACATGCCCCTGCCCGCTCATTAAATCCTCCACACAGCACAAAACACTCCGCATACCTCCTCCGCCCAACGCACGCCAGAGCCAGCTGTCACCTTAACATATGTAAACATATGGAAACCCTACACAGCACAAGATTGGCTGCCAGAACCACGGGACCACCTCCAACCAACCGCACCCGGTCTCGATCCCCATAGCAGCTGCATAATGCATTAAAGCACACCAGCCCCAGCATACACACCCACACCAGCAGAGCACATGATTGGCTGCCGACACCACATGACCGCCGCTGACCATTCACAGTCAGTCACAATCCCCATAGCAGCCACATATGCACCCAGACACGAGCTCCAGCTAACACAACCACAGCTGCACAGTAAACCATTGGCTGCCAAAACCACGTGACGTTATCACCCAGCCACAGGCTTAGCCTCGCACAATCACCCACGACCTATCAGATACATGGGCCACACCCACTCTTAGCCCTGATTGGTCATCTCCACCACCTGACAAACACAGAACCCGGAAGTTCCACATTTAAACCTCACACATGCATAGCCACACTTCTTACCTCCTTGAAGAAGGCAGAGCCCCTGCCGAAACGCGTTGGAGACCCCCTACATTCTGACACCACAGCCAGCTTACACCAGAGCTCTTCATTCCTGCGGAGAACTCGGTCGAGCCTTGCTGCTTCCAGAACCCTCTCTACCCACCACCCGCAGGGCCACGCTGGGCATCACACCTAGCAAAGCCCTTCGCACCCCTCTTGATCACCACTCCACCTGCTAGACCCAGGCGACCACGCACCGCCCCCTGGGAGCAACCAACACCAGCTCCACTCACAGCTGTTCATCCAGCAGCAATCCCTAAGCGATCCACACCAGCAGGCACCCACCAGGCAGCGGGAACAGAATGCCAGCAACGCGGTGCACCAAGCCCCACAGTGCACCAGCAAGCCACTACCACACACAGAGCTTCCTCCAACCGCTGACACCGCAACAGCCATCCAACACCGCATCTGCAAAAGGAAACTAACACCAGCTACCAGCAGCCCAAGCCTTTTTCACCAACAAATCCTACCGGTAGGTAAGTGACTCCGAGACTTATACCCCTGCGCGGGACGCCACCAGGGTGTACATCCACAACCGCCAGACCCGCTGCCAACCCACCACTCCCCTCCCCCCGAGACATCCTAAGACTGTTGACCAAAGGTCAGGCAGGGGTAACGTGCCGGTCTATTGAACTGCACGGAAAGGAGCCCCCTAAAAGGGTCCACTCACCTCCCCAGTCTCCACCCACACACACCCCCAAGTGGATCGCTCACCCCACCTGGGTGCCTGGGACCAAACAGGATTAGTACTGTTTTTTTCCAATAAACCCTTTGGCCCCCATTTCTGCCTCTGTCTTCATTTCCTCACCCACCACCTCCAGTCCATTAGACCCCCTTCCCTCCCTACACCCCATCACTCCACAAACAACATCGAACACAAAAGACCACAACACACTATTACTCCAGCATTACACCCATAGGGCGAGCGCACCCTCCGCACCCTCTACCCCATCCAGGAGCCGTGCTGAGTGCATCCAGGGGCTGTGCTGTCCATCCAGGGACTTTGCTTTGTCCATCCACTCCAGTGGCTGCTCCTGTGCTCAGTGCTGTGCTGTGTCCATCTGCTCCAGTGCTGCTGATGCACCTGTCCAGTGTCCATCTACTCCAGTGCTGCCTACGCACCTGTCTGGTGTCCATTTGCTCCAGTGTTAAAAAAAAAGTGAGAAAAAAGTAAAAAAAAAACACTTTTAAAAAAAGTCAGGAATAAAGTTAAAAAATAATTGTTCTTTTGTACTGTAACCCAGTGTATCCCTAACACAAGTACTGTGACGCTGCAGACCGTATCCCAGTGTATCCATACAAGTACTGTGATGCTGCAGGCCGAACCCCAGTGTATCCATACAAGAACTGTGATGCTGCAGGCCATACCCCAGTGTGTATCCCTAACACAAGTACTGTAACGCTGCAGGTCATACTCTTAGTGTGTATCCATAACACAAGTACTTAGTGTGACTTAGTGTAACTTAGTGAGTATCCATAACACAAGTATCCATAACACAAGTGTCTCAGGCCGTACTCTTAGTGTGTATCCATAATACCATAGCACAAGTCAGTGGCGTAACTACTGCCCCCGCAGCCCCCGCGGTGGCTTGGAGGCGCTGGGTAGCTTGGGGGCGACGGGGGCAGTAGTAGTAGTAACTACGGAGGGTGCAGGGGGTGCGGTCGCACCCCCTGTACCCTCCATCTGCCGGGCACCCGCTGAGTGTGTTACCAGCGGGCGCCCGGCTCCTATTCAAACCCCCGGCGGCAGCCGGAGGACGGAGCTCCCTCCGTCTTCCGGGTCCCGCAGGGCACTATGGGAGTGACGTAATGACGTCACTCCCATAGTGCCGAGGAGTGGACGCCGGGGACGGAGCTCTGGAGTGAGCTCCGTCTTCCGGGTCCCGCAGAGCACTATGGGAGTGACGTAATGACGTCACTCCCATAGTGCCGAGGAGCGGAAGCCGGGGTATGGATGGCAGCAGCACTGGAGCGGGGATAAAGGTAAGTGTTTGTGTTTTTTCTTTTGTGTGTGTGTGTTTGTTTGTGTGCGCGCGGAGGGGGGGAGCAACTACAGGCGGCTAACTACAGGGGGCTAACTACAGGCGGCTAACTACAGGCGGCTAACTACTAGAAGGGGCACTACAAGGGGCTAATTACTAGAAGGGGCACTACAGGGGGCTAACTACAGGGGGCCCTGCATAATGGGCACTACTACAGGGGGCACTACTTTAATGGGCACTACTACAGGGGGCCCTGCATAATGGGCACTACTACAGGGGGCATTGCATAAGGGGCACTACTACAGGGGGCATTGCATAAGGGGCACTACTACAGGGGACATTGCATAATGGGCACTACTACAGGGGACATTGCATAAGGGGCACTACTACAGGGGACATTGCATAATGGGCACTACTACAGGGGACATTGCAAAAGGGGCACTACTACAGGGGGCATTGCATAAGGGGCACTAGTATAGGGGGCATTGCATTTTGGGGCACAACTACAGGGGGCACTGTATAAGGGGCACTAATTTGATACACAGTTTACAGGTTATAAACTATGTTCCCAATAATCTGGTTCTACTCGGACATAAAAACTGTGCAACCTGTCTTGAGCTGAGGTAACGGACTGGCAGGAGCAGAAAGGAGGGTTGGTGAAGTAGATCTGTCAGGGTGGGATGTAATGGGCATTACTGTTTGGCATAATGTGTATTTGGCATTACTGTGTGCACAATGTGCTATTAGGGGCATTACTGTGTGGCATAATGTGTAAGGGGCTTTACTGTGTGGCATAATGTGTTGTATGTGGCATAATCTGTTGTATGTGGCATTACAGTGTGGCATAATGTGAAATAGGGGCATTACAGCATGGCATAAATTTGTTATAAGCGCTTTACTGTATGTCATTATGTGTTACATGTGGCATTATTGTGTGGGATGTGTAAGGGGCATTGCTGTGTGGCATAATGTGTTGTAAGGGGCACTCCAGTGTGGCATAATGTGTTGTAAGGGGCATTACGGTGTGGCACACTTAGTGTGTCATAATGTGTAAGGCACGTTGCTGTATCATGTAACCACACACCTTAAACGTAGTCTTTGGGTGTATTTGATCTTTGGGCGGGAGGGTGGGGGGGTGCCTGAAACTTTTTTGGCATGGGGGAGCAAAATTTATAGTTACGCCACTGGCACAAGTACTTTGACGCCTCAGGCCGTACCCTTAGTGTGTATCCATAACACCATAGCAGAAGTACTGTGACGCCTCAGGCCATACCCTTAGTGTGTATCAGCATTACTTGACACTTGTGGAGATGGCAAAAGATTAACTTATACTGGTGCGCTGAAGTTAGTATAAGTGCATTAACTTTAGTGCGTTTAAGTTTCAAATCTGTTGCAATGTTAATCTTGTATTTCTTTGCACTTGAAATCCCTACAGTACAGTATATTGTAAGTTCTCTCTCACACACAAATTTTTTTTTATCAATTTGTTGTACATATGTGGCACTGACTATGACATGGATACACATTGTGCAACCATGTCAGTGAAATCACTGTTTGGTGTGGTCGCATCTGATGCGACTAATGTTGTCTACATATACAGTGATGTGCGTCTACAGTGCTACTGTATGTATAGCTGCAATGTAACCAATTCATAATGACCATGTCATTAAGCATTATGTTTCCAAGTCAGTGAGCAGACTATGTGGTACTGCAGAGATAATTCACAGTATATAGTACATATACAATCAGGTGCATAAATATTGGGACATTGACAGAATTTTCATATTTTGGCCTCTATTCACCACCACAATGGCACTGAAATGAAACAAACAAGATGTGCTTTAACTGCAGACTTTCAGATTTAATTTGAGGGTAAGTACATCCAAATCAGGTGAACGGTGTAGGAATTACAACGGTTTCTATATGTGCCTCCCACTTTTTAAGGGGCCAAAAGTAATGGGACTATCAACTCAAAAGCTATTTCATGGACAGGTGTGGGCCATTCCCTCTTTATTTAATTATCAATTAAGCAGGTAAATGGTCTGGAGTTGATTCTAGGTCTGATATTTGCATTTGGAATCAGTTGCTGTCGACTCTCTATATGAGATCCAAAGAGTTGTCACTATCAGTGAAGCAAGCCATCATTAGGCTGAAAAATCAAAACAAACCCATCAGAGAGATAGCAAAAACATTAGGGGGGTCATTCAGACCCGGTCGTTAGCGCCGATGCGCTCGAACCGGGTCGATGGCCCCCCACAGAGCATGCACACGACGGCGCCGGCGCCGTCGTGCGCATGCGTGAGACCCGACAGCGCCAGTCGTAGCGGGTCTCGATCCAAAGGGGGCGAGCTGTCGATGTTGATTGACAGCTCGTCCCGTTTGGAAGGCGGGCCAGGGGGGTGGCAGCCCAAATGGAGGCGTTCCCATGGGAACGCCTACCATTTGGGGGAGGCCCCACTGACATCACTAGTGATGTCAGTGGAGAGCTTCCGGCTCAGACAGAGCCAGAAGCTCTCCGGGGCTTACGACAAGTGAGACCCAACCCTAGGGTCTCGTCGTAAGCCCCAATGGTCGCGATGGTCTCTGACCATTGCAACCATCACTTGAGCGGTTGTTAGAGCTGTGGGTGTTAACCCACAGCCTAACGACCGCAATAGAGGTGGCGGTCAGGATGCAAGTGGCCGCCCAGTGTCTGAGCGACCGCTTCCATCCTCCGACCTCCTCTGAATGAGGCCCTAGGTGTGGCCAAATCAACTGTTTGGAACATTCTTAAAAATAAAGAACGCACCGGAGAGCTCAGCAACACCAAAAGACCCGGAAGACCACGGAAAACAACTGTGGTGGATGACAGAATAATTATTTCCCTGGTGAAGAAAAACCCCTTCACAACAGTTGGCCAAATCAAGAACACTCTCCAGGAGGTAGGTGTATATGTATCAAAGTCAACAATCAAGAGAAGACTTCACAAGAGTGAATATAGAGGGTTCATCACAAGATGTAAACCATTGGTGAGCCACAAAAACAGGAACACCAGATTAGAGTTTGCCAAACAACATCTAAAAAAGCCATTACAGTTCTGGAACAACATCCTATGGACAGATGAGACAAAGATCAACTTGTACCAGAGTGATGGGAAGAGAAGAGAAGGAAAGGAACTGCTCATGATCCAAAACATATCACCTCATCAGTGAAACATGGTGGTGGTAGTTTCATGGTGTGGGCATGTATGGCTGCCAATGGAACTGGTTCCCTTGTATTTATTGATGATGTGACTGCTGACAAAAGCAGTAGAATGAATTCTGAAGTGTTTCCGGCAAGATTATATGCTCATATTCAGTCAAATGCTTCAGAACTCATTGGACGGTGCTTCACAGTGCAGATGGACAATGGTTGCTTTTGCAGTATGCTTCGGGTCAAAGAGTTTTTTAAGGCTAAAAAGTGGAATGTTATGCAGTGGCCAAGTCAATCCCCTGACCTGAATCCGATTGAGCATGCATTTCACTTGATGAAGACAAAACTGAAAGGAAAATGCCCCAAGAACAAGCAGGAACTGAAGACATTTGCAGTAGAGGCCTGGCAGAGCATCACCAGGGATGAAACCCAGCGTCTGGTGATGTCTATGCATTTCAGACTTCAAGCTGTAATTGCCTGCAAAGGATTTGCAACAAAGTATTAAAAAGTGAAAGTTAGATTTAGGATTGTTTAGTTTGTCCCATTACTTTTGGCCCCATAAAAAGTGGGAGGCACATATAGAAACCGTTCTAATTCCTACACCGTTCACCTGATTTGGAAGTAATTACCCTCAAATTAAATCTGAAAGTCTGCAGTTAAAGCACATCTTGTTTGTTTCATTTCAAAGCCATTGTTGTGGAAAAACAGTATATTCTGAAAATGAGGACACATCTTTGTGTATATATTTTTCACAAGATGAAAACGGCACTCCAAGATCAAGTTCAAACACCCATAGTGTTTATTTAGACATATAGCATGAGAATACAGCAACATTTTGGGCAGCTAAAAAGTACAGGTATAAATAGGCACCAGTAAATTGGCAAAAAGGCTGCCTCCAGCCATAATAAATGGTTTGAACGATCACTGCCTCACGGTGGGATAGGTACATGATCTATGGTCATGTGTCAGTGTGTCAGGGTCATCATGCAGCTTGGCAAAATGATCTGCTCCTGGCTGGTCACTCATCCCAATATTGGCAGCTTTCTTAATCGCAGAATGATGTAGAGCCTTGCAATCTACGATGGTACAATCTGTCTTTTCTATGCATGCCTAGTTGCATGGACAGAAGAGAATATATATTGCAAAGGTACTGAGGCTGTTCCTACACTATTTGATTTAGAATGGTTGTTTCAATTTAGTGTCTGAGAGCTTCACCTTTTAGCATGGATTTGCATATAGTGCATTTCACACATTTGAAACAGCCACCTGCACCCCACCTTATGACACCCGGGTGCAGCCTGCACCCCATGCAATCCCCTCATGACGCCACTATATAAATATATATATATATATATATATATATATATAAAATCTTTTTACATTACGTTATAAGATGATTGACACTGTGCCATGGTCTCTTAGGGGAAGTGACAGAGGTCGTGCCTTGCTCTGCCTTGAGGTGAGATTGATTGCTATACTAAACACTGCACATCCATCAGGTTTAAATGAGCATCTATCTTTCAATTGCTTTTTATGATTCAATCTATGATGCTTATTGTGGCCAGTCAGAATGTAATTCCATAGTTGAGCTGCATTTTATTGTTCATATAAACTAAACACAATACATTCATCAGGTTTAAATGAGCATCTATTTCTATTGCTTTTTATGATTAATGATTAATCTATGATGCTGATTGTGGATAGTCAGAATGCAATTCCCGAGTTAAGCTGCTTTCTATTGGTCATTTAATATTATCTTAATTATTTACACCAGCTCCATGACAACACGTGGGGGTGGGGAACACGTGGTGGCTGAGGTGCTGCCCAGTGACGTCATCGGTGGGGACCCGGCCCTGAAGGGAACCACGGTGTGCTGTGCACTCTTCACTAGTTTGGTGGTATTAAGCTAAAAGGTTTTATTTATTGCTTGCATTCTGACGAAAGATTACATTCTGAAACGTTGATTGTAAGCTTTGTGGTGAACAGTTCCTTCTGACAGCTTGCAAGCCCACTGAGTGCCGCTGATCAGCATTGTTATATATATAGAGGCAAACTATAGGTATTGCTGGGCCTTGTAGTGCACTAGGCATGGTAGTGACTGATGCACCGGTGGTGTTCTGTACTATAACTGTGGTGGTATAGTATACTTGCGCTCCATCTATGTGGCTCTGGGTGGCTCTAAGCTGTGAGGGTCTCCTCGGCCCATCCATCCTCATGGAACGCCAGCGAGTAAAGATGCATGGAGATGTCGTGTATGCGCAGAAGCTTGGGTCTGCCTGACTGATCTCTGGCAGGTCCTTGTGAGCACCAGCTCAGTCCTACCTGTCAGATGCAGGAGGAAGGCAGCACAGGAGTGCACTCCATCCACAATAATAAATGTTAATTTGTATTTAAAAAAATGCATGACTATGTTAGCATTAGCCAAAGCCACTGCTACCCCCATTACAGTCCCAGTATGTTGGAGGTATTAGTCCCCTTCAAATGCAAAGTAGTTTTTGAGCATGGACAGGAAGTTCAATTTGGGACCAAGATAGTCTTGGTTATTGTCCAGGAGTCGGTGTACAACCAATATTATCTGGACATGGGGTATAATTTATGTGGGTACTGTGAACAAATATTGTAATATTGATGTTGGAAGGCAAATGTTAAAAAATAGGGCAAGAAACCCTGCACTTTCTGTCTCCCCAATTTTTTCATTACCATCCTAGTGCTGGTTAGCTGTTTGGAAGGAGGGAGACTCAACGCAATTTATTACATTTTTTTATATAGTTATGCCTAGGATCTATGCAGCACTATTCACAAACTGACTCTCAGTAGCAATTCATTTTTTTAATGTTTTTTTGCTGCAGCTTTGTGGAAGGGTCAAAACCTGTTACTTCTGGATGTCTATCCTTATAATCAAGTGATAATGGGTCAGTGATTTCTGTTCTAATGGCCGATACACACTAGACAATGTCTAGTGTGTACCAACCTCGTTAGCGACAAGACCCGCCTGGGTGCTGGCATCGGCAAGTGCAAACACACTTGCCAATGCCAGCAGCAACAAAGTGACTAGCTAACGATGTCGCCTGTCGATCTGCATGCAGGTTCGATGGACGATGTCGCTGATGATGCCCGGGAGCATGATGGTTAGGTATCCAACTCACAGCAGTGTATTCTTAAATACCAGATCAATTCAATATTGCTTGGTGCAGGGACAGCTGCTATGAAAAGTAGCTCTTCTCACGATCCCTAACACTGCCAGTGAAGTAGCAGTGTCACTTACTGCTGCTGGGTCTGCCCATTGCACAAGCGTGACCGGCCGCAAGTCTGGCAGTGCGGAGGTGGTGGAGGGATTTGCCCATTGGGCACTTATGATGAATAGGCTTGTTATTTAAAACATGCGGAAACTACCATTTCCGCCTGTTTAACGGGCTTATATAGGATAATGAATAGGCCCCACATCAAATAACTAATATTTTTCTAGAAACAGCTTTTAACCTACCAATGAGAACCAAGTTGCAGGAGAAGATGTGAGTAGAGTTCTCTATGTCATGAGGATACTGTGGAATTAAATAGTGGCATTATAAGGCTATATAGGTGCATTATTGGGTAATTATCAGAATATGTAGAGCTATTATGCAAATGTATGATAGTATATAAAGCTATATAGTGACATTTTGACAGTAAATGGGGCATTATATGAGTATTTAAAGAACATATGTGTCTATAGTTTTTAACGCTACATGGTTGTATTATTGGCCTTTATGGTAGCATTTAGACAGATGCTATATGGTAGTGCCTCATCTTGAGGATCTTGGTACCATCTGTACTAATGGTTCTCAACCTCAACCCTCAAGTTTTCCCCACAGGTCATGTTTTGAGGATTTCTGTCTGTAGAAATAGGTGGGATATTTACTGACTAGTAAATAGATTAAGTCACCTGTACCTGAAATTCACAAAACATGACCTGTTGGTGGTACTTGAGGAACGGAATTGAGAAGTTCCATCTTCTCACTAACAAACTACCTTCAAACGTCCAGTTACCACCGAGTTACAACCACCCAGACACAGCTGGAAGCGTGGCTGTGATGCAAATGACTATGAAATGAATGTAGGTGATTTAAGTTGTATATGTTAAACTCATCCCTTTGGGTGGTACCCATTCTACATTAGTACATCACTACCCAATGTTTATATAGCTGTTATGCACTTGTATTCATACATGGATTCAATGATACCAGATATCAGAATCATCGGATACCCCCTCTCATTGCTCAATATCTAATTGGTGACCAATGTTGAACACAACTATTTTTGTCTGCCTTAAATACAATACAATGTATGTTTTATTGATGTACAAATACTGTACCTAATTACAAAACAGTTAACTTTAGTTTGTCAAATTATTTTTAGTTAATAACAAGGTTTCAGTGGGTGTCCTGGAGTAACATACAGTATTTAATCCAGGAAACCATCAACTTTCTGCAATTGTTATTAATAAACCTACTAATGATATTCTCATTCTCTTGCTAGGCAACTATTATTCAAATGAAAACATCTGGCAAGCCTCTCTTACCCCATCCATCTCTGGCAAGTTGTAATTTCATTTGTTGGAGCTTATTAGTTCAGAATTCTGAAACATCATTTTGGCTGTTCCTTATTAACTTTATTCTCTTTCTTCTCAAATAAATTTAAAATGCACAACTATTTGATGTCAAGCGAAGCAGAGTTAGTAAACTAATGTTACAAAATATCATATGCTGCTGGAGCATAAACCACCATTTTTATAACCTGTAAAATAAGATGCACATACAGTACTTTAATCTAAATCCAAATTCACTGTAAATAAGTGGTCATATCATGTTACTCTCTGTACTTATTTTAAAGTTTATGTATTAAAATTAAGATTTGCAGTTCTGTGCCATGCATGAACACCAAAAATATGTCCTTATTTGAATTTTGTACATGTAGACTTGTGTGCCTCTATGCCTGAAAAAACATGTTTATAGAGAGAAATTTAAGTGATCAAGGGTATCAAGATTTTGCAAGAAAGCGTGGTCTTAGTCAATGGGGGTAAAGTTGATGTGGAAGGAGAGTAAAGCTGGGTACACATTAGACGATGTGTACCCAGGACGACATAGTTCGCGACGGATCCGGTGAGGGTGCCAGCATCGGCAAGTGCATACACAGTTGAGAGTGAGAGGGAAATGGGACTGCTGCCGAACTTGGCAGAATGGCATGCTGGGACTGGATCCTCTCGGATCCAGGTCTGTCGCTAAAGCCTGCTACCCGCTAATGCCCGCACCTCCGCCAGGTCCCACCTCCAATAACGCACGCTAACTCCGCCAGGTCCCCCAGCCGCTAACGCCCACACCAGAATGTGGGCTAAAAGGCCGCCATGTTAGTGCACCCAAGTGAAGCCAATGTACACTCACTGCAGGAGGCCACCTACTGAGCATGCGCAGAGCGTTGACATTCCCTATATTTAAAATGGGGCATATTTTGGCCAATTGTTAAAAAACAAACTTTCTAATTACCTGAACCCCAAAAGGCACTACACTGGAACAAGAGCTACCTAACAAATCAAACCCCAAGTCCTAATTCGTCCTCTACCCTGAGTTATGCCTTCCCCATAATCCTCCATAGACTAAAGCAGAAAAGTGTCAGTTTTGACCAAACTGGAAGTGGAAGAAAAAAAAAATTAAATTACTCCAAATTACTGAATTTTTATATTTTTTTGCTCTCAAATTTGGCATGCAGCACCAAGCGACAATTCTACCTGTCCATGCCAAATATCAGCTCAGTATGTCCAATAGCTTTTGAGATGTAGCCCCTCAAACACCATGCCCCTATCTCAGGAATAAATAGATTCCATTTATTCAATTAGCCTTAATATAAGGGCACAACAGTATATACTATATATATATATATATATATATATATATATATATATATATATAGTAATCCATAACGGTGCGGCACTCGCAGCAATAGAAAGAATGACTTTAGAACATCATGTAGTCTTCAACATTTCAGTGCTTCTTTAATAAGCACTGTCATCAGGAGTACAAATCAAATAACACTTACCATCCTTATAAAGACATCACCCCATAGTGAATTCCGGCATCCGAGCGTGGGACCGTACCACCAGCCGGTAGTGCGGACAAGCCTGCCACATCAGTAAATAACATCATGTGACCCATCGCCATTCTGCAAAAAAACAAGGGATAACAGTAAATACAATCAATGCATACTTACCTACTTTTGAAAAAGCATTTTAGGGAGATTGTGAAAGCAACACCTATGAGTGCGGCAGTAAAGTGAACGTGTACTGCTACATCTACAGAGGCATGTCTTAAAATGTACTTACATCAAAAACAGACTGTTACTTTTCCAAAAATGTATGTAGCCATATGGATCATTGTGCCTTATAACCAATGCAGGGAAATGATACTGATGATCACATTGGAACAGGGGCATATCTATAATGGGTGCAGGGTGTGCAGTGTACACTGGCCCCCGGGTCCAGGGGGGACCCGCACCACACACTGTGCACCCATATCATCTATAATGTACCTCTCCGAGGTCTCGTGTCGGGTGTCTCAGCGCTGCTCAAAATTCCAGAAAATGGCCGCCGTGGCCATTTTTCCGGCATTTTGCGCATGCGCAGTGAAGAAATCACCAGGAAAATGGCGGCCATGCCATTTCCCCAGCAATCTGTGCATGCGCAGTAAACTCTGGGCACACTCTAGTGCCCAGAGTCCACTGATGCTGCGGTGGCCGATCAGCCAGCCACCGGGGAGAGAGTAGGGGGCCCGTGTGCATAACCCGTCCGGGGCCTCCTCCTCTCTCCCCAGTGGTCGGCAGCTAACTGACTCCCCTGCATTGGAATGTATATATGTCTGTTTTTTTTATATATATATATATATAACAGCTTCATAATTGGGTTAAGGTACAAACAGGGAGATTGCTGGGCTCTTAAGGGAGTCAGGGAGATTGCTACTATTTTAGGGATTCTCCCTGACAATCAGGGAGGGTTGACAAGTATGAATCAATGCTGGTACAACTAGTTCATTCCAAAATAGATTAGTACATTAATAATACATACATGTCTAAAACTCGCCATTAATACCCTAATTAAAGAGAAATGCAAAGTATATTGATGCATGCAATCGATCTCATGGTAAGTATAAAGCCAAGTGTGCATTCAACACAACATACATGTCTGCACTGCACTACAGCTACTATGAGATTTTGTTTGTATACCTAGTATATCATTAACCACCACTGCCGGCCCGGGGGTGTGATCCCATGCTCGGATGCCAGAATTTACTATGGGGTAATTTCTTTATAAAAATCAAGACCAGCTAGAAGGGGCCCAACAGTGGAACACATTAAAAAAAGATTGCTCCCAAGAAAAAAGCTTGATCTATAACTTTATAAGCTACCATTTAACGCCAATCGAACATAAATCTTTACAAAGAGGGCACAACAAAATTCTCTAGCTTCAGATGAGTCATTGATCTCTATAAAATGGGATGCAGCCTACACCTATGACTTTTTCGGCAAATCCATTTCTGATATAGACAATGCCACAGTGGAAAGACTCAAATCAAACTCAGTGTTTGTGCTTCAGGACTACTGTAACTGCTATCACTCCAAAATCTTCAACCAATTAAGCTGCACTGTCACCTACTTGAAATTGAATTAAGATCCAACCATGTAATTAAATGAACTGATTGACTCAACTATTCCAAACAGAGTGGATACAAAAACAATCTCACAAAAACTAAAAACTTCCAGACAGTCCCACACCCCAAAAGACCATTTATCTATACTCTACCTAAGATACACAAGAGTCTGACTAGCCTCCCTGGATGTCCATTGTCTCTTTGAATCAACCCCTGGCCCAATATATTGACTAATTCATCCAGTCTTGCATTATCAAAACCTTTGGGCATCTACATGCAGGGCTTAAAGTGGTCCAGGGGAGGTGGTGGAACTCATCTGCCCCACCACCTACTTCCCCCACCAAACACACACACGCAAAGCAAAGCTACTCTGAGAGGCCAGAAAAACTGTGAAAACTGTTCTGTACACACACACACACACACACACACACACTGTTGTGTATAGGAAACATTAAAATGGAATGGGGGGCTGTGGGCAACCTAGGCCCCCAGAATCTTTGGGGCTTTACAGTGTCAAATAAATTTTAGATGCATTTTTTAGCACTCCTGATCAGCTAAGTCTACAATGTTAGGTCATTTAAAACGAAAGAAACTGTTCTATATCATCAGTGTAAGTCTTCATTATTTTTCTGTCGCTCCTCTGAGTTTTTTTATGGGGTCCCCACAAACAAATCTATGTCACTTGGGTTCCCCATGTTTTTTTGCAACCAATAAGTATCGCCTTTGCTTTCTCTGCTTCCTCTTCAGAGGGACCACTGAAGAAGTTGAGCCTCCCTAGGCAGACAGTGTCTTGAGCCTGTATTCAATATGCATTTAAAAGAACACGTGGTACGGTAGCCACCGGTTTGGGTAGGAATAATATTTCATCTTCATACAAGATAATACATAGTAATGTACAGACGATTTACATTAGAACAATCCCGCATCATTATTTAGAGGACCTGTAATATTAATTATCCAATAACTATTGGTTCTATATCCTTATATCATATATCACATATTTTTAGACTTATCGTCTTTATAGTGCAGATATGGATAAATGGTGCTACCCTGATGCTGTGAGTCTTAAGCTGGTTACAATACTGACAGATATATCTGTCTAATCTGTCTGGTGGGAAGGAAAATCTGGTAATGTATGGGAGCAAATACCAATAGAAATTTGCTCCAAAACCCTGGAAGACAGATCAGATTTTCCTTTCCACCAGACAGATTGGACAAATATATCTGTCAGTGTGTACGCAGCTTTAGACTAGGGGTGTGCACCGGCCACTTTTCGTGTTTTGTGTTTTGGTTTTGGATCTGGATCTTTCTTCGTGTTTTGGATCTGGATTGGTTTTGCCAAAACCACCCTTCCGTGTTTTGGGTTCTGGGTTTTGTGTTTTGGATCTGTATTTTTTTGAAAAAAAGCATAAAAACAGCTAAAATCACAGAATTTGTAGGTTTTTCTGCTCCTATGCTATTATTAACCTCAATAACCTTAATTTCCACTCATTTCCAGTCTATTCTGAACACCTCACACCTCACAATAGTGTTTCAATGTCCAAAAGGTTGCACCGAGGTAGCTGGATGACTATGCTAAGCGACACGAGTGGGCGGCACAAGCACGTGACCCATCTAGGCGTGAAACTGCAGTGGCAGACAGGATGGCAGTTTGAAAAACTAGGCCCCAAACTGTACATAATGCAAAGAAAAAAAAGAGGTGCAAGATGGAATTGTCCTTGGGCCCTCCCACCCACCCTTATGTTGTATAAACAGGACATGCACACTTTAACAAACCAATCATTTCAGCGCCAGGGTCTGCCACACAACTGTGGCTGAAATGATTGGTTCGTTTGGGCCCCCACAAAACAAGCTGGCAATTAATCTGTCCCTGCACAAACTGGCTCTACGGAGGCAAGATGTCATCCTCATCCTCCTCATCCACCGATTCCTCACCCTCTTCAGTGTGTACATCCTCATCCTCACAGAGTATTAATTCGTCCCCGCTGGAACCACAGGTCCCTCTGTACGTTCTGGAGGCTGGTCTCCCTGGAAGAGTTGATAATTCATTTTATGAACATCATCTTCTCCACATTTTGTGGAAGCAACCTCCTACGCCTTTCGCTGACAAGGTTCCCGGCTGCACTAAACACTCTTTCGGAGTACACACTGGAGGGGGGGCAACTCAGGTAAAAAAGAGCCAGTTTGTACAGGGGCCTCCAAATTGCTTCTTTTTCCTGCCAGTACAGGTACGGACTGTCTGACATGCCTACTTGGATGCTGTCACCGATGTAATCCTTTAACAGACAGACGCACGCTTGTCGCTGCTGCTTTGAGGATGCAAGTGTGGCTACAGCCCACACAATTCACAAAGACAGAAAAAAAAAAAGAATATTTTTATTGTTTGTGGAGCGCACTTTGAGGGTTACACCACCCTTTAACAGACAGATGCACGCTTGTTGCTGCTGCTTTGAGGATGCAAGTGCGGCTACAGCCCACACAATTCACAAAGACCGAAAAAAAAAGAACAATATTTTAATTGTTTGTGTAGCACACTTTGAGGGTGTCACCACCCTTTAACAGACAGATGCACGCTTGTCGCTGCTGCTTTAAGGATGCAGGTGCGGCTACAGCCCACACATTTCACAAAGACTGAAAAAAAAAGAACAATATTTTAATTGTTTGTGTAGCACACTTTGAGGGTGTCACCACCCTTTAACAGACAGACGCATGCTTGTCACTGCTGCTTTAAGGATGCAGATGCGGCTACAGCCCACACAATTCACAAAGACAGAAAAAAAGAAGAAGAATATTTTTATTGTTTGTGTAGCACACTTTGATGGTGTCACCACCCTTTAACAGACAGACGCACGCTTGTCGCTGCTGCTTTAAGGATGCATGTGCGGCTACAGCCCACACATTTCACAAAGACCGAAAAAAAAGAACAATATTTTAATTGTTTGTGTAGCACACTTTGAGGGTGTCACCACCCTTTAACAGACAGATGCACGCTTGTCGCTGCTGCTTTAAGGATGCAGGTGCGGCTACAGCCCACACATTTCACAAAGACTGAAAAAAAAAGAACAATGGCCCTCATTCAGAGCCGTACGCTCTGAGCAGAGCGCACGCTCTGAATGAGAGCCGGGCTCCATTTTCATGGAGCGTCCTCCTGGACGCTCATATAGCTGTGGGTCACCACCCACAGGCTATACGAGCGTGCTTTGTGATGGCCGCGATGGTCGAGACCATTGCAACCATCGAAATTGCGAGCCGGAGCCTGCGGTTGAGGTTTTCAACCGCAAGCTCCGGAGTGATTTTGGCTCTATCAGAGCCAAAATCACTCCCACTGACATCACTAGTGATGTCAGTGGGCCGGCTTCTGACGGGAGGTGTTCCCGTGGGAACGCCCCCTCAGGGAGGCACGCCCCCGGCACGCCCACCAAAGGGGGCGTGCTGTCAATCAACATTGACAGCACGCCCCCTTTGATCGGACACAACGAGCGAAGGACTTTCCTTCGCTCGTCACGTCTGGCGCATGCGCACGACGGAGCTCCCTCCGTCGTGCGCATGCTCAGTGCATAACATCGACCCACTTGCGAGCGGACAGCCGCTCGCGAGTGGGTCTGAATCAGGCCCAATATTTTAATTGTTTGTGTAGCACACTTTGAGGGTGTCACCACCCTTTAACAGACAGACGCACGCTTGTCGCTGCTGCTTTGAGGACAGTATCATATGCAGTGACAGTAGACTTGTCAGAAATTGTTGGCACGTCCTTCAGTCCAGACCAGATGTCCAAACCAGCCCTTGACTTATGACACAGGTGCACGCTTGGCGCTGCTACTATATTGATGCACGTGCGGCTACATCGCACACAAGTCACAAACAGATTAAAAAAATAGTTTTTTATTTTTTGGAGCACTTTGAGAGTTACACCACCCTTTAACAGACAGACGCACACTTGTCGCTGCTGCTTTGAGGATGCAAGTGCGGCTACAGCCCACACAATTCACAAAGACAGAAAAAAAAGAACAATATTTTAATTGTTTGTGTAGCACACTTTGAGGGTGTCACCACCCTTTAACAGACAGACGCACGCTTGTCGCTGCTGCTTTGAGGACAGTATCATATGCAGTGACAGTAGACTTGTCAGAAATTGTTGGCACGTCCTTCAGTCCGGACCAGATGTCCAAACCAGCCCTTGACTTATGACACAGGCGCACGCTTGGCGCTGCTACTATATTGATGCACGTGCGGCTACATCGCACACAAGTCACAAACACATTAAAAAAATAGTTTTTTATTTTTTAGAGCACTTTGAGGGTTACACCACCCTTTAAAAGGACAGACGCACGCTTGTCGCTGCTGCTTTGAGGATGCAAGTGCGGCTACAGCCCACACAATTCACAAAGACAGAAAAAAAAGAACAATATTTTTATTGTTTGTGTAGCACACTTTGAGGGTGTTACCACCCTTTAACAGACAGATGCACACTTGTCGCTGCTGCTTTGAGGATGCAAGTGTGGCTACAGCCCACACAATTCACAAAGACAGAAAAAAAAAGAACAATATTTTTATTGTTTGTGTAGCACACTTTGAGGGTGTCACCATCCTTTAACAGACAGACGCACGCTTGTCGCTGCTGCTTTAAGGAAGCAGGTGCGGCTACAGCCCACACATTTCACAAAGACAGAAAAAAAAGAACAATATTTTTATTGTTTGTGTAGCACACTTTGAGGGTGTCACCACCCTTTAACAGACAGACGCACGCTTGTTGCTGCTGCTTTGAGGATGCAGGTGGAATCTAGACGGGATTTGGAACCGGGGAGACACTACCTCCATCAATTGTCTAAATCCCACTGCACTAATGGCGGATAACGGACGCACGTCTAACACTAACATAGCAGTCAAGGCCTTAGTTATACATTTTGCTTCAGGATGACTGCTGTCGTACTTCATCCTCATCGCTAGGGACTGTTGGAGGGTCAATTGTTTAGTAAAAGTAGTGATGTTCCTACTTCCTCTCTGGGATGATGAACAACTCCCAGCAGCAGCAATAGCACTAGGAGGAAGTGGTTCTTGATCTTTCCCTATTTTATTTTTATCAGAGAAAGTTTGGTCCTCCATTTATGTTATATTGATATATACGTGCGGCTAAAGTGCACACAAACACAGAAAATATTTTTTTATTTTTGCAGGAGAGTAGTGCACTTTGTGGGTTACACCACCCTTTAAGAAATGAGCCAGCCGGCTCTTTACTTATGGGACACAGGCGCACGCTTGGCGCTACTTTGTTGATGCACGTGCGGCTACTGCGCACACAATTCACAAACACAGAAAATAATTTTTTTTTTGGTTTGGACTGGAGTGTACTTTGGGGGTTACAGCACCCTTTAACTGTCAAGCCAGCCGGCCCTTTACTTATGACACAGGCGCACGCTTGGCACTACTTTGTTGATGCACGTGCGGCTACTGCGCACACAATTCACAAACACAGAAAATAATTTTTTTTTGGTTTGGACTGGAGTGTACTTTTGGGGTTACAACACCCTTTAACGGTCAAGCCAGCAAGCCCTTTACTTATGACACAGGCGCATGCTTGGCACTACTTTGTTGATGCACGTGCGGCTACTGCGCACACAATTCACAAACACAGAAAATAATTTTTTTTTTGGTTTGGACTGGAGTGTACTTTGGGGGTTACAGCACCCTTTAACTGTCAAGCCAGCCGGCCCTTTACTTATGACACAGGCGTACGCTTGGCACAACTTTGTTGATGCACGTGCGGCTACTGCGCACACAATTCACAAACACAGAAAATATTTTTTTTTTTGGTTTGGACTGGAGTGTACTTTTGGGGTTACAACACCCTTTAACGGTCAAGCCAGCAAGCCCTTTACTTATGACACAGGCGCATGCTTGGCACTACTTTGTTGATGCACGTGCGGCTACTGCGCACACAATTCACAAACACAGAAAATATTTTTTTTTTTTGGTTTGGAGTGTACTTTGGGGGTTACAGCACCCTTTAACGGTCAAGCCAGCTGGCCCTTTACTTATGACACAGGCGCACGCTTGGCACTACTTTGTTGATGCACGTGCGGCTACTGCGCACACAATTCACAAACACAGAAAATATATTATATTATTTCTGAAATCCGAACCCCCCCGAGCCCCCCCGATCCGAGGTCGATCCGAGTCAGGCTCAACTTTTCCCGCCTGACTCGGATCTGAAATCAAGGCAAAACGTCATCATCCCGCCTTCCAGGTCTTGCGGGTTTTGGATTCTATATAAGGTACCCGCGCCGGTGCCATTTTCTCACTCGGCTGTGGACAGTGAAGAGGGGGGGTGGGAGTTAGGGCTGGCTGGGCTGTGTAGTGTAGTGTAGTGTTGTGCTGTGCTGTGCTGTGCTGCTGTTGTCCATAGGGGCTGTGTCCACTCCTCCAAAGTCCATAGGGGCTGGCTGTGTTGTGCTGTGCTGCTGTTGTCCATAGGGGCTGTGTCCACTCCTCCAAAGTCCATAGGGGCTGGCTGTGTTGTGCTGTGCTGCTGTTGTCCATAGGGGCTGTGTCCACTCCTCCAAAGTCCATAGGGGCTGGCTGTGTTGTGCTGTGCTGCTGTTGTGCATAGGGGCTGTGTCCACTCCTCCAAAGTCCATAGGGGCTGGCTGGACTGTGTTGTGCAGTCAGATGTCCATAGGGGCTGTGTCCACTCCAAAGTCCTGTGCGGTGTCCCAGTCCTAAAGGGGTGCTGTAGTGTTGTCCAGGGGGTGCTCTGTCCATCAGGGGTGCTTCCCCCAAGTGCAAAAAAATATATATTTTTTTTCTGTGTTTGTGAATTGTGTGCGCAGTAGCCGCACGTGCATAAACAAGGTAGTGCCAAGCGTGCGCCTGTGTCCCATAAGTAAAGGGCCGTCTGGCTTGTCTGTTAAAGGGTGCTGTAACCCCCAAAGGGTACTCCAAACAAAATAAAAAAATATTTTCTGTGTTTGTGAATTGAGGGCCTGATTCAGACCCACTCGCAAGCGGCTGTCCGCTCGCAAGTGGGTCGATGTTGTGCACTGCGCATGCGCACGACGGCGGGAGCTCCGTCGTGCGCATGCGCCAGACGCAACGAGCAAAGGAAAGTCCTTCGCTCGTTGTGTCTGATCAAAGGGGGCGTGCTGTCGATGTTGATTGACAGCACGCCCCCTTTGGTGGGCGTGCCGGGGGCATGCCTCCCTGGTGACCCACAGCTATACGAGCGTCCAGGAGGACGCTCCAGAATTATGGAGGGCGGCTCTCATTCAGAGCGTGCGCTCTGCTCAGAGCGTACGGCTCTGAATGAGGGCCTGTGTTCGCAGTAGCCGCACGTGCATCAACAAAGTAGCGCCAAGCGTGCGCCTGTCATTGGTAAAGGGCCGGCTGGCTTGACCGTTATAGGGTGCTGTAACCCCCAAAGTGCACTCCAAATAAAATAAAAAAATATTTTCTGTGTTTGTGAATTGTGTGCACTGTGGCTGCACGTGCATCAACAAAGTAGCAGCGCCAAGCGTGCGTCTGTCTGTTAAAGGGTGGTGTAACCCCCAAAGTGCGCTCCACAAAGAATAAAAAATTCTTTTTTTTCTGTCTTTGTGAATTGTGTGGGCTGTAGCTGCACATCCATCAACAAAGGAGCTGTGCCAAGCATGCGCCTGTGTCCCATAAGTAAAGAGCCGGCTGGCTCATTTCTTAAAGGGTGGTGTAACCCACAAAGTGCACTAGTCTCCAACAAAAATGAAAAAAATATTTTCTGTGTTTGTGTGCGCCTTAGCCGCACATATATATCAATATAACACAAATGGAGGACCAAACTTTGGGCCTGATTCAGAGCCGGATGCTCTGACCAGAGCGCTCGCTCTGAATCAGGGCCCTCCTACCTCAACTTGGAGCGGCCTCTTGGATGCTCACATAGCTGTGGGTTACCACCCACAGCTTATGCGAGTGTCCATGTTGATGGTCGCGATGGTCAAGACCATCGCGACCATCGGGCTTGCGACGAGACCCTGCGGTAGGGTCTCGTGGCCGCAAGCCCTGGAGTGATTTTGGCTCTATCAGAGCCAAAATCACTCCCACTGACATCATTAGTGATGTCAGTGGGGCCGGACCCAGACGGTAGGCGTTCCCATGGGAATGCCTCCGTCTGGCAGCCACGCCCCCGGCACACCCACCAAAGGGGGCGTGCTGTCAGTCACCATCGACAGCACGCCCCCTTTGGTGCGAGATCCGGAGCGACAGCTTGGCTGTCGCTATGCGGGTGTCGCGCATGCGCACGATGGAGCTCCCTACATCGTGCGCATGTGCATTAGGGCACAATCGACCCACTTGCGAGCATCCTGCGCTTGTGAGCGGGTCTGAATTAGGCCCTTTCTCCGATAAAAATAAAATAGGGAAAGATCAAGAACCACTTCCTCCTAGTGCTGAAGCTGCTGCCACTATTCATGACATAGACGATAACATGCCATCAACGTCGTCTGCCAAGGCCGATGCCCAATGTCATAGTAGAGGGCACATACATTCCCAAATGACAAAGTTCAGGAAAATGACCTTGAAAAAAACATTTAAATCATCTGAAGAGAAACGTAAACTTGCCAATATGCTATTTACGACATGGAGTGGCAAGGAACGGCTAAGGTCTTTCCCTATGTTCATGACAAGTGGTTCAGCTTCACATGACGATGGAAGCCCTCCTCCTGCTAAAAAAATCAAAAGAGTTAAGCTGGCAAAAGCACAGCGAAGAACTGTGCATTCTAAGAAGATATCACAAATCCCCAAGGAAAGTCCAAGTGTGGTGGCGGTTGCGATGCCTGACCTTCCCAGCACTGGACGGGAAGAGGTGGCTCTTTCCACCATTTGCACGCCCCCTGCAAGTGCTGAAAGGAGCACCCACAGTCCACTTGCTGATATGCAAATTGAAGATGTCACTGTTGAATTACAACAGAATGAGGATACTGGTGTAGCTGGCGCTGAGGAGGAAGTTGGTGAGGAGGATTCTGATGGTGATGTGGTTTGTTTAAATCAGGCTCTGGGGGAGACAGTTGTTGTCCGTGGGATGAAAAAGCCCTTCACGGTCATGCCTGGGCAGAAGACCAAACATTCCTCCTCCTTGGTCTGGCAATATTTCTATCCAAATCCGGACAACAACTGTCTTGCCATATGTACCATATGTAAAGGTGAAATAAGTAGGGGTAGGGACGTTAACCACCTAGGAACATCCTCCCTTATACGGCACCTGCAGCGCGTTCATAAAAAGTTACTGTCAAGTTCAGAAACTTTGACTAAGACCGTAAGCAGTCCAGGGACAACTAAATCCCGTTGTCCTGTTGTATCCAAGCACCTGCAAACCACACCGTCAACTCCCTCCTCGTCAATTTCCTCCTTAGTCAGGATCGGAAATAGTCCTGCAGGCCATGTCACTGGCATGACTGACTCTCCTATCCAGGATTCCTCCGGAGGATCCTGCATTGACATGCCTCCTGCTGCCGCTGCTGCTGTTGCTGCTGCTGGGAGTTGTTCATCATCCCAGAGAGGAAGTAGGAACACCACTACTTTTACTAAACAATTGACCCTCCAAGAGCCCTTAGCGAGGAGGATGAAGTACGACAGCAGTCATCCTGAAGCAAAACGTATAACTGAGGCCTTGACTGCTATGTTGGTGTTAGACATGCGTCCGTTATCCGCCATTAGTGCAGTGGGATTTAGACAATTGATGGAGGTAGTGTGTCTCCGGTTCCAAATCCCGTCTAGATTCCACTTCACTAGGCAGGCGATACCGAGACTGTACAGAAACGTCAGAAAAAGTGTCCTCAGTGTCCTGAAAAATGCGGTTGTACCCCATGTTCACTTAAACATGGACATGTGGACAAGTGGAACAGGGCAGACTAAGGACTATATGACTGTGACAGCCCACTGGGTAGATGTATCACCTTATGCAGCAACAACTGCAGCGTCACTAGTAGCAGCATCTCAGAAATGCCAGCTCGTTCCAAGGCAGGCTACGCTGTTTATCACCGGTTCCAGTAAGAGGCACACCACCGACAATCTCTTAGAGAAAATGAGGGAAATCATCGCCCAGTGGTTTACCCCACTTAGACTCTCCTGGGGATTTGTGATATCTGACAATGCCACCAATATTGTGCGGGCATTACATCTGGGCAAATCCTAGCATGTCCCATGTTTTGCTCACACAATAAACTTGGTGGTGCAGAATTTTCTGAAAAGCGACAGGGGCGTGCAGGAGATGCTTTGGGTGGCCTGAAAAATTTCTGGCCACTTTCGCCATTCAGCGACTGCGTGCCGAAGACTGGAGCACCAGCAAACACTCTTGAACCTGCCCCGCCATCACCTGAAGCAAGAGGTTGTGACGCGGTGGAACTCAACCCTCTATACGCTTCAGGGGATGGAGGAGCAGCAAAAGGCCATTCAAGCCTATACATCCACCTATGACATAGGCAAAGGAGGGGGTATGCACCTGACTCAAGCGCAGTGGAGAATGATTTCCGTGTTGTGCAAGGTTCTCCAGCCCTTCGAACTTGCCACACGTGAAGACAGTTCAGACACTGCCAGCTTGAGTCAGGTCATTCCCCTCATCAGGCTTTTGCAGAAGCAGCTGGAGAAAGTGAAGGAGGGACTTGTGGATGAAGCCCTTCATTCGGTTTGCCAGGATTCCATGGTGGTCAATCTGTTGAAATCAGACCACTACATTTTGGCCACCGTGCTCGATCCTAGGTTTAAAGCCTATGTGGTGTCTCTCTTTCCGGCCGACACAAGCCTGCAGAGGTGCAAAGACCTGCTGGTGAAAACACTGTCAGCTGAAGCGGAATATGACACGTCAACAGCTTCTTCTTCATTTTCTCCCGCAAATGGGGCTGCCAGGAAAAAACTTAGGTATCCTATGCAATCCGCTGGCAGTGATGCAGGGCAGACAGGACCAAGTTTGGACATCTGGTCCGGACTGAAGGACCTGGCAACAATTTCTGACATGTCTACTGTCACTGATTATGATACTGTCACCATTGACAGAATGGTGGAGGATTACATCGGTGACAGCATCCAAGTAGGCATGTCAGACAGTCCGTACCTGTACTGGCAGGAAAAAGAGGCAATTTGGAGGCCCCTGTACAAACTGGCTCTATTTTACCTGAGTTGCCCTCCCTCCAGTGTGTACTCTGAAAGAGTGTTTAGTGCAGCCGGGAACCTTGTCAGCGAAAGGCGTAGGAGGTTGCTTCCACAAAATGTGGAGAAGATGATGTTCATAAAAATGAATTATCAACTCTTCCAGGGAGACCAGCCTCCAGAACGTACAGAGGGACCTGTGGTGGTGGATTCCAGCGGGGACGAGTTAATAGGCTGTGAGGATGAGGATGTCCACAACACTGAAGAGGGTGAGGAATCGGTAGATGAGGAGGATGAGGACAACATCTTGCCTCCGTAGAGCCAGTTTGTGCAGGGACAGATTAATTGCCAGCTTGTTTTGTGGGGCACCCAAACGAACCAATCATTTCAGCCACAGTCGTGTGGCAGACCCTGGCGCTGAAATGATTGGTTTGTTAAAGTGTGCATGTCCTGTTTATACAACATAAGGGTGGGTGGGAGGGCCCAAGGACAATTCCATCTTGCACCTCCTTTTTTCTTTGCATTATGTACTGTTTGGGGCCTAGTTTTTCAAACTGCCATCCTGTCTGTCACTGCAGTGTCACTCCTAGATGAACCATGTGTTTGTGCCGCCCACTCGTATCGCTTAGCATAGTCATCCAGCTACCTCGGTGCAAGATTTTGGACATAAAAACACTATTGTGAGGTGTGAGGTGTTCAGAATAGACTGGAAATGAGTGGAAATTAAGGTTATTGAGGTTAATAATAGCATAGGAGCAGAAAAACCCACAACTTCTGTGATTTTAGCTGTTTTTATGCTTTTTTAAAAAAAAATACAGATCCAAAACACAAAACCCAGAACCCAAAACACGGAAGGGTGGTTTTGGCAAAACCAATCCAGATCCAAAACACGAAGAAAGATCCAGATCCAAAACCAAAACACAAAACACGAAAAGTGGCCGGTGCACACCGCTATTAATTATATGATCCTGTTCACCTCCTTCCATATAAATGCTATATTGCTAATTTTTTTCAAATGAGGTTGTGCTAATTATAATTATTCCATAGACATTTTAAGCAAAGTTTGAAAAGTGTTAAACTTAACCAAATATAATACGGGATATCCTGTCCCTAAAGTTTTAAACTCCAGCTGTAGGCATATGAATTATTTATATTTGCTGTTTGTGTGCCATGTGTCCATACATAGTTTTTTTTATTAATGATCTCACAAGACAGATATATTGTAGGCAGATTATTATGTCCACAATAGGATTTTTATGTGGATCAGAGAACCTAGTCTATGTGCACATGCCGTATAGCTGACTGGCACATAAACAATGTCCCAGCACAGTAGTTACGTTACGTTATGTATGATAACATGAGGTAGGCAAGACCAGCTCAATGAATTGGCAAAAGGGAAAGCTGTCTGGCATGTAAAAATGGCTTGGTATAACAGCTCTAATAATGAACATGCTCAGTTTCTTTCTTGGATCTCAGAACTTAGGAAATATAAAGGTAAAAGTATGTGTTCCAGCTGAATGACCAGAGTAGGAATGATTAGCATGCTATGGAATTCATTGGCTTGTTTACACCAGGATGAATAAATTATTATTTAGACCTATACATAATGCACATTAGGGCAAATAGATCAGAGTTGTACCCTGGTACTCCCATTGCCATTGCAGGACCGGTGATGCCCCTTCTTGTAAAGGATTCATTATTCAGCAAATATAAAAACTTGGTAATGGGTCACAAATTACATCTTTGGGTGGAAAAAACAACTTGTTCAGGTATTGGCCAACATTCTAATGTAAAAATAGTCATTTCTTAACCACTCCAAGAATAACAATGATTGTTTTACTGACTGGAATACAATAACCACTGACAAAGCGTCACTTATTAACTCCTCCCAACAAAAAAAGGCAATGTCCTTCTTATAGAGTATAGTATACTATGACATTTAATCATCAGAGCAGTAACTAGACTTTTTGTTGCCCTGTGCCAGAAAGAGCATTGGCGCTCCCCCTCATTTTTCAAAGGGACATAATGCACGAAAAAAAGGGGAATGGCCTCATGGGGAAGGGCCAGGGAGGGGATAGGGGAGGCCAGGAGATGCTGGGGATGAAATAAGAGGAAGCTACAAGCGAGAATGATAATAAACAGAAATTTTACAGCCCTGTGCGATGGCACCAGCCTCACTACCCTAGCTACGGCCCTGTTAATCATCATTCAATTTGTTATGGCAGAGGGGAAATCTAGCACTTTAAATTAGTGTTCTTTTCCAGAACCATGGGAAAGCTCCCATATCCATTCTACTGTGGGATTATGCCCCTCATAAGGCCTATCAGGTCCATTATGTAATAAGTTACTAGGTAGTAGTGTTTGGTGTTCATACACCTACTAGACTGTTGTAGAACTACAGTATACACCTGGCTCCAGATTCCATTTTGGCCTATGCATACACTGCCTACTGTAGCATAGCTGTAATGCCAGTGACATAATTATTCATTCTTGAAACATATGATCTTCTCAGATGTAGTTTTTTTGACGTATTGTGTTTTCAAAGGATAACATGCTGAAGACGTTAGTAGTACTGAGTGCTTTTGAATTACTATTGTCGTAGTTTCCTTTTAGGAAACACATGGGTGTTAGCTTAGATGGCTTCCTGAAGAGTAACATAAACCAAGGCTAAACGATAGTCATCTTTTAATTAAAAAACAGCATGAGAAAACAAAGAACGTGCTTTAACCTTGCTGCTCCGTGTTGTTGGCTTCTGAATAATCCATTCTCTAGCACATAATGGAAAATAATGGTTCTCTGCATTGAGTTTTTGGCCCACATTTAAAAGTCTTTGTCTGTTTAATAGGAAATATTTGTATTCCATCCATTAGACTGAGAAACAAATGGGTTTTCAATGGGGACATATCTCATGATATACTTGAACTTCAGAAGACTTGGCCAAGAGCTTATGTAAACTGTTTAGAATTCTAGCTGTTTTACATGCATATCTGTGACTGTAGTAAAGCTCAGGGCTATCTCTATAACGCATAAGGCAAAAGCTAAACATGAGGCCCCACAGTACATAAAACTAAAATAGACGTGTATAGGGAGCATGTGTGTGTATCTGTGCACTACTAAATTACACGTCATTCCATTTTTTATCTGTGCCAGTTTTCTAAAGTGTACTTTTTATTATATTTCTCCAAATTCACCTAAAATCCAAATAAAATTAAATAATATGAGAATAATATTATAAAAAGAAAATATGTCACTAAGGACCTGATGCAGAGATGAAAGCTATGCCGGTGTTTGCACAGTTGGCCAATAGTATTCGTACTGCGTAAGCGTCTGTATCGCACTGCGCATGTGTTGCAATGGTTTATGGGAGGTAACAGGGGGTTGACTAGTCAAACGCTGGCATGTCGCAAGTGTTCTGTGGGCGTGTCGTAGTCAGCAGCTGCATCTTTAGTTCCAAAGGACATTCTGAGCCGCCAAAGGGTTGCTCCGAAGTCCGATGGTGCAACTGATGTGCGACCGATGGTGCATCTTGTATGCAAGCATCCACCTCTGAGTCAGGTCCTAAATTGTTGAGGATGGTGAATTTATATGACAATGCACTCCTCACTGTAACATATGAGAATATCAGAAGTAGCAGAGAAGTTCTGTGGCCACATTAAAACACAAGGCTACAAGCAGAGGGCTTTTATATCATACTTCTCTACTCTTCCACCAATTTATGGGGACTCCTGTGTTTCTGGGAGTTTTTTCCAGACTCCTGGGAAGGCAGCACATATACCAGTATCATATACAAAAAACAGAGTTGCAGATGCACTATGCGATCATTACTGTATACATTTAAATTTATAAAATAGAATTTCAGAGGTAGTTTGCATATCAATGGCCACTGATACGGGCCTGCCCACCAGCGTCAAGGTCACCTCATTGAGCAGGTCCCTAACACTCTGGGGTTCACATCTGGGACGCAGGGCACCCCAAAAGTCAGCTCAGCCAAAGACCTCCCCAGGGCATCACACGAAAAAAAGGGTGACAGTGAAGTGTTAAAGTATCAGGTGTGTAAAGTAATTAACAAGTGTTATAATAATGATAAGGGTAGAATGTGTGTGAAAAAAGACATAAGTATTAAACAAACATGAAAGTGATATACAAAGTGACTATATGTATTAAATGGTGATGCCCTGGAGAGGTCCAGCCAGAACAGCTCAGGGGGCCCCACACCCAAACGCTCACCCCAAATAAACTGATACTAACAATAACAAACTTTTGGGGTGCCCTGCGTCCCAGATGTGAACCCCAGAGTGTTAGGGAGCTGCTCAATGAGGTGACCTTGACGCTGCTGGGCAGGCCCGTATCAGTGGCCATTGATATGCAAACTACCTCTGAAATTCTATATTATAAATTTAAATGTATACAGTAATGATCGCATAGTGCATCTGCAACTCTGTTTTTTGAATATGTCACTTTGAAATCTCAGCATGATGGCACCTTTCATTACTATTAGGGTGTGCAGTCTAGAGCCCCTCCATATACCAGTATCCCAATCACTTTCCTATTGAAGTGGTGGGGTAAGGGATTTCTAACACAATTTGTGCAAAATCGTGTGAATATAGCTCTGCCCCCAGCTCCATAATGCCATGGATGGTGGCACTAAGCAGCACAGGTCAGGCCATGGTGATAAATATGTTTTATTCAAGTCCCATAACTGCAAGTTGACATCTCAGATCAAATATTTTACAGTAGGGATTGTGTGACTGCCATAATAAAAGAAACATATACTTTCCTTCAGTTATAAGAAATCAACTTATACAGTCAGCAGTAAGCTGTTTCCACAGAAGGGATACCCCCATCTCAATGCAAGAAAATTATATAAGCTAGTAATCTTGTTATATAATGTCCTGGGGACAAAGGAAGATTATGAAATTGCCATAACTTTTGCTATTCAGTTAGTGTAAGCAAAGTGTTAGCTTGTTAGTGTTAGCAAATAGGCTGTGTTATGCTGGACATAAGTTTGTTTTTTTGCACAATCTGTTTTTATTAAGATGAAAAGCAGCATGATATACATATGGCCATAAGTGGCCCAGGCAGGACATAACATAGATGAATTATAGAGCAATACAAAAAGTAACATCTAAAGATGGTGCAATCACACAATTATGAAAAAGTCCCGTGATGGTAATATAAATCATTGCTGAACGAATAACATGTAAACATAAAACAGTAATAAAAAGAAGTAGAATAGAGTAGGAAGATAAGAAAAAGATGGGAGAAGAAAGAGGGTGAAAGAATTGAGGAAGTCACTTGTGCATAGTCCGTAGTTTATTTGAAGCTTTAGCAGACATACCAAGTGGCAGCAAAATCAGAAGAGGGTAATCTCGAGGAGGATGTGAGGTCCTCCATGAGAATGTAGAGGTCCACTCTCTGAAACCACTGAGAGATAGGAGGGCAGGTTGAGGACCTCCAGAAGCAGGGTATGGTTGCTCTCTCAGCATTCATCAGATGTTGAAGTATGGACTTTTTAATTTTTGAAATGGGTATGTCCATAAAATTAAGAAGCCAGAATTCTGATGTATCAGGCAAAGAGGGGCCAGTAATTGCCTTTGATATCTTCCAAGCTATCCGCCAAAAGTCTGACAGCTCCGGGCAATGCCACTAGATGTGGAGTGGAGAACCCTGTGCCCTGCCACAATACCAACATAGAGCGGATATATTTGGAAACATCTGATGGACGTGTATGGGGCACCGATACCATCTAGCCATTATTTTGTACGGACAATAGTTTTGAAAAAATTTTCTTGATATTAAACTAATCACTGGGAGTTTTCCACAACCAGTGAGTGTCCTATGGTAACTGCCTTGCTAGTCTGACCTATCAACCAGTCCAGTTATTATTATTAATATTATTGCTTATTTACAATATACAAACTGTTAAAGACAAGTTCACAATTTTCATATATAGTGGCTTGCAAAAGTCTTCACCCCCTAAAAACTCAACAGATTTGTCTGTATTACAAATTACGTTTACACATATTGCAGAGCCGCAACTAGACTTTTTGGTGCCCTGTGCCAGAAAGAGCATTGGCACCCCCCCTATTTTTCAAATATAGGGACAAAAAGCACTCAAAAAAGGGGAATGGCCTCATGGGGAAGGGCTGGGGAAGAGATGGTTGAGGCTAGGAGATACTGGGGATAAAATAAGAGGAAGCTACAAGCGAGAATGATAATAAACAGAAAATTGTCAGGCCCAAATAGTTGTTCCTCCCCTGTACATCCGCTAGTGAAAGCAGCCATCATCATTATCAGTGTGCATTTGCGCCTGCCCTAGGATTTGTGCAAGAGATTCAACTGAAATCAGTCAGATCTCAACACGCTGATGACATACCTACAGAACAATTACCCTACATGCGAACGCCCTGTTGCCACCATGTTACACTCACTCAGCTGCATGTTGAGATGCGTATAACTCTGCACCTTCCATAACTACTCAAAGTTGTGCATAAAGGCACTGACGTATAAGCAGTGTGTGAAAATCTCAAGATCCTTCCATAAAGTGGACATGAATGCAACTGTGAGACTGCATTAGATTACAATGCACATCAAACACAGATACAAAATATGCAATGTGATGGTAATTGCACATGTACACCTGAATCTCCAATGTCAAAGAGTTTTAGGTATATCCAGATGAAGCAGTTTGGTTAGGTCAATGCACAATTGCAATAATTATTATGGACACTAGATGGTGCATTATATGTCCCTGCAAGCATAAGAAGTACTATTGTATTATTGTTTGATGCACTTTAAAAACACAATACTTTGAGATTTTGGAGCCTATTTATTAATTCTGCCACCACTGAATATCTATCCCTGCTATTTACCAAAAGCAGAATACAGGAGATATCACAGATATTTCCTGCTAAGTAACACAGGGCTGATTCAGAGATGTACACTAACGCTAATGCCACCGCTGTTGCGAATATGTATGTAGTGGATGTGCATATGTTGCAACCGCCGGAATTTGTATTGAGACGCCCACTGGCAGCTTAGCAAATCCAAGCGACTGTCAGTCAGTTATCAGACTTCTGAGTGGTCGCGCGCAACTGAGACACTGGAGTCTCTTTTACTGCATAAGGAATCAAAGTCACAGGCAGGGACGCCATGAAGACGGTGAGGACATGTCAATGTTTTCGTCGTCACCACCTGTTGTCACCCACAAATGGCCCCACCTGTCAATCACTTTGCAAATACATCCTCACTGCGTGCAACATCTGTAATGAAACTTGACGCATGCACAGTGCAGCTCAGACACATGTGCAGATCACCGATAATCACTCAGCTGTGTAAACATTGGTGTAGTGTCCATCTATGAATTAGACCCACAGTCTGCAGTCTTTATCAAGTTCCGAAAAGCTAAGCTTAATCCCCCAACAGATAACGCCATCTAAGACTTACAATTTTGTAATTTGTTCTGGAGATTGATCTTTGGATCCCTCTGGGGTACACTGTGCTTGCACATGTGATGTCAGATGGTACTGCTGAGACTCCTTGGCAGCAGTGCTTGATAAATAGGAGGGAGAAACATTCCAAATCGCTGTGATATGCATCCATATGGAAAGTTAATAATTAGGGATGCAGTGTCAATCTTAAAAAACCCGAATGGACCCCGATAATTAACATTCTAACATGCCTTGGACGCCGGAGCAATTCATCATTGCTCCGGCGCGGAGACAGCTGATCTGAAAATCAACTGTCCCCGCGACTTCACTGCTCCTTCCGGACAAGTGAATCTTTTCACTGCTCCTTTTGGAGCCTACAGGTCACGCATGCGCACAAGAGCCCTGACGTCCGGAGGAGCCGGACATGGGCGGAGGGATCCGAAAGGATTCCTCTTCACAACCCGGGACTCCTTCCCATAGGGAAGGAGCCGGTAGCAGGAGCACTCGCCATCTGAAGATGGCGAATGCTCCCGCAATCAAGCTCTGAAAATATAGTATTTTCGGAGCTTGATGAATTTTGTCCCCATAGCAGTGTATGGGGACAGTGGGCCATTCCGCAAGAGGAAGGTAAGCAGGAGATATATGTGACATCTCCTTCTTTACTTTCTTAATAAATGGCCCGATAACTTAACTTCTACAATTGCAGGTGAAAATTTTCATTTTCAGCTGCTTTTGTAGAAATTAAATGATGATGAATAAGCCCCTAAAACGGAAAAAAAATGTGAAAATTGATATAGTAGTTAAGGAAAAACAATACTGAGCAATTCTTGGGGTAAAGGTGTGGTGAAATTATTGTTGGCTTTCCTATGTTCTGCTATGGCTGCTCTAGCTATACAGCATCCATCAGTAAGGTGAACCAGGAGCAAAAATGGTGTCACATTGTGCATCTATTACACAACAGTACAGTAAACATTTAGTTCTCACATATAGGAAGTGGTGTAGCAAGTTTACACTTTGTAGTCTCTCCTGGTCCTCTAGCCTGGCATGGTGATTCTGGGAATTCAATCTGCATCCACAATATATTATAATATAAGTACAGTAGTGTATGTATTGTCACAAGCACCATGCACTACTGCCAGTGCTGTATGTATAGTACAATATTAAAATTCAAAAATATATATAAAGGTGACTAAAATATATTCAGTTTAATGTCTCAGTGAACTTAACTACTCTCTTGGAATGTCCGGGAGACTCATGAATTTTCTGAGATTCCCATGGACTCCTGGAAGTGTAGGTGGCTCTCACGCATCCCTATGTGCAGTATGAATCACTTGTCCATAGGGAGGGAGAAAGGCCAATATGGTGCAAAGCACCCGGCCCTGCCCTCATCAGCTGTCAGCTGCATCTCCCCTGTGGGCTTCTCCTGGAGGGGAGAAATACAAAGACAATAAGTATGATGATGTACTCTGAAATGAAAGCATATAATAAACAATTGAAGATAAAAAAAATAAATCATAGAATCGTTTTGTTTTACAAAATTCAATCAATTTTTTTTTACTCTTCAAAGTAGTCACCTTTGCAGACATAACTAAACACACTTGTGGCTTCTTTCAACAATGGAAATCCAATATTGTTTGGGAACTTCTTCTCAACACTCTAGCAGAAGTTCTTAAAACTGTGTTGCATTTGTAGGTTGCTTTGCTATTACCCTGTTCTCTTGTGCATCCCAAACTAGTTCAATGTGGTTTAAGTCTGGAGAATATGATTGCCATTCCATGATTTCAAGTCTACTATTTGATCTTTTCTCTAAGGTAGTTCTTCTGACATAGCCTGGAGGTATGGTTTGGGTCATTATCTTGCTCAAGTATGTACTCTTGACAAACTAGGTGTAGACCAGAGGTTATTGCACTGCGCTGCTAAATGCTGTGGTCGCTCTTTTGGTACAGAGGCCCTGATTCAGAGGCGGACGCTCTGACAGAGCGCTCACTCTGAATCAGGGCCGGTCTTTTTTTTTTTTAGGACGGCCTCCTGGCCACTCGCATAGCTGTGGGTGACCACCCACAGCTATAGCGAGCGGCCTGGAAGATGGTCGCGATGGTCAAGACCATCGCGGCCATCGGGCTTGCGATGAGACCCTTGTGGTAGGGTCTCGTTGCTGCA
This sequence comes from Taudactylus pleione, assembly GCA_031769625.1. Taxonomy (NCBI): domain Eukaryota; kingdom Metazoa; phylum Chordata; class Amphibia; order Anura; family Myobatrachidae; genus Taudactylus; species Taudactylus pleione. The sequence continues at coordinate 14,222,447 of JAUIMM010000065.1, forward strand.
AGCCCCAGAGAGCTTTCGGCTCTAACAGAGCCGAAAGCTCTCCCACTGACATCACTTGTGATGTCAGTGGGGCCGGCCCCAGATGGTAGGTGTTCTCATGGTAACGCCTCCGTCTGGGCAGCCACCCGCCCACCAAAGGGGGCATGCTGTCACTCAACATCGACAGCACGCCTCCTTTGGTGCAAGACCCGGAGTGACAGATTGCCCGTCACTATCTGGGTCTCGCGCATGCGCACGACGGAGCGCTCTGGGCCACCATCGACCCAGTTGCGAGAGCTCAGCGCTTGCGACCGGGTCTGAATCAGGTCCAGAGTGCCAGTTACTCTGTGCAAGTTCAACAAAAATAGTACTACCCTGTTAATAGGATGTTCTTCTTTCATGAAGGGTTCAATTGTAACATAAAAGAGAGAGAATAAAACACAACCAACCATGTACTTTTGTTACATAACAAATAATGTTCAAATAAAGTTCAGATATAAAAGTGTTCATTCTTTAGGGGTCTATTTACTAAGCAGTGTTAGGAGACAGAGTGAAAAGTGATAAGAAAGTGACAAGGTGCCAGCCAATCAGCTCCCAACTGTCATCTCACAGGCTGTGTTTGAAAAATCACAGTTGGGAGCGGATTTGCTGGCACCTTATCACTTTCTTATCACTTTGCACTCTCTCTTCTAACACTGCTTAGTAAACAGAGCCCAGTGTTTTCTTTATCACCTCCACCTAGATAAATTGTCAATTTTGCCCCCCACATATTTAAGTCATAGCTTAATGTTAATATGTAGGCATATCAGGGGTTTTTTTATGTCAGGATAAAGACCATCACCATAAGGTATGAATTAATTTTGGGGTTGTCCCCCACACATATTACTCACAGGTTACTGTAGATAATAGTGTACATCACATGGTATCTTTTATGAGATGAAAATCAGGACCACTTTTACAATCCAGTATTTTATTATGGCATCCAAAGTGAAACAGGAAAAAGGTCATAGTATAAAACCCTTTTTTATTAAAACTAAATAAAACAAACGGATCGGTTACCTACCTGAGAAGGAAAGTGTTCACTGGTTCACCCCTGATGTTATGGGGTATTGCCAGTAAAGAAGTCCTTCCTTCACTACTTTGTAGGTCCTCAGGAAACTGCCAGTAATCCCACCAATGCGTTTCTACCCTGGATTGGGTCTTTTTCCTTGAAACAGTGCTAGAGACTACTAGTGCTCACTAATGCGCTGCAGTGCCAGATAGATTGGAGGGGGCCTGGATGAAGAGACTGCACATGGGGCCCTCTTCTTTCTTAATAAGACCCTGAGCATAATGTAACATATATATAATAATACAGCACACAAAAGTGATCCTGTCTATATATACCACATTAATGCACTATAGGTATGATAGGAGACTCTGATACATACCAGCTAGTGTCTAAAACTCAATGAGAACATGGTCTAGTATAGGTGAAATACATGTCATTGTAAAAACATCTATTATCTAAGTTATTACCACAGGGAATACTTAAGCGTTCGTTACTTTTTATTTTTTGCAACTACATCCTTAGTTTGCAATATGCTGTATTTTACACAAGGTAACATTAGATATGTTAGATATGTTAACCTAACCACAAATTTTGAAACAAGGGGAGTACGTTTGACAATGGACCACATTGTTAAGACGACAGGCCTGTACCTAGGTGGGGTATACCAGGCCCAAAGAGTTCTGTTGCCTGCTGCTGCCATAATGTTAATGGAGGAGGGGGCCCCAGACTGATATCTTGATATCCAGCTCTGCTCCAAAGGAATAACTTCTTCCAAATCTCACTAAGAGATGCTGCATGGAGCTGTAAGCAAACCGTGTTAAACTTTCCCATTTACATGGTGAAGGTGATGTTGTATTTACCATGGAGGCATCTTTATTCTATATTGCTGGAAAAAGAGATAAATGCATTTGTGACCTGAAGGACACATTATCCCTAGAGAACAGAGAAAAATGTCAGCACACGGTCTGAATAAAACATTTCTGAGAAACACTGCACTATGCTACCTTGGCTATATATTCAATTGCTTGATATTTTTATAGAACAGTGAGAGTTAATGGAAAATAATTTAAATGAAGGGATTGTGAAACCCTACTGTACTTCTATTGAGAACAAACAGCTCTGCAATACCAAACACCATATTACCAAATATCTGGAAAAACTATAAAATTAGATAATTGATACATTTGAAAGAGACTATAAAAATTACAAATATGAGAATTATGAGGTATGGAGATGTTTCAATAGGGAACAAAATACTGATACCTCAAATATATACAGTAACATTTGTGAAAGGAATGATACCCATGAAAGCGCTTTAAAAAAAATGGTTAATTCCCCCACATTGTGGACAAGTTTTAATTCTAATAGAAATAAAAGTGCAGCGTGTAAAACTGTCACCAGCTATGAAACACTAAAGTATTCATTATTGTGCTTTATATACAACCAAACTAAACACTGATAATCTGAATCACTTAAAAAAACAATATATTTTTAGAAATGATTAAATAAGGTATGTTCAAAACAGAATGCCCTAATTACAGGTGCTGATGACACTTGTGAACATGCAGGCATGTAGTGTTCCCACTTGGCTGTTTCAGCAGGACACCGTCCATGCCTGATTTCAAAACAGCATGCACAAGGAATCTATTCATAGGGAGGTGAGAACTTGGGGGCAGCCCAACATGTCTGTAAGTGCTGGGCACGCCCCAAGAGTGATAAAAAGGGGGTGCATCTTCGGCACGTGTACAAGTGCCCTTTTTACAGTCCGGTGACCTGCTTCACGCCAGACCTAGAATGAACACTAGGCCTCCGGGCTTCTGGGAGGATCAACTAGTGATGACAAGTACAGTGTCAGTTCCCATCCTGTAATATAGGAACTGCATTATTTTCTGGCTCCAAGCAGGTTATTGTTACAGGTATAGCACTAGTCGCAGCCCGCAATCATAGTAACTATGTTAGGTGCTGGGTCCAAGCAGTTAATCGTTGCAGATACAGTGCTAGATCCCAACCCACAACCATAGGTATTGTACTAGCTCCTGGCTCCAAGCAGTTGATGGTTACAGGTACAGAGCTAGTCCCTGGTCTGTGCAGTTGGTGATTACAAGCACTGTACTTGTTTTTTGCTCAAGGAAAATTTATAAGATTACTAGTCTATAAAATACTACATCAACCTAGTTATGGGGATCAAAATATACACGGGACTTACATCTTAGATAGAACACTGTACACTGAATCAATGATAAAAAAAAAAGAGAGAAGCAGATACTAGAGAGCCAGTTACCTCGTAGAGCAGGAACATTGGTGCTTGTTTTTTTCTATTTTTTGTTATAGAAACTACAAGATTCGCCCTCCTGCCAATCAATATTAGCAATAAGGTAAACATATCAAATGTTTTCTTGTGTGAAAATAATACAGTATATTGCAAACTAAGAATGTAGTTGTAAAAAAATTATTAAAAAAGTAACTAACACTTAAGTCATCGTATTGGTAATAATTTGGATAATTGGGCCATATATATAAATATGTATTTGTCCTTTACTAGACCTAACGCAGTTCCCACTGAGTTTTAGACCCTGGCTGGTGTGTATTGGGGTCTCCTATCATAAATAGAGTGCATTAATGTGGTATATATAAATAGGATCACTATCATGTGTTTTATTATTATACATATACATATGTTCCATTATACTGTCTTCTCAGGACTATGGGCCTGATTCAGAGCCGGACACAAATGGCCGATCGTACGTTCGGCGTACGTGCCGAAATATGTAAATTTACGCGCTCGCACGTAATTTCGAACGCACCCAAAAATCCACCCCAAAGACTACTGACTCCTCCTCTACCTAACGAGCGAGCCAAATAGCGAGCGTACATCCCCAATGTGGCCTGCAAGGAACGCACGCACAAGTACAAACCGGAAGTGGGCCTGTCAGATTCCGATTACCTGCTCGTTTATTCTGCCTACCTCCCTCAATCGTACCATGGCAATCAATATATCAATGAGCTTAATTGCTCGTCACAAGTGTTTTTTTTTTTTTTTTTGACATGCAATAAACTTTACTCTTGTCCGAGTTTGTGTTTACCCGCAGAATACGTACGGCTTAAACATTCGCTTTTATTTGTCAAAATACATGTTTGAGCCAATTATCCATTTGTTTTCAGTTTTTTTACCCACGCATATTTTACTGGGTTCATTTCTTTATTTAAATTAGCTTACGCATGTCACTACATCAAGCCTATCATAACTCTCAATAGATTTTTGGCCCTGTCGAACACATGACTCATACACTAACCAATAGAATTGGTCCTGTTAATTACCCAAATACATTAGCCAATCAAAATTAATTTCTGGTCTTTATTAAAACTGTTTTATTAAAAATACCCCATTGCCATCATGAGAGCCTCTGCATTCACCAAGCGCGAGCTCCTGGTATTAACAGAGGTGATGGACAGGCGGATCACCAGCCAGCCTCCCCCCATCACCAATCGTGAAAAGCGTTCCGCATATGCGGAGGTACGTGGACGCCTGCGTTCCTTCGGCTCACGCCGCCAGATCGGCCAGCTGGAGCGCAGGTGGTCCGACCTTCAACGGCGGACGCCCCGCTTGCTGGCATGCTTTCGCATGCAGATAGCGGAAAGTAAGTTTATTTTTCTTTGTTTTTAATGTTTATCTTTGTGGCCCTAACTGCGTGTGTATGTTTTCTTGTATGGCCTGTTTATTCTTTGTACTCATATCTGCATGTGCATGTTTTCATGTATGGCCTGTTTATTCTTTGTACTCATATCTGCATGTGCATGTTTTCATGTATGGCCTGTTTATTCTTTGTACTCATATCTGCATGTGCATGTTTTCATGTATGGCCTGTTTATTCTTTGTACTCATATCTGCATGTGCATGTTTTCATGTATGGCCTCTTTATTCTTTGTACTCATATCTGCATTTGCATGTTTTCATTTTTTTGTCTTCAACAATTAGCGTTTAACAAGGTGATGTTCTAAACTAACCTCAATTTGTTTTCCATCATTTAGGGGCAGAGCGAAGACTACGGCGTCATCGCCGTCAAAGACGGTGCTCTCATCCCCTCTCCCCATCCCCCAGCCAAACATCCTCTCCCCAAAATACCCAAAATTCCGCCTCCTCCCCAGCCTGCCCAGACCCTGTCGCCCATCCCTCTGTGCTACTTCCCCTCCATCCCAATTCCCCCTCCCCTCAAATCACCCCTCTCTTGACCACCCCATCGCCGGAATCGGTCATCACCCCTCCCACCTCCTTAGGAAAATTGGCCACCTCCGAGGAGGACGAGGTGCCAGCCGTCATTCAGAACGGTATGTTTCCCTTTTATCCTTTTTTGTTGTTGAAAATGTGTTGATCTAATCCTGTGTCTGTGCCTTTTCCTTTTTTTGTTTTGCCAAAAGTTGTGTTATATATCCGTTTGTTTTTACATATTACTGCTGATTTCCCCATACACATATCCCACATGGCAAAACAGTCAAACTTGTCTGTCTGGTATTTTTATTTTGTTTTTTTGTTTTTTGGTGTGTCCATTTTTTGGGCCTTCTGGGTTTTGTTCAAAATGTGCTTTTGGTCACACTATTGTCATTTTTGGATAACTCTCTTTTGCTTGTGTTTATTGGGAGATTCTTAAATTATGTAGTAAGCCCCACAATTTTCTAACCCACAGAGGACCAGAGGCGTTTGGCGGACCTAGCCGGGTGCGTACAAGTGATGCGGGGCCACGTGATCAGCCTGCTGGTGGTCCTGGATCGTATGGCAGGGATCCTGCGTCCATAATTTTTTTTTTATCTGGGCAAATTACTTTTCCTAATTAAAAAGTTAAATTTTGAGTTCAGTCTCATTCCTTGTCTCCAAATCTTAGATTGTTTACACTTACATAAGTAGACTCTTGCAGCAAGTATTTGCAACTAATGTCACTAAGATTGTGTGTTGTTGATTTTTTGAAAACAGGCACATGAAACAGCTAACACTAACAATCGTTTGGGTGCATTTTTTGGGTTTACATTTTTTCACTTTGTACATTTTACATGTTCCAATTTTGGGGGAAACCTGCTTAGACCGAGATTCCAAAGCATACTGATTCGACATAATACCTTTTGGTGTTGGTTTGGACCCAGAAAGCATAGTTAAATATTGTGCAAATTGCGACAATACAGGATTAACCCTTAAGCAAATTTAACGTGGGTGAACCTGGTTACACTTGCTTGTAATGTACAAGAAAATTTAGGGAATTACAAAATCAAAAATTATATTCATCACATAAATTAAAAACCAAAGTGTTGGCTCACAAACAATGCACACAGTGATAACAAAATGTAAAAACCATCAAACACCATAAGAAAAAATTAAAGAAAAATCAAGAACTGGTTGACGAATGAGCATGCCAACATGATTCCACAAATGTGGTGTTGCAATATTGGGTCCAGAATATATATCCAATGTGTCCCCATGAAGGTTTGTTTTGGGTAGCAGGAAGTAGTCATCATTTCAGTCCAAAAGATTATGAAATCAAACAGAAGATGGGAAAGAATAAACAAATTAATTAGATGGTCGCCAAAAATCCTTACCACATTGTGTCAAAGAACTTCTTTTGTGCCAATAATTACCTAAAATATCTGGCCACCACATCATCGCGTATGGCCCCCCCACATACTGACCTCCGACCAACCTCGGGGGGGCCATCCTCAGGCAAGGCATCCTCTGGCTGCATTGGGACACCACTCCTTATGGCGATGTTGTGAAATATCCCACACAGGACCACAATTTTCCAAACCATATCCGGCAAATACATGAGCTCGCCACCAGAGTGGAGGCATCTGAATCGGCCTTTTAAAAGGCCGATACAGCGCTCCACCACTTGCCTGGTGGCTGTAAGTGTGGAATTAAAATTACTTTGTGGCCCTGGTGTGGGAGCCAAATAAGGAGTGAGCAGCCAGGGCGTGCAAGGGTAGCCACTGTCTCCTGTGAAAAAGAAGTGACAACATCAGGATCACTGTGTATCAAGCTTAACATTGTTATGTACTAAAGGTCTCCACTTACCCAGAAGCCACGCATCACCAGCTTGTAGGTTGTCTAATTTTTGCCATAGCCCTGATTGCCGGATGACGAATGAGTCATGTGCACTCCCGGGTAATTTTGCATTCAGGGACAGGATCTGGAGGGAGGCATCACATACCACCATTACATTCAGGGAATGATAGTGTTTGCGGTTCCTAAAAATGGCCTCCAGCCGTGCTGGAGGCTGAAGTGGTATGTGAGTACCATCCACAACCCCTATGATGTGTGGGAAGCCAGCTATTTGGTAAAAATTGGCCTTGGCCACACTAAGCGCATCCATATCCAAAGGCATTTTAATAAAATGATGGAGAGGCTTGAAAAGGGCCTCCATCACTGATCCTGGAAAAGGAGGATTGGGAGATTCCCGCAACTATTCCCACCGTGGTTTGAAAGGATCCTGAGGCACAGAAATGTAACACCGCCATAAATTGCGTAAGTGGTGGTATTGCTGTAGGACTGTCAATTTGCCACTCAAGATCACTCTCTATTAATGAGAGAGTGTCTATGATGATTTGGGGTGGAAGACGGTAGCGTCTTAACACCTCATCATCGGGCATTCCAAAAGGGGTGACACGTGTTTGATATATCTGGGGCCTTGCACGCCTACGATGCCTACGCCTGGGACGAGATTGAGGTTGGTCGGCTTCCGGGAGCATGGCCACAACAATCCGACCAAGATCAACCTGAAATGGCAAGATTTGAATGTAAGGTTTGTTTGCCCCCCAAAAAAACGTAAAATACTTATCTTTACGATACAATCCAATGATGCTTACATGCCGGGGTATTGTCATTGTTTACAAAGCCTAAAACACAAAATACCCGAACAAGGTAAAAATGTTGGGTGGCCATTTAGGATTCTTAATTTGGTCAAAGACAAAACATAAAAGGGGATAAACACACATTTCTCCAAAGAGCAAAACAACAGTGCGCAGACTTCCACAATTTGGGGCCCAAAAAACAAACAAGTTTGCTAATGGTAAATATCACCCAATTTAACTACAGAAAATAAGCAGACAAAAATGTGCTAATTAGTTTGCAATTACAATACAGAAAATAAGCAGACAAAAATGCACTAATTAGTTCGCAATTACAATACAGAAAAGAAGCAGACAAAAATGCGCTAATTAGTTCGCAATTACAATACAGAAAATAAGCAGACAAAAATGCGCTAAGTAGTTCGCAATTACAATACAGAAAATAAGCAGACAAAAATGCGCTAATTAGTTCGCAATTACAATACAGAAAATAAGCAGACAAAAATGCGCTAATTAGTTCGCAATTACAATACAGAAAAGAAGCAGACAAAAATGCGCTAATTAGTTCGCAATTACAATACAGAAAATATGCAGACAAAAATGCGCTAATTAGTTCGCAATTACAATACAGAAAATAAGCAGACAAAAATGCGCTAATTAGTTCGCAATTACAATACAGAAAATAAGCAGACAAAAATGCGCTAATTAGTTCGCAATTACAATACAGAAAATAAGCAGACAAAAATGCGCTAATTAGTTCGCAATTACAATACAGAAAATAAGCAGACAAAAATGCGCTAATTAGTTCTGACATTTAGGAAACACAAAACCAAAGGTAAAAACTGTAAGGTGCACAAAAGTTGCGAAAAAAATGACATGAACATTTAACAAACAAGTGAAAATCCAAACTTACCAATACAGGATATATAAGTCACCGGACAAAAAGGTCGTTGGGGCAGAGCCAAAAGAAACCTACAAAAGGATAATTGTGCAAAAATTAGAGAACAAAATAAAAAAAAAGAAGGATAGCCAAATTGAACAAAAGGAAGACGGCAAAAAACTTACCAAAAAAATACACCACAAATAAAAGAACCACACAAGAAAAAGCGAACAGAAAGCAGACAAAAATGCGCTAATTAGTTCGCAATTACAATACAGAAAATAAGCAGACAAAAATGCGCTAATTAGTTCGCAATTACAATACAGAAAATAAGCAGACAAAAATGCGCTAATTAGTTCGCAATTACAATACAGAAAATATGCAGACAAAAATGCGCTAATTAGTTCGCAATTACAATACAGAAAATAAGCAGACAAAAATGCGCTAATTAGTTCGCAATTACAATACAGAAAATAAGCAGACAAAAATGCGCTAATTAGTTCGCAATTACAATACAGAAAATAAGCAGACAAAAATGCGCTAATTAGTTCGCAATTACAATACAGAAAATAAGCAGACAAAAATGCGCTAATTAGTTCGCAATTACAATACAGAAAATAAGCAGACAAAAATGCGCTAATTAGTTCGCAATTACAATACAGAAAAGAAGCAGACAAAAATGCGCTAATTAGTTCGCAATTACAATACAGAAAATAAGCAGACAAAAATGCGCTAATTAGTTCGCAATTACAATACAGAAAATAAGCAGACAAAAATGCGCTAATTAGTTCGCAATTACAATACAGAAAATAAGCAGACAAAAATGCGCTAATTAGTTCTGACATTTAGGAAACACAAAACCAAAGGTAAAAACTGTAAGGTGCACAAAAGTTGCGAAAAAAATGACATGAACATTTAACAAACAAGTGAAAATCCAAACTTACCAATACAGGATATATAAGTCACCGGACAAAAAGGTCGTTGGGGCAGAGCCAAAAGAAACCTACAAAAGGATAATTGTGCAAAAATTAGAGAACAAAATAAAAAAAAAGAAGGATAGCCAAATTGAACAAAAGGAAGACGGCAAAAAACTTACCAAAAAAATACACCACAAATAAAAGAACCACACAAAAAAAAGCGAACGGAAAGATAAACTCCAAAAAAACGCACAAAAAAAACTGCCAAACACCGCCAAATACAATTCCCGCCAACAATCCACTCCGACCAACATAACCTCCAACAACCAACACCCGCCACCTAGACTCGAGACGGCCAAAGCCATAAATAGTGTTTATTTTCCTGCTCAAATTAAGGAGGGATCATAGGAATGCACAATCAATGATGCGGACGCATGTATAAATATGTCACGACCAAAAAAAAACGTGTATTGGTGTATTTCTTGTTTTGGTATAAGAAATGACTACAGACCAGCCAAACAATGGCCAAGAGGCGGCCGGTAAGTTTTTCAGGCATTTCCAAACAAGGATTATTTTGAGACAGAATATAGTGAAAGTTTGCACGCTACAATTTCTCAATTTTTCTGAAAATAGGTGTGGAGGATGACATGGAAGAGGCTGCTGGGCCCAGTATTCCGGGCAAAGCAGGGAAAAAGAAAAGGCAGCCACAATTCACAAGAAAGGAGATGGAGGTTTTGGTTCAGAAGTGTGTGGACATCCTGCCACAGGCAGACAGGAATATGGGTGCAAGCCAGAAGTGGAGAATGTGGGAGGAGATAGCCAGTGCTGTCAATAGGGTGGGTGATTATGTCCGTCTAGCCCGGGATGTCAAACGGCGGTAAGTAAAAACTTGACCCCCCAAACAAAAAAATGTGAAATAATGCAGGAATAATACCTACTTTTTCACCCACAGATGGCAAGACTTCAAATATCGCCTGAAACAAAAAATGGCTGACAGGGCTAGGCATGCAAGGGGGACAGGTGGGGGTCCCACCCCTGTGTCATTGGAGTTTAATGATTTTGAAGAGCTGGCACAGGGGTGTGTGCAGGATGTGGAGGTGTTTGGCGTGTCCAACATGGATATGGACATGCCAGACTTTGCGGCTCCTCATGTTGTCCCAGGTAAATGTTGTGATGTAACCAACTCTGAAATGTTAATGTGACAATATGTAGATTGTAATGTTCCTCTTTTCTCTTTTTTCGCACAGAGACACAGGCGGATGAGTCTGCTCCAGAGGGGAGCCTTGGCCGCAGAATTTCTGCTGGCTCTGCAGGGGAGGAACCAGTACATCCGGCTGAGGACCCTGCAGAAGCCAGTCCTGGGCAATCCCCCTCGCAGGCAGTGGCACTCCTCACAGAACTCAATTTTAAATCGGATTCCCATACGGAGATTCTGCAGAGGATGGACGCCAGTCTGCTACGGGTGACTGAGGCCCTGGAGCAAAATGCGGCTGCCAACGTGACCATTGGTCAGGCCCTGGCTGAAAATACCAGGGCCAACATCCGAATCGCCAATGCCCTGGAGCAGCTCTTTCGCCAGCACATGGTGGAGCCGACCTCCCTACCTGCCGGAACATCAGGATCCTCCACCTCTGGCACAACAACAGCCATTCCTCCAAATGTGCCTAGCCCTGTGCCTAGTCCAGAGGCCACAACATCTGCCTCTGCCAGAGGACATCACGGAGCCGGTCTGGCGCCCACCCTACCCCAGCCAAACGGGGAAAGAAACGATGACAGCACTGGCTACTTTGCCCACACACCTTCTGTGCTTGCCCCATATTCCTTTCTGGCAAAAACTTCCCTCTCCTTTCTTGTGAATTGTTTTTAATATTTTTTTCGTTTTTGTGCCAAAAATATCATTTAAGCCAAAATTATGTGTCAAATATTAGTGGGTAACAAGGACCCCAAAAATGTACTTGACAATGCACATGATTTGTTTAAAAATGTGTTTGGCAAATAAAACCTACAAATTGTTCTCAACTGTATTGTGACATTAATTGACAATTGTTTTATAGTTAATTCTGTCCCAAAAGGGAAAAACGAAATCTGAGTTTGGGACTTTCAAAAAATGAAGGGTTAAAACAAAATGTTACTTTAAAAAACACTTTGGAATAAATGTTTAAAAAAAAACAGACCAATGCAAAAGGTTACAATACACACAAAGATGATTACAATATTGTTACAAAATGCAAAAATACTAACCAAATTGTAAAATACATTAGTACCAAAAAACGCAAATTGATTGTGTAATCCTGAAATTAGCAGCCGAGAATTTCAGCTGCGTACGGTTTTGTGCTATTACAAAGTGAAAAAAAAAAAAGCTGGTTTTCAATCCAAAGTTGATTGTTTATCTGACAAGCCGTGATAAATCGATGAAATATCGTGGAGGCCTGGGCAAAAGGACAAGGCCATCGCCATTGTGGTCGAGTAATCCAGACCCTAAATTGTGCGAGCAGTTTGAATGGAAAGAGGATCAGCCAGTGACGTATGAGTTGGTACGAACACATTGGACGTTCGCATGAGCTAATTTATGTACGCCCCAAAAACGCCTCACCACGCCTGCGTTTTCCCATCTCCACCCCCGTCACCGCCCAAAAAGGGCCTGTTCTGTCAATCACATTTGACATGTCACTTCCTGTTTGCAATTTGCCGAACGAGTGAAAAAAAACTTGCAAACTGCCGTACGCACATGCGCAGTTACACCGGCGCATGCGCAGTGTCACAACATCGGAATGCAACGAGCGTACTGCTGTTAACGAGCGGCTCTGAATGAGGGCCTATGTTGTATAATCTGGTAGATTATACTGCATGAACTATCAGTATTTGTATTTGCTATTTATATTTATAAATGGCCACAGACCATGCACTGCAGTATCCTTTAAGCATGGGCCCGAGCAGTGCATTCCCCTGGTGGGCCCTTCATGCCACAGTACGACACTGATTACAGGCATACTTAGCAACTATGCTGGAAGCGGATGCCAGGGGGTGTTATATAGCGGGAAGGGTGGAGCAACATTGACACAAATTACTGGAAATTGCATAATTTAGCCACAGGATTGCCAACTGCTATGGTGAAGTAGGTGGATCTAGGAGGCTGGTCTACTTTTCTAGGAGCCCAGGAGAACTCCTCAAAAATGGGGAACAACACAGCATTCCAGGAGTAGCATGATTATAATGCATAGCCTCAAGATGAAAGTATAATTTGCCCTTTATAAAACAATGATCAATCCTCATCTTGAATATGCAGTATAATTGTGTGCATGAATTTACATTCTTTGTATTTATAATGCTGTTTATTCAAACTACTTGCTTATCTTTGATTTCAGTCCTAATGTTCTTTTTATCTGAAAACAAAATTTGCAGCAACTGACGGTACAGGTCACATACTTTCCTTTCCTACATAAGCATTGGAAGCAGAGGAATATGAGTCATTTCTGTTGGAAAGTTTGGATTGACCTTTGAAAATCAGGTCACATTCTTTCCAAGGTGTATCTCTTCACATGGGAGTGTGTATAACACTAACAGCAAGGGTTTGAGAAGAGTGAAGCACAGTGATTTTCTGTACATTACTGTAACAGTTTAAGTAAAACATTTGACAAAAAACTGTCGTAGAAAATGTGCATATTTATTCCATCCAAGCACATATCTCTGATTAAATAAGCAATGACACTCAATTTAAAGAAGTTTCTACTTATTTCCCCAGCTCATAGAAAATTTTGAGACCCCTGGGATCCTGCCCTTTCGTGACATACAGACTACAGAACACTGGATTATCTATGACTGTGCTTTCAATTACCAGTATTATGTGTAAAAGTCTTCTGCAAGATCTTCAATAAAAGGATTTTAGGGCGACACCATAATTTTATTTTCTTTCTCCCTAAAGTTAGTGACATGAGGGCACTGGGTGAGCCTATATATCAAACTCAACATGGTCTATTTAGGTGCCAGGAGCTAGACCATAAGTCACACCACTTATTTATCTTTCCTTTCTGGAATATAATGTTTTCTCACAGATTTTGTAGGGTACAGTTTAGAGATGTGCGCTGACCCCCGTATTTTGGTTTTGGTTCTGGATCTCACCTGGTTTTTGGATCTGGATTGGTTTTGCCAAAACCTCACCTCCGTGTTTTTTTTTCCGGTTTTGGTTCTGGATTTTTTCTTAAAAAATCATAAAAACAGCTAAAATCACATAAAATGGGTCTTTTTTGGTTCATATGGTATTATTAACTTCAATAACAATTATTTCCACTCATTTCCAGTCAATGTTGACCACCTCACAGCTCACAATATGGATTTTTTTCATCTAGTTAAGGGCCAAAAGGTTGCATCCAGCTAGCTGGCTCAAAACTGAGTGATAAATAGAGTTGAGGACTCTGCAAAGATGATGGTTGGGGTACCCCTTGAGAATTGAAGAATTGATAGTTGATAGTTGGTGCAGCCACTGGCTGAAGTAAGAAGAGTTGATACTTGCTAATTGGTGCAGCCACTGGCTGAAGAATTGATAGTTGATAGTTGGCGCAGCGCCTGGCTGAAGTAAGAAGAGTTGATACATGATAATTGGTGCAGCCCCTGGCTGAAGAATTGACAGTTGGTGCAGCCACTGGCTGAAGTAAGTAGAGTTGATACTTGAGAAATTGGCGCAGCCCCTGGCTGAAGAATTGATAGTTGGCGCAGCCACTAGCTGAAGTAAAAAGAGTTAATATTGATAATTGGTGCAGCCACTGGCTGAAGAATTGATAATTGGTGCAGCCACTGGCTGAAGTAAGAAGAGTTGATACTTGATAAATTGGTGCAGCCCCTGGCTCAAAAACTGATAGTTGGCACAGCCACTAGCTGAAGTAAAAAGAGTTAATATTGATAATTGGTGCAGCCACTGGCTGAAGAATTAATAGTTAATAGTTAATTGTTGATGCAGCCTCCGGGCTGAGTAGTAGTGGAATACAGAGCTATGATTAGTCCTGCAATAGCCTTGAAGCCTGGAACTCTTAGCAAAGTGGCAGCTATTACAGCCTTGAGGGCTGGTGAGGAGTGACGACAAGTGGCCTTTGGGCCATGAAGCAGGATGCGGCCTTTGGGCCATGTAGCAGCCTTGAGGGCTGAGAACCCTTGGCTGAATGTCACTGTTGTGCGAGTTGTGCCTTCGGGTTGACACAACAAGAAGCAATTGGTTCAGAATTTTCTTTTAAAAAAATTAAAGGGGCATGCAGGAGATGCTGTCTGTGGCCATTACAATTTCTTGACATTCATAAACCATAACATTAAAAATGTCAGGCAGCAATGAACCAACCAGTACATAATGGAAAGGAAAAAAGGTGCAAGATGGAATTGTCCTTTGGCCCTCCAACCAACCCTTACGTTGTATATATGAAACAGGACATTCACAGTTTAACAAACCAATCACTTCAGCGACAGGGACTGCCACTTGTGGCTGAAATTATTGGTTTGTTTGGACCTCTACAAAACAAGCTGCCAATGCACAATGGACATTGGTGGCAATGATCCCATACACAAACTGGCTTTACAATACATTAGATGTCGTCATCGTCATCCCCATCAGTGTGTGCATCCTCCTCTTCTTCACACAATATGAATTTGTCCCCGCTGGAATCCACCATTACAGAGTCAGACGCTTCTGTATTTTTTGGACTTAAGTGCTAGTAAAGGTCTTCCTCATGGAATTTGTAATTCATTTTGATGAACATCATCTTTTCCACATTTTGGGGAAGTAACCTCCTACAACGATTACTGACAAGGTTCCTGGGTGCGCTGAAAAGTCTTTCAGAGTACACACTGGAGGGTGGGCAACTCAAGTACAGCAAAGCCAGTTTGTGTAAGGGACTCCAAATTGCCTCTTTTTCCTGCCAGTAGTGAAACGGACTATCTGACATGCCTATTTGGATGCTATGCCTAAAATAGTCATCCACCGTTCTCTGAATGGTGACCGTATCAGACAAAGTCACGGTAGACATGTCACTCATTGTAGGCAGTTCTTTCAGACCCAACCAGATGTCATTATATTTTTCTGACTGATCTGCATCACCACCAGCAGTGGGTCTCTTAGGAAAATTAATTTTTTTCCTGACAGCTGTAGAAACTGAAGGAGGAGATGCTGCCATGTCACGTTCTGCTTGGGCTGACAATTTTATCACCACCAGCTCTTTGCATCTTTTCAGACTTATGTCCATTGGAAAGAAAGACACAAGGTATGACTTAAACCTAGGATCAAGTATGGTCACCAAAATATAGTGATCTGATATCAAGAGATTGATGACCCTTGGATCCTGTCAAAGCAAATGAAGGGCTTGATCTACAAGTCCCACTTATTTAGTGGAATCACTCTGTTTCAGCTCCTCCTTCAGTTTCTCCAACCGCTTTTGCAAAAGTCTGATTAATGACCTGACTCAAGCTGGCAGTGTCTGAACTAACTTCACGTGTGCCAAGTTCAAAGGGTTTGAGAACCTTCCACAACATGGAAACTATTCTTCACTGTGCTTGACTAAGGTGCATTCCCGCTCCTTTCCCTATGTCATAGGCTGTAGTTTAGCCTTGGATGGCCCTTTTCTGCTCCTCCATCTGCTGAAGCATATAGATGGTAGAATTCCTACTACCTCTTGCTTCAGCAGATGACAGGGCAAATTCAACAGTTCTTGCTGGTTCTGCAATCTCTTACACGCAGATGCTGAGTGTCGAAAATGTCCAGAAATCGTTCGGGCCACCGAGAGCATCTCCTGCACGCCCCTGTCATTTTTTTAAAAATGTTGCACCACCAGATTAAGTGTGTAAGCAAAACATGGGATGTGTTCAAATTTGCCCACATGTAATGCTCACACAATATTGGTGGCATTGTCAGAAATCACAAATCCTAAGGAGAGTCCAAGTGGGGTAAGCCATTTTCCAATTACTTCCCTGAGCTTTTCTAAGAGGTTCACAGCAGTATGCCTCTTAGTGAAACTAGTGATGCACAGAGTATCCTGCCTCTGAATGAGCTGGCATTTGTTAAATGCTGCTGCTGTTGCTGTTTGCACAGTTTCTGGCAATACACCTACCCAGTAGGCTTTCACAGTCATGTAATCTTTAGTTTGCCCTGTCCCACTTGTCCACATATCTGTAGTTAAGTGGACAGTGGGCACAATGGCAATTCAGAGGACATTAATAAGATTTTTTTTAATGCCCTTGCACAGATTGGGAATTGCTATTTTAGAGAAGTGGAATCTAGAAGGCACATTGTAGTGGCGACACAGGACCATCATTAACTGGGTAAAACCCACTGCATTAATGGCAGACACTGGATGCACATCTAATACCAGCATAACTGTTATGGCGTCAGTAATCCGCTGTGCAGCTGGGTGTTTGCTGTCATACTTGTTCGCCAATGCAAAGGACTGTGTGACAGTCAATTGTTTTGGTTGAACTTCTTGAACTACTAAAAGTAGTCTTTTTCCTGGTCCCCTTCTGGAATGAAGATCCACTTACAGCAACAGCAGCAGGCGTAACACTCAGGGATCCTTCTGAGGAACAATGGATAGGAGAGGAGTCAGTCCTAATGATACTGAATGCAGGGCTACTTCCGATCTCGAATGAGGATGTTGATGATGATGCAGGTGTTGGTGGTGGATATTGCAGGCGCTTGGATCCAGACAGAAGGGAGCAGCTTTGGGACACTGGACTGATTGTTGTTTGTTTTTTGTCTCCAAAGTTTCAATACCCTTTCCGATTTGATGAATGTGCTGCAAGTGATGTAACAGGGAGAATGGTTCCAAGATGGTTAAGGTCCTTACCTCTACTCTTTGTTACTTGGCAATGGTCACAAATGGCTTGGCAAAGGTTGTCCGGATTTGGGTGGAATCTATTCCACACATGAGAAGTGGATTTTTTGGTGCTTTACCCCGGCATGGCAACAATGAGATTTTTCCCATCATGGGCAACAACTGTTGCCTGATTTACAGTTTTTATGCAAACATCCTCGCCATCAAGATCCTCATCATTATCAACATCCTCATCATCCTTGTTGTTATTGTCAACTAGCTAAATATCCTCCTCATCCTCCTCATGCAATTCCACAGAAGCATCCTCGATTTCTACGTCAGAAGGCACACAAATGGTGGAATGAGGATCCTCTTCAAGTACAGTATTAGAAAGGTCAGGCTCACACATGGCAACCGCGGACACACTTGGACTCTCCTCAGGCATTTGTGATCTTTCCATGCACACAGTTGGTTCAGGTGCCTTACTCGTCTTAACAATTTAAATTTTTTTTGTACCTCTACTACAAGCAGAGGGGCTTAAATTCTCATTAGAACCATCAGTCATAAATACAGGCTAATGCCTTATCCTTTCCTTGCCACTTTGTGTAGTGAATGGCATATTGCCAATTTTTTGTTTCTCTCAAGATAACTTAGCTTTAGCTTTTTTTTATCAGGGTAAAAGCTGATTTTTTTACATGGCCTGACTTAAGCCCTGGTCCATCGGCCTTCATAGATGATGTTGACGGCCTTGCATCGTCATCATGACTGCTGCCAGCAGCTACAAGACTGTTACGTGGATCCTGCTCTCCTGTCATGTGACTGTCCTCCATACTCACTGCGGTCTTACAGCAGTGACACCAAGCAATTATAGTGCAGCTCAGTTGTGGCTAATGCACACAATGAACAAAAAACGTTTTTATTTTTTTACTGGTGGTGTGGCTGACACGCATACAAAAAATTGTTTTTATTCTTTCACTGGTGGTGTGGCAGGCTAACACACACACCAAAAATTGTTTTTATTTTCACACTGGGGGTGAACCCCTGAAAGAGGCAGCAGCCCCTTGACAGACAGCAGCACAGTACCTCTGCACAGCTATGCTGATGACAAGTGTGGCTAACACGCACACACAAAAAAATGTTTTTATTTTTTCACTGGTGGTGTGGCTAACATGCACACAAAAAATTGTTTTTATTTTTTCCCTGGTAGTTTGGCTAACACGCACACACCAAAAAATTGTTTTTATTTTTTCACTGGTGGTGTGGCAGGCTAACACACACACACCAATAAATTGTTTGGTTTTTTTCACACTGGGGGTGAACCCCTGAAAGAGGCAGCAGACCCTTGACAGACAGCAGCACAGCACCCTTGCGCACCTACGCTGATGACAAGTGTAGCTAACATGCACACAGAAAAAAGATGGTTTGTTTTTTCACACTGAGGGTGAAGAGCACCTTTTATGGACAGAGCACCCCCTGTACAACACAGAACAGCCAGCCCCTATGGACAACAGCCAGCTAGCCCCTATGGACAGGACAACAGCCAGCCAGCCCCTATATATGGACAACAGCCAGCCCCTATATAATGGACAACAGCCAGCCCCTATATAATGGACAACAGACAGACAGCCCCTATGATTGGACAGGACAACCTCAGTGACTCACAACAGCCAGCCAGCCCCTATATGGACAACAGCCAGCCCCTATATGGACAACAGCCAGCCCATATGGACATTAAGCAAAGCAACAACTGTAGCATGCACATCAGTGATGCATAGCTCCTAGCTCCCTCCCTCTTTACTCTCCACAGCCGGAATAAAAAATGGCGGCGATTGCGGGACCTTTATATAATCCAAAACCAGCAAGAATCCGACAGTGGGATGATGACATTTTGCCTCATTTTCAGATCCGAGTCAGGTGGGAAAATCCGAGCCGACTCAGATCTGACTTGGATCCCCTTAGTTCCGGTGGGTTCAGATCTCTGAGATCCAAACCCACTCATCTCCATTATAGTTATTCCTTAGTGACTTCTCATTACCCTAGATCTAGAAGAAACGGTGGGGCCTGAAACTACCATTTCTCTGTCCTTTCTAGATGCTTCCTTCTTTGGGTGGAGCTGAATATCATGTAGCCATGAATAAGTGTTTTTCAAATCCAAAGATGAAGGAACCACCCAGCATTTTGGTGAAGTGGACTTGCTAAAGGAACCTTTTGGACCTGGGTGCTTTGGATAACAGGAGCCCTTCTTCCTCTTTGGAAAATTACCTAAATTGTTGCACCCCAGGGAACTTTTCTGTTTTTACTGTTGCGCTCATAGGTGTGTTCGAGGACCCAAATCCAGAGGTAAAAAAGAATACAAAAAAACTAATTTATAAGTTTAAATCACACTAACACTGATACACTCAGAATGCTGCCATTATACAGCATAACAACCACTGTGTGACAAATGCTCTTCAGGAGATGTTGTAGATTTGTGTGAATTTTAGAACAAGTGAAAATGACTAGTGTTTTGGGATGATCCTTGTACTTTCCTGGAATCAAGAATAGCCAGTGATGGACTGGGGTATGACGGACCTACCAAGAAAATGCAATGGCAGGGACCTGCTGTAGGGGCATGATAAGTCATAGGGCTATTTCACACCTGCTGGTTTTCACTGGCCAGGAAAAAGCTGAGTAGTTTTTATCCAGTGGATATTTTCCTTTCACACACAATGGTTTAGTGCTGTGTGTGATGCTTTGCCATGTGTATGGTTTATTTTTCCAATCTTTAACATTGAAACCTTGGACGGCAGACGTCCATTTCAGTGGATATTACCGGCTGTAACACGGCCACCATGCTGTGTCCGTGCCTTCTGAAAGGACCCATCTGCTTTCATGCTTTATTAAAAGTGATCCACGGCAAAAAAAACGTGCAGATTTTTGCCGGCTGGTATAAACCGGAAGGTGTGAAATAGCCCATAGGGTAGGAGAGGTCATCAGATGGAGGGCATGGCAACCCCTCAAAGGACAACATAATGTGCACCTTCAGATTCACAGACACAGCATTGCTGTGTACAATGCACCACAATGCAATGTATACCCACCACACACACCTACGACTGCCAAGACCAATGCTAAGGTACTCCTGGCTGGCGGGTATATTTAGTCTGTGCCCGCTTTAGTCTAATAATAATAATAATTTGTGGCTTCTTTAGTAGTAGAATAATACCTTCAGTGTAATAAATGTAATTGGTTCCACTTCAGTCTAATAATAATAATAATAATAATAATAATAATAATAATAATAATATTTTTAATAATAATTATAATAATCTGTGCCCCTGAAGTCTAATAATAATGACCTGTGACCCATTTAGTAGAAAATAATATATACCCTTTACTCTATTATTAAGATGTGTCCCTTTTGGTAAAATAATATATTTCCTTTATTAAAATAGTAATTATATTTGCCCCCTTTATTAGAATTGTAATAAACCATGCCCTCGTTATTAGAATTGTGATAAACCATGCCCTCTTTATTAGAATAGTGATAACCAGTGCCCTCTTTATTATACCAGTAATACACTATATGCCCTTATTAGAATACAAATAATCTTTGCTCCCTATAATAGAATAGTAATAATATGTGTCCCCTTTAGTAGAACAGTAATAACATTGACAATGTTGACATTCTGGCAATGTCAACATTACATCAGGTTGACATTGTGAATGTTGACATGTTAAATGTCAAACTTCTGAACATGCCGACATGGTTGACTTGCAGACCGGGACGTCATTATGCTGTTGACATTCTGAATATCGTCTAAATATACCACAACCCATTGGTTCATATAACATATATGAACCAATGGGGTGTGGTATATTTAGATGGCATTCAGAATTCATGGGCAACTGTGTTCCCATTGTCCATGGCATATTAGCAGGTATGAATTAGGGGTGTGCACCGGCCACTTTTCGTGTTTTGTGTTTTGGTTTTGGATCTGGATCTTTCTTCGTGTTTTGGATCTGGATTGGTTTTGCCAAAACCACCCTTCCGTGTTTTGGGTTCTGGGTTTTGTGTTTTGGATCTGTATTTTTTTTTAAAAAAGCATAAAAACAGCTAAAATCACAGAATTTGTAGGTTTTTCTGCTCCTATGCTATTATTAACCTCAATAACCTTAATTTCCACTCATTTCCAGTCTATTCTGAACACCTCACACCTCACAATAGTGTTTTTATGTCCAAAACGTTGCACCGAGGTAGCTGGATGACTATGCTAAGCGACACGAGTGGGCGGCACAAACACGTGACCCATCTAGGCGTGAAACTGCAGTGGCAGACAGGATGGCAGTTTGAAAAACTAGGCCCCAAACTGTACATAATGCAAAGAAAAAAAAGAGGTGCAAGATGGAATTGTCCTTGGGCCCTCCCACCCACCCTTATGTTGTATAAACAGGACATGCACACTTTAACAAACCAATCATTTCAGCGCCAGGGTCTGCCACACAACTGTGGCTGAAATGATTTGTTCGTTTGGGCCCCCACAAAACAAGCTGGCAATTAATGTGTCCCTGCACAAACTGGCTCTATGGAGGCAAGATGTCATCCTCATCCTCCTCATCCACCGATTCCTCACCCTCTTCAGTGTGTACATCCTCATCCTCACAAAGTATTAACTCGTCCCCACTTGAATCCACCACCACAGGTCCCTCTGTACCTTCTGGAGGCTGGTCTCCCTGGAAGAGCTGATAATTCATTTTGATGAACATCATCTCCACATTCTGTGGAAGCAACCTCCTACGCCTTTCGCTGACAAGGTTCCCGGCTGCACTAAACACTCTTTCGGAGTACACACTGGAGGGGGGGCAACTCAGGTAAAATAGAGCCAGTTTGTACAGGGGCCTCCAAATTGCCTCTTTTTCCTGCCAGTACAGGTATGGACTGTCTGCCATGCCTACTTGGATGCTGTCACCGATGTAATCCTCCACCATTCTGTCAATGGTGACAGTATCATATGCAGTGACAGTAGACATGTCAGAAATTGTTGCCAGGTCCTTCAGTCCGGACCAGATGTCCAAACTTGGTCCTGCCTGCCCTGCATCACCGCCAGCGGGTTGCTTAGGATACCTAAGTTTTTTCCTGGCAGCCCCAGTTGCAGGAGAAAATGAAGAAGGAGCCGTTGACGTGTCACGTTCCGCTTCAGCTGACAGTGTGTTCACCAGCAGGTCTTTGCACCTCTGCAGGCTTGTGTCGGCCGGAAAGAGAGACACCACATAGGCTTTAAACCTAGGATCGAGCACGGTGGCCAAAACGTAGTGGTCTGATTTCAACAGATTGACCACCCTGGAATCCTGGCAAAGCGAATGAAGGGATTCATCCACAAGTCCCACATGCCGAGCGGAATCGCTCCGTCTTAGCTCCTCCTTCACTTTCTCCAGCTGCTTCTGCAAAAGCCTGATGAGGGGAATGACCTGACTCAAGCTGGCAGTGTCTGAACTGACTTCACGTGTGGCAAGTTCGAAGGGCTGGAGAACCTTGCACAACACGGAAATCATTCTCCACTGCGCTTGAGTCAGGTGCATACCCCCTCCTTTGCCTATGTCATAGGTGGATGTATAGGCTTGTATGGCCTTTTGCTGCTCCTCCATCCTCTGAAGCATATAGAGGGTTGAGTTCCACCGCGTCACAACCTCTTGCTTCAGGTGATGGCGGGGCAGGTTCAAGAGTGTTTGCTGGCGCTCCAGTCTTCGGCACGCAGTCGCTGAATGGCGAAAGTGGCCAGAAATTTTTCGGGCCACCCAAAGCGTCTCCTGCACGCCCCTGTCGCTTTTCAGAAAATTCTGCACCACCAAGTTTATTGTGTGAGCAAAACATGGGACGTGCTGGAATTTGCCCAGATGTAATGCCCGCACAATATTGGTGGCGTTGTCAGATATCACAAATCCCCAGGAGAGTCTAAGTGGGGTAAGCCACTGGGCGATGATTTCCCTCAGTTTCTCTAAGAGGTTGTCGGCGGTGTGCCTCTTACTGAAACCGGTGATACACAGCGTAGCCTGCCTTGTAACGAGCTGGCATTTCTGAGATGCTGCTA
The DNA here is from genome assembly GCA_031769625.1 of Taudactylus pleione. Taxonomy (NCBI): domain Eukaryota; kingdom Metazoa; phylum Chordata; class Amphibia; order Anura; family Myobatrachidae; genus Taudactylus; species Taudactylus pleione. The sequence goes on from JAUIMM010000065.1 coordinate 14,245,954, forward strand.
CTGGTGACGCTGCTGCTGTTGCTGCGTAAGGTGATACATCTACCCAGTGGGCTGTCACAGTCATATAGTCCTTAGTCTGCCCTGTTCCACTTGTCCACATGTCCGTGGTTAAGTGGACATTGTGTACAACAGCATTTTTCAGGACACTGAGGACACTTTTTCTGACGTTTCTGTACAGTCTCGGTATCGCCTGCCTAGTGAAGTGGAATCTAGACGGGATTTGGAACCGGGGACACACTACCTCCATCAATTGTCTAAATCCCACTGCACTAATGGCGGATACCGGACGCACGTCTAACACCAACATAGCAGTCAAGGCCTCAGTTATACGTTTTGCTTCAGGATGACTGCTGTCGTACTTCATCCTCCTCGCTAAGGACTGTTGGAGGGTCAATTGTTTAGTAAAAGTAGTGGTGTTCCTACTTCCTCTCTGGGATGATGAACGACTCCCAGCAGCAGCAACAGCAGCAGCGGCAGCAGTAGGCGTAGCAATGCAGGATCCTCCAGAGGAATCCCGGATAGGAGAGTCAGTCATGCCAGTGACATGGCCTGCAGGACTACTTCCGATCCTGACTAAGGAGGAAATTGACGAGGAGGGAGTTGACGGTGTGGTTTGCAGGCGCTTGGATACAACAGGACAACGGGATTTAGGTGTCCCTGGACTGCTTACGGTCTTAGCCAAAGTTTCTGAACTTGACAGTAACTTTTTATGAACGCGCTGCAGGTGCCGTATAAGGGAGGATGTTCCTAGGTGGTTGACGTCCCTACCCCTACTTATTTCACCTTTACATATGGTACATATGGCAAGACAGTTGTTGTCCGGATTTGGATAGAAATATTGCCAGACCAAAGAGGTGGAATGTTTGGTCTTCTGCCCAGGCATGACCGTGATGGGCTTTTTCATCCCACGGACAACAACTGTCTCCCCCGGAGCCTGATTTAAACAAACCACATCACCATCAGAATCCTCCTCGCCAACTTCCTCCTCAGCGCCAGCTACACCAGTATCCTCATCCTGTTGTACTTCAACAGTGACATCTTCAATTTGCATATCAGCAAGTGGACTGTGGGTGCTCCTTTCAGCACTTGCAGGGGGCGTGCAAATGGTGGAAAGAGCCACCTCTACCCGTCCAGTGCTGGGAAGGTCAGGCATCGCAACCACCACCACACTTGGACTCTCCTTGGGGATTTGTGATATCTTCTTAGAAAGCACAGTTCTTCGCTGTGCTTTTGCCAGCTTAACTCTTTTGATTTTTTTAGTGGGAGGAGGGCTTCCATCGTCATGTGAAGCTGAACCACTAGTCATGAACATACTAGGGATCGACCTTAGCCGTTCCTTGCCACTCCGTGTCGTAAATGGCATATTGGCAAGTTTACGTTTCTCTTCAGCTGATTTAAATGTCTTTTTCAAGGTCATTTTCCTGAACTTTGCCATTTGGGATTGTATGTGCCCTCTACTATGACATTGGGCATCGGCCTTGGCAGACGACGTCTATGTCATGACTAGTGGCAGCAGCTTCAGCACTAGGAGGAAGTGGTTCTTGATCTTTCTCTATTTTATTTTTATCGGAGAAAGTTTGGTCTTCCATTTATGTTATATCGATTTGATATATACGTGCGGCTAAACACAGAAAATAATTTTTTTTTTGGTTTGGACTGTAGTGTACCCTTGTGGGTTACAGCACCCTTTAACGGTCAAGCCAGCCGGCCCTTTACTTATGACACAGGCGCACGCTTGGCACTACTTTGTTGATGCACGTGCGGCTACTGCGCACACAATTCACAAACACAGAAAATAATTTTTTTTTTGGTTTGGACTGGAGTGTACTTTGGGGGTTACAGCACCCTTTAACGGTCAAGCCAGCCGGCCCTTTACTTATGACACAGGTGCACGCTTGGCACTACTTTGTTGATGCACGTGCGGCTACTGCGCACACAATTCACAAACACAGAAAATAATTTTTTTTTTGGTTTGGACTGGAGTGTACTTTCGGGGGTTACAGCACCCTTAACGGTCAAGCCAGCCGGCCCTTTACTTATGACACAGGTGCACGCTTGGCACTACTTTGTTGATGCACGTGCGGCTACTGCGCACACAATTCACAAACACAGAAAATAATTTTTTTTTTGGTTTGGACTGGAGTGTACTTTCGGGGGTTACAGCACCCTTAACGGTCAAGCCAGCCGGCCCTTTACTTATGACACAGGCGCACGCTTGGCACTACTTTGTTGATGCACGTGCGGCTACTGCGCACACAATTCACAAACACAGAAAATAATTTTTTTTTTGGTTTGGACTGGAGTGTACTTTCGGGGGTTACAGCACCCTTTAACGGTCAAGCCAGCCGGCCCTTTACTTATGACACAGGCGCACGCTTGGCACTACTTTGTTGATGCACGTGCGGCTACTGCGCACACAATTCACAAACACAGAAAATAATTTTTTTTTTGGTTTGGACTGGAGTGTACTTTCGGGGGTTACAGCACCCTTAACGGTCAAGCCAGCCGGCCCTTTACTTATGACACAGGTGCACGCTTGGCACTACTTTGTTGATGCACGTGCGGCTACTGCGCACACAATTCACAAACACAGAAAATAATTTTTTTTTGGTTTGGACTGGAGTGTACTTTCGGGGGTTACAGCACCCTTTAACGGTCAAGCCAGCCGGCCCTTTACTTATGACACAGGCGCACGCTTGGCACTACTTTGTTGATGCACGTGCGGCTACTGCGCACACAATTCACAAACACAGAAAATAATTTTTTTTTTGGTTTGGACTGGAGTGTACTTTGGGGGTTACAGCACCCTTTAACGGTCAAGCCAGCCGGCCCTTTACTTATGACACAGGCGCACGCTTGGCACTACTTTGTTGATGCACGTGCGGCTACTGCGCACACAATTCACAAACACAGAAAATAATTTTTTTTTTGGTTTGGACTGGAGTGTACTTTCGGGGGTTACAGCACCCTTAACGGTCAAGCCAGCCGGCCCTTTACTTATGACACAGGTGCACGCTTGGCACTACTTTGTTGATGCACGTGCGGCTACTGCGCACACAATTCACAAACACAGAAAATAATTTTTTTTTTGGTTTGGACTGGAGTGTACTTTCGGGGGTTACAGCACCCTTAACGGTCAAGCCAGCCGGCCCTTTACTTATGACACAGGTGCACGCTTGGCACTACTTTGTTGATGCACGTGCGGCTACTGCGCACACAATTCACAAACACAGAAAATAATTTTTTTTTTGGTTTGGACTGGAGTGTACTTTCGGGGGTTACAGCACCCTTAACGGTCAAGCCAGCCGGCCCTTTACTTATGACACAGGCGCACGCTTGGCACTACTTTGTTGATGCACGTGCGGCTACTGCGCACACAATTCACAAACACAGAAAATAATTTTTTTTTTGGTTTGGACTGGAGTGTACTTTCGGGGGTTACAGCACCCTTAACGGTCAAGCCAGCCAGCCCTTTACTTATGAAACAGGCGCACGCTTGGCACTACTTTGTTGATGCACGTGCGGCTACTGCGCACACAATTCACAAACACAGAAAATAATTTTTTTTTGGTTTGGACTGGAGTGTACTTTCGGGGGTTACAGCACCCTTTAACGGTCAAGCCAGCCGGCCCTTTACTTATGACACAGGCGCACGCTTGGCACTACTTTGTTGATGCACGTGCGGCTACTGCGCACACAATTCACAAACACAGAAAATATATTATTTTTTTAGCACTTGGGGGGAGCACCCCTGATGGACAGAGCACCCCCTGGACAACACTACAGCACTCCTTTAGGACTGGGACACTGCACAGGACTTTGGAGTGGACACAGCCCCTATGGAGAACTGACTGCACAACACAGTCCAGCCAGCCCCTATGGACTTTGAAGTAGTGGACACAGCCCCTATTAACAACAGCAGCACAGCACAACACAGCCAGCCCCTATGGACTTTGAAGTAGTGGACAACAGCAGCACTACACTACACTACACTACACAGCCCTAACTCCCACCCTCCCTCTTCACTGTCCACAGCCGAGTGAGAAAATGGCGCCGACGTGGGTACCTTATATAGGATCCAAAACCCGCGAGACTCGGAAGGCGGGATGATGACGTTTTGCCTCGATTTCAGATCCGAGTCAGGCGGGAAAAGTCGAGCCTGATTCGGATCGGACTCGGATCGGGGGGGCTCGGGGGGGTTCGGATTTCAGAAATCCGAACCCGCTCACCCCTAGTATGAATATATATGATCGAACTACAACCCATTCCAGTATTTTATGGGCAATGGGTACAAATTGGGCCATGTTTTTAAACTGCCCACACTACAGAGATCCACTCAAACCATACTGATTTGGGGTTGAGGCCTCACCCATTAAGAAATGCCAAATATCTAGACTTTATTAAACAAATAATTTCTGCATTATGAAACGATTGTGATAATTTGCTTTGCAAAAATGACTGTCAGTAGCTATATTAATAATGTGTGATCAATATGGCTGCTGTAGTACTGTACACATACTTTCCTCAATCAAAGTGACTACTGGGACAGAAGACTGAGAGACCTAACAAAATGGTCACTTCACTGCCAGTTCTGTAATGTTAACCTGGGAAAAACAGAAGAGAAAATGTTTTGTTTTTTACTGTGAAAAGAACATGTGAGCATGGTTAATTAATGAGGCATGGTTTCAGTGCTGAATGAACAACAGGATCGTCACACAGGGGCCCCCACATAAGGAGAGCACATAGCTATATAGCACATAGCACACATAGCTATGTAACCAGCGTGTGGGGCAATGTGGCATATGTTAACTGGGGTTTCTATGTGTCATCATGTGAACTCGGGCACTACCATGTGTTAACACATTTGTGGTGATGGGAGTATTGCACATTACACTTTTTAATGACATTGCCACCATACGAGATATCATACCATATCATATAATATGTTTATTGGTAGGGGCGAACATGTTAGTTGCCCTGGGGCCCCACAAACCTTAATTTGGACCTGAATGGTTTTACACAGCTCCAAAAATATATGAAAATTGTTATTTCAAAGAGCCACAGTCAAATACAACACAGTATGTAATGCAGGACCTATTTTAGTAACTATTTTACAATACAGAGGGCTTTCTATTGAATTGTTAACAATACAGAGAACATTCCTTTGACTAATTTAAAGTGCAGTGCATTCTAGAGAGTGATATACAAACGGAAAGAATACTTGTAACTCATAATCAAAAGACGATTATGGTGACCAATTTACAATACAGAGGGAATTCTGATGACTAGAGTTGCACAAACTCTAGTTTACAAGCACTGTAGATTATCAAATCAGTTCTATAAATTCTAAAAATGTTCTAGTACTTTTAGATCAAGTAAAAATGTTTAACTAAATTCAACAAAGTTGAACAGGTTGAGACAAATCATGCATATGTATTAATAGACCCCACCTTTCCTGGCTTTTAATCTGTGAAACAATAAGCAATGTTGTTTCTTTGTTACCATGAACGCAAACTGAATAGCAATGCTATATACAGTATTTGTACAATGGTGTTTTTCTATGTTGTGTGTCTGCTAAAGGGCACAATTTTGCTCATTTTAACAAATCCTTTTAAAAATAAAAAATCTTCACCATATCATATTCCTTTATGTCCATTTTTTCTCTCTCTTTTATTAATGCAGTTAGTTGTTTTATATTTGAATCATTTATTTATTTATTTAGAATTATCTAGAAAATCTGAGAGCATTAAGTGGTATTACCATGATTTTTATCTATATAACAATCATGCTGCAAGAAAAAGGAGCATCATCATTATATTCACTGAATGCAAAGTAAAATACTACACAATTGAATACTAATCCCATTTTTGGTTTGCTTTGTCGAAGTTAGGGCTAGAGTAGAATGCAAAGGTGTGTACACACTAGACGATGTGCTCACGATGCGATATTGTGAGCTATTTCCCTTGAACTCTCCCTGCTGCTCCCCAGCACTCCAGGACATGATGTGCAGCAAAAGCTATACAATGTGTCACAAGATCTATCATGCACAATTTAAAGATGTGACGATCTTAGATCATGTAGGATAGCAGACAGATGCTTGCACGGATAAGGGACATCTGTGATGCTTGCATCTGTCTGCAAAAAAATAAACACAGATGTATGGACGGATCAGTGAGATTCGTCTGTGTTGCTGTGTTTAAAAAAAATTAAAAGCCTTGGTAAAATTAAAAAAAAACGGCATGCCCCCCCCTCCCCCCCGAAAAAAAACAACCATCCCCGGGCTTTGGAGACCCAGTGCTGGTTGTGCAAAATACAGGGAACAAACAATGTAGGAGGCTCCCCTAATTTTGCACAACCAATACTGGGCTCTGATCCAGTCCTGGTTCTGGAAATACAAGGGAAAAAATGTGTAGGGTTCCCCTGTATTATCCAGAACCAGCACCAGACTTTTTCTAGCGGGGGGCTAATGCCACAGCCAGGGAAGCCCTTTCACCAGGTCCCCCAGCTGAAGCATCGACCCTGACCACTAGTCAGCCCAGTCCGTGGATCCCTGGGGATCCCCCCAATAAAGGGGTCCCCTCTCCAGGGCACCCCAGTCCTAGGCTGAGACCCTGGGGCTATCCCCGGCACCCCTGGAGCAGTGGGTGCCAGGTTGATAGTGTAGTGTGGTGTAAAAAAATAGATGAGATAATATTGTCTTTTGCTGTGGATCTACAGGTCCCTGCAAGCCTCCCCCGAATGCTGGTACTTGGAGAACCACAAGTACCATCATGCGGGGCATTATGGGCTTGCTGGTACCTGTAGTTCCACAGTAAAACCAATATTAAAATAAACACAGGACACACACACCGTACAAAGTAAGAGTTTATTAAACTTGTGCAAAATAACGGGGACAAATGATGTAGGGTTCCCGCTGTATATAAGCACAACCAGCACCAGGCTCTGATCCAGTCCTGGTTCTGGAAATACAGGGGAAAAAATGTGTAGGGTTCCTCTGTAGTATCTAGAACATCGCCGGACATATTTTACACGATTTTTCATGCCGATGCATTGAAATCGGGCAAATCCTGTAAAATATCATCTAGTGCGTATGCACCTTATAAAGCAGGAAAAGGCACACACATAAAATAGCACATGTATGTTCAGTAAGTTGCTTCTCATGATACAACCAAATGTACATCATTTATGTGCCAGGTTTATGCCAGGAACACACCACTACAGTGTAGAGTGGCTGTGGACAGAATTGGAAGTAAATGCAACTTTCACATTAAACTATTTATACTCTATTATAATCTAATACTGTAATGAAGTTTCATATACACAAGAGAAAAAAGTCTCTTTACAGTTAAGAGTACATGTGAATATTGCATTTACCATAAAAATACAGTCAGGTGCATAAATATTGGGACATTGACAGAATTTTCATATTTTGGCCTCTATTCACCACCACAATGGCTTTGAAATGAAACAAACAAGATGTGCTTTAACTGCAGACTTTCAGATTTAATTTGAGGGTAATTACATCCAAATCAGGTGAACGGTTAGGAATTACAACGGTTTCTATATGTGCCTCCCACTTTTTAAGGGGCCAAAAGTAATGGGACAAACTAAACAATCCTAAATCTAAGTTTCACTTTTTAATACTTTGTTGTAAATCCTTTGCAGGCAATCACAGCCTGAAGTCTGGAACGCATAGACATCACCAGACGCTGGGTTTTATCCCTGGTGATGCTTTGTCAGGCCTCTACTGCAAATGTCTTCAGTTCCTGCTTGTTCTTGGGCATTTTCCCTTCAGTTTTGTCTTCATCAAGTGAAATGCATGCTCAATCGGATTCAGGTCAGGGGATTGACTTAGCCATTGCATAACATTCCACTTTTTAGCCTTAAAAAACTCTTTGGTTGCTTTTGCAGTATGCTTCGGGTCATTGTCCATCTGCACTGTGAAGCGCCGTCCAATGAGTTCTGAAGCATTTGACTGAATATGAGCATATAATATTGCCCGAAACACTTCAGAATTCAATCTGCTGCTTTTGTCAGCAGTCACATCATCAATAAATACAAGGGAACCAGTTCCATTGGCAGCCATACCTGCCCACGCCATGACACTACCACCACCATGCTTCACTGATGAAGTGGTATGTTTTGGATCATGAGCTGTTCCTTTCATTCTCCATACTCTTCTCTTCCCATCACTCTGGTACAAGTTTATCTTCGTCTCATCTGTCCATAGGATGTTGTTCCAGAACTGTAATGGCTTTTTTAGATGTTGTTTGGCAAACTCTAATCTGGTCTTCCTGTTTTTGTGGCTCACCAATGGTTTACATCTTGTGGTGAATCCTCTATATTCACTCTTGTGAAGTCTTCTCTTGATTGTTGACTTTGACACATATACACCTACCTCCTGGAGAGTGTTCTTGATTTGGCCAACTGTTGTGAAGGGGTTTTTCTTCACCAGGGAAATAATTCTTCTGTCATCCACCACAGTTGTTTTCCGTGGTCTTCCGGGTCTTTTGGTGTTGCTGAGCTCTCCGGTGCGTTCTTTCTTTTTAAGAATGTTCCAAGCAGTTGATTTGGCCACACCTAATGTTTTTGCTATATCTCTGATGGGTTTGTTTTGATTTTTCAGCCTAATGATGGCTTGCTTCATTGATAGTGACAGCTATTTGGATCTCATATTGAGAGTTGACAGCAACTGATTCCAAATGCAAATGTCACACCTAGAATCAACCCTAGACCTTTTACCTGCTTAACTGATAATGAAATAACGAGGGATTAGCCCACACCTGTCCATGAAATAGCTTTATAGTTGATAGTCCCATTACTTTTGGCCCCTTAAAAAGTGTGAGGCACATATAGAAACCGTTGTAATTCCTACACCGTTCACCTGATTTGGATGTAATTACCCTCAAATTAAATCTAAAAATCTGCAGTTAAAGCACATCTTGTTTGTTTCATTTCAAAGCCATTGTTATGGTGAATAGAGGCCAAAATATGAAAATTCTGTCAATGTCCCAATATTTATGCACCTGACTGTATAATTAAATATAGATCCCAATACAAAATACAAATTAAATGAAATGCAAACATCTTTAAAAATCAAATAGGAATCCTCTTCCCAGCCACAATTCAAACAGAATGGAAATATCAATTAATTAAAGCAAATAGAGGGTGATGACACATGAGTTCATATAATATAGCAGCCACACTAATGAATTAAGGGCCTGATTCAGAGATGGACGCAAAGGCGATTACACACGCAATTGAGCGATTGTTTGCCATCGCGCATGTGTATAAGCCGCAAGGGCAAGATGGCCACTGATGTGCGGCAATGTTACCGATATTTACGCTGGTAAATCGCACGCAGGTAAAGCAGCAGTGGGCATTTTTATGCTCGGATGCTCTTTGCAGACATTAGCATATTTTTTCGCTGCTGCGTTGTGTGGGAAATCACAGCTGCATCACATTAGCATCCATCTCTGATTTAAGCCCTAAGTACTATCAGCTAAAGGATTCAATTCCACACTCAGGACCTGATTCAGAGATGGACGCTAATGTGATCACAGCTGCGATTTCTTCAGACTGGCTTCTATCCCCTCCACTCCACTGACACTTCCCTGCTGTGTATAATGGTCACTTCTTCATGCTCATACTTCTGTAACTCTCTGCAGCTTTTGACTCCATTATCCACCCTCTTGGCTCTCAATGAACTATTATTTCCTGGTTCACTTTCTCCTTCTCCAACAACTCCTTCTCTATTTCTACTTATAGCTTTTCCTCATCTTCTCTCTCTCTCTCTCTCTCTCTCTCTCTCCTCATTGGAGGTCCACAGGTCATAAACCTGACAGTAGAAGCTAAGCTCCTTAACCATTAACCCTTACCTTTACCTCTTACCGTCCCTCCCCAGTGCCTAAGCCTAACCTCCCGCCCTAGTGCCTAAACCTAACCTCCCACTACCCCCTTAGTGCCAACACTGTTGGGATTCCGGCACCGATATTTAGAAAGTTGGCATCCCGCATGTCAGGATGCTGGCTGCATCCACTTGGCCCTATGACCTTTTTTGCTATATATATCTCTTCCCTTTGTCAATTAATCAATTACTTCAGTCTTTAGCACCATCTCTACACTAATGGCACCCAAAAATCCCCACCCAGACTTCTTCCATTTTCTCATGTCTAGACTACTGCATTCTCCTCCTGATTTTCCACTCCCAAAGATCTTCTTCAGTCAAGTTCAAGCAATGGAAACGCGATGGCTGGAGGCTGTGCTACCTATAGGACTTAAGACAAGACGTTAACCAGGCTGTGGTCCAAAGAGGAGACTCGGGACTCCGTTTGGATTATACAACAACAAACGCTATAGAACTGGTAACTGTGTGATATCTATCAGTTCTAAAAGCCCTGCTGGTAATTGCCTTCAATTCTGCCCTTATGGGAGCATTTACCTATTTTTAACCATCATTTTTTAGGCTTTGTTGTCTACTATTAAAAATGGTATTACACTATTTTCTCTTTTCCATTTTTATTTACATGTAAACTCTATGCAAAAGTAATTACAACTTCTTGAGGAGGAAGTGTATGGTTTTGCATGTCTGGAAGGAAATTTTATCATCTATTATCATCTAAGGAGGATTGTTACTGTATTGGAACACGAATAGACCACTACAGAAAATATGGAATGTGACTATGCATTTTGTTTTTCTCTCTCACTTTTTTCTGAGCGCTACGGGGAGGTTTTACTAATTTTCTTGTCGCTTATTAGTATCAGATGTAGGACTTGCTTGGACTTATGTTAGATGTATTGTTTATATCAAGACTATTAACTAAATCTAATTAGAATTTATTTTTTATTTTTTACTTGTTTTAATCTGTGCTACAATATTTTCTAAACCATGTTGAGGAAGCAACTACATATCATGGGTCTTGGTCAATTGTTTGTGTAGACCCTTTTGAAAAGGAATGTGTTCTTTTAAAGGTGAGGTTATTGCACATATACATCACATTTATGAGGTTTTGGACTTCCTGATTTTACCAATCAATACAGTAGATATGGATATAAACTGCTTCAGGTTTAAATACTCTCCATAAAATGAAAAATTCACAACATGTGTAAAGGAGGTGGGGTAGGAATAGTACTCTCCCAATCTTTCACATTCACAGTTCTCCCACAGGTACCTTCACTCACATTTACATCATTTGAAGTACATTCTATTAGGACTTTCACCCCTTTCTCTCTGCGAGTTGCTGCTATCTATCGCCCGCCTGGGCCATCACAAAAATTTCTGGAACATTTTTCAGCATGGCTCCCTCACTTCCTATCCTCAGACATCTCCACCATCATTATGGGTGATTTCAATATCCCCATTGACAGTCCACAATCTCCTCATGCCTCCAAACTACTCTCTCTAACCTCCTCTCTTGGCCTCTCCCAATGGACTGACTCCTCTACTCATGAGGAGGGCCACTGCCTTGATCTTGTATTTACCAGACTATGCTCAGTTTCTGATTTCACTAATGCTTCTTTCCCTCTCTCAGATCACAATCTTATCACCTGCACACTTTCCTCCATTACATCAACCTCAATGTCAGTGAAATCAACCAAACCTCCTAAAACTTGCAGAAATATTAATGTGATTAACTTTCAACAACTATCTACCTCTCTACAACAATGACTCTCACCAATTTCTGAACTCACTTCTCCTGAGACTGCTGCATCACACCTAAACCAGATTCTAGTAAAAGCCCTCGATGAAGTAGCTCCAGCTACCCATCACACTCCGCGTAGACTTAGACGTCAACCGTGGCATTCTAACTTAACAAGGCATCTACAAAAACTCTCACGTAAAGTAGAACGTCAGTGGCGAAAGTCTCGCACTCCACGTGACTTCCTCACATATAAGTCTATCTACAACTCTTATCGTACTGCTCTGGACACTGCCAAGCAAACGTATTTCCAATCTCTAATCTCTGCACAAGCCTCTAACCCCAAGTGACTTTTTAATACATTTAAACTGCTTCTTACCCCTCCCTCACCCAAGCCACCTGCTACTATCTGTGCACAAGATCTTGCTTCCTATTTCAAGGACAAGATTGATAATATCCGAAATGAAATGTTATTCTCTTCCTCAGCTTGTGACCTACTCAATTCCCTACCTGAACCCTCTGGCACATTCTCTTCATTTGACCCCACAAATGAAGATGAAGTATCTACACTCTTCTCATCCTCCTACTCTATTACCTCTCCTCTAGATCCTATACCCTCACAAATTAGTAAAGCTCTGTCTCCTGTGCTCATCCCAACCCTAACTAAAATCTGTAATCTCTCTCTTTCTACTGGCATCTTTCCATCACTGTTCAAGAATGCAGTGATTACTCCCATTCTGAAAAAACAAAATTCTGACCCTAACACTCTCTCTAATTACCGTCCTAACTCCCAGCTCCCATGCCCCTCCAAGCTACTGGAGAGACTTGTCTACACCCGCCTCACACACTTTCTTGACACCCACAACTTATTGGACCCACTTCAGTCTGGCTTCCGTTCCCAGCACTCCACAGAGACAGCACTGACTAAGGTAGTAAATGATTTGGTCACTGCCAAGGCTAAAGGCCATTACTCACTCCTAATTCTTCTAGATCTCTCTGCTGCTTTTGACACTGTTGACCACTCTCTTCTCGTACAAACATTACAATCCCTAGGTCTTAAGGACACAGCTCTTTCTTGGTTCTCTTCCTACCTATCTGATCGCTCTTTTTCTGTTCGTTTTTCAGATTCTGCCTCCTCTTCGCTACCTCTATCAGTTGGAGTACTGCAAGGCTCTGTCTTAGGTCCTTTGCTATTTTCAATCTATACCACCTCTCTTGGCAAACTAATCCGCTCTTTTGGATTTCAGTACCATCTGTATGCGGATGATACTCAAATCTACCTATCCTCTCCAGATTTATCACCATCTGTATTGGTCCGTGTCACTGAATGTATTTCTGCCATTTCATCTTGGATGTAATCTCGCTACCTGAAACTTAATATTTCTAAAACAGAATTAATTATATTTCCACCAGCCAATAACAGTTACCAATCTGATCTCTTTATCACTGTTGATAACTCAACAATCCACCCCACCCCACAAGCTCGCTGCCTTGGTGTCATCCTTGATTCTGAATTGTCCTTTGTTCCCCACATTCAATCTATCTCAAAATCATGTTACATACATCTAAAAAACATATACAAAATTCGACCATATCTCACACAAGACACTGCAAAAACTCTAATCCATGCATTCATTATTTCCCGCATTGAATATTGCAATAGTCTCCTTACTGGTCTTCCCAAAAACAGGCTATCGCCATTACAATCCATTATGAATGCAGCTGCGAGGCTTATCTTCCTTGCCAAACGTTCATCGTCTGCTGCCCCACTCTGTCAGTCCCTCCATTGGTTGCCGGTTTTCTACCGTATTCAATACAAAATACTGTTACTTACACATAAGGCCATTAACCGAATGACACCAACATACATCTCTTCACTCATCTCAAAATATCTCCCAACCCGACCTCTCCGCTCCCCGCGCATTACTTGCTCCCATTTACGGTTACAGGACTTTCTTCGGGCTGCACCCACTCTATGGAATGCCTTACCACACACAATAAGACTTACCTCTAGTCTTCAATCCTTCAAGCGTTCCCTGAAAACTCACCTCTTCAGACAAGCTTATCAGATTCCAGAACTGACCACATAACCTTCATAGCTTCCATGTCTTATTCCATCCCCTCTCACAGTCCACACATAACCTCACATATTGTCTTTCTTTGACATACTCCTGACATTTTGCCGACAGTCCTGTGTGACTGGATCATGCAGCCCACCAAGAAACTCTGCATTCTGGCTGGACCAAATTGCAATATATAGCACCTATCCTTGTGTATCAATGCATATTTCCCTATAGATTGTAAGCTTGCAAGCAGGGCCCTCTTACATCTATGTCTGTCTGTTATTACCCTGTTTTGTTCTATCAATGTCTCCAATTGTAAAGCGCAACGGAATATGCTGCGCTATATAAGAAACTGTTAATAAATAAAATAAGTAAAATAAATAAAGCTGCATAAATGAATCACCCATATAATGTACAAATCATGCTCTTATCTTTCTCAATTTTCAGTTTATTTCTGCAATTGAAAAAACTTAAAAGGGTGTGATAGTGGTAACCCAGCAATGGGTAATAAAAATACTTGCACTCACAATACCATAGAATAAATGGAATGGGTATGAAATACCAGCAGCTGTTTAGCTGCTGGTTCAAATCCCAACAGGAGAAGCCCAACAGGACAAGATGCCAACCAACGCTGGTATGTACCCTAACCCTCCCCTCTCCCCCCACTAACCCTAACCCTCCTTTAGTGGTGCCTAACCCTAAAACTCCTGGGGTGGTGCCTAACCCTAAATCCCCCCCGGGGGTGCCTAAACCTAACTCCCCCTTCCTGCATCCTAAACCTAACCCTCGTGAGGGGGTGCCTAAACCTAACTTCCCCCCAGTGGTGCCTAACCCTAACCTCCTCTTACCCTAGCCTAACCCTAACAATCCCCCAGGGGGTTCTTAACCCTAAGTCCCCCCGGGGGTCCCTAAACATGAACGCAGCTAAGTGCTAAGATGCCCGGACTTACCTCATTCGGTATGGCGTTTGTCTGTCCTCCGACGTTGGGATTAAGATAGGCATCACCTATATTGTATTTCATCACCTATCTTAAGTCCCCAGTCGGGCTTTAGCAGTCGGGATATAGACCGGCACCATTTAGTCCTCCGGTCTATTAAGTACATCCCGAATAGACAAGCACTCTTGGTGTACATGATAAATTATCATGTATGGGGTGCAAACAAACAGGGGTTTTGTACACTACCCTTCCAATAGCAGAGGAGAGTTAACACAAGATAATAAATGCTTGTTTCACATATGTGTTCCCTGCTTCAAAACAGTGAAGCAGACAGTATGCAAAACAAGCGTACATTTGCATGAAGTCGCATCTCAAGATCCATACAACTTTATATACTGGTGGGTATAACCATTTCTAGCAGTTTACCAGCTAGACCCACCAAATTTAATTCCAATTCTGCATAAGCCCCAATATGCAGGCCTGCTAAAGTCTCTTCTCTATGGAGAGCATCTATGAGTGGGAAAAATGTGGCCCCTCGATCCATTTATTATTGTGCAAAAATGCCTAATACTCCATTTAAAGAATAATGAGATGTATGCAGACATTCTGGTTTCTAGATCTACAGTAACTACTTTACCTGTAACCAGGGGGGTCAGAATGATTTCATTTTGGGGGGCAACATAAAATCATTCCGGCGCCAATTCCCGCGCCCCCCCTTTCCTCTCCCCTCCATCTTACCTAATTGGCGGCCGCGGACTGTCAGGGGCTGTGCTTTATAGTAACAGGCTGCACAGCCCTTGCACTGCATAGAGGAGGAAGTGTAATGTGCAATGTTTTAACTTAAAGACCGCATTTTACATCTCCTCTACCATGTGGTGCAGGAGCTGTGCAGCCTATTACTATAAAGCTGCACAGCCCGCGGCCACCGCTCCTTTGAAATGTTTGGGGTGGTGATGAGCCCGACACATCCCCTCCCCCGTTCCGACGCCCACTGTGTGCATTGCTAGAAATGAGCATAGCTGAAAGCATATAAATATCAAATTCCAGTCAACTATCAAACATGTGCTTTCCTCAAATGTTAATTCCAGCCTCATATATCTTACATTAATCTAAGTTACTGTATATGGAGCTGCTAAGGACACTCACAGGAGCATGGCATAGCACCCAGCAACTGGGACTAAAGTAGTCACTACTGTATTAGGATGACAGGACAGTCCCATAATAGCTGCATTTTTAGCAGGATGTATTTAGATGCTAAAATGTAACACACAAAAATGAAAGTGCTACAACTTTATTTTGTACATCTCTCAAGTAAATACACAAACAGAATAATTTTCTTCATAGAGATAGATGTATGAAGAGTCTAACTTTGACATAATATCAGGTCATCTTAAACACACACATTCCGCAGCACATATCCTAACCCACTGCTCCATGCTCCTTCCTCACTATCTACCCCATCTGTGTCACCCCCGTCTGTCTGCCCCTCCCCTTTAGAATGTAAGCTCACACGAGCACGTTCTTCTCCTCCCCTTACTCATGGTATCTTTTACTCCTAACTCCCCAATTGGCACCTAACACTTGGTTGCTGAGGCCCTGCTGCTTGTGTTATGCAGCAATGTTTATAAACCATGTCCTTGTCCTACATTGTTTTGTATTACTATTAACTGTTTTTCTTGTGTGCTCATTTATGTACTGTGTAAGGTGCTGCAGAACTTTTGTGGCATCATTCAAATAAATGATAATAATAACAATTAAACTAGAGCGCTGTATCCCCCCTTTTTTTATCGAGTGTACATGCCCGCCATTGCACTCGCAATATATATCATTTTTTGAATGATCGAAGTGTATACCCATCTTTAATCCAGCTCTGCCTACTCAATATCCAGCATGAAATGTCCTATTCAACCCAGCTACTGCCATCAGGAGATGCAAAAATTGTCGACTGATTCGGAATGCCTCTCTATGGCACATGATGCTCCCTCATTAGGACAGCTATGTCAGAGAACTCCATGCAGGATTGTGTTTCTGCCCCTTTGAAAATTATTTCCAATATTTTCTACTCCACATCAGTGACCTTACAACTTTTCAGCACACTAATATGTTTAGTCTATCTGAAAATGGCACCTTCCTGCTTTTATTTACCAGCCATATTCAATAAAATACAGTATAATTTGTTATATTTTAGTGTGAACTGTGTGCTGCTAACAGCTTTGCAAATTACAACACTAAAAATACACTGAATGTATAAGATCCTCTGAAACATGCAGAAATGTTCTTACATTTGTACGTTTGCTGAAATGTAATGTAAAATAGTTATATCTCTTTTTCTGTATTTTCCATACCATCTTGGTTATTTGCTATTTTTGTATTAGACTATTTCATAACCATGTTGTTTTCTGAAATGGTCTTAGCTATGTCATATGTTTCCTATTTGAAAAATTCTTAATAAAAATATATTTTTTAAAAGTGTATATTTCCCCTATTTAATTATTTGTTTGTCAGACATAGAAACATAGAATTTGACAGCCCATCTAGACTGCCCCTGTTCACATGCTATATACTATATCTGTAATTGTGTGGCTAACCTGCTAGAAGACTTATAATGCCTGATGGAATGTAAGTTAGGGAAATTTCCCAGAATGCTCTGCTATAGAATACCTAAACAAGATAAAGATAAATGTACATTAAAGGGAGCCCTGCCCATCGAGCTAGCTCTGTGAAATGTGAGATTTTTAACCTATATTTGTAGAAAAAAGAAAAGTTTTTGTGGTGTTAAAGACATTATGATTTATTCCCTTGGCAAATGCAAACAATACTTCTCTCTGAAAATAACTTCATCCAGGAAAAAAACATGTTTAGTGTTCCAGTGTATCATAGCAGCCAGCCAAAAGTTTTCCCCTGCAGCCAAGAGAACAAGAGATGGCTTTTGGCCAACATAGGGTGTTTTCTGTGCCTCCATTAAGTCATTACTGAACTATTGCATGTTAAAAAACATAAACCTGCACATCTAGGAGTGCCGTGAGATGGAGGGTAAGGATTGCACTCAAACACTCCCCAGGATTTAAACTTTACTTTTTTGTAGTTTGGATAATTCAACTTTCACCTCCCACTGGGTGGAGCAGAGGCTTAAAAGAGAAGCTGGAATGTAGTTGCTGACAGTGTTTTGCTGCAGACTAGTGTGTCTCGTACTGTCCCATCTAAGCAAACTCTAATCAAAGGAAAAGCGGAAGAGAAGGGAACATCTGCTGCTCCTACGACAAGATACTTACCATATATCATCAGAGACCACAGCAGGACAAGGTTAGGAGTCGCAGTGTGTGATCTGACAACAGCTGTGAACATGGAAGAAGACGCAATTCAGATAGAGAAGAGCAATGAAGACTTTCAGAAGGGTGGGCATCATGAAAGTCAGGAGTTGGTGGTGCCCAGCCACAGCCCTGCAGAATCACCGTGCTCTAGCCCTACACCCCAGCAACTTGTGCCAGCAGACTCCATCAAAGACAGCAATCAGGTCAACGCCATTACAGTTCTCACCCTGCTGGATAAGCTGGTCAACATGCTGGATTCAGTGCAAGAGAACCAGAACAAGATGGAAAAGAGGCAGATTGACATAGAAAACTCAGTAAAGGGTATCCAAAATGATATCACTAAGTTATCTAAGAGTCACTCCTCCACCAGCAACACAGTCAGTAAACTTCTGGAGAAGTCTCGCAAGGTCAGTGCTAACATGAGGGAAGTGAAGGATCGCATGGACAAGCAGACGGTGCAGGTGAAGAAGCTGGAGAGCAATCACAATCAGCTACTGAGAAGGAACAATTTTAAAGTCCTAATCTTCCAGGTCAGTTAACTGTATAATATAGAATATTTTGTTACCATTCAGGGCAGTATTCCCTTCTTACAACGTGTTACTATTTCCAGCACTACTGTACCTATTCTACACAGGGAATACAAGCCGGTACCCTGTGATGCCACTCCCTTCTTACTATGCAGAGAGGTCTTACTTCCTAGCTCCTGCTATGTTACTATCTGGTAGACAGATTCACTGTTCAGTTTTCTTTGTTTAAGTGTCCCAAATAATTGATTAGGTTAGCTATAGTAATCGATGTTTGTTTCTTAAAGTGAGAATCCAGAACTGATCGTACATTATTTACATTAGATACATACATGAGTGAAGTTATGTGCTTAATGTATTGATCACCTAGTGGTATTGTATAGTAAAAAATCATATTAAACGTTTGCCTTGAGAAGACGTTATCATTATAACAAATGTAGTTCTTGAGATAGGCACCAAATATGGCTGATTAGAAAGGGTGTGGTGTTTGGTCAAAATCATACAATCACCATAGCAATCATAACTTGCAGCATACACAAGTAATCATCGGAGTTGCATTTGGTTAGAATAATCAAACAACATGGATTATTGTTAGTGAGAGTGAACTCCTGTCAGTGGTTCCCAAACTTTTTTGAATCACGACACTGTATATTATCCACATTATTTTCACGGCACCCCTAAGCCAAAATGTTGTTGTTGAGAAATTCAAAAGAAAATGTAGTAAAGTGAAGTAAATTGTGCTTACCTGTCATCCTTAGGTTCAGTTATGTGGTGGTGGACAGGTTTCTGCACATATTTACATTACACTGACCATAAATAATTTGATTTGGTGCTGGACCACCAACATGAGGCACCCCTGTGAGTGTCCCAAGGCACCACAGGGTGCCACGGCGCCAGTTTGGGGACCACTGCTGAACGTAATACTGTACTTCTAGCTATTGCATAAAATATCTAATGCAATAGCAACATAAGAGTTTCCACAGTTCAATGTTACACTTTGTTTTGCTTTGTAACAAATACTTCTGTAGCAGACAAGGTCACATACTGTGCAGTATAAAAGATGAGCTGTTCAGTTTTTAGTCAGTTCATTTTGCCATATTAGCACAATTTCAGATTAGTTAAAATGTATCTTATTTGACTACTATTCAGTATGCACCTTTCTGACATAATATACATTCATAGGACCATATTTACAAAGCGCACTGCAAATTGTCTTGGTAGTGACCCTCAATATCCGCCCTGCGCACTTTATGATGCACACCTACTTTCTGCTACCAGGAGAATTTGCACATTATGCAAAAGTATAAATGAATGTCCGGGAGACTCCCAAAATCCCTGGATTCCCAACGTCCCGGATCCCGCCCACTTTTACAGTGCGTGGTCTGGGATTGAGGGACTCAATTTGCAGTGAATCACGTCATCATGCCCTTCCATGCAGGACAGCAGCACAAAATGCAACATGAGGTGGGGTAGCAATCATGCAAATTGTTGTGACATGCCCACGTAAGATTTTTATCCTACAACACTTCATGATTTAGCCTTATTTATGGATTCATTAATCCTGATAGAAAGGAGACATTGGGGAAGCCATTGTTATGTGTTTTTACACAGGGTAAAGTGCACCTAGAATGCAGATCTCCACTGAAATGCATCTGAAAGGTGCAAAATATATGCAGGTGCAAAATATATGTATAAGACAGGCTTAGAGCACAAAATTCCAGTAATCTCATTCTGCAAAATGAAGTTTAATTTTTGCACTGCTCCCCAATACTATGCTCAGTTTCCCGATACTAATACGGCCAAAGTAAGTAGGAAAAACCCTCCATCAGAGCAAGTTCTTATTACATCGGTTTCTTTCCAACACCAGCATTTTGCACTGCAAAACCCAGGTGCTGTGGTGGAAATCTAGGTGCACTTGTGTAAATCAGTTACATTCCCTTAACACAAAGAATTTGAATAAAAATGAAAAGCCATTTTTAAGCAACCAGGGAATCTACCAAATAATATATTCAATGTAACTATTGGTGAGATAGTTTCCTTTTAATCCTGACATTACATTTCACTAAGTATGAAAAACATCTGTTCTAGTTTATAGTGGATGATTCAGACCAAAAATGGAAAAGTTGAGTCTTCGCTCTTTCACCTCTGAGCAGTTAATGATGTGCCCATTCCTGTTTTTGCAAATCTTTAATTTAACCCTGCCCTGTATGAGGTCGCCAGTGCAGAGTGAGCCCAGCTTTTCTGTGCAAAAAGACATCCACATACACTCAAGCCTTTACATTTAATTTAATATTCAGCCCACAATACTTTCAATGCAACCCTCATAATCTAATTTCTTTGGTGACTCTGGGGTGCTAAAGTTTGGTATTTTCTGCAAAATATCTAAGATTTGTGAATCAAGATTTAAAAAAGATGTAATTGCTCAATAGGATTCATAATCTAGAATATAATGAGACACACAAAGTTCAGAAGTTTGGAAGCTAATCCTCAGTGATGGCTGGAGGTTTGCGAAGTTGTGGAATTTGCACATAGGAGAGAGGTCGAGCCAGGTTAGATTACATAAGGATTGGAAGTCAGCTCCTGTAGTGCCAATATGTTTAGTGCATGTGGCTTGACGTGATAGTGGCTGCTTGCCTTTTCTTACATGTTACACAAGAAAAGAGGTGTCTGCACAGGAACTGTTTGATTATCCTTTCCCCTACTGTCTGCTTTATGTTACAGATTATTTTACACATGGGGAGGTGCACCTAAAGGTGGGTACACACCTGACAGATATATCTGCAGAGGATGCTCATTCATATACACTGAACGGCCATCATCTGTGTCTTGCTGCGGGTCCCGGTGAACATGGGGCGTGTCCGGCAGGCGGGGGCGTGTCCCGCCCCCCCTCCTCGCGGCTGCCGCTGTGTGTGTATGGGCAGTCTGCAGACCGCCCGTACATAATTGCCAATGGACAGATATCTCTGCAGACATATCTGTCCATCGGCTGTGCAGCATAGCCAATGCGATATGTCGATGAACACCGACGTTCCCTGACATAACGCTGGTACACACTGGCCGACGGGCAGCAGATATATTGGCCAATCAATTGATCTGCCAATGTATCTGTCAGTGTGTACCCAGCTTAAGAATAAGTTAGAGCACCATAACACAAAATATACAAGTATTTTTATAATGGGCACTCACAGATTGCACATTCAATGTAAAAAAGTTAAGTGAAGGGTTATTATTACATTTAAAACTTAACTTTTAATTACAATGTTAATTTCTCATAAGGCGATATATTGCATGATCTAGCTACTTTGTCTAGTATAGATTCTTCACATGTGACATAATACTGATTTGAATTGAGGGCCTTATTCACTACAGAATGCAACTGCGAATGCAATAGCGATTACGCACACAATTCAACTGTGATAGTATGCTAATCCATTGCAATCGCAATGCCGCAGCAGCACAACATAAGGTTGCGCATGTTACCTTACACACATCCGTAATGTTTAGCAAGACTGTAAAGACATCGGTACAATAGAGTACCATTGACACCCCCCACCCCCCCGTTGCCACCCACAAACTGTACTTCCTGTCAAACACTCTGCAATGGATCTGTGTAGTCACTGAGATCCCAGTGGCTAGTTCGCGCATGCGCAGTATGCAACAATCGGCTGAATGCCGAGTGCGTGTGTATTACCAACTGCCTTCCTTGCTAAATCAGGCCCTCAGAGAAGCATCTCAAGACTAATATCCTTTATCTAACCAAGTCCTTCTCAAACTTGGTCCACAGGACCCCAAACAGTTCACGCTCTCTGTCACTTCTGAAAATGTGAACTGGTGAAAAATATGGTCTGTATAATGTGAACTGTTAGGGGTCCTGAGGATCGAGTTTGAGAACCACTGACCTGACCTACAGTGTATAGCTTTGTAAATCTATACACATACATATAGTTCAGAACTAATGGCATTTTTCTAAATAAACGAGCAGAATAAAAGCATATTGCTCAGTTTACCATTATGAAGCTGATATAGAGTTGCACCCAAGTACATCTTGTGGATGGATTCTGAGTGTTTTCACACTGTGCATGCTCCATAGCAGAGCGCACTCATTTCATGGCACAACTCGCATCTACACTTGCGGCTGAATGAGTGTGACTGGGTGGTAATGGGGCATTTGCACATGGGCTAAGTTTAGCGAGGGTGCGTTGAGCTGTAGTTGGAATTGTGGGCATATGCAGAGCTTCTGCTGATTTAGATGGATCTCTTGCACCAAAGCTAGAAATGGTGCAAGATTATGCTGATGAGAGATATTTCACCAAGCATATGGATAGGGCAGCAGTGACCACATAAATGCGTACAACTTGGCATACTATAGACATCTGCATTTAGTTCTGTGCATGCAATGCAAGTGCAATCTCAGCTGACTTTTGTGCAATACTGAATACTGAATACTGCAGCTATTACGCCAGAAGAAATAACAAGTGGGCCACGCTATTTTACCTTGCAATCTATTTTTTTTTCTTGCACACTAGATATTTACAGAAACTGGTTGTTATTTATAATCAAACTCCTTTGTATTTAGTAGATTGCACTACCGTAATGCTGCTAAATCCATAAATAATGTTAGTAGCAAATATTTGTGTGAGATTTTTTTCCATATGGCAAAGGTTAGAAAAAATGCAGTCTTGTGTCACATTTCTGTATGTGGTGTAAAGGGCCAGCTCTAAATATTTTACATTCCTTTTGTGCATAGAGACCCAGCCCAGGATAAGACTGTGCTGCATTGTTGTGACACTGTCAGATACAGTAGGCAGTAACTTGGCCTGACAGTGCCTTTCATGGAAGTAATATGTTGTCCTGCAGATAACCTGATTTTTGTGGAATCTTTTTTAAACAGTTTCCACTTCCACACTTAACAAATCACTCACATTTGCATAAATATACTGTAAAGCACGACAGTCACTGTGTATCACCATCGTTTTAAACTTCTACTTAATAAACTGCCAGCAGGTAAAAAATTTTCTCCTGTGCACAAGTACTGAAATTGTTGCCAATGTATTTGTTTCATACTATACAAATTTGTTTTACCATGTGTTTATGTTGTACGGCTCACACAAATATTTATTGCAACAAAAGTTTACTTTAAGGTAATTGAAGTATAAAAACAAAACACACACTAGGTAAAAGTGACTAAATATTTCATTGAAGATAAAATTTCCATGCAAATACATTCAAACTTTAATGCATGACTAAGTTATTTTATCACTTTTTATGTTACTGTTTTTACCTATTTGTAAATAGATAAAGCTCTATCTTTATTTCATTATATTATGTTCAATTTATATAACAATTTATGATTTAAATTTAAGAATTTATGTTTATATTTAGTGACATTATAAAAGTTTATTTTTAAATGTGTATAGTTTAACTAATCATTTGTAGACATTCTACTTATTTTTTTATTGATTTTTAATATCTAGATATATATCTAAAATAAATACTTATTATTTTATCTAAATAATTGATTGAATAATTCTTGATTATCCCATGATTAGAATGGATTACAATAGAATTGCAGCAGCTTAACATATTGTATAATGAGCTGGTGATTGACACAAGCAGTTTGGTTCTACTGTTCTTTTCACCAAATTAACGCAAGTTTGGATTTATCTTATTGGCTATCTTATTGGCTATCTAAAAACACTTGAGAGCAAGGTAGTCAATATGATTCGGTTTTCAGATCCGAACTTAACCGAGCCAAAGCCGAACCATCCATCTCTAATTTTTTTAATAGATAAATTGGGGCGGCGATTTTGAAAATGGCATTTGCCTGGCGGTTATTCCTTTAGTGAAACTAATACTTTGCACACAACCAGAAAAACCACCGAAAAAAAAAACTGTGTGACAAAATGACCCTTTAGTAAATTTTTCCATCAATGTCTGAAGATGAAACAAAATCAATAATATGCAGTGATATTTATATCCTTGTGACAGAACCAAGTAAATGAAACAATAATATCTATCAACATACAGTAAATACTGCAGAAAAAAGCAACACACATAATTCAATCTGCATTGGGCCTGATTGAGGTCCGGATGGTATTGCACAGCCGCAAGGAAGCAGCTGTGCAATATTGTCCAGCAAATATTAAAATACTGCATCTATAGGTAGCAGACACCTCCTAACAGCAAAAGCAATCCAAGTGCAGCATCTGCAGCCACTGCCTCAGATCACCATCGCATCCATTGGTAGCAATGGCACCAGCACCGGCCAGTCTGAGAGGCCAGGAAATCTGCATCCACCGATGCAGACCCTGGCCTCAGCAGTCCCGGAAAACGAGGGCGACACTCCCACATTTTGGGGGACGTTGGCCAGGCATGCACCCGCTCCACCCACCAGAAGCCGCAGCATGTCAATAATGCTGTGGCTTGGGGGATCTGAGAGCGAGATTGCAGGCCCCGTTCTGCACATGGTCAGTTTTCTGGTCAGACCCAATGTGTATTGTCACTATGAACCTCGGCTCATTCATTACTGGAGCAAATCAAGTTCTTATAGCTTCAGCTGTAGTCAAAATTTTTGGAACATAGAATGCTGGTGACATGATACAGGTATTATTTGTTACCTTATATTGTTTCCTGAGTTTTTGATAGTTATTTATGTATATTCACAAAAAAACAATACAGCAGAGATTATTGGTTATATATAAGAGGCTTCTTATGCATGTATTTGTGTGTTCATAGCAGAATATATAGCTTATGTGGGCCATATATCTAGCCCAATTCTCTGATCTGCCATTGCCGATCTGATTGCCAATCAAAACCACAGATCGGTGGAAATCTATTATCAGCAATCCATTGGGGAATCAGGGATACTCAACATGTTAAAAATCCCTGAGTCGCCAATTACAGCCGTTTTCAGGTCTGGGATTCAAAATTGCTCTGATTCACCCTGCAAGCAGTGCTGCTGCACAGAGCACACCAGAATCTGCTGCAGTGCTGCCCGGAGCGTCAATTGGATGCTCAATACAAGCTCACTACTGCCTGTGTAGCCCGATGCTTTGGGTAGTGCTGTAATTTCTGGTGTGGATAGCCACGCCCCCTTTGCATGACATCATGAGGGTCAAAATGCATATTGCTGGTAATGTGCAGTCTGAAACCCCTAAATCCCAGGGTGGTATCAATGCCACTTTCACTTTGGCCCTCAGCTTGTCTGTCACAAGCACCATTTTGGGATTTTTTTTATCAGGTTTTATTCTGTGATTTGTAATTTTGTAATTGCAATTTGCAGGAAGTTGTTCTCTAAAGGAGCAATCATGGTTTGAGATTGATAAATTTGGTGATTATAAAACACACTCACTGTACCGGTCAGATGGAATTATGGGTATGTTCAAACAGGATCCAAATGGTTTGTGTCATAAAATGTCCCAGTTTCTGCTGACGCTGGGCTGCTCACCTGTCACCCTGCTCCATGATGTAGCTCTGTGACAGACTTCACCCAGCTGTGGCTTCATTTCATCTACTGCAGTCTCTCTGGCTCCCACATGCAGCATTCCCTCAAGTGCTGGCTGTTGGGCGCAGGCATGACAGTCTGAGTCGGGTGACTGTCCATCCTCACAGGAGACCAGTATGCAGTCACATGATGCCTGCAGCCAATCCCTGACAAGCCAGGGGTATATGAGGACTCTCCCTGCACACAGCACTTGAAAGTGCAATGTTGTCCACAGCCTAGCTGTGTGCTTCCCAGTGAGCTAGTCACGACCGGCTGTAGGAATTCCCCACTGAGGGGTGCAAGCTAGTATCTGGGCTAAGGAGGAAATCTGAGATGTGGGGCCTGACAACAAGGTCTCCTCGTCCACGAGTACCAGTTGGCGAGACCTGACCAAAGGTGCGGAGTCTAACCAGCCGGGAGGTGTTCACCAGTGACCCCTCCGAGCGGGATATGGGTTTAGCTGCACCCAGCTGGCAGGTCGCGGCCCTTTGATCAGGTAACTGGCTCTAACGGGAATAGAGAACCTTGCTACCGTGACCCTAGAGGATATTATTTACAAGGCTTATGCTGTACCCCCGTATAGCCTCTAATGGATACACCTGAGGATTTCAGAGGCACAATGGCACTGAGGATTCGTACGTGCAATGTAAACTAAAGAGAGGTTCCAGATGCACGGTGGCACAATGAGAATGAGAGTGTTCGTCACACAGATGATATGTCAGAGGACGCTCTTTAGCACCGGGGATTGGCAATTGCTCCAAGCACAGGAGAGATATTCAGAACACACTGTAGCACATTGCTTTGGTAATTTCTGCAAGCACAGGAGAGATATTCAGAACACACTGTAGCACAATGCTTTGGTAATTGCTGCAACAAAGAAGAGATATTCTGAACACACTGGAGCACAATCACTGGGAAATTGCTGCAAGCACAGGAGAGATATTCTGAACACACTGGAGCACAAGAGTCAGCACTTGTAATCACAGGAGTAACACTAGCACAGACCTGGAACGAGGTAGCATCAGCAGACACTGGAAAACGGCAACTTCCTGTGGTCCACAGTCTGGCTTTATTCCCTGCAGTAGCAGATCATTGGTGGACAGCGTCAGCTGACCACCATCATGCTACCATTGGGCATGAAGTCGTCAGGTGATGCAAACTGTCATGGCCGCATTCATGACGGCAACCGCAGAAACCCTCCTCTGCACCTGATGTCTGACCCCATGGGAGATCAGGGGAACCCGGTACACAGGTGAGCAACGGGCGATCCTAGGCCGCAACCTGACAGTGACTCCGAACACCACAATGTGCGCCAAAAAACAAAAGAATCTTTGACTCAAAGAAATTCTGATAGAAGATCAAGGTATATAACTTCCAAAACATCTTCCAAATGATCTTCCAGATCTGAGGAAATTTCAAAACACCAGTAGAAACTGATAATTCAAAAAATTAATTTGTCACAGAAAGGTTGGTCACAAGAATTTATTGATTTTTCTTCTTCTTCCGTGATCATCGAGGACCATTCGAAGACTGAGAAGACTTAAGTTGAAAAGGATCCCTAACTGGATCTACCGAAAACTGTATTTCGTCATGCTCAGGATCGTAATCTGAATCCGTGTTGTTATTCATCATTCTAATGATTCCTTGAGATTTTTCATTTTGAACTGATTGTTCTTGCACCGGATTTTTTGTTTTTGAGAAGAGCTTAAAGAAGTGCATCTGAGCTTAATGGTAGAAGATGGTACTCTAGGGCTAGAGACTTAGTTGAGGCAAATGTCCACGAGTGGACCTGTTGGAAAGAATCTTTTGACAATGGCAGTACTAAAAGCTACCAAATTCAGAAGGATTGGATTTCGGGATTAGTAGCCCATTCCAACGCCTGTCTCCTAAAACTAGAGAGAAGAAACTTAACGATCTCGTAGGAGTAACACCACTGGATCAGTTCTCATAATGACCTCAAAATATTGGAGTAACTCAAAATAGTGTGTCAAGTTTCCATCAAAAAGAATGCACTCAGGAGTACTAGAAGAATTTAGATCTGCTGGTTCATACTTTGCTGGAGGAAGGAGATTGGCAGAATTAGGCTCACTGGAATTCACACAGGTCTTAGTTAAAAAAATGTCTTGACGTGTTTGGAAAGGTTGGACTAAGGCCCTCATTCAGAGCCACTCGCTAGCGGCAGTACGCTCGTTCCGAGCGATGTTCACACATCTGCGCATGCGTACGGTTTTTAGTACGCATGCGCGAACCAGTCAGTGCGGCCAAAAATCGTTGGTACGCAATATAGCGAGGGCCTGCTATTTTGAGTG
Organism: Taudactylus pleione; assembly: GCA_031769625.1. Lineage (NCBI taxonomy): Eukaryota > Metazoa > Chordata > Amphibia > Anura > Myobatrachidae > Taudactylus > Taudactylus pleione. The sequence goes on from JAUIMM010000065.1 coordinate 14,274,221, forward strand.
ACAGAATGAGGCGTATGTGGGTGGTAACAGGGGAAGGTGCTTGAAAACGGGGAGTGGAGATCCGAACGCAGGCGTGCTTAAAGGTCAAAACGGGCATTTTAAGGGAGTGCATAATTAATACAGCAGCGTCATTGACCATGTCACTTGGTTTTTTTTAACTCAGAACTGCTCGCAAAATAGCGGTTGAAAACACCAACCACAAGAATAGTGAGCAGTTCATACGCTGTACGATGTACTCGATTAATCTAATAAATAGCGGACATGACGTATGGTGCGTGCGGCCAGGGGGCGTTTTTATCAAATAAACGAGCGTATGTTTTGCTCGCTCGTTCAGACTTAGAGGTGGGAACAGACTGCAATTTGTGAACGGATCATTTGAATAGCCACCCCTTGTTTTTGAACGAACGACCACAAATAGCGAACGGCTCTGAATCAGGCCCTAAATTCCTTAATTACTGTTTCACTAAAAGCTACTAAATCTAAAAGTATCGGATCTTTAGATTTGTAAATAGGTTCAACCCAATCCCAAGCTTCACCTTGAAAAGACGAGATGATAAACTCTACGACATTGGCAGGCTTGATTCCCAATGACGGAAAGGACTTCATAATAGCGGGTATTGATCTACCAAAGCATAATACTGTGCTATGTCTCCTTTAAAGCAAATATCAGAAGGATCCTGGGTGATACGTACAGGTTCAGCAGTACCATTATCTTGTGAATTTCTTAACTGAAGGGGTGTAGATATGATGGACTCAGGCAAAATACTGGAAGCCTTCTCCTTGAGTGAGGATTCGGAGGCCCCAGCTTGGGGTATGAGACTTGAGACAGAGTACCCTTCCTGGGATGTGAGGCTTAAATCTTCACCTCATGATAAAAAAACAAGCATTCTCCTCTTGAGAAATGAAACTTAAATTCCCCTCCTGGGGTATGTAACTTGAATTCCTTTCCTGGGGTGCAAAACTTGAAACCCTCTCTTCGAGTGAGAGACTTGAAACCCTCTCCTGGGGAATGAGACTTGAGACCCCTCCTAGGGTATGAGACTAAAGACCTCCTCTCGCAGTATGAGACCAGTAACCCCCTCTTGAAGTATGAGACTTGAACCCCCTTCTTGGGGTGAGAGACTTGAACCCCCTTTTTGGGTTGAGGTACTCAAGGTCCCCTCATGGAGTACAGGACTTGACACTCCCTGTAGGAGTAGAGGACCTAAAACACAATCCTGCAGAAGCTGACTTGGCTTTCCTCTTGGAGTACGAACATGACACCCCATCCTGGGACGCAAGAACAGAGACTTCCACCTGGGTGAGTGACTCAAAACCACCTCTTGGGGTGCGAAATTTGAAAACCCCTCCTGGTGTATAACACCAGAAGACCCCTCCTGGGGAACAAAACTTTCTTGGGGTGTGAAACTTGAAACAAAGGCCCCTTCCTGGGGTATAGAACTTGAACCCCCTGCTGAAGTATGGGACTTAAAACCCCTTCCTAGGGAAGTTGACTTGACATTTCCCCTTGGGGTATGGAACGTGAACCCCTCTCTTGGGATGCAAGACCAGAGACTTCCTCTTGAGGTGAAAGGCCTGAAACACTCTCTTGGGGTACAAAACTTGAAATTCCCACAGTGATTTGGTAATTGCTGCAACACAGGAGAGATATTCTGAACACACTGGAGCACAATGATTTGGTAATTGCTGCAAGCACAGGAGAGATATATTCTGAACACACTGGAGCACAAGAGTCAGCACTGGTAATCACAGGAGTAACACAAGGACAGACCTGGAACAAAGTAGCATCAGCAGACACTTGAAAACAACAACATTGCTCAGGCAACTTCCTGTGGTCAGCAGTCTGGCTTTATCCCCTGCTGTAGCAGATCATTGGTGGACAACTTCAGCTGACCACCATCATTCTACCATTGGGTATGGAGTTGTCAGGTGATGCAAACTGTCATGGCCGCATTCATGACGGCAACCGCAGAAACCATACACTGAGTAGTCCAAGGCAGTTCACATGGCACTAAGTATAATACTTAGCGCGTTACCCTCCGCCGCACCTGATGTCTGACCCCACGGGAGATCAGGGGAAGCTGGTGCACAGGTGAGCAACGGCCGATCCTAGACCGCAACCTGACAGAGCTCCTGCAGATTACTACTATTCTCCAGAGAATCTAAGTGCTGTTTACCATCTTGCTGCACTGCTGGCTCCAGTATTCAGTTATATTCCAGTGATCTTGCATTCTGATACCTATTAACATCAGCTTCAGTCCGATACCTGTTACCATCAGCACCAGTCCGACACCCCCGTTACCATTGGCTCCAGTCCGATACCTGTTACCATCGGCTCCAGTCCAATGACCAGCTCCAGTCCGATGACCACCACCCTCGGCTCCAGTCCAATGACCACCACCCTCGGCTCCAGTCCAATGACCACCACCATCGGCTCCAGTCCGTTGATCAGCACCATAGGCTCCAGTCTGATACCTGATTTCATCCATTCCGGTGTTCAAGCCAATCCGGTCCCATTCCGGTGTACAAGCCAATCTGATTCTATTCCAGCTATACAGCATCCGGTTCCATTCTGGTGATCTAGTGTTCAATCCAGAGCTATTCCCAGAGATTCCTGCACATGAGAACATCATATCTTATGTCAGCCAGCTTCAGTCACTCAACAAACCAGCCCAAGTCCGGATCCACTAACAAATCCAAGCATAAGCGTGACAGATTTGGATCAGATTGTTTTTGGACACTGCTTACGTTATGGGGCTACACCCATAGGGTTAGCTGAGTAATTTCACCATGCTTGCCTACTTTTGAAAAAGCATTTCAGAGAGATTGTAATAGCAACACCTATGAGCGTTAAGTGAACGTGTACTGCTACATCTGAGCCATAAAATTGATTCGGCAAGGAACACAGTTGCTAATACGCATGCAGTCGGCTGATTGTTGCGTACTGCTCATGCATATGCATCACAGCGCACATACGGAAACTAGCCATTGCGATCAGAACTGCGATCGCAGTGACTATGCAGACCCTTTGCAGAGTGATTGACAGGAAGTGCCGTTTGCGGGTGGTAACAGGGGGGGTTCTTGTCTGAATGCAGGCGTGCCAGTGCGTATGAACGCTGTTGCAGGGGTGTTCATATATAATCCACTGCGATGCCCTATGCAGCCCGAAGCCTCATAGTATGCGTTGAAGTTAGCAATCCCTGAGTAAGGTCAGGGCTTATGCAAGTGTGCATGAGGCTGCAATGGTACTGTACTCGATTGTACAGATGGTTTTGCAGTTTTGCTAAACATTACGGATGTGTGTAAGGTAAAGTGGGCATCCTTATGCACTGCAGCAGTGGCATTGCAATCGCAATGGATTAGCATACTATCGTAGTTGAACTGCGTGCATAATCGCTATTGCAGTTGCATCTGTAGTGAATCAGGCCCTTATATCCAAATGTAAATGACCCCCAAAGCAGTTAGTAAGAACTATTTGTTGATGAAAACACATTAGTACTTTAAGGGTTTGCTCATGTATTGTGTTTTACAAGTGGTTCCATGTAAGTGGCCGCAGGAAACCTTGAAAATGCACGTAGCCATAGGGCATTATAAACAATGCAGGGAAATGGCACTCCTGAATCCATTTGAATGTATATATCTCTGATTTCATTCTTCCCCAAGTATATAACAGCTGCATAATGGGGGTAAGGTCAGGGGCGTAGAGAACCCGGCCGGGCCCAGGTGAAGGGGCGTGGCCTAATTGTGAGGGGCGTGGCCATGCCCCCTTGAGCAAAAAAAAAGCAACAACAATTTTGCAGCACCGCGTAACTGTGCTGGGCTGCTGTGAGGGAGAGAGGGAGGGGCGGCACTGGACCCAAGCCCGTGCCCGGGTAAATAGTATCCGCTTCCCTCTCCCCCCCCCCCCCCCCCCCCCCCCCCTGGGTAAGGTGTAATCAAGGAGATTGCTGTTGTTTCAGGAAGTCTCCTTGACAATCAGGGAGAGTTGGCAAGTATGAATTTCACTAATATTGAAAAGTGTGTGTGCCCAGCATTGTACATATTAGCTATATTGTATATACACTATTTATTTTACTTTATATTTTCAATAACTTTGGCCCCGCAATCAGTGATTGTTTTTCTATTTAATCATGATCTTGACAATGTGTGAGAGATATGTAAACACTGGAAAGACAGTACGCTAATATACTCATGTTTCATCCTATACCTTTCTCACAGATTGAAGGCGTCATTGATGTTATCTTCATAACATTTGCATCTTCTCATGGAATGTTATCTACCATTGAATTAAGTATAGTTATGTGAAAAGTAATACATATTGCATTCATTTATCTCTGTGGCAGGTGACGAGACCTGGAATGTACTATGTGACTATGCCCTCCGGTAGTAAAATATCTTCTAGAAATTCCCACACTTAACAAAACTATCTTTTCCATTTTTATAAGTGATTTCTGTCAGCTTTCTACATGTGAACCTTGATAAACCACAGCTTGTGCCTTGCAGAGCTGGATCTGATGCTACAGGGGTTAAATAAAAGTTTAAACTTATGCTGTCTTGCTTTTCCTAACATTGTTCTATGATTGGCTTTGAGCCAAAACCAGCATGAAATGTTTTCGTTCAAAACATTTATGCTATGCCTCATTGCATGACATACAGTATATGTGATATAAAGATAGAATCATATTTTCCATACTTCAAGACATCATTTGTCAAAACATATGCTAATGTTTTTATATAAAAATGCCATTTTAAAAATTCAGAAAGCGAATGATAATTACTATAACACTCTTTAGAATTGAAGAATATAAAACAGCTATATAAAATCGACAAATGAAAATCACCTGGATGCCAATCAGAAACACTAGTATAATTGTATAAATTAAGATATAATTTGCAAAACTGTCCTTCAACTTTTGCTCTTTGATTGGGTAAAAAGTGTTCCTTGAAAAAAAAAAAAAGAGTATACAGTATGGGGAAACGCACGCCCTGGAATACATGTTACCGAATATTAAAAGTAGAAGTTGCAGAGGGGTTCCATTATAATATAAAAAGCACAGGGACACTATAGGGCCGGGTACCTTGGCACTCCTGGCGATGATACTACTTCATGTTTCTTAGTACAGGTAGCATCCTTGGACATGAAAGTTGCTTTTACAATTATCCTGTGTTTCTTATTATGCCGCGTATCCACTTGCAGATAATGGAATGACAGTACGATTACATTGTAATCGTACAGTCATTCCTCATCTCCTGTAGTGCCTACACTGAATGATATGTCGTTCAGTGCAGGCTCCCTCCCTCATCCCTGAACATGGCCAATCTGTCATTGTCAGCAGATTGACCGTCATGTTCAGGCGATAATTGATGCAGGAACTTCGTTTCTGACATTAAACTGCCCGATTTATGCATGATTAAAGAGCGATTGAAAGACAATGATGTCTTTATCGTTCAATCGCTCATTTATATCTGCAAGTGGATACACAGCTTTACAGTTCTAAGAACTGGATAGTTCAAATCTGAGATCTGTTTGGATACTGTCATGGCATAAGATCTATTACACAATCTGCTACAGTGTCCGTCTAGTAGGTGCAAAGTGAGCTTCGTGATGCCTGGACACAGCCTCATAGCCGGCCCTAGGCATAGACAAACTAAGCAAATGCCTAGGGCATTTGGAATTCCTGGGAGCATCCAAGCTCACCTAGAACCGGCGGCGGTTTGGGGCAGGCACTGTTGGGGCATCTGCTGCCTGCTGGGCAGAGACTCTGGCAGCTGGTACTGCCATGGTGCAGTGTCCACAATCGGAGCTCAGCTGACAGCTCCGATCGAGCCTGGCAATAGCAAAAAGTGAGCAGGCAGCAGCGAAACACAATGGAAGGGGCCTCGGCACAGTGTGACCACACCCATTCCGTTAGGTCACACCCCTTTTCAGGATCCCACAGGAGGGGGGGCACCACCCAAAATCTTGCCTAGGGACTAATTTGGCTAGGGCCGGCTCTGCACAGCCTCTCATCTCCCCTAGCACTGTAAGGAGTGAAGCCAGGGAAACAGGGACAGCCCCAGATCTACTTGCACCCTGTGTGAGACATTTTGGTGCGTGCCCCCCAAATCCATAAATAATACTTTTATTACCAAAAAATATATTTCCTAGTTTTTAATTAAACAAAAATGTTTCCACAGAAGAGAAACAAAGAAATATTAATTAGCTAAACCCCTACAGGGAAAAAAACACACACACATTGATCCCCACATGAAAAGAAAATAGACACATTGGCCCCGGCAGGAAAAACACATATTGTCCTAAACAGGAAAAAAAAATTCACTCACATTGGCCGTCACAGTGGAGAAAAAAACACACACACATTGGTCCCCACAGGGAAAAAACACACACATTGGCCTTTATAGAGAAAAAAAAACACATTGGCCATTATACAGAAAAAAAACGCACACATTGGCCATCACAGGGAAAAAAATAAGACATTCAAAGATTGCCCCCACATCAAAATAAATAAATAAATGAAACACATTGATTCAATGATTTCCCACAGGAAAAAAAACACATTGAATCATTACCACCACAGACAGAAAAAGAAATAAAACAAACATGGATTTGTTTTCATTGGGTCCCCCAGCCCCTTACAGACGATGGAGTGACTTCACCTGCTGAGCTGTCACAGACAGTTGTAGAGCTGATTGCAGGAGACCAAGCTCCAGACCAGTGAGTGCCTCCAGTCAGTCCAAAAAGTCCAGACCAGTGAGTTCCTCCCTCCAGAGAGTCCACACAGACCAGTTAGTGCCTCCTTTCAGAGAGTCCAGACCAGACCAGTGGGTTGGAGCTTGGGACCTGATTCAGACCTGGTCGCTAAGAAGCGTTCACTCATAGCTGGTCAATTTTCGCATTCTGCACATGCAACGCAGTGAGTTTGCGCAAACCAGTGTGAGCGTTTGGGAAGCGTATGCTCACCAAGCATAGACAGCCCAGCTGAATGAGTGACAGGACAAGCCGTTTGTGGGTGGTAACAGGGGCAGGCCACTAGAAACTGGGGAGTGAAGGCGCGAACGCAGGTGTGCCTGAGCGTCTTAATGCCGTTGCAGAGGTGTGCATAATTAAGACTGAGCATCATAGCACACGTCACCTGGCTGGATTTTACACTGAAGTGCTCGCAGTACTTGCGGTAGGGTATAGTCAACCTCAAGCGCTGCGTTAGCTTCCAATGGTACCCTATGTACCGATGGTTGCATACACTTCCTGGAGATGAAGTGCGCAAGTGGGCATCTTAAGACAGGCTGGTGGGCATCTACATACACAAAGCGATCGCACTCCAGGACATAGTGGGCGTGCTTATGCCTTGCTATATGATCGCCTGCCATGCCATCACTTAGACGAATTTGCATATGCTGCGTGCCAGCATACGCATCTAGCAAGCGGGTCTGAATGAGCTCCTTGGTCCAAAGACCTCCCTCATCTGGGCCCTCAGATCCATCCTCAGCCCCAGCAACTAATCACTGTCCTCAGCTCCCAGCACCTCATCTCTGCCCTTCATTACTATCCTCAGCCCCTTATCACCATCCTCAATCCATCATCACCTCACCCCCTAATAAACATCCTAAGACACTCATCACTTCAGATCACAGCACTGTCCTTAGCCCCTAATTATCTTTGCAAAGTCCTCAGCCCCTTATCACCTTAGCACTCATCATCTCAGCACAGTCCTCAGACCGTCATAACCTCAACCCTCATCACTGTCCTCAGCATCTCATCACCTCAACCCACATCGCTGTCAACAAACCCCTCAGATCAGTCCTTAAACCCCTCAGCACAATCCTCAGCCCCTTACCACAGTCCACAACCCCTCAGCACTGTCCTAAGCACCTCAACAGTTCTCAGCCCTCATCACTGTCCTCAGCCCCTCAGTACAATCCTCAGCCCCTTATAACTGTTCTCAGCCCCTCAGCACAGTCCTCAGACCCTCATCACCATCCTCAGCCCCTCATCATCTCCGCTCTCATTACCTCAGCACAGTCCTCAGACCCTCTTCACCTTAGCCCTGTCCTCAGACCCTCAGCACAGTCCTCAGACCCTCATCACCTCAGCCCTTATCACTGTACTCAGGCTCAACCACTCAGCACCACAGCCTGAGGAAGACCGAGGAACAAACCTGCAAATCAGGGCACAATAGATAGCAACCCCAAAAATAAGGGGTCCAAAATACTAGTTGTTGTTGTCACTGATTTGATAGATGCCACAAAAAAACTTTATGGTGATATGAGCAGTAAGGTTGTCAGATGAGGTGTATTACAGAAATACAGAGTGCGGTGGAGAAAAGAGCCTGAAGTAGGAAAAGTGGAGGCCATTGAGTCTGGGAGATTAGGAATGAAGAGGTGACTTGGTAGATGTACAGCAGAACCCTAATAAGGGAAAAGTGGAAATAGCTAAAATTTTGCCCTTAGTAGTGGTCTGCATTATATTGATTAACCCACACCTACTTTCCTAAGAGGCTGAGGGGTTGTATTACGTCAGGCGGTGTCAGGTATGAGATGTAAAATTTGTATCCTGTTGGAAAGTATTATCTGTGGGCCTGATTCAGCAGAGGATGGAATTGCAAAGCCGCACACAAGCTATCACGCAGGCAGTAGCAGCTCCAGGCACGGGCAAGCCGGTCCTTCGCCCGGAGCGCTACTGTTTCCGGATGGCGCAGGGAATGCCCACCTCCCTCCCAGCGCTATGGGATATATTTAAGCTCAGGGGGGAGGGAGCCGAGGAGGGAAGGGGCGGCAACACCTGCACGCAGGACCTATTCTGCACATGCACAGATTCCCGATAATCAGGACTCTGTGATCAGCAATGCACTTGTGTGCACTGCTGAATCAGGCCCTGTGTTAGAGTGGCTGCCTTCTTTTGTTTTGAATTTGAGGTTAGAAGGTGCCTTCAAGTGCAATAATCAGTGCCTTTTGTAAGGGTACCCTCATTTTTTTTTGTATAGGTCATTCTGTAGTCTTGTCCAATGAATGAAAGCCTCTTTCTCCCCCCCCCCCCAGCGTGTGTGTCAGCCTCTTTCTCTCCCCCCCAGCGTGTGTGTCAGCCTCCTTCTCTCCCCTACCGCATGTGTGTCAGCCTCTTTCTCTCCCCCCCAGCGTGTCAGCCTTTTTCTCTCCCCCCCCCCTAGCGTGTGTCAGCCTCTTTCTCTCCCCTACCGCATGTGTGTCAGCCTCTTTCTCTCCCCCCCTAGCGTGTGTGTCAGCCTCTTTCTCTCCCCCCTTAGCGTGTGTGTCAGCCTCTTTCTCTCCCCCCCTAGCGTGTGTGTCAGCCTCTTTCTCTCCCCCCCTAGCGTGTGTGTCAGCCTCTTTCTCTCCCCCCCTAGCGTGTGTGTCAGCCTCTTTCTCTCCCCCCCAAGCGTGTGTGTCAGCCTCTTTCTCTCCCCCCCAAGCGTGTGTGTCAGCCTCTTTCTCTCCCCCCCAAGCGTGTGTGTCAGCCTCTTTCTCTCCCCTACCGCATGTGTGTCAGCCTTTTTCTCTCCCCCCCCCTAGCGTGTGTGTCAGCCTCTTTCTCTCCCCTAGCGCGTGTGTGTCAGCCTCTTTCTCTCCCCCCCAGCGTGTGTGTCAGCCTCTTTCTCTCCCCCCCAGCGTGTGTGTCAGCCTCTTTCTCTCCTTTCTCTCCCCCCCCAGTGTGTCAGCCTCTTTCTCTCCCCTACCGCGTGTGTGTCAGCCTCTTTCTCTCCCCCCCTAGCCTGTGTGTCAGCAACTTTCTCTCCCCTACTGCATGTGTGTCAGCCTCTTTCTCTCCCCCTCAGCGTGTGTGTCAGCCTCTTTCTCTCCTTTCTCTCCCCCCCCAGTGTGTGTGTCAGCCTTCCCCCCCCTACCGCGTGTGTGTCAGCCTCTTTCTCTCCCCCCCAGCATGTGTGTCAGCCTCTTTCTCTCCCCTACCGCGTGTGTGTCAGCCTCTTTCTCTCCCCTACCGCGTGTGTGTCAGCCTCTTTCTCTCCCCCCCAGCGTGTGTGTCAGCCTCTTTCTCTCCCCTACTGCATGTGTGTCAGCCTCTTTCTCTCCCCCCCAGCGTGTGTGTCAGCCTCTTTCTCTCCTTTCTCTCCCCCCCAGTGTGTGTGTCAGCCTCCCCCCCCCTACCGCGTGTGTGTCAGCGTCTTTCTCTCCCCTACCGCGTGTGTGTCAGCCTCTCTCTCCCCCCCCAGCGTGTGTCAGCCTCTTTCTCTCCCCCCCAGTGTGTGTGTCAGCCTTCCCCCCCCCAGCGTGTGTATCAGTCTCTTTCTCCCCCCCCTCCCCCCAAATCACCACCATTAACTTACCTTATTTGCTTCTTCCTCTTCAGCTCCTCTTGATCCCTTCCAGCAGCCCGGCCCCTTGTTATGACACAGTGCACATGACGTCACACATGCTGTGTCATAACAAGGGGCTGGGTCGTGGCGGGTGTCTGTCTTGTTGGAGCTGGAGCGGCCAAAGTGGGCCCGCTCTGGCTCCAACCATTTCATTAATGGGGACCAGGTTGGCGGGCAGTGGCGCTGTCGGATGCAGGCGGCCATGGGCCCCTGCACCACAGCGGGCCCCCGGTGCAAGGCACCGGCTGCACCGCCGCTAGTTCCGCCCCTGTAACCAGCACCGGACTCTGCTGAACCTGTCCTAGGTTTTTAAAATACAGGGGGAAAACATGTGTAGGGGTCCCTAGTATTTTAAGAACAAGCACTGGGCTCTGTAGAGCCTGTCCTGGTTCCATAGGCTTAAAAAAAAAAACTGCATGCAAAACCACCACGGACAGCAGAAACGGTATGTATTTTCCAGAGCTGCTGTAATTGTGCGTGAGGGACTGATGTTCTCCAATGTTACTGATGTATAAGCAGGACTGCGAGGTATTATGGATGTGAGAAAGCAGCAGTGGGCAACTCTATGCTGGCTGAGCGGTGGCAGACATTAGCATATTTTTGCAGCTGCATTGTGTGCGATTACACAGTTGCGATCCGTGCTGAATCAGGCCCAAAGACCACTATTTTGTCCTCTTTGGGTGAAGCTTGTTTAGACCTTTTTAAATGTATGGACAATGTTTATTATATTTATTTCTTACAATAATTCAATTATCAATAGCAATGATACTTAATTTTAGCAATATTTTGATGTTGATCAATAGGCCCCATAATCTTATGGGTGGATTTTAGAAGACAAAAGTAAAGTAAATTTGTGTTAGTAATAAACCTCTATTGCATTTTAAAACTTGACGAATGCGAAATGCTTGCATTGCATGACTACAGCGCATGTAATTCCAAAATAGCAACAGTTGCAATAGTGCAACATGCCTGAAATGTAATTGCAATGTAGCATGTATATTTCATGTGTTATGCTAAAGTGAAATAAAAGTGAATACTGTATGTAAGATAAGTTATAACAGTAAAAATGCACACACAGCACTGACAGTGCCCCTAGGAGATATTTTGAGCCATGTACTAGAGTGGTATGGCCAAGTATGTGTAACATGCAGTGCTTCACAGTGGGACACTGTGGAAGAGGGCATGGCTACACCATCTTGAGGCTGTGCTGATAACTGTCCAGATTTAGATGTGACCGATGTGACCGTCCCAATTTCAGTAAACCCATTTGCCATCCTGATTGTCAGCACATTTATCCTGACTCCTAATAGGTTGGAAGGTATGTCCCCACTCAGGGATGTAGACAGCAGTGCCAGGAATGGCCAGGGCTGCCATCAGAAACAGCGCAGCGCCGCTGACTGTATTTGAAACATGGCACCATCCGCGAGCCATTACAGCTTGCGGACCGGCGGCCAATCAGGAGTTGCCGCAATGGCCGCTCCTGATTGGCTGCTGGTACGCAAGCTGTGATTGGCTCGCGGCCAATGCCATATTTGAAATACCGCCAGCAGCGCTGCGCTGTTTCTACCAGGCTGCCGTTGTATATCTGTGCCGCTGTCTCCTGGGCCTGCTGACGCAGAGAAACAAGGTAGGACTCTGAGTCCCTGCCATATGCCCCTCCACCTAGTGCAGCTGGCCTTCCCTACCCTAACCCCCTACTCCAGCCAGCCTTCGCCTGCCCTGTGCCCCCCTTGTCCAACCAGCCTTTCCTGCCCTGTGCTCCCCCCTAATCAAGCCAGCCTTCCCTTCCCTGTGCTCCCCCTAATCAAGCCAGCCTTCCCTGCCCTGTGCTCACCCTAAACCAGCCATCCTTCCCTGCCCTGTGCCCTCTAATCCAGTTATGCTTTTCTGCCCTGTCCCCCTTTCCCAGTCCAGCCTTCCCTGCCCTGTAACTACCCCCTAGTACACCTAGCCTTCCCTGCCCTGCCTCTCTCTCATCCAATCAGTTTTCCCTACCCTGTACCCCCCAATTAAGGTCCAGCCTTCCCTGCCCTGTGCACCCCCAGTTCATCCTTTTCTGTGCCCTCCCAGTCCAGGCTTCCCAGCCGTGTGTCCCCATGTCCATCCTTCCTTCCCGATCTCAAACTTTGAGAATTTTTAAACTGGTTTAGCCACCAATTGACGTTCCACCCCCCAGTGTAACTCCACCCACATTATACACAGCTCCGCACACCTCTGCGCCATCCCCCAGGGGGGCCCTGCCTATTTTGTCAGTACTGGGCCCCACGATTTCTGATGGCAGCCCTGGGCCTGGCTACTGTAAGGGGCATGGCCTAATTGCTGGGCATGGTCATACCCCCTTGTAGGGGGGAGCAATCAGTGCAATCGCTTCCCCCCCACCACACATTAGGTACATGTAGAGAGCTAATGTTGTAGAGCTCAGAGGTAGCAGACTCCCTGGACCCCCCGTAGCACAGCACACAGCAACATTGGGAGAGCGGCTTCTGCCGCTGATAGCGGACCCAGGTAATTATTAGTACCTGCTCCACCCCGCGCTCAGCACCCCTATCCCAACTCACCAGGCTTGATGTTTTCAGTGGATGAGAGGTGACCTTTTGCTTCTAAAGTGCTAGACATATCCCTGGAAGGGGGGAGGAGGGCACAGGGTAGGGCACACCCTCTCTGAAATTACTGAGTACCCTTTATCCCAAGAAGATCAGTGTTGGTGAGAATATTTAAATTTATTTTGCTTGCAGGCTAATTTAGGACTATTACATTTCTGGCATGTTAAGCTTGTTACACAAATCTGGGCCTTATTTATTATAAATTCTATTTAATATCTGGTAACAGTTCACAATGGTGGAAGGGGCAGAATTGCCATACTAGTTTACTCCTCCAAACAATCTCAATTTGTGTTTCATCATTTGTATTTTGATATCAAATATTTTTTTTTTTCATTGTAGCACAAAATGATTTCATTATTACAAGATCAATGTAACATAATTTTCTTGGTACAAGAAAAGATTTTCTAACTCACAAAAAATAATTTGTGGCTTACAATCGATATTGTAGCACAAACTATTTTCATACTGTAGCACAGTACACTGATTTTTTTATTTTTTGGCTTAACATTTATTTTGCAACAGCCAAATATGCAATCCTGCTTGTGGAGTAATCTCGGTGTTGCAAAATTAATTTGTAGCACAAAGAGATTTATTTTGTGGCACAACAGACACTTAGGTGCAAGTTTATGCTGAATTATGTAGACAAAATGGCTAATGACAAACAACACCCCATACAAGACTAATGACAAATACAAGATCTCACTCAGTATTTCCATTAAAACAAAAACTCAGTCGAGATGTAGAATAAATCTTGCAGTTTTTCTCTGACAGTAATATACATATAACATAACACCTCAATCTTTTCTTGCAGATAATTTGTTCACATTTATGTAGGGCTAACAGACAAGTACAAATTCCTAAATTTCTCTCATTGCTATACAATTACCGGGAAGCCTGAATTTATATTTATTAGTCATACCATTTTTATACAGGTTTGCAGACATAAGAACGTATAGGAGGATGATAATATTCAGAATTGAGCAATCAATCACTTCTACAGCCTAAAATTCCAAACCTAGCAGAGGTAATTTGATTCCTTAATTCACTGAAATGCAGTGTCGATATCCATAAATCAAATGAGCATGGAGGACAGAAACAAGTCTTTTTATAGCATTGTCACTAGAAGATTCAGATTGCAATTTTGCAATACTGTACAAATGGCATAATTATTAACCGCATCGTTATAGAATACCTTTCCAATATGCCCCATTTTACTGCAACTCATACACATCACTCCAGTATTACATACTTATTTCCAATCCGAGGAAAGTTGCACTGAAATTAATGATTAATGTAAAAACAGTTTTTTCATTTATTAATTACCACTGTTTAGATAAAGTATTATATAAAGGCAAATATAAATACCAAAAATAACATGTGGAAACAATGGGCCTGATTCAGAGCCGCTCGTTAGCGGCTGTTCGTTCGCTCCGAGCGATGTTTGCACAACTGCGCATGCGTACGGATTGTAATACGCATGCGCGAACCAGTCTGTGCGGCGGAAAATTGTTTGTTCGCTAGATAGCGAGTGCCTGCTATTTTGAGTGACCGAATGAGGCGTATGTGGGTGGTAACAGGACAAGGTGCTTGAAAACGGGGAGTGGAGATCAGAACGCAGGCGTGCTTAAAGGTCAAAGCGGGCGTTTTATGGGTGTGCATAATTAAAACAGCAGCGTCATCAACCACGTCAGTTGGGTGTCTTTTAGCCAAAACTGCTCGCAAGATTGTGGTAGGAAAAACCAACCACAAGACTAGCGAGCAGTTCATACGCTGTTCGATGTACTCGATTAATCTAATAAATAGCGGACATGACGTATGATGCGAGCGGCCAGGGGGCGTATTTTTCAAATAAACGAGCGCATGTTTTGTTCGCTGGTTCAGAAATGGAGGCGTCAACAGACCGCAAGGTTCATTTGAATAGCCACCCCCTTTTTCTGAACGAGCGAGCGCTAATTGCGCGCGGCTCTGAATGAGGGCCAATATGTATGTAATCCAAATGGCAAAAAAATATACAATAGAAAATGAAATTTAACCTGCTTGCTGCAAAGTGATTATTCCAAATAAAATGTGATTGTGTGATATCTTGTAGTCAAATAAAAAAGTTAATTAGAAAATCATAGTTATTTTACTGACACTAGCCCTCCAAGGTATACATTCCAGCTTTGCTAAAGCTAGTAAGCAACTGCTTTAAAAGACCATTTAACACATTTTTATTTTATTTTTTTATTTTAATTAACTGTGCCAAGTTAAGCATACATACCTGGTGATCAGCTGCTGTCAACTGAACAATTCAGGAAACATACAGAAACATTTGAATTGATGATGGCGGCAGTTCTAAAGTGTTAGTAGGGAGGGATGTTGTCATACTTTCCAGCCAGACTTACTATACTATCTTGCAAAAGTAATTACAGATTTTTTTCTGAGGGCATATCCCAGGAGCAAAATGTGGGCATCCACCTATAAATGCTTTACACGGCAAGTGGGAACAAGTGTACACACTGAAAACTCTTCATGCCCCCATGGTTTGCACTTTCATAAATGTCTAATTGGTAATCATTAACCTTTGTATGCTGTTCTTTCTTGATCGCTAATGTAATCTTCACTGTATAATGTACACGACACTCTGTTCCTGCTTGCAATTTGCAGCAGAAAATGCAATCTCTAACTGACACAATAATTGCTTACAGAACTTTAGCCCTGTGACTGCCAGCACGTGTACAGTAGGTTGTGGTAGTTTGTTCTTTCTAAATAACATATAGGATTCTGGGAGTTAAGATTTAGCATTTTGAACTTGAATTTCATGCCTGAAATGTTGTTCAAGATTTAATCTAAACTAACTCTGTTTCGCCTTATGGGAAAATGTGAAAATAAAAACTTGAGACAAAGCTTTTCACCCATTACAATCCAGTCACTGCACTGCTAAAGCACAGACCTATCCACCAGTACGGAAGAGTACCTAGAACTCTTTGATTTTAAAACAATGTAGAGTTATAGAGTAAAAATAATATTGGCTTAAATTGGGTGAGAAGCTGTCACTAATAAAAATTGGAATGGGATTGAAATGCCGGCGGCAGATGCTCGGCAGGATCCAGATCCCGACAGAGGCAGGTAAGTACCCTAACCTGCCCTGTCCCCTCCATAACCCTAACCTTCCCTTAGTGGTGCCTAACCCTAACCTCCCCCCTTAGTGCTTAACCCTAACCTACACCTGGGGGCAGGGCCGTAACTAGGGTAGTGCGACCTGTGCCATGGCACAGGGCACCGCAGGGCAGGGGGCACTGTTTTAGCCTGTCAATTTTCCTGTTTATTATCATTCTTACTTCTAGCTTCCTCTTCTTTTATCCCCAGCATCTACTGGCTGCCCCAGGAGTACCCAAATCTCTGCCATGGCCCTTCCCCATGAAGCCATGGACCTTTTTCAGGTGCACTATCTTATGTCCCTATTTAAAAAATGGAGGGGGGGGTGCCTAACCCTGCCCCCTAGGGGTGCCTAACCCCAATCCCCCCCCAAAAAACCTAACCCTAACCCCACTAGACTCCCTAATCCTAACCCTCCCCCCAGCGCCTAATGCTAAGGGCACCTCGGACAGAAGTAGCGGGAGCACAATGCTGGGAATACAGAGGGGGAGCACATCACTGGCAATATAGAGGAGGGGGGGGAAGTACATTGATGTCAAAACAGAGGATGTGGTGGGAAAAGTGCTTTAATGGCAATACTGTGGAGGGTGAAGCCATTAGGTTATACAGAGGGGTACATTACTGGACATACAGATGGGGACCACAATATAAACCATACAGATAGAGGCACACAATACAGAACATATAAATGAGGGGGTGTGGGAACACGATACAGAACATATAAGTGGGGGATTATTATTATAATACAGAACATATAGACAAATGGGGGCAAGCTTAGTGCAAAACACACAGATATGGGTAGGTGAAAACAATAAAGAACATGCAGACATTAAGCAGCATATACAAACATATAGAAGACAAGACTCTCTCTCTCTCTCTCTCTCTCTCTCTCTCTCTCTCAGGCAGTCCTCCCGGCTGCTGCCCACCCCTCTTAAACCCCCCCCCCCGCACTTACCTTAGAAACTCCTGCAGCGGGGGGGCCATGACGCGATTCATGCTGAATCGCATCATTTTGGCTCCGCCTTCTGCTTCGCAATGCCTGTAATATTGGCATTGTGTAGCGGGGGCGGGGCCAAAATGATGCAATCGTATGGCCCTGCCCCTGCTCCGCCCACAAACACACATCACCTGGCCGTCCCCGCATCCTCGTGATGGCCACGTCCCCCTGTAATGCCGCTCTGGGTAGCCAGAAAGTTGGCAAGCCTGTGTTAAGGCTGCATCTAAAAAAACGGATTTCTCCATAGAGAATTCCAGAGGGGGGGCAGGGTGTTCAAAGGGCTATACCACAAAAGCTATTAGAGGTACGGATCTGAAATTTGCCATGGCCGGGTAGAACTGTCACTGGGTGCTGCATGCCAAATCAGGGCAAAAACATAAAAAATGAGGACATGGGAGTAATCTATAGCTCCAACTGTCACTTTTTTCTGACATCCTCAATTAGGAACCCTTTTCTGCTATAGTCGATGGGGGATTTTTGGGAAGGCAAAACTCAGGGTAGGGGTGGAATTTAATCTTGGGGTTTGTTTTATCAGGTAGCTATTGTGCCAGGGTATGTGCTTTTGGGGTTCAGGTAAATTAGAAAGTTATAGCTTTTAAACTTTTACCTCAGAATTGCCCTATTAAAGAGATGGGAAGATTCAACTAGCTGTGCATGCTCAGTAGGCAGGGCCGCAACTAGGGGGGGGCTAGAGGTGCACGTGCACCGGGTGGGTATTGCGGGGGGGTGAAATATCTGACTCTCCAATCCGAAAATGGCCGCCGCCAAAGAGGAGACAAATGCTAGAGGTCTTTACTGGACCTCTAGTGTCTGTCTCCTCCTTGGCGGCGGCCATTTTTGGATGGCCGTTTTCAGCAGATTCCATGCAGACTAGCCGTCTGCATGGACTCTGCTGAAAACGTCCATCCAAAAATTGCCGCCGCCAAGGAAGAGACAGATGCTAGAGGTCCTACTGGACCTCTAGTGTCTGTTAGCAGAGCGCAATGCACACAGCGTTCCCGGAAGTGCCGGGAACGCTGGCGCTGCAGGGAGAGGATGCTGAGAGCTGCATCTTCTCCCTTCAAACCCCCCTGGAAACGAGCATAAACCCCCATGGCAACAAGCATGAAACCCCTGGCAACAAGCATGGAACACCTCCTGACAACAAGCATGAAACCCCCTGGCAACGAGCATAAATCCCATGGCAACGGGTATAAACTCCATGGCAACGAGCATGTAACTCCTGGCAACGAGCATGAAACCCCTGGCAACGAGCATGGAACCGCTGGTATCAAGCATAAATCCCCTGACAACAAGTATGAAACCCCCTGGCAACGAGCATAAACCCCATGGCAACGAGCATAAACCCCATTGCAACGAGCATGAAACCCCTGGCAACGAGCATGTAACCCCTGGTAACAAGCATAAACCCCCTGGCAACGAGCATGAAACCCCCTGGCAACGAGCATGAAACCCCATGGCAACGAGCATGAAACCCCATGGCAACAAGCATGAAACCCCATGGCAACGAGCATGTAACCCCTGGCAACGAGCATGAACCCCCTGGCAACGAGCAGGTAATTTTAAAGTAATTAGAAGCATTACTGTGGGGTATAAAATGGTGTCGGCCAAATATGTAAGTGGCACTTTGGTAATAGGCATTACAGTGTGTGACATAATGTGTAATGGGCATTATGGTGTGTGGAATAATGTAAGTCACTATTCCAGGGACGTCTGAGTAGTGCACTGCCTTATTGAGGAGCAAGGACAAACTCCAGGTACAGGAAGGGAGGGGGCACAAAATTGCTGCCTTGCACCGGGTGACAGATATCCTAGTTTCGGCCCTGCAGTAGGTGGTAGGGCAGGTGCAGTCAGTGAGCAGCAGCAACAATGATTTCAGTTCCTGGAATCAGCTTTGACATAAGCGGAGGGAGGAGCTCTGCACAGAGGAGCCAGGTCCGACTCCGGAAGCATGGCTGGCTCGAAGATAGGAGAGTTAGAGGGGGGCAAAGTGCGGCTGCAGACAGGATCAATCACCCGGCACCTGGATGTAAAGACCGCACCTAGCAGCATATATGGTGGAGAGCTGTGGGTACTGCAGGTAGCTCTCCCCCAGCTCTGCGTCCACTATTCAGCCTTCTAATGTGAGAGCTGTGTTCCGGGGCAGCATCACACATTCACAGTAGCTCTCCCCAGTAACCCCCCCACCCTTCCCTCTGCACACATAATGATGGGCCCAAACCTTGTCCTTCCTCCACACATACGGGCTGCAGGAAAACCAGCCCCTCTGTTAGTTCAGCGATAGCAGGCAGAGATGAAGCTCTCTCTCTGCACTCCATACTTGCCGACATTCAGCTCCCTCCTTCCGGGAGGGGGCTGAATGTCAGCTTACAGCGGGGGGCGTGTCCGCACTATAACGCCGTTGCAGGGGCGTGGCCAGTGTGGGCCGGGGGTGTGGCCGTCAGATCGTGTCATCGCGGCTCCGCCCCTTCATCACAATGCTGGAGTAAACGGCACTGTAAAGCGGGGGGCGGGGCCACGATGACAGCGCGAATCGCGTCACTGGGCCTCCCCGCTGCGGGGGTTTCCCTAGTAACTCTGCAGGGGGGTAGGGAGGGATGGTGGCTTGCGGTAGGCTTGCCTGCCTTCCCGGGGAGCCGGGAGCAGCACCCGAAAATCGGGAGGCTCCCGGCCAAATCGGGAGGGTAGGCAAGCCTGCTGCACTCAGGTTACTGAACCCTCCCCCTCTACACATCCTTCTGCAGCTTAGGGGTCTATTTACAAAGCAGTGTTAGGAGACAGAGTGAAAAGTGATAAGGTACCAGCCAATCAGCTCCCAACTGTCATTTTTCAAACACAGCCTGTGAGATGACAATTGGGAGTTCATTGGTTGGCACCTTATCACTTTCTTAACACTTTTCACTCTGTCTCCTAACACTGCTTAGTAAATAGACCCCACAGTCTCCACTGTGCTCAGAGCAGCACGACAGTCAGTGAGTTAACTCCTTATAAACCTTGACATATGTATGATTGCTTATGAATATATCTATAAGGGTACAAGGGGACCCTTCCAGTACATCACTAGCCCTGCCATTATTACAAATAAAGGAACTTTTTATTTTATATTTGCAATGTTGTTTTTTTTCTTAACAAACTCTATCATTTGTATTTACACACACACACATAATATATATTAATATGTATATTTGTATGCATGCGTATCTGTGTATGTACAGTATATGTATATATTCTAGGGATGTGCAGGCTCGGTTCTACTCGGTTCCGTTCGGTTTTTTTTACTGAATCTTATTGGCTATCCAAAACTCGTGACAGCTGAAACCCAATAAGATTCGGGAAAAAAAACCGAACGGAACCGAGTAGAACCGAGCCTGCACATATATTCCTGTGTATGTATGTACAGTATGTGTGTGTGTGTGTATATATATATATATATATATATTATATATCTGTGGAAAGGCGGCACTCCGATCAATAAAATCTCCAAATACGGATCTAATAATCAACGTTTCGAGGGTCCTTTATTCCCTCGTCATCAGGATAAAGGACCCTCGAAACGTTGATTATTAGATCCATGTTTGGAGATTTTATTGATCGGAGTGCCGCCTTTCCACAGGTTGTACATTGTGCCCGTGTCAGCGGGTTACTCAGGAGGGCACCCGACGCGTATATGCATTATTAAGGGAGTGCTTCCCAGTTTTGGAATTATATATATATATATATAACGCCCTCTTCATTCAACAAATGCACGCCGCCTCTCATGCCAATTGATTACTTCCTCCCACTCCTGCCTCCAAGATTTTGCCCGCGCTGCTCCCCACCTTTGGAACTCTCTCCCGCTTCCCATCAGACTCTCCACCTCTCTTCAATCCTTCAAACAGGCTCTCAAGACCCACTATTTCATCAAAGCCTTCCAGCTCTCATCTTAACTTGCTGCTACATACTCCTCTCTCCCTGCCTACCCCATCTGTTTCACCCCTGTCTGTCTGTCCCTCCCCCTTAGAATGTAAGCTCCTATGAGCAGGGCCCTCTACCCTCTTGTGCTTCTCCTTACTCTACCTTCATCTACTTCTTACTCTCTACCAGGGCACCTAACACTTGGTTGCTTTGCATTGTTGCTTATCTGGGTGTTATGGTCGCGAATGTAGCAATTTATATTATATATGCCCTGTATTGTATTGTATTGTATTGTATTGTAACTTACTCACTGTAAAATCAATCTATTTATGTTCTTTGTAAGGCGCTGCGGAACACTTGTGGCGTCATATAAATAAACAATGATAATAATGATAATAATAATAATAATAATAATAATAAATAATAATAATAATCTGTCAGTTTTTATTCAGTGAACGACCAACGATGTGTGTTCCCGTATGAATGATAACTATATCTATGATCTTCCGTACATGCAGGCCAATCTGGACAATATCGTCAACTTTGCCTGTTCAGAGATGTGGCAGGATGACTCACTGAAAGATATCTTTGAAAGATCTTTGAACGATCTATGAACGATATCTATGAAAGATATCTTTCAAGTCGGTGGTACAGATCGTCCCGTGTGTATGCACCTTTATTCTCTTGTGTGGGTGTCAGTAGTTTTGTTTAACAGCAGTAAATATATACTTTAACAGGAGAGATGAGCTTTAGGGGCATATTTATCAAGTATCGGATTTTATACCCAATAATTGTAATTTCTTTATCGCTGCTATTCGTAGCAATAAGAAATGATATACAGTACCTCCTAAATGTATCAAAACTCAGACACAGGTACAGGGGCTCTGAAAGGATCCCATCCCTGCAATGTGTTTGGACTGAAGTACCGCATCAGCGATCTCTTCGCTAATCTTTCTTTAGACGGCGTAAACTGCCAGGGCCCAGCTTGGTAAAGCTGACAGCTATACAGTCCCTATAGATATGGGGGGCTACAGCTGCTGGCGGAAATGGAGGGACCGATTCTGGAAGATATGCTGCAGTCCCTCCATTGTACATTGGATTGATACTTAATATTTGCGGATACTCCCCAAAAACAGGTGTTTTCAGGGGATATCTCGCAAATATAGTTTGATAAATAGACCCCTTACATCCTTGTCAGTACGGACAGCACAATGCTTGTGCACATTAATTTACTATTTTTGAATTTGTAGTAGTTTCAAATATGTACTCTTGGCCTGAATCATTACCGATCACAACTGCAAATAAGCAACGCAATTGGGCGATTGTTGCAATCTGCGTATAAGTCGCAGTGCGCATGCGCGAACTAGTCACTGCGCAGACCCAGCGGAGAGTCATTGACAGGAAGTGTCGTTTGTGGGTAGTGACGTGGACGGGAGGGTCGGCTGAATGCAGGTGTGCCAGTGCGTTTGAACGCCGTTGCATATGCGTGCATAAATTATCCACTGCGATGCCTTATACAGCTCGAGCACTGATCGCGTGCATGAGGATTATTAATTTCTGAGTAAGGTCTGACCTTGTGTAATTGTGCGTATGGCTCCAATGTTACTCGATGTTACCGATTATTTTGCAGTCTAGCTAACGAATACGGATTTGTGAGTAAGGGGAAGTGGGTGTCTTTATGTTTTGCTATGAATAGCGATCGCGGTGCTTGGCAATCATTAGCATATCTTCGCAGTGAGACTGCGTGTGTAATCGCAGCTGCAATCGCAGTTGTGATCCGTAATGAATCGGGCCCTCTATCCACTTTGACTGCAGGAGGTTCCATTGAGCATGGCGGGATGAGGGACTGTATTTGTGCTGTGTTTCAGATCTGGGAAAGCAGGATCTGAATTGTATGAATCAGTACTGTATACAGTGTGCATTGTTACAGTGGGGGCATATTATCTGGGGCATTACTGTGGGGACACATTAAATGGGGTGCTACTGTGAGGCATTATAAAATGTTTATATTATAATATATAGACGGAAAAACAGAGGGCACTCCAAAAATGATTGCACAGGGTGCTAGTAGAGCTGGAGTCAGCCCTCTCTGGAAGCAAACAACAAGGAGAAGGCTGTGGATCCAGGGAGCCTCATTGTCAGTTGCACCAAGCAAACTAAATGGCATACCATAGACAGTAAACACCCTAAATGAAAGCCAAGGATATTATTTTATTAAAGACCAGTACAAGATAATACATCATTTACAGGATGACTATTTCCCCTTTACAATGCACTGATTCTTGGTGTGACATGTCATTGGCCATATCATTTGTTACCTTGTAGGATTTTTATAACGCATACCCAATCGCTTGTCACAACCCTTTAGTGGGCTTCTGAAAATGTATTTCCCTAGTGGGCCCTTAATACCCCAGTCAGACACCGCCTGTATACTGCTGGTGTCCGCTGTGCAGTTACATTGCTATGTGCAGAACAGTACACCACTACACTGATGTTTGGAGGTTACGGCACTCTACAAAGGGATTAGTAAATACAGTTTTTTATCAATGTAGCATTGAAGGTGTGAAGCTTTAAAGCCCAGGGAATAAGAAGGGTCAGTGAGTAGAACTTGTTATACAAAGTAGCAGGAATTTTACTGTTCAATTGTCCAATAGACACAAAAAAAAATTGCCACTGCCCCATATAAAAATCCTGAGATACATGAGGCTTTGTCTGAATCATCTGACTGTGGTCAACTGCATGGAGTGATCGTATGATCCATACCTGAGTCGGTGGCCTCTTAGGCTGGGTACACACTAGACAATATGTCGTCCACATCGGCCAGTGTGTACCTGCTATTTCGCTGCCGATTCGGTCACCCGTGCATCTTCAGCGACATCGCACGTTGGAGGTCCGACAGGCATTGCTGCCCGCATTGGCAAGTGTGTATGGTCTTGCCGATACCGACTCTACCGGATCTCACAGCTCACGATAGCTCGCTGTGTACACATTGTTCAATGTGTACCCAGCTTTAACCCTGTAATCCTACCTGACAGCAACAATTGAAAAGCTTCGGCTGGCGCGTAGTTAGGGAGAAACAATTGCATACGGCCCTATGTGTCTAATGTCCTGGAGCCAGTTACAAAAATGCTGTGCTTCCCATAGCTGCCAGTGCCAAACTATATGTGTCTTATGTACTGTGCCAGTTACATATCTGCCAGGCTTCCCATAGCGCCCAGTGCCACACTGTATGTGTCTTATGTACTGTGCCAGTTACATATATGCCAGGCTTCCCATAGTGGCCAGTGCCAAACTTCATGTGTCTAATGTCGTAGTGCCAGGTATCCCATAGCGGCCAGTGCCACACTGATGGTCATTATAAGATGGATGAGTGTTTGTGCAGCATTCCCCTCTGACTAGGTCATGTAACCGCACACTATGGAGTTGTGGCCATTTTGTATAATATGGTCTTTATGAAAATATTATATAGTATGTACAGAATCTGTATATTATAGTGTATACTGCATGTCATTATTGGGTATTGTAGGAGCCGTGTCTATGGTGCTGATCTTATACTTTGGTACGTGCTGTGTGTGTGCTGCTTTTTGTACATGAACATCCGCTCAATAGATTTCATGTTGTTACATCATAATGTGTGACAGAGAGCTGCTGGCATGAGCCTGTGTAGTGTTACATCTCCAATCTGCACATATCCCCTCTCCGTGTCTTATCACTGGATGTGCCTCTTTTATGAATGAACACCTACAACTCATTGGCAGGAGGATAGTTTCAGATGTAGTCACGTGATGCCATGCCCAATACTGTATTATACCTTCCTCTCACTGATGCCATGCCCTAAACTGTATTATACCCTCCTCACACTGATGCCATGCCCTGTACTGTATTATACCCTCCTCACACTGATGCCATGCCCTATACTGTATTATACCCTCCTCCAGGGCCGGATTAATGGCGGGGCAACAGGGGCGGTCGTCCCGGGGCCCCCACACACAGGGGGACCCCACACAGGCTCTGTGTTAGCCACGAAGGCTGAGAGCAGGTACCGCTCCCGGACCGCCACAAGCCTAGCGCTGGTATTCTTCTTCTGAATGCACAGTGCATACAGAGCGGCCCCCAAGTCCCTTAAACTTGACATCACTTCCGCGATGCTTAAGGTACTCGGAAGCTGCTCTGTATGCACTATGCATTCAGAAGTAGCAGCGGAAGCCCGTTCGGGACGCCGGGCTATCATCAGGATAGACGAGCCCGCCGAATTAAGGGGGGCACAGGGGGTGAGTACCACTGGGCCCCCCAGCGGCGCTGCTGTCTGGGAACAATTTAGCTCATCCCCACGCTGTTGCCGGCGATGGAGGCAGAGACTGTCAGCGCCGCGTCTGCACTACTGACAGTCAGTGACATATGGGGATGCCCCAAGAAGACAACCAGGACTGGAGCAGGACGCTGGAGCAGCGGGACAGCTGGAAGCCTGGGACTCATGGATGACTAAGGTAAGTGACAAAAAGTGGTAGGATATAGGTGGGAGGAATCATTAAATATATTTTATAATGGCTGGGGGTGAGGGGGGTTCATTAAAAATATAATGGCTGGGGGATTTGGAGGATCATCAAATATATAATGGCTGGTGAGGGAGGGGTTCATTAAATATATAATGGCTGGGGGTGAGGGGGGGTTCATTAAATATATAATGGCTGGCGAGGGGGGGTTCATTAAATATATAATGGCTGGGGGATTGGGGGGATCATCAAATATATAATGGCTGGTGAGGGGGGGTTCATTAAATATATAATGGCTGGGGGTGAGGGGGGGTTCATTAAATATATAATGGCTGGGGATGACGGGGGGTTCATTAAATATATAATGCCTGGGGGTGAGGGGGATCATCAAATATATAATGGCTGGTGAGGGTGGGGTTCATTAAATATATAATGACTGGGGGAGAGGGGGGTTCATTAAATATATAATGGCTGGTGAGGGGGGGTTCATTAAATATATAATGGCTGGGGGATTGGGGGGGATCATCAAATATATAATGGCTGGTGAGGGAGGGTTCATTAAATATATAATGGCTGGGGGTGAGGGGGGGTTCATTAAATATATAATGGCTGGGGGTGAGGGGGATCATCAAATATATAATGGCTGGGTTGAGAGAGGGTTCATTAAATATATAATGGCTGAGCAGCCAAATAAGGTAAGTACTTAGGGCTCTGTCATACCAAGGGCATAATCTTAATACTGGAGAGGGCACTATGGGGCAACATTTTCAATACTGGGATGCATAATAATATTAGAGAGGGCACTGTGGGGTTTAATATTAATACTGGGGGTACTTGGGGGCATAATATTCATACTGGGGGTAGTATGTGACATAATTATTACTGAGGGTCAAATATTAATTCTGGATGGGGCACTATGGGGCATAATATTACTATGGTGCATAAAATAATTTCTGCAGAGAGCACTGCGGGACGTAATATTAATACTGGGGTATTGTGTGGCATAGTGGGGGCATATTTACTACTGGGCATAAAATTCTGGAAGGGGCACTGGAGGGCAGAATATTAATTATGGAGGAAATACTAGGGGGCATAATATTTAATACTGGGGCATAAACTTAATACTATAAAAGGCACTCAGTGGCAAACTATTGGGGGTCATAGTATTTATTCTTGGTTGGGCATAATTTTAAATACTGGGGGCATTGTGTGGCATAGCTGGGGCACTGTTTCACATACTATTAAGATTAGGAGCATTGTGTGGCATAGTTGTGGCACTGTGAGGTATAATATTACTACTGGGGGCATTGTGTTGCATACTGGGAGCATTGTGTGGCATACTGGCAGCATTGTGTGGCATACTGGGGGGAATGTGACATATTGGGTGCACTGTGTAGGATAATGTTTATACTAGGCACTGTGGCATAATGTTTATACTAGGCACTGTGGCATAATGTGTATAATGGGGGCACTGTGTGGCATAATGTAATTTTATTGGTAGAGGCCCCCACAAATTAGTTGTCCTGGGCCCCCACAAACCTTAATCCGGCCCTGCCCTCCTCACACTTATGGCATGCCATATACTGGTAATCGGTATGTTATACCAGATTTGCCCTTTTGTATTTGTGTGTATTGCCAGTCTCTCCTCACTAATGGCATGGTGCTGCCACATTATTAATTATAACCATGTTTATATGTGTGTATGTATAAATAAATTAACAAAAGCAATGAAATTCCATAGACAAAAAAACCTTACGGTTTCACGTCCCATTAGGCTGCTAAGACATGATCTGAAAATTCACAAAACCTATTAATTTCTGCCACTCAAACTCCAAAAAGCAATGAAATTACGATCATTATTGCTGACACCTTAATGGACGTGTTCCTTGCGCAATACAGATATGGTATGCCATCATACTCTGTGGTTAACTGCAGATTCAGCACGCTCACAGACTGAGATTACTGTCACTCACAAAATGGTGGAGCTGCTACTTCACAGACTTGTGTGCTCATTGGAATACACACATTCCTGTCTTCCCCAATCCCTACTGTTGTGTGTTCTCCTATTTGTGCTATTCTTTATTCACTTATCCGCACCAATCTGTCTTTACCCATCTGTACTGCTTTCTTCCCATGTCCATGCCACTCTCTACCCCCATTCACGTCGCTGTCCCCCCAAACCGTGCCACTCTGTTTTCCCCCATCTGCATTACTCTGGCTACCCCCCCTCTGTACTGCTTAACCTTCCCTCCTTTGTGTCTCACCTATCCACGCTGCTGTGTCTCCTCCCCCCATCCACACCACTTTTATCCCATCTACACAGCTCTATTTTCTGCTTTGACCTCAGTTGCATAGACTTCATGTGTGTATTCCAATGAGCACACAATTCTGTGAATTAGCAGCTCCACCATTTTGTGAGTGACAGCAATCTCATTCTGTGAGCGTGCTGAACCTGCAGTTAACCACAGGGTGTGAATGCATACCATATCTGTATTGCGCAAGGAACATGTCCATTAAGGCGTCAGCCTTAACGATCGTAATTTCATTGCTTTTTGGAGTTTGAGTGGCAGAAAATTAATAGGTTTTGTGAATTTTCAGATCATGTCTAAGCAGTCTTAATGGGACATGTGAAACTGTAAGGTTTTTTGTCTATGGAATATATATATATATATATATATATATAATATGAATGTGTATCAGCCACCGTTCACATCCCAACGCCGACAGCCCGAAGGGAGAAGATCCTGACAGGGCAGATAAGTACCCTATCCCTACCCCTCTCCCCCCATAACCCTCCTTTAGTGGTGCCTAACGCTAACCTCCCCCGGGGGTTTCTAACCCTAACCCCCCCTTACCGCACCCTAAACCTAACCTGGGGGGGGTGCCTGACCCTAACATCCCTCCAGTGATCCCTAACCCCCCCTCCCCCTAGCCTAACCCTATCCCTCCCCAGGGGGTGCCTAACCCTAAGTCCGTCCCAGCAGGAGTCCCTAAACCTAAACCCCCTGCGGCTAAGGGCTAAGATGCCCGGTAAGTCTATCGGTCCGGTGCCCTTCTTCTGTATTCCGGCATCGGGAGTAAGATAGGCGTCGGTTTTTGGACGCCTATCTTAAGTCCCCCGTTGGGCTTTGGTTGCCGGAATATATGGTCTATTAACTACATCCCTATATATATATATATAATATATATATATTCTCAAAAAAGGTTAAAAAGACATGCGCCTGATGTGTAGTGTAGTATTGTTTCAAGTTTTGCAACCAATGCTCAAATCAAATGTGCGTACCACATGAAAGTACTTTAAAGCTTATCTGAATTCCAATGTGTAGGATACCCACTGAATGGAAAGAAAGCTGGATCTCATAGGCTGGATAACCTTGAAGGAGCTCACACAAGCCCATAAGCGAAATAGATAATATAGTGTAGTACTTACTACACAGGTATTGTGGCAATAGAAAAAGGATTGCGTACCAGATAATACTATGGTTATAGCACATAGTAGTATGTTACCAGGTAGTCCTTTTGCACTCCTTTAGTGTTCCATAGAAGTATAGAGGACGGGTGCACAACAGGCTTTGGAGAATACAGGTATGCTGGGCGCTGTGAAGCAATGCAAATTAAGTGTTCAGGATAGCACTGGTAGCTATGAATAGTTAGTAGAAATTCTGGATGTCACTGAAAGCTGAAACAGACCCATGGGCAGGAACAGAAACCTCAATGACCTGCTGGTAACATATAACTGTTTGAGGAAAATCTTTGTTGTGCGCTGTCCTTACACACTAAATATAAATATATATATATATATATATAATTTTTTCGCAAATGCACATTGGTCCTGAAGACAAGGTCCGTGGAAACCTTGAAACGTCGACTACTTTTGTGTACTATATGAACGTTTAATACACGTCGTTTGCTATACCTTTTGTAGTGCCGCTTGATTCTTTCTACATGGGGCTGGACTGGTTCCTTATAGAGATACCTGGATTATATATATATAATCATATATAAAATTCATTGGTCTGTTTGTCCGGTTAAGCATTCCGACACCCCTGCTCTGATTAGGATCAAACCAGTGCAAGGTCGTCCAGTTGGATCCTGGCCAGGCTTTAAGGGGGTTAGGGATATGGTCAGACCTCTTGTTGGTTTATGCCGGGCAGAACTTTGACCCGGGGAGCCTTTCAGGGCCTTCCACTCGATGGATTTGGATGAAAACTTCAGAGTTGTAACATTTCATCCCAGAAGACATGCTAGGAGGTTTATGTCCCAGTCGGACCTCCTGTTGGTGTACACTGGGCAAAATTTTGACCCAGGGACGCTGGGCAGAACTTTGACCTTGGGAGACTGTTCTGGGTCTTCCACTGGATGGATTTGTATGAAAATTTCAGAGGGAAGGCAATTGTTATGGGATGTTTAATGGAGTGGTTGGGGTCCTGGTCGGACCTCACAGCAGAGTGCGCCAGAAGAAATTTGACCCAAAATTGACAACATCACATAATAAACCTTAATAACTTGAAGATTTAAACCTGGGCAACACCAGATACTTCAACTAGTGTATATACAGTGCATCCGGAAAGTATTCACAGCGCTTCACTTTTTCCACATTTTGTTATGTTACAGCCTTATTCCAAAACAAATGCAAATTTAATAATAATAAAAAATAAGAAATCACATGCACATAAGTATTCACAGCCTTTGCCATGAAGCTCAAACTGAGCTCAGGTGCATCCTATTTCCACTGATCATCCTTGAGATGTTCCTACGGCTTAAATGGAGTCCACCGGTGGTAAATTCAGTTGATTGGACATGATTTTGAAAGGCATACACCTGTCTATATAAGGTCCAACACTTGACAGTGCATGTCAGAGTGCAAACCAAGCATGAAGTCCAAGGAATTGTCTGTAGACCAGGATTGTCTCGAGGCACAAATTTGGGGAAGGGAACAGAAAAATATCTGCTGAAGGTCCCAGTGAGCACAGTGGCCTCCATCATCCATAACTCTTCCTATAGTTGGCTGGCCGTCTAAACTGAGCGATCGGGGGAGAAGGGTCCTAGTCAGGGAGGTGACCAAGAACCCAATGGTCACTCTCTGAGCTACAGCATTCCTCTGTGGAGAGACGAGAACCTTCCAGAAGGACAACCATCTCTGCAGCAATCCACAAATCAGGCCTGTATGGTAGAGTGGCCAGACGGAAGCCACTCCTTAGTAAAAAGCACATGGCAGCCCACCTGGAGTTCACCAAAATGCACCTGAAGGACTCTCAGACCATGATGAGACAAAGATTGAACTCTTTGGCGTGAATGCCAGGTGTTATGTTTGGAGGAAACCAGGCACCGCTCATCACCAGGCCAATACCATCCCTACAGTGAAGCATGTAGGTGGCAGCATCATGCTGTGGGGATGTTTTTCAGCGGCAGGAACTGGGAGACTAGTCAGGATAGAGGGAAAGATGAATGCAGCAATGTACAGAGACATCCTGGATGAAAACCTGCTCCAGAGTGCTCTTGACCTCACACTGGGGTGATGGTTCATCTTTCAGCAGGACAATGACTCTAAGCACACAGCCAAGATATCAAAGGAGTGTCTTCAGGACAACTCTGTGAATGTCCTTGAGTGGCCCAGACTTGAATCCGATTGAACATCTCTGGAGAGATCTGAAAATGGCTGTGCACCGACGCTTCCCATCCAACCTGATGGAGCTTGAGAGGTGCTGCAAAGAGGAATGGGCGAAACTGCCCAAAGATAGGTGTGCCAAGCTTGTGGCATCATATTCAAAAAGACTTTAGGCTGTAATTGCTGCCAAAGGTGCATCAACAAAGTATTGAGCAAAGGCTGTGAATACTTATGTATATGTGATTTCTTAGTTTTTGTTTTTTATAAAATTTGCAAAAATCCCAAAAAAACTTTTTACACGTTGTCATTATGGGGTATTGTATGTAGAATTTCGAGGACAAAAATTAATTTATTGCATTTTGGAATAAGGCTGTAACATAACAAAATGTGGAATAAGTGAAGCGCTGTGAATACAGTATTTTCTGGATGCAGTCAGTAGGATCGTTTTTCAACTGATCCCAGTTGCCTTACCTTGGTCCTCTGAGGATATAAGGTTGAACTTACGAAAGAACAACTTTTGGTTGTAACTATCATCTTAAAATTTGTTAAGAAATACCCCTGATGAAGTCCATTTTTTATGCAATTGTCCATTTACGGGCTCCACTGTTGCAATATTCGTGTGAAAAGGTGTCATAGTGGTCTTTTTTAGAAAATATTATCCTGTCAGTGGTCATATTATTATCTCTTCCAAAGATTGAATGTGAACTATTTCTAATGCAATAAATAGTTTGCGGTACTAACGGTGGCCATTGTGTCTTTTTGGGTGACATCTTGGTGCGAGGGTTCTTTTTTAGAACAACCTTCCGGAGGAACTACATCCTTGAAGATTTCCAACTTTGGATTTCCAACTTGGTACACTCAGAATGTGATTTAGAGACTATCCTTAGAAGTCCTACAAGTTCATGTCATTACATAAACTGATTCAAGATATCCTATCTTCTCTTTTGAGGACTTATTTTAATTGACTGTTTATACACTTTTATATATATTTCTAAAAGTACATTCAATAGTGAAGGTGTAGCGCACTCTTTTTCTTAGTTATATATATATATGTGTGTGTGTGTGTGTGTGTACATATATATGTGTGTGTGTGTGTGTATGTGTGTGTGTGTGTGTATGTATGTATATATATATTACACACACACACACTTTTGTGGAAGTTGAGTGTTAATGAGTAGACCCCTAAAAGTTAAATATTTGTTTGATTGAAATGGGTAATATTAAAGCGTTAGGATTCTTAGCTCACACTGAGGCAATCTTTCAGCTCACAGAATGCTGCCAAAAATAAGCTTCACTAAGGCAGAATTTGAAATCAAATACAGATATTGGTCGGGATGCACTGAGTGTGGACATGCGGTAAAACCCTCGAAAATGCTATTTTCTTGGGTTTTACCACATTTCTCAAATGTACTAAGCATGAAATGCATTCCGGTGCTGCATCCCCTTAGGTAACTCCATCTTTAGATGTAGGTTACCCAGTAGAAGCCTATGGGCCTTTTTACGGGATGCCCCTGAGAGGGATCCAATCGGATCCCTCCCAGCTCCCACCACAGCGCACGCGTCCTTCTGTGCATACGTAGAAGGATGCCAGAAGAACTTCTGGGTTTCAAGCCTGGAAGCACCTCTATCCGTGGTCATCGCAAAAGATAGCTCTTATCAGGAGAGCTGTCCTGTGCAATTTAAATCACATTTCTTTGTACATACTGGTGTAATTAACGTTGCTATGTACCCGATAAGAGGCGGGATGTACCGCATTGCGGATGCGATGCTTAGTACATCCCGGCCATTCTAAGCAAAATAACGGTGTCTCCTAAATTCATGGTTTTTTTGGATTAATTCCTATTTCTTGCTTAGGAATTTGTTGTATATTTTTTGTTTTACAATTAACACAATTAAAATATCAATGCACCTCCACAGCCAGGCAAAACCTATTTATAGCTTATTGCTAGACCTAGAAATTTAACATAATAGCTTTGTGGCACAATTTCATTACTTCAGAACTTTTCCCCTGTCCATTTTGCTGGTCATTAACTCCTGAACCTGAGCCAACCTAGCATCAATAAACAGTAGTAATCTCATTAAGCGTTCCTACTCCAGGGTAAAGTGACTATGTGAATAGTGCTTAATTAATTGTCCACAATTATTACCTGATGGCCTGAATGATGAAAATGTTATTTGTGACTTGATAACTGTTTGGAAAAACAGGCTTTTTAAAGGCATAATTGGAAATGCTAGCTGTGATAATTATCTGCAAATAGTTGAAAATACCTTGGCTACCCCTTCATGTTTGTAACCCTGATGTACCAAACAAGGCTGTAATTGACTCAGCTTGTGTTACTGAGAAAATAATACATTCTGAGTTCTGAAAGTGCTGTGTTGAATAATGATTGAGTTAAGGACATTTTGGAAAATACAATAACTCCTTTTGTGCAGTTAAGCTAAGAACGGTCCTGATATAAAACTTTAAGTGAATGCATTTATGTGCTAGAAACCAATGAGTTTCCATTAGTCAGTCTATAAATACAAGGTGAGATGTCTATGGTAATGAGGACACATAATGGATCTGCTATAATCATTTAAAGTGAAGATCAAAGGAGTAATTATGATCAGTTGAATCCCATTTCAGCATTACTTAATACAATATAATAGCCCCAGGATCATTTTCCTTTCATAAGATATGCAATATAGATAATGCAGTATGAATGTAAATTTTAGACCCCTTCATTTGACTGGAAGTAATCTGTAATCCATTAGTCTAACACCTAAAGTGAGTGCCCATGTATCATGATTGTGATAGCCTTTACCAGAACTAGAAGAAAATTAGGTTTGGTCAATATAAATGTTGAAAGACAAACAATTTCTATGGAGACTTATTTATCATGTCTCCACCCTCCACTGTATGGGACTTTCAGAAGGATTCAGGGTTAGGCACCCCCCGGGAGGGTTAGGCTAGTGGAAGGGGGGGTTAGGGTCAGGCACCACCAGGGGGAGATTAGGTCTAGGCACACCCCTCCCCCCCCCCCCAGGAGGGATAGGTTTAGGGTGCGGGGAGGGGTGGTTAGGTCTAGGCACCCCTGGGGGGAGGTTAGGGTTAGGCACTAGGAGGGGGGGTTAGGGTTAGGCACCCCTAAGGGAGGGTTAGGGGAGGAGAGGGGGGGGTTAGGGTAAATACTCACCTCAGTCAAGATCTTCATCTGCCAGCCCTCTGGCATTGGTATTTCATCCGTCGGGCTTAATACCTACTGATTCCCTACATATATTTTCTGAAACGTATCAGTGTGTTTCCATCAACAAGTAGATCTTAATAACTGCTTTGAGGCTCAGTTGCATTTGGAAATAAATCAATTGTATGATACTCGTAGGTGTTGGTGTTTCACAATCTCCCTGAAATGCTTTTAGTAAGCAAGTATGCTATGGCTATTGGCTGCTTATATATTGGTAGCTGATAACGCCTCTGCCACACACGTTCCACACCATCAGTTACAATTGTTATTTTAATACAATAAACGTCAGTTGTTCTCCATACATTTTATTTTGTAAGCTCCTTTACCTTATGTTTCGCTTTGCTGTATGTACTCTATTTGTTTCATGATTCCCTGAATGTAAAGCTCTGAGTAACATGTTTTTTTTATAAATTAACTAGTAATTGAATGGACCTGGCATCTGCCGGGCACCTCAGTTGCTCAGCCCATATCATCTCTCTCCCTCCTGTCCAGTTATACTTACCTCTCATCATTGCAGCCCGTGCATGCCTATCACATCTAATGTTTGATCTGGCGCTAATGGAGTTTGCTTCTAATAGCCTTGTAACTGTGCAATATATAATGAGGATGTAGTGCTCTTTCCAGCAAAACAATTATTAAATATTCAGTTACTATAGCAGTGGAAAGTGTGGTCAATAGCAATATCGGGCTCTGTTTTCACAGAACCAGAGATTCTGTACTATTGCGCATGTGCAGCACTGCGCAAGTGCAGTATTTGTATTGCAATTACTGTCATACAAAGGAACGCCCTCGCAAAGTGAGTGACAGGGTTGTTCAAATCCCGGCAGCAGTATCCCGACAGAGGAGGAAATCCCGATTGTCCTAAAGGTAAGTATAAACTAACATAATTCTACCCCCTAACCCTCCTTTAGGGTGCCTAACCCTAACCCCCCCCCGTGCCTAATCTTAATCCCCCCTTCCCCACCGCCTAACCCTAAATCCCCCCCCCAGGAGCCCTAAATCTAACCCTCCCCCCCTGCGGCTGTCCGCACTTT
Organism: Taudactylus pleione; assembly: GCA_031769625.1. Classification (NCBI taxonomy): domain Eukaryota; kingdom Metazoa; phylum Chordata; class Amphibia; order Anura; family Myobatrachidae; genus Taudactylus; species Taudactylus pleione. The sequence goes on from JAUIMM010000065.1 coordinate 14,309,540, forward strand.
GCTCCCGGCATCCCTTTGATCGGGAAGCCGGGCGCCGGTCCCCCAGCTTCGGTAAAATGACAGGCGTCTAGATTTAGACGCCTGTCATTTAACCCTCGCCGGGATTAAGTAGTCGGCGGTCAACATTGTGTCCGCCGACTTCCTGAATGTATACCGTGACAGGTACAGATGTGTCCACAAACACCTTGCCTACTTGTGCATCAAACAGACCTTATAGTTGCACCATGCCATGGCACTAATCAGTAGCGATTAGGGATGAGCGGGTTCGGTTCCCTGAGAACCGAACCCACCCGAACTTCGGGGATCCGGGGCGATCCGAGCCCAAGCTCGGATCTCCCTGTCTGCCCCGGATCCCTCTCCCGAGGCAAAACCTCGAGATCTGCTGTCGGATCTCGAGGTTTTGCCTCGAGCGGCCATTTAAAAAAAAATGCCTTTGCCTTTAATGGGCAAAGTGCTGATTGGCTGACAGAGCCGTCTGTCACGGCTCTCAGCCAATCAGCATTATGGTGCTCATTTGCATGTAGCACGGACTCGTGAGATCCGTGCTACATGCATCTGTGTGATTGACAGTGACACAGAGCACAGATGGGTCAGTGAGACCCGTCTGTGCTGCTGTGTATTTCAATGACACAGATGCACGCACGGACCAGGAGATCCGTGCTACTTGCATCTGTGTCATTGACACAGAGCACTAACGGGTCCGTGAGACCCGTCTGTGCTGCTGTGGTAAATAAAAAAAAAAAAACCTGTGTAAAAAGAGAAAAAAATGGCGTGCCCCCCCCCCAAAAAAAGAGCAACCAGCCCCGGGCATTAGTGACCCAGTGCTGGGTGTGCTTAAATACAGGGGACAAACGACATAGGGGTCCCCTGTACTTAAACACAACCAGCACCGGGCTAGTCAGAACCAGAGCTGGTTGCCAAAATACGGGGGACAAACGACGTAGGGGTCCCCCGTATTCTGCGCAACCAGCTCTGGGCTCTGATCCGGTCCTGGTTCTGGAAATACAGGGGAAAAAAATGAGTAGGGTTCCCCTGTATGTTCCAGAACCAGCACTGGACTTTTTCTAGCGGGGGGCTGATGCCACAGCCAGGGGAGCCCTTTCACCGGGCCCCCCAGCCGCAGCATCAGCCCTGACCGCTAGTCAGCCCAGGCCGGGGATCCCTGGAGAGCTGGGGACCCCCCCAATAAAGGGGTCACCCTCTCCAGGGCACCCCAGGCCCAGGCTGATAGCCCGGGGCTATCCCCGCCACCCCTGGTGGCGGTGGGTGGCGGGTTGATTGTGTGGTGTGGTGTAAATAAAGAATATCAAACATTGTCTTTACAAGTAGAACTGCAAGTCCCAGCAAGCCTGCCCCGCATGCTGGTACTTGGAGAACCACAAGTACCAGCATGCAGGGCATTAAGGGCCCACTAGTACCTGTAGTTCACCTGTAAAAAAATGTTTAAAAAAAACACAGGACACACACACCGTGACAGTATAAGTTTATTAAACATACATACACACACACACACACACACACACACATGTACACATACTCACCTATGTAACCCTGTAGCATCGGTCCACTTGTCCGGTAAAGTATCCATAGGGGACCTGTGAAAAAAAACATACTCACCATCTCCTATGCGAGGTTCTGTCCTCTTCGTTCCAAAGTAGGCATCCCCGGACTTGGCAAAAAAAAAAAACGAAAACGCGATCCACGAACTTAGTACCGTTCTATAGAACGGTACTTCCCGAATGAGAGCTTAGCGGCGGGGTATCACCATGGAAACCCCGCTGCTAAGCGTTCATTGGCTGAGAGAGGCCATCTCCCGTCTCTCAGCCAATGAACGGCTCCCTCCATTGTAGTCAATGCTGGGAGCCGCAAGGTTATTAAAGTTTACCCCATCTTCAGGCCTCCATGTCTCTTTCCAGGACCCCCTGCGTCTTTCCATACCCAGACCCACCTGTAGCTCTCAGCCTCATTTCCCAGGCCCAGTGTGTCTCAGCCCCATTCCCCCAGACCCAGTGTGTCTCTCATCCTCATTCCCCCAGCGTGTCTCAGCCTCATTCCTCAGACCCAGTGTGTCTCAGCCCCATTCCCTCAGACAGCGAAGTTTACGTTTCATATTGAATATCCCTCTAAGAGGGGAATTCAATATGAAACGTAAACTTCCGCTGTCGAAGTTTACGTTTCATATCGGAGTTTTTATCTGCGTTAAAGTATCGGGTGCGCGCCCGCTTATCCCCGTATTCAATATGAAATTAACGAAAACGGGAGCCTGCGAAGTTGGATTTGCGTAAAGTTACGAATTTTTCCTTAAAAAATTTGTTGGACCCCCTAAAGTTGTAAAAACATGGGGGATCACTATGGGTACCCCCGTTTTAGCCTTTAAATGAAAGTCGGGGATTTAAATAGCCGCAGCAGGTGTTTTTTCCCGTCATTGAAGAAGTGATGCAGAAGAGCACTTGGGTTATTTTTTTTGTTTTTTTAAGTGGTCCCATCAAATTTGGGGTACATGAAAATGGGTACTAGCATATTTTGATGTCCCTAAAGTAAGTTTTTAAAAATTCTGCAATTGTGCACCTGCCACTATAAATCTATTCTAGAAAACACCTGCCGCATACTTGCAGAATAGCCCTGAACTTATTTCCCTATTGTTAAACTATTTTTTCCCATTTTTTTTTTCACCCCAATAATTAAAATTTTTTGGGGTGTCCCTATTATGTTTTTTTGACACAGTTCTTTTTTAAATGTCATTCCCAGGGGTGCAGGCTATTTTTTTTAAGCCTGCACCCCTAAACCCCAATTCTGCACTTTTTTTCGACACCTATTCAATGGTGAAAAGTTATCCCCGTTTTTTATCAAAAATTTTTCGAACCTGCGATAAGTCTTTGAAATTGAATATGGTGTAAAAGTAAAACCTGCGATAATGACATCATAAGTGCAATATTAACGCAAAAACGATGTTTTCGCTCCCATATTGAATACCCCTAGTGATCATCCCCCAGCCCCTCTGACTCTGTGTGATCATCCCCCAGCCCCTCTGACTCTCAGTGTGATCATCCCCCAGACCCCTCTGACTCAGCGTGATCATCCCCCATCCCCTCTGACTCTCAGCGTGATCATCCCCCAGCCCCTCTGACTCAGTGTGATCAGCCCCCAGCCCCTCTGACTCTTAGTGTGATCATCCCTCAGAACCCTCTATCTCTCATTTTAATCATTCCTCAGCTCCCTCTCTTAATGTAATCATCCCCCAGCCCCCTCTGTCCCTCAGTTTAATCATTCCCCCCTCTATCTCTCAGTTTGACTCCTGTGTGTCCCCCCAGACCCATTCCCCAGCCTGTGTCTCCCCAGTCCCTGTATGTCTCAGCTCCATCTGCCCCCTTCATCTGCTGGCCTCGACCGCCCGCCGTGTTTCTCCAGCCCAGCCCACACTTACCTGCTATGGCTGTCTGCCCTGCTGTGCTGATCTTTTCTTTTTCCCGGCAGTCAGCTCAGACCCGGCTCCTTTCTATTCCAGCGGCGTGACGTTATGATGTCACGTGCGCTTCGCCTGTCGGCCCTGATTTCTCAGCTCTACGCCGGGCTACTGGCCCCAACTTCTACTTGTGCCTGTCTCCAGCAGTTGGCCAGCGGCAGAGGCAAGGGACGGAGGGGGGAACAAGAACGGGGCCCCTCAGAGGCTGAAGTTGCAGAGTTGCCCGATCGGAGCTAAGCTCTGATCGTGGTAGTTGGGGGTGGATAAGTGCTTGGGGACCGGCCCAGCAGGAACCAGCCCGGTTTCCCGGTGGCCCAATCCACCCCTGATTGTAGCACACAGAGGATAGATGTATGCGGACAAGTGTACTTACCGTTTGGGGCTTGTAACAGTGGGTGGTTAGAAAAACGCAGACGTGACTGAGCACATAAATGCTGTTTCACGGGTGTACATAAATTAGCTATTGTGATCGCCATCTCAGCCTGATAGCTCTCTGCGTGTCAGCAGAGCTGCAGTGGTTGTAGCTGGTCAGACTTGACTTACATGCTGCGTGACTGCCCGATATGTTTGCAGAGACTATACTGTTGCTTCACCCAACTCCTAGCTCTGTGCATTGCCCTAGTGAATAATCATACAAAGCATCCGAGAAGAGGCAGATATGGAAGAAATAGTGTAAATTCACAACTGTTTTACATATTTGCCTTAGTACATAGACCTCATACTTCTTGGCATCAACAGCTGTCTTGGATATGATTCTGCCTGAACACATGGTCGCCATAAGGGGTGGACTGCCGATAATACTGTCTCGGGCCCGGACATAGAGGGGCCCCATCTCTGCAGCTGCGGATCAAGGTATGACTGCAATTCTATATGAATTTCCTCAACAAAATGGCCGCTGCCAGGAAGGAGACAAAAAAACATACTTGCCTACCCTCTTGACCCGAAAATCATGTCACTCCGGAAAGGCAGACAAGCCTCCTGGCAGCCGCCAACCCCTCCGGCCCCGCGTTAATAAGAGAATCCCCCACAGCAGGCGGGACCAGTGACACGATTCTCGCCAAATCATGGGCCAAAATGATGCGATTGCGTGACCACGCCAGCCACGCCCCCTTGATATGCTGATCTGGCTGCCCCCTACCAGAAGGGGCAGCCAGAAAGTGGCCATCTCTCCAAAAGAGCGAACAATATAGAGTTAGAAATACATAGGAACACAAACAAGAATCAATGTAACAGATGTCTTGAGAGAAGGCAACATTATGTCTGCAGGATCGGCAGCTAACATGCACACTGACAGTAGTGAGGCAGAGCTAGGAAGGTATATATGTCTGAGAGGGAGTTTGATGGGGCAGAGCTGGGGGAATGTGTGTGAGAGGGAGGTGGTGGGTGCGTGCTTGCGTGTCGTGGCTGGTGCAGAAGCATATATGTATGAGATGGAGGTGGCTGGGTATATGTGTGTGAGAGGGAGGTGTCTGGGGCAGGGCTGTGTATATGTGTGAGAGGGAGATGGTGGGTGTGAGTGTTGTGGTGCGTGAGTGAGGTGGAGCTGCCATGAGGGTATGTATGTACCATACTGAGGTGGCTAAGGCTAGGGTATCATATAATTTATATGATAGATTAACATGTCATAATAACACCCACCCTCACAGCCCAAACTTCATTTTATTTAAATTGGTTTATGCACCAATTGATGCCCCTCACCCATATTATTCACAACTCCGCACCCAGAGGGGACCCTTCCTATTTTGTCAGCCCCGGGCCTCACAATTTCTGATGACAGCCCTGTCTGAACATATGCCAGATGTACAGTATTCTCACAAACTCCCCTTGTATGAAGATGCATTGCAGATAGTGACCATGACAAAATAAGCTAATAATGTTTGGTGATGAAGGTGATGGAAAGGATGATAATGAGACCTTCCAACTGTGAAGATGATTAACAATGCTGTTAGCCACCTTAAGTCCATTGATAGCTTGGTTTACCCAAACCACCATTGTTATCTTTTGTGGGGTCCAAAACAAACCAAGAAATTCATGCACAAAAGTGGCTGTCCCTGCTGCTGAAGTGCTTGGTTTGTTAAACTGTGCATGTCTTTTTTAATATACTAGATAAAGGTAAGTGGGATGGCCCTAGGACAGTTCAGTTATGCACCACTTTTCATTATGCAATTTGCCAAGATTGTGTTTGTTTTATAGTCAGCATGTATTACTGTACTTTACTGGGGTGTTGAAGTTCTTCTGTATCTTGTAAGACTATCCATCACCAGCTTCACATCCAGGCATATAGTCCTTGTTTCCGTCAGCTTCTCCACAGATACTACAGAGTAGTATCCTATTCCTTAGCATCCTTTTATTATTGAGTTTGACAGGCAGTGTATATTACTGTACTTAACTGGGGCATTGATGTTTTTCTGTATATTACAAGAGCATCCATCACCAGCTTCTCATACAGGCATATAGGCCTTGTGTATGGTATCTAATCCATAGATACTACAGAGTAGTATTATCCTTCTTATCATTCATTATTGTGTGTTTGACAGGCAGCATATAATGTACTTTACTGGGGCATTGAACTTCAGTATCTTGCAAGGCCATCCATCACAAGCTACCCCTCCTTATCTTTTATTGTGTGTGTTTGACAGGCAGTGTATAATCGTATATAGCTATACGTTGATGTTCTTCTGTATCTCGTAAGGCCACCCATCACCAGCTAATTTTCTTTATCATCCTTCATTGTGTTTGTTTGACAGGTAGTGTGTAGTACTTTACTTTACAGGGGCGTTCTCATCCAGGCTTATATGCCCGTTTCCTGCATATTCTCCACAGATACAAAGTAGTATCATCAAGTCATATAATTAATGATTTATCGACTTCAACCAAGCTTTTACTCTGACTTGAATCATTTCTATTGTTTTGAGACCTGTGATTTGCTGCTTGGATTCAGTTTCCATTTTAAAAATCTCATTGGAATTGGGAAGTGTGTTTTATAATAGTTTGTCCCGAGTCTACAATTTACTTTTTTTTTATAGTTATTACTGTTAGTAATTTTACTGGTTTTCACTAAGGATGTGTGCTAACCCCCGTGTTTTTTTTTTTTTCGTATCTGTATCTCCTTCGTGTTTTTGATCTGAATTTGGTTTTGGCAAAACCTCCCTTGCGTGTTTAGGTTTTGGTTTTGAAACTGTATTTTTTTTTTTTTTAAATCATAAAACAGCCAAAATCACATAATTTTGGCCTGTTTTTATTCCTACAGTATTACTAACCTCAATCACATTAATTTCCAGTCAATTGTTACAACCTCATAGCTCACAATATTGATTTAATCCAGTAAAGGCCAAAAAGTTGCCTCCAACTAGCTGGCTGAAAAAGCTAAGCGACAGCAGTTCAGCTTCCAACATGGCACAGAGTGGTACTACAGTGGTAGACAGGATGGCAGTTTAATAAACTATACGACCCCATAGGAAGTTTAAAAACCAAGAATGTATTCATTAATCAAGAACTAGGTCAAAGGCACAAGGGAGTTGGAATATGTTTAAGGACTAAAGTCAGGGAAATGTTTTGATCAATGCAGGAACAAGTTCTTCAGTTCATGATCTAGAGGAGGTTTTTTATACAACTAATAGAAATGCGGTGGCATTACTTGTCGAGGTGCTGCTAGTACGCACTGTAAACAGACGTTTACTTTGTGCTCAGGGAGGTTGTTAGCGATAATGGGACCAAGAGTTGCAGTTTACATCAGAGGAAAGCAGCATGTAGCTCTCCATCTGAAATAGAACTCCCAGAATCTGTGATGTTTGTTGGGCCTACTGAAGTTATTTGTCAACAAAGGTGGCATGCCTCAGTTTACTTTAGCCTGCTTTAGGCACTGTATGTAATTTCTGGACATATTTGGCATTCAGAAACCGCATGTAATAGATTTCAGTTGCTGTGGCACATCAGGAAACAAATGTTTTTATTATTCAAGAGGCCTGAGGGAGTTGGAGTATGTATGTAGTTGAAGGCCGGGAAAGGAAGGGTTGATTAGTAGTAAATTTAATTTCATTTTTTTTATTCCAAAGCAAATTTGAGGGAGCAGTGGAGGGGAGGAGGCATTTACAAAAAAATATTATATCATTCACATCAGTCCTTGCCCCAGATGAATCCTTGAGCGCTATGCCTGCTGTTGCTGCTGCTGCTCCTCCTTGGAGTGGATCTTCATCCCAGTAGTAGTTTAATAAAACAGTTTACTGTTAAACAATCCTTTGCAGGTGGGCGCAAGTATGACAGCAGTCACCGAGTTTAACAGTGGATCACTGATGTCATAACATCTATGCTGGTATTAGCTGTGCATCCAATATCTGCAAATAATGCATTGGGTGTTAGTTTTAGACAGTTAATTGAGGTCCTGTGTCCCTGCTACCAAATCCAATCTAGATTCCACTTCACTCAAAAAGCAATTTCCAGCCTGTACAGGAACGTTAAAAAAAATTAGTGTCCTCCAATATGCCATTGTACCCACTGTCTACTTAACCACAGATATGTGGGCAAGCAGAACAGAGCAAATGCAAGATTACATGACTGTAACAGCCCACTGGGTGGGTATATTGCCTTCAGTGGCACCAACAGCAGCAGCATCTAAGAAACAGCAGCTCATTCAGAGGCAGACTACTTTGTGTATCACTGGTTTCATTAAGAGGCATACCACTGAAAACCTTTTAGAAAAACTCAGGGAAGTCATTGCAAAATAGCTTACCCCACTTGGACTCTCCCCAGGATTCATAGTTTCTAACAATGCCACCAATATTGTGAGAGCATTACAGGTGGATGAATTCCAAATTGTCCTATGTTTTTCTCACACAATTAACTTGGTGGAGCAATTTTTTTTTAAATGACAGTGTTGTGCAGGAGATGCTCTCTCTGGCCTGAAAATTTTCTGGACATTTTCACCATCAGCAGGCGCATGTAGAAGATTGCAGTACCTGCAAGAAATGTTAAATTTGCTCTGCCACCAGCTGTTTCAAGATGTAGGTACAAGGTGGAAATCCACCTTGCTTCAGCAGATGAAGGAATACCAAAGAGCCATCCAAAGCTACACAGCGAACTATGACATAGGAAGAGGAGGGGGAATGCACCTTACTCAAGCTCAGTGGAAAATACTTTCCGTGTTGTGCAAAGTGCTGAAACCCTTTGAAGTCACCTGTGAAGTGAGTTCAGATACTGCCAGCTTGAGTCAGGTAATTCCCCTAATTAGACTGTTGGAAAAGCAACTTGAGAAACTGAAGGAAGATCTGAATTTAAGTGTGATTCTGCAAAGTATGTATGACTTGTAGATCAAGTCCTTTATTTGCTTCACCAGGACCTGTCAGGGCCATCCAATCGGATCAATACATTTTGGCAACCATGCTCGATCATAGGTTTAAGTCATATATTGTGTCTTTCTTCCCAACGGACACAGATCTGAAGAAATGCCTGTTGGTAAGCAAATTGTCAGCTCAAGTGGCACATGATGCAGCGATGGCTCCTCCTTCAGTTTTTCCTGCAAGTGCAGCTGCCAAGGAAAAACAAAACTTTCCCAAAAGACCCACTGGTGATGCAGGTGAGTCAACACAACCAAGTTTTGACATCTGGTCTGATCTAAAAGAATTGCCTATAATTAATTAATGAGACATCTACCGTGACTCCATCTGATATGGCCACCATTCAAAGAATGGTTGAGGACTATTTTTAATGATAGCATCCAAATAGATATGTCAGACAGTCCATTTGACTTCTAGCAGGAAAAAAAGGCAACTTGGAGGCCCTTGCATAAACTTTCTTTGCTTCACTAGAGCTGCCCATCCTCCAGTGTGTACTCCGAAACAGTTTTCAGCACAGACTGGAACCTTGTCAGCGATCGGCGTAGGAGGCTACTTCTTCAAAATGTGGAAAAGATTATGTTCATCAAAATGAACTACAAATTCCACGAGGAAGTCCATAACCGCCAATTACGTCCTAGAATTACAGAGGCACCTGTAATGGTGTATTCCGGCAAGGACAAATGAATATTGTGTGAAGAAAGATGATGCAGACACCGATGAAGATGAGGAATCAGATGATAATGGCGACAACACCTTGCCTCTATAAAGCCAGTTTGTGCACATAGAGATCATTGCCAGCAATGTCAGCTGCCCATTGGTAGCTTGTCTTCTGGGGGCTCAAACAATTACTTGATTGAGGATATTGTTGATGAAGGTGTTGGTGGTGAAGTGGCAGGTGCTTGGATCTAGCAGAGAGAGGGAACTAGCTGACGCTGGACTGCTTGTTGGGAATTTTTTAGCCAAATTTTCTGAATTTTGAAAAACCTTTTTGATGGATGCGCTGCAGATGATGTAACAGGGAGGAGGTTCCTAGATTGTTAAGATTCCTAACTCTACTTATTTTTGGCTTTACAAAGGGTACAGATGGCTTGACAATTGTTGTCCGGATTTGGGTAGAAATAATTCCACACATAAGAAGTGGATTTTTGTGTGTTATGCCCAGACATGACAATGGGCTTTTCCTTATTATGGGTAACAACTGTTTCTTCCACTGGTGCCTGATTTACATAAACAGCATCCTCATCAACATCCTCATCATCAAAATCCTTATTGGCATCAGCTACACAAATATCCTCCTCATCCTGGTGCACTTCCACAGAAGCATCCTCAATTTCTATTTAAGCATGTTCACTTGTGCTTAAATCATCATAAGAGGCAGAACCATCAGTCATAAATACAGGCCAAGGCCTTAGCTTTTGTTTGCCACTTCATGTGGTGAAAGGCATATTGCCAATTTTCTGCAGCTAACTTTCCCTTTGATTTTTTTTTCTTTACCACTGTAAAAGATTGGTTCTTTGATTTTAAATGCTAATTTTATTTAACTTGTATTTTTTTACACTGAGGCAGAGCACCCCTGGATGTGGCAACAGCCCCTTGATGAGCAACACAGCACCCTATATGTACTGCAGCCCCAGGCCCTTTATGAACAACACAGCAGAAGCCCTTTATGTACTGCAGCCCCTTGATTGACAGGACAACAGTGACACAGCAGCCCCCCCTTTATGTACTTCAGCCCCAGCCTCATTATGGACACACAGCCCTTTATTTACTGCAGCCGCCCCAGCCCCTTATCGACAGGAAAACAGTGACAAAGCAGCACCTCCCCTTTTATGTACTGCAGTCCCAGCCAGACAGCACTGAACAGACAGAGCAGCACAGAGCACGTCTGTTCTCTTTACACTTTCCACAGCCGGAGTGGAAATGGCACAGATCACTGCAACCTTTATATGACAGCGAGATGATGATGTTTTGCCTAGTTTTTGATTCCGAGTTAGGCGGAAAAACCCGAGCCGAACTCGGATCCCCTATGTTCGGGTGAGTTCGGTTCTCAGCGAACCGGACCTGCTCATCTCTAGTTTTCACTACATAAATATTCCACCTCCATTTACCTATACTGGACTCGGGCTTGTGATTGCTGTTTGGATTTAGTTTGCATTTGCAATAGAAAACTCACATTTGGAAGCTTGTTTTTTCATAGTGTTCCATGTCTCTAATTTCCTTTTCTTTATAGTTATTACTGTTAGTAATCAATCAATACTTAACCTGGCTTTACCTGAATACATTGCCTCCATTTACCTGTGCTGGCCTCAGGCCTGTGATCTAGTACTTTATTAATTAAATCATTTTATAGGATCGTATAGATTATTAAACTACCGTCCTGTTTGCCACTGCAAAGCCACTGTGTTTCATAAATGTTAAATAAAACTGCCATGTGTTTGTGACATTGTTTTGTCACTTAGTGTAGTCAGCCGGCTTGCTGTAGCTTCTTCCAGTAAGGTGCCCAAAACCATTGTACTCGATATACAGTCTAATTAGGGAATTACATAAACATAAGAGGGATATGTCAGTAATATGTCAGTAATATTCTACCAATATTACTAGGTCTCAAGTAACTTATTTATATTATTTGGAAGACTCTTAGCAATTGTTACCATACATTTCATGTTGTTATTGTTGCCACTTATAATATTATTCATCTCCTTATTGCTTCATCTAACCCTCCCCTATTCCTTTCCCCGTTTCCATTGAGAAAACCCTGTTTTCTGTGTACATTACATATTGCTTCTATCAACACCTTCATTCCTCGTATCAAATTTCCAGCCATACAGTATATACAACTCTTTGCCCAGAACAGCTGCACCCTCCCCATTGATGGGCAGCATGTCCCTACTGTGGAGCCTGTAGCTGGGAGATACTATATCAGCCTGGTTCTTCAAAATCAAAAAGTACAAAGTTTCTACATAACTTCTCAGAAACTCACTCATAGCATTTCAGGAAATACCACTTTGGAGAGATTTGCTTTAAATTTAAAGTCTAATTCCCTGAAATGATCCATCTACCTCCTTCAATCTATTGACCAAGTTAACTATATCTTGAAGCCCAGCAACTGGGAGACATCAAACTGTCTGAGAATCATGGCTTTCAATCTGTCCTTATAATAACTGACTGGATTTTATTACATTCCATTCAGTACTTTTTTTTTTTTATGAGAAGTTATTTACTTATTTCTTTTTATTTGAATGCCAACACACAAAGGCATTAATATAAAGCATTCACCATGAATTATTAATGCCTGGAGAATGTATTTTAGATGGTCCTAAAAATGTAAACAAATGGACCTGTACATACATGTACTTTGACAAGTGATTGCTGTGTCCTAATTTTAAATCTACCTGCAATGTTCCCATTTCACTAGGAACGTGGAATGTAGGAGGGTGACTCTCTTTTCTGGGGTTCCGTGGGTACTCAAACACCCCCCCCCCCCTTCACCACCAAATAACTAATAAAGCATTTGGAAATTTCCAAATAGCTAACTAGCTTAATTAATCCATAATTACTTACCTTCTGCAGTGCTGTTCTCCTGACATGCTGCAGTCTTCTTCCGCCTGCTTCCTGAGCACCCAGGACTCTGGTAAGTGTACTGCTGGTGTCAGGGTGCCGCCGGTGTGGAGTGCTGCTAGAGTGTGTGGGGTGCTACTAGGTGAGGATAGGTAATGGGTGGTGGGGAGAGGGGCTGTGCAGTCATAATTCTGGGATTTGCAGGATTTTTCTGCAAACAATTTTGGAACCATTCTTTAAAACTTGAATATCATCAGTAGCACGCATACCAGCGGTAATTAAAAATTGGGTGCACCCAATTGAATATACACGAACATGTGTGTCTTAACAACTTCATTAGAAGTATTTTTTTTTGTAACCTTTTCTGTATAACACCAGCATACGTCTTCTAATATTTTTTTCACCAAAAACTCATTTTAGCTAAATATATTAATATGCAGGCCAATTCCTAGTGAATATTACATGACTCTGTAACCTAAAATGCAGCTAATAATCATAATTAATGCACCTTTTATTTTGAAATAATGTATCAATGAAAGTATCAAAAAGTTTGTAAGCGTCAGTGTACAGTATGTCAGTAGATTTTATAGAAATGTGTCCTAGTCTCTATGTTGTCCTGTATTATCTTGTTATTTGACAATAAACCTGTCCTCTAAGCAAAGATATACTTTTAACAGTTATGGCGCACATTCACTAGCAGATATTAATGGATGACTGTACGATAATGATATCGTTATCATTCAGCCGTCCATTAATCGTGCATGAATCGGGCACTAAAATGTCGGAAACAACCAGCAATGTGCGCTCCCACTGGTCATTTCCAACATCCGTCATCACCTGAACATGCTGGTCAATCTGCTGATAACGACAGATTGACCATGTTCAGGAATGAGGGATGGTGCCTACACTGGACAATATATCGTTCAGTGTAGGCACTGCACAGTTTAATAAACGACTGAGTCGTCTAGTGGATGTGACCCTTTATTGTTTAGATAGATATAGTTTCAACATTTCTTCTCCAACATTCTCAGCAATGCTAGCAAATCACATTTGTTTGGTCAGGTTTAGCTTAACACTAGTAGATTGTGTTTGATCTATTACTTTTTTGTTATTGTGGATTTTGTTCAATAGAAACCGTTTAAACTTATTTTGAACTAAAGGGCAGAACCAGCTGAATATAGAGCAGCATTCTTACCTACTGAATTCATATGTTTATTGTATTAAATTTATGTAATGTTAACCTTTTGCAGTTTATGGCATGTTTGTGCGCTAACACCAGACAACTATAGCTTTTATGAACCGTATCACTAACAGGCACATTACTCATATTTTTGATACATGGCACAATGGAATATTTGTGCTGAACTCTTGAAATTTTGAAACAATTTCTAATACACAATTTATGGATATGTGATAGTCAGTACACCAGTATATAGGACCACTATGTGCACAAATAATGCACTGTGCATATCATTATGCTACTCTTACCAATAAGTGATGTATCATCCACTGATAGGAACACTTGTTTTAAATGACAAGATGAGTAATCTATTTTTGGCTTTAAGGCTTCTTTTCTCTTCATTCAAAATTGGTATTTCATTATACATGATTTGTGCACAATTGGAAATTACCCTAGTTAATATAACCTTTCTTTTCAAGCAATTATTTGCTTTAAGAATATCTAGATATTCTTCCAATCCCTTACCTTCCTGTAATAAAGTATTACATTAGTATCATTTCTACCTTTTGATGTTAAAGTACAGCATTTCAAGAGTAATCTAAATTTAGTACAAGCTCAAGAAGATAATCACATTTTCTTCTCTGCTGCTAAAATAGCTGTTAGTCCTGGTTGGTTATATTTAATTCATCTTTTTTTTTATTTAATACAAAACAGTTAACCAAGTTTTAATATATAAAAATACTAATGGCACAAATGACTAGCTAAATAGTAGTAGTAGTAGTAATAATAATAATAATAATAATAATAATAATATAATTTTAAACCAACAGTTAGATAGTTGGTATGGTAAAATAAATACTCTTTATTTTAGAGTTTACTTTATGGTTAAATGATATTATCTGTTGTTATTTAATGGAAAACTATAGAAGTACCTCACCATTTTTCATAGCAATTTGATTATTATCTCATTGCAGTCTATGTCTGTAATTTAATTGTGACCAAGAATGTAATATATAAGTCTCAAATTATATTAATAAGCATGTCTTAAAAAATAGATGTTCCCTACGCGCAATAGCTTAAAAACTGTATGTATCTAACAGAACATTTCATAACATTTCACTATTTTATGACCAGTCAGTAGGTACGATATACTGTACATAATGATCCTCCCTTCCCTAAAATACTCTTTAACCTGCATCTGACATCTTGGCTGACACACACAGAGATGTACAAAATAATATGGCAATCTTTTAGATATTGTTAATTTAAGTGATTCTGAGGCACTGAATAAAATTGGTAACTTGAATCCGCTCTCGAAGACAAGATTGTAACCAAAGAAATTTTAACCAGACTAATCCTTCCCTTTTACTAGTGTACTCCATGGAGAGGAAGCATTGTTCTTTCCTTAAAGCAAGTAGCTCTGGGAAGGCCATTTTCAGTCCAGGATAGAACATATTTTATTATATGGCACAAAGAGAAACTGAAACTAAAAGGGAAAGGAGAGAAAACAAGGGACAGTTCATAGTTAGAAGGAGCATCAGTAGATAGAGAACACTTTTTCGTCAAACTTAATTTGACAGGTACCACGCCCCCAGCCCCTCACATTACTCCGCCCCCTGTCACTCCCCCTTTTCCTCCCCCTTTTGATATCGCTTCATATAAAATTTATATGGCTTAATATGAATTTTAATGTGGCGCGATATCTTTTTGATATCTTTTTGATAGGGTTTGATAAATAAATCTAAGTCAAATGTATATAAATGCGATAGGTCTTGATATAAAATGTGTTCAATGCTTAAACAGGCAGTATTGTTGTTAACTAGGGGTATACGATCTGTACCTCCATGCAGGGGCACAGGGCCCTGGGGACGGCACCATTGCTACCCTATGGCACCTGCATGTGGCCTGCAGAGTGCCTGAAATGTCACCCTGCAGCCAGTAGTGCTAGAGCAGAGCCTCTTGGAGCACCTAGAGATGCTTCGGGCTGGAACTCTACTGACTGTAGAGCTGCCTGGTGCAACCTTAAGGCATCCCGTGCAGTGCTTTACTTCCCAGAGGAGGCAGCACTGACCCATCATGTCATGACGTCTCGTGTTTAGGGGGCAGAGCTGGAACAGGGCACACAGCCATCCAGTGAAGGCACTGACTAGAACCACCTTCTGCAGGAAAATAGTTTACAATTTGGGGTGGGTAGGCTGGCTTTCTTTTGTTTCTTAGCAGTTGTATACCCTTTATGTTAACTACTGAAAGAAAATGACCACATATGTATTGTTGAATAATCTATCATAAGGTATTAGAATATACACAGAGTTTATGAGGTGATTTTGCTAAACTAATTAAGTTCCATTATTTGAACATACAAGTAAGTGGTGTTAACACATCAAAAAGTTAAACATACTTTAACAATAGTTAAAACATATCCTTTTAGCAATGGAGTTATTTAAAGCCACAAAAGATATGTATTACATAACATATTAACTATTATTGCATGTAGGTAGATACAATTTATCTGTAAGGTAGGTTGTTTTCTGGAGTACTCATAAAATAGCAAACTCAACTACAAAATATTTTTTATATTGTTGCAAAACCCATATTATATTGGAATTATATTATAGAGGTAGTTTACAAAAAAGGATCTGTACATTAATATATTACTTACATACACAATCTGACTTTTACCCGACCTACAAGTTCCAGGGCCTATAACAGTGCCTGTATTACAATAATGCCAACAAATGCCTGGTTGAAACTGGCATTAACAGAAGTACAGTCAGGTCCATAAATATTGGGACATTGACAGAATTTTCATATTTTGGCCTCTATTCGCCACCACAATGGCTTTGAAATGAAACAAACAAGATGTGCTTTAACTGCAGACTTTCAGATTTAATTTGAGGGTAATTACATCCAAATCAGGTTAACGGTGTAGGAATTACAACGGTTTCTATATGTGCCTCCCACTTTTTAAGGGGCCAAAAGTAATGGGACAAACTAAACAATCCTAAATCTAACTTTCACTTTTTAATACTTTGTTGCAAATCCTTTGCAGGCAATTACAGCCTGAAGTCTGGAATGCATAGACATCACCAGACGCTGGGTTTCATCCCTGGTGATGCTCTGCCAGGCCTCTACTGCAAATGTCTTCAGTTCCTGCTTGTTCTTGGGGAATTTTCCCTTCAGTTTTGTCTTCGTCAAGTGAAATGCATGCTCAGTCGGATTCAGGTCAGGGGATTGACTTGGCCATTGCATAACATTCCACTTTTTAGCCTTAAACTCTTTGGTTGCTTTTGCAGTATGCTTCGGGTAATTGTCCATCTGCACTGTGAAGCTCCGTCCAATGAGTTCTGAAGCATTTGACTGAATATGAGCATATAATATTGCCCAAAACACTTCAGAATTCATTCTGCTGCTTTTGTCAGCAGTCACATCATCAATAAATACAAGGGAACCTGTTCCATTGGCAGCCATACATGCCCACGCCATGACACTACCACCACCATGCTTCACTGATGAGGTGGTATGTTTTGGATCATGAGCAGTTCCTTTCCTTCTCCATACTCTTCTCTTCCCATCACTGTGGTACAAGTTGATCTTTGTCTCATCTGTCCATAGGATGTTGTTCCAGAATTGTAATGGCTTTTTTAGATGTTGTTTGGCAAACTCTAATCTGGTCTTTCTGTTTTTGTGGCTCACCAATGGTTTACATCTTGTGGTGAACCCTCTATATTCACTCTTGTGAAGTCTTCTCTTGATTGTTGACTTTGACACATATACACCTACCTCCTGGAGAGTGTTCTTGATTTGGCCAACTGTTGTGAAGGGGTTTTTCTTCACCAGGGAAATAATTCTTCTGTCAACCACCACAGTTGTTTTCCGTGGTCTTCCTGGTCTTTTGGTGTTGCTGAGCCCTCCAGTGCGTTCTTTCTTTTTAAGAATGTTCCAAACAGTTGATTTGGCCACACCTAATGTTTTTGCTATCTCTCTGATGGGTTTGTTTTGATTTTTCAGCCTAATGATGGCTTGCTTCACGGATAGTGACAGCTCTTTGGATCTCATATTGAGAGTCGACAGCAACTGATTCCAAATGCAAATGTTACACCTAGAATCAAGTCCAGACCTTTTACCTGCTTAATTGATAATGAAATAACGAGGGAATAGCCCACACCTGTCCATGAAATAGCTTTTGAGTTGATAGTCCCATTACTTTTGGCCCCTTAAAAAGTGGGAGGCACATATAGAAACCGTTGTAATTCCTACACCGTTCACCTGATTTGGATGTAATTACCCTCAAATTAAATCTGAAAGTCTGCAGTTAAAGCACATCTTGTTTGTTTCATTTCAAAGCCATTGTGGTGGTGAATAGAGGCCAAAATCTGAAAATTCTGTCAATGTCCCAATATTTATGGATCTGACTGTATATGCCCTTAGTGGTCTATTTATCATTGTCGTCCTCTTTGATGTAGTACAGTATATAACAATGTGTGTCACTGCTAAGCAGAACAATACTGTACCAATGTAATTTATGAAAATAGACAATAGTGCAATTTACAGCAAAATCTGATCCCCTCTGCTAAATCATGAAATTGCCTTTGCTGGCAGCATAATTTTTCAGCATAAGGCATTGTGGCATTCTTTCCTTATTCCATTATTGCTCATGTGCAGACCAGATAGATGTATACACCAGTGCCGTAACTAGACTTTTTGGTGCCGTGTGAAAGGCACCCCCCCTCATTTTTCAAAGGGACATAATGCACCCAAAAAAGGGGAATGGCCTCATGGGGAAGGGCCAGGAAAGAGATAGGGGAGGCCAGGAGATGCTGGGGATGAAATAAGAGGAATCTACAAGCAAGAATGATAATAAACAGAAATTTGACAGGCCCAAACAGCACCCCCTGATCTGTGGTGCCCTGTGCGATGGCACCAGCCGCACTACCCTAGCTACGGCCCTGGTATACACACTAACATAATTCAGAGTTCTGCAGTGGCATGTGGAGGAGATTGATCAGCTGTGGGGGGATCAAGAAGAGGTGACTCTTTTGTGCTGTATTAGTCGGTGGGGGCTTGTCGGTGCTCACAATGCTAACCTGAGATGGTGTTTTGTCTTTATCACAAACTATGAACCTATCACAACAGCGGAAAAAAGTAAAATGACAGGGTACGCATTTATCTGCTGCTTCCCTCTTGTTAAAAAGGGAGAAATTGTGATAAAAATGCCAGAGAAAGGGTCATCAGTGCTTGATAAATAGTCCCCTCAGTGTGTATCTCACTAATTGGAGACAGGTTCATCACAGGGTTACATTTTTAAGCCTGTTTAAATGAGACAAAGATTTGTCTACAGAAGATTAGAGGTTGTTTGAAGTTTGGCATTTTGTAGATTGCTTGTAAATAATCCTCATTTCACATATTAATGACACAGAACACCATTTATTACATTTGTTTTAAATTGATTTATTTGTAAAGATGCAGCTCTCTAACAATTACTATAGCTGTAAAGCACCTTATCATATGTCATTGTGACCTGTATCATAATGACTGGAAGGGAGGGCTAAGGAAGGTTTCATCAAGAAAATATTTTACCTTTAATAACAATTGATTTATTACTTTGTTTCTATGAAATTGTGATTTAAATGAAAACAATGTGTTTAAAAATGCTTTTTAAAACTGTTCTGTGGTTTCTTCTCTTACTGCTTCAGCTTTTATAGCATTTACATTTTAAATACATTAAAATATGAACAGATGTTCAATTGTCTTGATGCCTGAATAATGTTTGTTAAGCATGCTTTTTGCAAAATATACTAACATAATCTATTTTGTTTAGGAAGAAAATGAAATACCTGCAAACGTCTTTGTGAAAGAGCCAACACCGGTGCCTAGCATAACAGAAGGCCCCGAAGAAACCATTGACCCTAACAAGTCTCTGGAGGAGACCATGCACACAATTGACCTTTCTTCAGATGATGAAATTAATCATGAGGAAGATGGGCATGATGACAGTGTAGATGAGAAATTTGGACCAACTAGAGCTGAGAAAATGAAAAGATCCAGCCTGAAGAAGGTAGATAGCCTAAAGAAAGCATTTTCACGTCAAAACATTGAAAAGAAGATGAACAAGATCAGCACTAAAATTGTGTCACCAGAAAGAAGAGAAAAAATTAAAAAGTCATTCACTCCATCCCAAAATAAATCTTCAAAGGGCTCATCATTTAAAGTTCCAATTACCTTTAGCATCAAGAAATCCCATGATGGGGAGACAACTGTGGAAAGTGAGGAAAAATCTGCAAAGGAGCCTGCAGAAGAACAAGCTGTGAATGACCAGAATGACACTCTGGTGGCTGAGAAGACGTCTGAGGTGCTACCTCCAAATGAGGAAGCAAAAACCGTGAAAGACTCAATAGATAGTGAGGCCAACATGGAAGAACACATTTTGAGAAAAAACATTGAGCTGTCTATTGTGGAAGATGATGAGGAGAAAGAACTGGACTTTGAAAGTGAGAATCCATTTAGCCCAGAGTATAAGCCAAAGCCTGAGGAACTAGATGAAGCTTATGAAGCACCTACTCCATCATCTGGTCTCCCAATAGATCAAAGTGTATAAATGTGTTTAATACATGAGCACCTGGTTGCAAGTGGTTATTTACATCGAAATGTGTTCAGGTCCATTTCTTGCAGAAGGCTGTGTGATAATTGGATGCTAAAATAGTAACTGATTTTAGATTAAAAAATATACTTTGATGAGAGACCCTATTCATAAAAAGACCACACTGGTAGTAACAAGCTAACCATTTAAATGATAATTATTTTCCTGCAAATTGCATTAGAAAACCACATCACCTATTAATTTTGAATTCAAATATTAGTGTTTTTAATATAACCTATATTATAGTTGTAATAATCATGCACTGTAAAACATGAGGTGGGTCTTAAAACTGGCCTGTATAATTCTGCACCAAGCTGTGTTCACCCCTTCATCTATGACAACCCTCATACGATATTTCAGAAAGAAGACATTTTAATATAAACAAATTTAGAAATTGAGACAGAATTATTTTATACTGAGGTTACACAGACTGTCAGCCTTTTTTTCTTAAACCATGTTGCTCTGACTTCTCTCATTATAATAAATGGGACCAATATTTAAAAGGACACATACATGACTTTATTTTTCAGAAGTATAGAAGGAAAGGAATATGTTTTAGCCTAATAATAATGCTAACAAATTATTATTTTAAGTGGTTTACAGATATTTTAAATAAATGCCAGATATAGCAGTCCTTGCCCAATTCACTAATAGCAATGATTATCTTATATATCTTAATATATTAGCAGACAGACTAATCTGGAACTTTATTTATGGATACACAAATGGAACAAGTTTATTTGCGGCAAACAGCACATTTCAGTTATTGAAGCACAGAGCTCCTGGCATCCATACCCCACCTATCACCTATACCGGTACACTATAATGAGCAGGCGGAGGTAATGTGGGAGAGTGAGAACAAGAAAAGATTTTTCACCAAGACTTTGTCTGCAATAAAGCTGCTCCACCTTCAGTCAGAACCTGTATTGTCTGGTTAATGCTGATTTATAATGCATGTTTGGAGAAGGTGCAGCCATTATACCGTACATTATAAGCACACTTGTTTCATAGATGCACTACAGTAGGGACAAACGTTGGTGAGCTGGAAGGGGCATACTTAATTTACATTTAAGTGATTTTGGTTACCGGTCCAACCATATAGGGTAAATATACTTACTGTTGCAACTATACAATGTTATGCCTTGGGCAGTAATTGCACCTACACTAACTCCCAATTTAAACATGCAGTAAAAAGAAAAGCTGCACCCTCTCCAACTGTATGGGATGAAGGATCAATGACTCTTGTCCTGCCTCTGTTTTCCCTTCAGTACAGTCTACCACCATTGTAATAAATGATCAAACAAGATAATAGCCTAAGGCCCACTATTAAATGTTCTAGTAATGGAGCTTGGATAGGGAAGGCCGTAAAATGCACACAGACCTGGTGAGTGCTAAGAGACCCACTGTTTGGAAGAAAAATCCAATATATATTAAATAAGAAGATATAATTAAATACATCTAGTCCTAATATTAGCCAAAATTCTGTGCAATCACTTTTGTAAGCTTAAGTCCTAATCATAAACAAGCTCTAGCTTTAAAACTATCCCTAGTCCTAACAGATATCTGTTGTTGGCTATCCTAAAATGTAAATAACAGTCTTACACTGCATCATTTTTACAAATGTATTTTTGTTGTTTTTTGTCTTGATGCAGTTGTATGTTACCCCTAACGATCTGAAAATGGCTATGCTGCTAACTAATGTGAGCTTTGCTTTGGGTCCACTAATGTTTTAATGTTTGCAGGACTCAAGAGCTTAAAAATCATACTGAAAGTGCTCTAAATAAGTATTATACTTGTCAATAACCAGTTATATATGTTATTAGTTCTTATGGAAAAGATTCAAGTAAGTGTAATGTGCTTCTGCACACTCTTCCATATATTACGGTACAGAAACATGGCTTCTATGAATTGTAAGCATGGTAAGCTATGTTTAGTACCAGCAATATATTGCAGATACAGTGTTCAAGGCTTTAGAGCTTAATTGAATCCTCCCTTAAGATTATTGACGGGATGTATCAAATATCGCATTTTGAATCCATCCTGCCACTTACCGCATGCATAGAAGCATTTAATATGCATGACAATTTGTGATGATTTAGACAAAAGACAGCTCTTTCGATATGAGGAATTCCGGGTTTATGACCCAGGAGTCCGATTGCATATGGGCAGCCATCGGCCAGCAAATGCGCTAGACGCAGGGGACACTGGGGTGGATCCTATCTGTTCCCTCTCGGGGACTTATACAGAATTGATGGCGTTGCCAGGTACAAGCTCTGGAACTTTTTGAAGCTTGATACATATGGGAAATGCAATCAAACCTTAAATCTGTAGTTTTGGGAGTTTTGACCACATTTTGCATTAGCATATCCTACCCTATGAGAGTAAACCTAACATCAACAGTTTAGACATAATACATTATGCAGTATACCAGCTTGATTCATTCGTTGCCTGCATGCTACATCTTCTTTGCATAATAGACAATTAAGGAAAACTACATAGAAACTGAATTAATGAATATAACATGCGAATGAAAGAATTTGACAGCAAAGATTTTTTTTTATATATATCTGTTGACATACACAGACACAGCTCCCTCACATCACTTTGTATTTATTAACATTTTAATAATGCATATAACATTATATGCACTATATAAATCTGTGTGTGTGTATGTATGTATGTATATATATATATATATATATATATATATATAAAAAAAATTTTATGTTCTATAGTAAAGGCTACATCAATTGATAACTACTGTAGTATATTGGGAAAGTTATTTCAATAATGAAAAATAGATTTTATTAAGGATGGTGACAGTATGTGTGATGGTGATTTAATTGTGTTGGCAAGTTATTTTTTTTTCTGAAAATGTAAACCGAGTGATTTCATTAGATACTTAAAATACAGTATATCTACAAAAAGTATTTTCATATAATAGCATTAAAAATTTTAATTAATAATATTATTACAGATAGGGCATTATCTACCCTTTTATTCCATTGCACTAAAAAATAATTGGCACCTGAAGTACAGTATATGGGGCTCTAAGTATAAAGTGACAAATAAAGCACATAATCCCAATGATCTAGATCATCTTTGAAAAGTAAAAGTCTTTTTAAGGGGACAATATATGTGGCTTACTTGAAAGATCAGAACTGGTAATTTACATACATAACAGTTCCCACTGGATGGGACAGATCTAGAGGAGGAGGACCGGGAACTGAGGAAATATGTAAGGTGGCAGCACAGAGTGAAGAGAGGGGCTTTCTGGACAGAGTGGCGGGTCTGTAGCCGGGATGTAGGGGGGTCAGAACAGCAGAGAGGGAAGGGGGGATTTGACAGTAGTGGGCGGGATGGGGCAGAGTGGGCAGGATGGGGGGCTGAGACTGAGATGACCCAAGTCCAATATAGTACTGTGTGTGTATTTATATGTGTGTCCACATACATTGTGGCTTCAGTCGTGCCAAACAGCCCCTCTCTGTGTGCGCCATGTTCTGGATGACGCGGCCTCATCAAGCATATTTTGTGCTCAAAATGTGTGCCTTAGTTGCGTATATATAAAACAAATGGAAGCAACAAAAGTGCTACAATGCAGCAGCTGCGGCTTTTTCTCACAGAGTTCTTCATCTGCAACTTTTTATGTGTTTAAAACTAAATCCTGTGCGGGTAAAGTCAACCTTGGTGTTTTGCTGCATCGGCAACGTGAATAAGACGCACAATGTAAAGAAGAAGTGGGTACGCTACACCTCTCGGATCGGCGCAAGGCGTTTTGCGATGTATGGTGTATAGATGGAAGGTGTATGAGGACACATCTGTACAATATATATATATATATATAACATATTTTACATAACAATGGCAACCAGTAAAATAAAAAAGTTGAGAAAATGTCGGCGGATTGGATGACATATTGGGCACATCGGCCAGTGTGTAGCCGCTATGTTGCTAACGATGCCCGCTCCCGTGCAGGTCCAACGGGCGTCATCACTGGGAGCCATGCTGCCTCATTCCTTCGCTGACGGCATGGGCAAGTGTGTATGCACTTGCAGATGATGGCACCCCCGCCCGTTCCCGCCGTGAACGACATCGTACTGGGTACACCATTTAGTGTGTACCCAGCAATAATACCTATTTACTGTTATGTAGGCTTTGACAATACCTAACAAGCATAATATTGTTTATTCTTCTGCGATATAGTGTTCAAGTCTCAGTGCTTAAATTTAGGCTCTGCTAACTACTTTTTTCCATGGTTGCAACTGAGAACACAAAATGACCACCAGAGGGCTGATCTGGGTAGCATGGATCTCTTGTCATGGACACAAATGGCAAGTTTTTGCATATAGCCCATGCGCAGAAGCAAATTAAATTAATTTTTGCGTATGTCCGGCCTACTCTAAGTTGGATGCAAACTGGGAAAATATGTCTTCCTGTGACAAAGGGTGTTTTGGCGTGTGAAACTGACGGTGGAAAGCGGTTACGTGGAACCTCCCTGACGTGTCCTGGGCATGTGTCAAAAGCTCTTTGCAATTCTGGGTCATGCGAATGGGGAAGGGAAGCCTGTTTCTGATGGATCTTTTCTTGTACCTAGCATGGGGCTGCTGCAAGTACAGATACTAATGATGATGGTTGCAGAGGCTGGCGTAAAATGAGCGGGCAGTAGATGCACAATCCAATGTATTAGTTAAATAGATACTTACATTGGCATAAAGTAGTAAATCACGCTTCTGCAGCTGCCAGCAACTACAGCCACTTTGTGTGCGCCTCACAAACAGTCCCCATGTGTCCTGATCTATCACAGAAGGCCGTCGTGTTCTCGTACAGCGGTTTTGTACAATTTAATGTTCCCTTTATGCAGTCTTAGCCAAATACTGGATTTCCCTTTCCAGTACTAGTACCAGGGATTGGCATACTAAGCATAAAACGTCAAAATAAAGTGCTTAATTAATGATGTAAAGCAATATATGCAAATGTGCAGTTAGTCACAGTAACCAGCCAGATGCTCAATTTTAATCTCTAGTGCAAGTTAGAAAGTGAAAACAAACATATAATTGGTTGCTATATGTTACAGCACTATTGTAAACATTGCATTAAGTTATTTTGTAAGCACCATACTGTAGTTTATAATGCTGGGTACACACGGAACGATCTGTACCACCAATGACTTGAAGGATATCTTTCAGTGAAGTCCTCCTGCCACATCTCTGAACAGGCAAATTTGATGATATCGTCCAGATTGGCCTACATGTACGAACGATCATAGATATCATTATCGTTCATGCAGGACGCACATCGTTGGTTGTTCACTGCATAAAAATGAACGATATATCAAACGATATCGTCGTCGTTCACATCGTTCATAGATATCGTACCGTGTGGACGCACCTTTTTAGAAACATGAAGGCAGAGGAAGAGCCCACTAAACTGGTAGAGAACACTGAACTATGGTTATTAGGGGATGGAAACCTATTGTTGATTTATTTATGTTGAGTTTCTGCAACAAGATCTGTTTGGAACTTTATATTCAATTTCAAGAGTTGCAGATTGGTGCTATTGCATATCCTTCTAATTTAAAGTGCAGAACGTTTTTATGACTCCACATACAGATGGGGCATGTTTGTTATACACAAGAACATGTAAGATGGCGGAAATGCCGCTATAAGCTCATCCTGCTGCTCTATTTTGATGGTAGCGGGGCATGATTAAGTGCAAATGCCACAATCGGAGCACTGAGTAACCGGCTCTCAATCATTCATCTAAAAGAAATATTCTCCATCTGCAGTTAATCGTAAGTGAATACAATTAATCTCACATGTGTCAATGTTGCTTTACAGCAAAGATAACTAATGACCAGGTCTGTGGGTAGCATTGACATCACATACAGTAGCCATTTGTTTTGTAATCAGAGGAAATTACAGCCTAGTGCAGGCGCTGCGTTCATTCTGGCTGCCATCTTTGGTTGTGCACAGTCTAATCTGAACATTGTTTTATCAACCAGATCAGAGAGTGGTGCTTGGTAAATAAATATTACAACATATGGGCCCATTGTTTAAGTAACATTCCTTATATTATGACTACTAAGCCTTATATTAATAGATGTGGAAATATAATCAATTGCTAATAAATTGATTACAAACAAGGTGATTTAAAGCACATCTATCATCACAGATTATTATTTGTAATAGTATATTGAGAAGCAGTATTTGTCATGCATTCAGTTTGTTCTGGAAACGTGTGCTTTTTTTTCTTTTCTGCTGGTATTTCCTCCCTAATGCCAGTAGTGGCAGTATATACATATAAGGGGAAACAGATTTGTGTAACAAATACATATGGTCATTGTATCTTTAGAAAGTGATTTTAAAAGGACAACAGTTCTTTTCTATTTCAAACATGCTACCATTAGCAGGGCCTACTCCTCTTCTGGGAGGGGCCCCATTGTAAGCAGCTTGTTACCTTGAAAGAAGGATTGTAGGGCTGGCATGCTCTCCTCCTAGGAATGGAAGTGTGGTGCTTAGCTGTGACATCATCAAAGCCAAGCACCATACTGCAGCACAACACTGACATGAAGGAGCAGCAGCCAACAGCTCCATGTAAAAAGCTGCCAGCTGCT
Source organism: Taudactylus pleione (assembly GCA_031769625.1). Classification (NCBI taxonomy): domain Eukaryota; kingdom Metazoa; phylum Chordata; class Amphibia; order Anura; family Myobatrachidae; genus Taudactylus; species Taudactylus pleione. The sequence goes on from JAUIMM010000065.1 coordinate 14,336,324, forward strand.
TCTCCTTTATGTCAGCGCTCTATGTATGGGGGCACCACAGGGGCATTAGAAACAATGGACGAGTGACCTTATGTCACACATTCAGGGCTTCATTAATGAAGCAGCACTTTTTGTAAGCTGCTACTTACCAGAGGGTTGTAGGTGAAAATGTAAAACTACACACGCCGGGCTTTACAATGACTGCATGTACCGTTTTCACCTGCAAGCTGCTGGGAAGCCGTGCTTAGAAAATAAATCCCTAAGTGTTTTAGGTGCACAATAGCCATTGGTGCCCTAGGTTTGACTAACGGTAGTGCCAGTCCTGCCAACTAGATGAATGTACTGTATGAGGGTGATATATTTAAACACAAATTTTATGCGGATATAACATCCCTAAAGATATTAGTGACCAGCTATTAATAGGAAGTGGGACAATTAATACTCAAACCGTTTTGACATAGAAGTAAAAATAGTTTTCATTTAGTTGAGATTCTGGAGATGAAGATTCTTTATTTTTCATCTCAGAATGGCCACTGTCCCATTCATCTATACAGGCAGGAAACTGCTTTTGTTCTCATGTCTGCTGTTCCCACTGTATTATTTAAGCTAATAGACAGCCTCAGTAGTATGGAAGAACAGACACCCTATTAAAGCAGAATATCATTTTAGATTCAACATCTTTTTTCTTCTTTACCCAGGCTTTTTTAGTTCATAGTATAAAATAAAACATTAAACACACTGTACAGAAAAAGAAAATCCATCATATAGTGATTTGTATTTAGATGTACACTTAACAGTACATTTTCTGTAATTTCATCCTTATCATTTGATCATTTTTATCTGCAAAGTAGAACACAGTGATGTCATTGGCTTATCCAATAGCGCATAACTAGAGAAATACAACTTGTGCTAAAGGTATGAATTACCCAGAGCCCTTTGTAACTGTCACGCAAGTCTTGTTCTACAGAAAGCAGGCTGTATAACACTATTGCTACTTTCATTTCATATCCCAGTCTCAGAGGCACTACAAATGTAACATTATACTGACAAAAAAGTATGCATAATGATTGAGTATGAAATATCAGGATTTATGTAAGGTTATATTTTCCAGGGGTCATAATGCAGTAGAGTGAAACCTGTGATACTGCAAATAATGCTGGAGAAATTAAATACATTCTATTTTACTTGTTTTCTATGTGACTCCTTTCTCCGTACATACAATGTCTCCTTTGTTCAGTATCACATTCTAATATTTTCAAACAATGAAAATGGAAAGTGTGCAATTCAGAAGATACGTAGTAATGTGAATATTTCTGTTATACCCTGTGTAACTTTGTATATGTGACATTAAACTATGTACAATAGATGTCACCTGGCTTGTTATGCATCTTGTTAAAAATAATAGAAGCTAAAGTTTTACATGTGTTGCATACTTTTCCAGATTAACTTCTTCTTTTTTTTTTTTTTGATCAATGTGGATTAAATCACTTATGCATTTTGGAGAGATCGTATTTTATGCTTGAAGGATGAAGCTAAGCTTGCAAAGTCTCTCTTAGTTTAAATTGCACAGTATAATGTCATATATTTTTCTATGCATAATAGTTTAACACATCTGCCTCTGTAACAAGCAATATATTGTAAATAAATCACAAATAAAATGCTAACAGTTTGTATTTTTTATAACTGTATAAATACATACTTTAAAGAAGGTGCTCCCCCAAATGCATATTTTATACATCGTATGTGCTTGGCTTATGAGGCGTTATCATCATTAGAGTTTATTAATAGCCGGTACAAATAATGCACCTCACAGGCGTAAATAAGCAAAACTGCTGGTCTTCATAATTACAACTGCATGAACATGCCCTTACTGCAGTCACTATCACCTTCCTCATTCTGCCTCCAGTCACAAGGAGGCATAAGTGTCAGATACACATGGGACTTCACTTGCACATTTGCGTGAGTTTACTTTCTGAGCATGCACAGAATATGCCATACAAACTGGCTTAGTACTCAACCTACATTAGCCACTACACATTGCCAGACTATGATGCTCATGGCTGAGTAAATCACCAAAACCCATAGGATAGATCTTACCCACACAGTATTCCTGAGAGGAAACAGCACTCCAAACAGAGTGGGACTAGCACAGGGGATCCACTGTAATGAAGGGCCCCATGGTCGTCGGCATTATGAAGACCAGTCAATAACAGCACAGATGTGTAACGGGTAGCATTACTGCCTCACAGCACTGAGGTCGTGGGTTCGATTCCCACCACGGCCCTACCTGTGCGGAGTTTGTATATTCTCCCTGTGCTTGCGTGGGTTTCCTCCGGATGCTCCGGTTTTCTCCCACACTCCAAAATATACTGGTAGGTTAATAGGCTCCCAACACAAATTAACCCTAGTGTGTATGTGTGTGTGCATGTGATAGGGAATATAGATTGTAAGCTCCACTGGGGCAGGGACTGATGTGAATGGCCAAATATTCTCTGTAAAGCGCTGCGGAATATGTGTGCACTATATAAATAACTGGTAATAATAATAATAATAACAGAGTCACACTGGCTCATTATAGTACACCGACACCTGCGGCAACATGGGCAATAACAAATAGTAGGGATGGGAATCATTTGATGTTTCATCGGAACCACCGGTCAAATGATTGTTCATGATCATTGTTCAACCCTGCAATGTTACATCACCATTGCTAGGTTTCTTCCCGCTGTTTTTCCCAATTTTTCCAACGTTTATATTTTTTTGTGACACATTGTGGTGCTTTCACTGCTTTGAGCTGCCAGGTGGTTCTCTCCTTGTTTTATATTCAATTACAAATTAAGAGACTATGCAAAGCAAATTGACTGGTCTACTGCAGCCAATCGGCAGCAGCACATAGAACAGCCCGACCCCTGGCTCACTGCTACTGGTGCTGCTCTCAGTGAGTCATTGGTTGTTGAGGTGGTTGGCTGCTGCAGCTATTGGTAATTGAGCAGTGAGTGACAGTGTCAGGCACTCACTGCATGTGCACTTCATGGCAGACTCAGCGGTGCCCGAGAGAGAAGGAGGACTTGAGACAGAGCATGTGTATGGTGATACTGGGCCTGATTTAGAGATGGACGCTAATGCGATCACAGCTGTGATTTCGCATGGACTGCAGCTGCAAAAATATGTAAATAATTCCAAAGCTTACACAAGCATAAAGGGGCCTATCCATTAGCAGATCTTTCTCTACGATGAAAGACAAAAGATTTATCCCTTGAAAATTCCTGGGGCTGCAGTGACAGATATCTGTAATGTACATGACAGATGTTTGCAAACAACGAACAATATTGCATAACATTATTCAGGGAGTGGATTTTTTTTAATGTTTCTATTAATTTTCATTAAAAATATCGTTCGTCTTTCGTCGTTTACCGCTTATAAACTGACAGATATTTCTAATGTCTGTCAGCGATAAGCGACAATTGACCAACATTTTGGAGAGACGAAAGACACAATTTGTCGACCGCTGGAGTGCGCATCTGCCATCGTTCAGAGCCTATCCATGACATATAAATTGAATGACTGAACGATATATCGTTCATCGTTCAAATTTATCTGCTAATGGATAGGCCCCTTAAGGACGCCCACTGCTGCCTTCTCATCTGTGTCCGATGTCACGTACCAGCGTAAATATCGGTAACATCGATGCACATCATCCACGCAGAACTTGCGTAGGTCTGACCTGTCACAAATACAGCAGCTCTCCTAACACACAGAGAGCTCTCATGCTGCATGGGAGATTGCACGCCCATGCACGCCCATGTAACAGCATATTAAACACTAAGACACACCTGCGTTTTTCTAACCACGTCCCATTACCTCCCCCAAACCCTGACTCTTGTCACTCACTTTGCAAATGGATCCCCTGTGCATGATCACAAAACTATTGCTGCGTGTGCGCAGTGGGGCTTACACACATGCGCAATGACAAACAATCGCTCTATCTGTGTAAAATTCGGCATTGCGTCCAGCTCTAATTCAGACCCACAGACTTAAGTTGAGAGTAGAGAAAAGAGAGAAAAAAAGTTAAAGAGGAGGCACAGGCTGAAAGAGCAAAGTCTTGAATAATGGACAACAAAAAATATTAAATTATACTGTGAGCCTCCACGTAGAAAGACATAGTGGGCCTGATTCAGAGACGCACGCTACTAATGCGGTTGCAGCTGCGATTTTGTATGCATCACAGCTGCGAAAACATGCTACCCTAGCATAAGGATGCCCACTGCTGCCTTCTAATATGCGTACGATGTCGCTTACCTACGTAAATATCAGTATCATTGATGCACATAGAGCAGCCATCTTTCCCTTGGAGCTCTTCTGACATGCAGAACTGCGTATGCAATCGCACTGGCTAATTTATGGATGCCTATGATATGGCGTTCAAATGGACAGACACACCTTAGTTTCTCAGACCACCCCCCCTCACCACCCCCAAATGCTGACAACCTGTCACTCACTCTGTGATGCATTCCTCTGTGCGTTCATAGTCGAAATGCGATCGCTGCGCACATGCTTATATGCATGCATTATGGCAAGCAATCGCTCAATCTGCATGCGTAATGCCTTTGCATCCAGCTCTGAATTAGGCCCAGTATTAGAATGATTTTAAAAGTTTATTAGTCTATTACTAATGAAAAAAAAAATTGGTTAACATCGCTTTCAGAGAACCAATCTTTAGGACTATACAATGTTTTTTTAACCAATGTTAAAATCTACAGTACTTCAAATATTTTCTTTCAATGTCCCATCCCTAACAAATAGGGAGGAGAAGGCGTCCCTTCATCTCACTCTCGGCTCCTCCTCTCTGCTTCCTCCTCCTGCTGTTGCCGTCAGGATTCTGATGTCCCTAGCACCATAACCAGGGAGAGGAGGAGCTGTCCTGTCTGACTGCAAGCCTGCTGACACAGTTGCTTCCCCTTCACCAGTGGGGGGGGAGAGGGGGCATGATCGCCCCTCATAACACTCACACATTTTCCATTTTGCAGGACACAAGCATATACACGGCCATCTCTGGTGCCATAACTTATTATGTTATTGTGCCCCCATACATGGATGATATGGGGAAGATGACAGTGTATTAGATACATGCAAACTGTTATGATCCTCCAGCAATTGCTAGGACCGAGATGGAGGTATTGGAGATACGAGGCACATCGAAGAACAGTCACAAGCAGAATATTAACATCATGGCAGTTTACTTTATAAGTGATATGGTGGACCTGGAGGACCAGTACAAACACAACATGTCAATGGTGCAGTAAGGAGCTGTTACAATAGGACAGTCAATAGAATATACTGTAGGGACTATTTTTTTTTGCCCCATAGGTTCTTACATCTCTTACAACATACCTCTGTTGAACCAATGACTTGGTCTGACCATGCCCCGATCACTCTTACACTCACCCAGTCTTCTTCCTCCTAAACCATGCACTTGGCGCTTAAATGAAAGCCTTCTTTCGGATGCTTATTGTAGACCTCAGTTGGACTATTTTGAACTGAATGACACTCCTGAGGTTTCCAGCCTTACTGTTTGGGAGGCTCACAAATGTGTATTGAGGGGGAAATTGATCCAACTGGGTTCTTATATTAAAAAACAATGAGAGGGCCGTAAGCTTCACTTGCTCCAGCAAATTAGATTGTTTGAATTAAAACACAAAGCCTCTTTGTCAGTTGCAGATCATATCTTTATCCTTGCCCAATCTGAACTCAATAAACTATTGAATGGAGGGGTGAAAAGATATTTTCGTTTATGTAAAAATTGTTATTTTCAATGGGGCACTAAACCAGGTAAATTATTGGTACGGGCCTTGTAGACTCAGAGAGCGGTATCTTTTATAGAGGTGGTCAAGGATGGGACTGGTAGAGATTGTAGATTGACCTCCAATATTGCATCAGCATTTCAGTCTTACTGTTCAAAGCTGTATAGCCTTTCATCCTTGGGCTTTCCCGCAGAGGTTGCTGCTTTTCAGAAGACTATCTAATTATCTCTGGAAGGTTAGTTTCCCCTCTATCTCCAACGAGGATAGAGACTGGTTAGACAGTCTATTCACGTTGGAGGAATTGGAAGAAGCTCTAAAAAACACCCCCTACTGGTAAAAGTCCAGGCCCCGATGGCTATACGATTTTGTATTATAAAATGTTTAAGACCACTTTTTTACCCAAGATGTTGTTGGCTTTTAACTCTGTATCTGATAAGATAGGTTTATCATGCCAGTCCTTTGAAGCCCTTGTTGCGATTATCCATAAGGACGGTAAGGACCCGGCCCTGTGCTCCAGCTTTAGACCTATCTCCCTACTGAATACAGATATTAAACTTTTTGCCAAACTTATTGCGAACAGACTGAAGATTCTTCTTCCTGCGTTAGTTCATTCAGACCAGGTTGGTTTTGTCCCGGGCTGGGAGGCACGCAACAACACTACCAAGGTAATTGACCTGATGCATCTTGCTGTTATCCACTGATGCAGAGAAGGGCTTCAAAAGAATAAATTGGAATTTCATAAGGGGTTTATTGGCACACATGGGGTTGGGTCCTGCCTCCTTGCATAGGATCCTGGCTTTATATTCTACACCTGCGGCACGTACTGTATTAAGATAAATGGTGCCCTTTCCGACCCAGTGCAGATTTTTAATGGCACTAGATAGGGATGCCCCCTATCCCCCATTATTTTTGTTTTGTGTATGGAGGCGTTGGCTAGGGCTATCAGATTAAACCCGGGTTGTTTGTAGATGGACGTGAATATACTGGCCTTGTTTGCTAATGACCTTCTGTCTGGCCGTCCTTACCAACCCCTCTATTTCTGTACCTAACTTAGTTTCTGAGTTCCGGGACTTTGGTGCTCTCTCTAATTTCAAAATAAACTACTCTAAATCTAGCAGTTAACCTTTCACTCCCCCCCACAGTGGCAAAAGGTTTACAGGCCTCTTTCCCCTTCTCCTGGCATCCCTGAAAGCTTAAATACTTGGGGATTTGGTTGAACCGTGACCTGTCCAGGTTGTATTCAGATAACTTTTTACCACTTTTGACAAAGATCGGAAGTGAACTTCGGGACTGGCATCGGGGTATGTTCTCGTGGTTGGATAGGGCGAGTATAATCAAAATGAATATACTTCCTAGAATACTTTATCTGCTCCAAACCATCCCGATTTACAGGTACGTCCCTAAGAGCTGGTTTCTGAACATTCATCGCTTGGTGAGAGACTTTGTGTGGGGTGGAAGACGACCTCGCTTTAGACATGACGTTCTCTTCAGACGTAGACACTTGGGGGGTTTCAGTTGCCCCATTTCTTTACTTACTATGAAGCGGTGGCCCTCAGTAGAGTCCTTGAATGGACCCGACCAGATTCTGACAGACAGTCTCTCAGCATGCCTTGGATTGACAGCGTGGTTACAGGCCCTTCCCTCTATTACCCACCCTATTGTAGGCCCGACTCCTACTCTTTGGAAATCATTAAGGAAAAGACCATGTGTTTCCTCTACAATCTCTCCTATGACCCCACTTTTTCATAATCCGGAATTTCCCCGAGGGGTAATTTTTCTCCCCATATCGACATTGGATACAGGTTGGGGTGATGCGTGTCGGTCAGCTGGTGTCCTCATCTGGGGTGCTTTCTTTTAACCAAATTCAAGAGACTTGGGATCTACCAGCCTCTGAGATTTGGAGCAATCTCCCTATACAGCATTTTCTGTCTAGTAAATCGATCCGAGAGGCTACTCGTAGACTACCGACTCCTTTTGAATCAATGTATCAGTCCCAGTCCCGTCCCCAACATTTTCTCTCTTATGGATATAAATCACTTATTGAAGACACATTTTCCACATTGCCATGCTTCACAGTTGACTGGGAAAAGGATCTGGGTATACAATTAGCCCCTAAAGATTGTGATAAGATCTTTCAGACCACTATGTCCTGTTCGGTTAGCTATTCAGTAGTGGAGACTCAGTTTAAAGTTTTGGCCCACTGGTACAGATGCCCCTCAGTCCTTGCTAAAATGTACCCTGGTGTTTCCGCTACATGTTGCCTCAGCTGTTGGTTCCCCTCTGCATATATGGTGGGAATGTGCTTCTTTACGCCCCTACTGGAACTCAGTGATCTCTTTATCTAAATAGATTGTAGGCCAGGACATTAGCTCAGAACCTGATAGAGGGTCCTGTGTCTTTATATAAAAAATCGATTATGAAACACCTCAACAGTGCTGCCAAGGCAGTAATCCCAGTCCACTGGCGATCACCGAACCCCCCAACTATAGCTGAGTGGTTCTCCAGATTGGATTTCTATATGTCTATGGATGATCTTATGATGTCTGGGGCTACTAGATATAGAGAGTTCAGTGACATATGGGGACCATAGTTTCTGTTTAAAGATTCTCTCTCCTATTCAGGCCATATCAGTGGAACTTGTTGATTAGCCTCATATTTTAATTAATTTTTAGGATATTGTCTCGGGTGGTTCCCTTCTCATCCCCCCCTCCTTTTCCATTTTTTACCATATGTTCTGTTCCAGGCTTTGTTGTATATTTTTCACTTGTCATATTATTTGTGATTTATTTTATGTTGTATAATAATTTAATTTAGTGTTTTTGTGGAATACTGTGGATGTGTTTCTTATTTTTTGTTGATTTAAATAAAAACTTTGAAGGTAAAAAAAAAGAATATACTGTAGACTTACAGCCCAAATTAAAGTTGTTGAATGACCAGGAGGGCCTAGCTGACAGCAATGCTTGAAACGTGGTATAGAAGCAGGATTGCTGGATGGCCTGGAGGGCCTAGTAGACAGTGATGCTTGAAATGTGGTGTAGAAGCAGGATTGCTGGATGGCCTGGAGGGCGTAGTAGACAGTGATGCTTGGAACGTGGTATAGAAGCAGGATTGCTGGATGGCCTGGAGGGCCTAGTAGACTGCGATGCTTGAAACGTGGTATAGAAGCAGGATTGCTGGATGACCTGGAGGACCTTGTAGACAGCGATGCTTGAAACATGGTATAGAAGCAGGATTGCTGGATGGCCTGGAGGGCCTAGTAGACAGCGATACTTGAGATGTGGTATAGAAGCAGGATTGCTGTATGGCCTGGAGGGCCTAGTAGACACTGGTGGGTGGAGTAGACTCTGTGGTGCCCCTAGCCAGGGTTTATTTAGACTGGGGGGCAGGTCGTGGAATCCATGATGTTGGGGTACTTGCAGACCTGCCCGCCACAGTCTTATTGGGGACAGATCTGCGGAAGATGTCTGCTACATATGTAACTGACCAACATGTGGCCCCTGATGTGAAATTGTGTGACAATAGTTTTTCACCCCAGCTAACACCAATACCTATATGTACTAAAGAGTCAATATGTACTGAGGATAATGTTGATAACACAGGGAATAACACTTTTGAACTTCGCAGAGACTGAAATGTGTGATTATGCATGTTCTACCATAGAACCGAGTAATGTACAGGTAGCTAATGATTATACAACTGTTGCCGTGGTGACTACGCGCAGTGCTGCACAAAGGGAAAAGTGTGTTTTAAAACCTGCAAGTGTAGAGGCAGCAGCACTGGAAGAGTGTGTTTCTTTTAAGCCCTGCAAGTGTGGAGGATGGTTCACTGGATGGCAATCTCCCTTCCCCCCTCACCTTCTTTCCTGTGAGAGCAGAGGAGGGGTGGGGCAACCTCCCAGTCCACTACCATCCACTGACCAGAATGTATTTAAAATATGTCTCAACACAGACCCAACTCTAGAGTGTGTAAAGGCTCAGGCTAATCAGATGTGTACAGAAGGTGACTCAATTAGGATATTTTGGGAAAATGGGTTCTTGTATAGGGAGCACAATGTCAGTGCTGAGCATTCCAATGTAATTATTGAAAAGCAGTTGATTGTGCCAGAGTCATACAGGGGCGGTTTATTGAAGGTGGCTCACGAGATTCCCCAAAATGAATGGACTTGTGGAGAGCCTTCATAGCACCCTAAAACAAATGTTGTAGACCTATGTGGAGTGCCAGGGAAGAGATAGGGAGAGGTTCCTGATGCACCTCCTCTTTTCATACCGCGAGGTGCCACAGGAATCAACCAGATTCTCACCCTTTGAACTCCTATATGGGCGCCGCATGCGTGGCCCTTTAGATCTGATCAGAGAAGAATGGGAGGGTAAGATGGTCACTTCTGAGCAGTCAGTGGTACACTATTTGGTACAGTTCAGGGAGAAGCTGCAATCCCTGATGGGATGGCGCAGGGTAACCGGAGCTGTGCAGGCGAAACAGAAGTGGTGGTACGATCGCCATGCGAGAGAGCGCATACTTGAGGTAGGGCAGAAGGTGCTGGTCCTAAACCCACTGCGTCAGAACAAGTTGCAGGCTGCCTGGCAAAGCCCCTACTCCATAATACAGCGCATCAATGATGTAGATTATGTAGTAGCGCAGGAGGCAGGCGGTAAAAGATAGAAAATATACCACAATAACATGCTTAAGGCATATCATGACAGGGAAGTGTGTGTTGCAGTTGTTTGTAACTTGCCTGAGAATCAGCAGGAACCTGACCTCCTGTTAGACCTGGCAGTTGCTGTCCAGGAAGGATGGTCTCTGACAGACGCTTGCTGAGGTGTGACGCTGTCTGCAGTACAGCTAGGTCAGCTAGCTGACACCCTACACCCATATCAGGTGCACTTTACAGGGAAGCCTGGCAAGACACACCTAGTGACACATCATGTTAACACTGGCACCCAAACCCCATTGCAACAGGCAGCCTACCGCACCTCCCCAGAAGTGTTAGCATCCATGAAAAGGGAGTTTGATGAAATGCTGCAGCTGGGGGGGATTCAGAGGTCTCATAGTTCATGGGCGGCCCCTGTGGTACTGGTTCCCAAGAGATGTGGAGGTACCAGATTCTGTGTTGATTACAGGAGGCTGAATGAGACCACAGTGTTCGATGCATACCCCATGCCAAGGATAGATGACTTGCTGGATCAGCTGGCCCAGGTGCACTGCATCACTATCATGGATCTCAGCTAAGGGTACTGGCAGATTCCATTGTCTCCTGAAGCCCATGAGAGGTCCACATTTATTGCCCTCATAATGCCCTTTCGGATGAAAAATGCACCTGTGTCTTTCCAGCACATGATCAATGACCTGCTGGCAGGCCAGGAGGGACATGCAGTAGCGTACCTAGATGACATTGCTGTGTTCAGCCAGACATGGAGGAACACTTGGGACACCTTGATAGTGTGTTGTGCAAGATCACTGGAGTAGGTCTGACTATCAAGCCAGAGAAATGCCAGCTTGGCATGAGTGAGGTGCAGTACCTGGGACACTATGTAGGGGAAGGTACTCTGCACCCAGAACCGAGCAAATCGGTTATCATGGCTATCACAGCATGCCTTACCCCTCAGGACAAGAAGCAGGTCAGGTCATTCTTGGGAACTGCAGGGTACTACCATAAATTCATACACAATTACGTTGCCCTTGCCAAGCTCTTAACCGACCTGACCCAAAAGAAGCATCCGAATCTGGTCGCATAGACGGCAGACTGTGAGCAGGTCTTCTGATCCCTGAAGTCTGCCCTGGCTCAGTCTCCTGTGCTGCAGGCCCCGGATTTTAAACGCAGGTTTATTGTGCAGACTGATGTCTCTAAATACGGTCTTATTTATTCACCTATTCTCCTTGTAATTTAACCCTGGAGATATTTCTCAATAAATCCTAAAACTTTATCAGCGTTATCTCTGTGCTCTGACGAATTCAGGTGCTTGGAGAGGCCCATGCTATATTTGTGTAATAACTGTGAGTTTAAATGAGATTTAAGTGTCTGGCAAATGTAAAAGCACTATTTAAATACTCTTTGAGGTGGCAGCTTAGGTAAAACCCACATCACAACCACCCAGCTACGTCAGGTTGGCATGTCTGAGTTTAGACTGGGCATGGTGTTGTGACAGTTGGTCCTTTACAATAACCATTTTTGTTACAAAGATGGGTACTATATTCAGGTTGCAGGGACAGCGATGGGTTCCAATTTGGCACCCACCTATGCCAATCTCTAAATGACTAGGTATGAATTTGGCCATGAAATATTATTCTACTGTTGATTTATTGACGATATCTTTATTCTTTGGCAAGGTACATTTGACACATTTAATGTGATGGTGAGTACATTGAACTTCCTGGACAGTCCCATCAAGTTTACACATCAGGCAGATTTAAGAGCTATAAATTATCTGGATGGAACTATTGAGAATAAGGATGGAATCCCGTCCACCTCACTATTCTGCAAGGTAACTGATAGAAACATGACTCTGCTTCCAACAAGCCACCACAAACCGGCCTTGAAAGGAAATCTACCAGTTTCCCAATATTTACGTGTGATATGAATTAACTCGGATAAGACAGTAAGAGAAGTGGAATTAGATGACATGACAACTAGGTTCGTTGAAAGGGGTTTTTGCAAAGCCACTTTGAAGAAGTTATTATCCAGAGCAAAATATATATTTAGAGGTGAGAATACCCAAATACCTCCAACATGGAGCAAAAAGCAAGGTCTTATATATACTACTACATATGATAAAAACTCCAATAACACACAAAAAGCCTTAAAGAAATATTGGCCAATAGTAGCAACTGATCATGGTCTATTTTTCAAGAGCTTTGATCCTCCGATGATGGCCTACAAGACGGGCCCGAATTTGAAACAACTATTGATGAGGCCCACAATGTTCCCTGGTGAATGTAAGACCATTCCTGAATTAATGACCAAAAGACCAGGCAGCTATTCTTGCGGAGGATGCATTACTTGTGCATCTATGATAAATGGATCTTCCTTCCCACATTCTCATACCTGCAAGAAGATTAATATTAAATATAAACTGCACTGCACTTTGGATCATTTGATTTATATACTCATTTGCCCCTGTGGGCTCTATTACATTGGTCTCATCTCTTGTAAATTCAGGGACAGGATGGCAAATCATTGGGCCATGATACGGTCAGCCCTTTCTACTGGCTTAACCGTTAAACCAGTCGCTAGACATTTTCTGAAGATGGGCCATCAGCTGGCAAGCCTTAAGTGCAAACTTATCGATTGGGTACCACCAATACCAATGGGAAGTGACAGACTTTTGGCCTTAAAGAAGCACAAGAGCTTTTGGATGCACACTTTGGAAACAGTAGCACCATGTGGACTTAATGAACACAGGGCCTGATTCAGACCCACTCGCAAGCGGCTGTCCACTCGCAAGTGGGTCGATGTTGTGCACTGCGCATGCGCACGACGGCTGGAGTGCCGTCGTGCGCATGCGCCAGACGCGTCGAGCGAAGGACTTTCCTTTGCTTGTTGTGTCTGATCAAAGGGGGCGTGCTGTCGATGTTGATTGACAGCACGCCCCCTTTGGTGGGCGTGCCGGGGGCGTGCCTCCCTGACGGGGGCATTCCCGAGGGAACGCCTACCGTCAGAAGCCTGCCCACTGACATCACTAGTGATGTCAGTGGGAGTGATTTTGGCTCTGATAGAGCCAAAATCACTCCGGGCCTTGCGGTTGAAAAACTCAACCACAGGCTCCGGCTCGAAGTGGCGATGGTCGCGATGGTCAAGACCATCGCGGCCATCAAACTGCACGCTCGTATAGGCTGTGGGTGGTGACCCACAGCTATACGAGCGTCCAGGAGGACGATCCATAATTATGGAGGGCGGCCCTCATTCAGAGCGTGCGCTCTGCTCAGAGCGTGCGGCTCTGAATGAGGGCCACAATCCTTTAACTATTTTCTTCTGATCTAGAACTTTTTCATGATCACTATTTGTTGGTATTGGCTAATATCACAGGTGGATCTGTATTAACTGCACCTTTTATTTTTTGTTTATAGCTTTTCTTTTTATTCTGCATGCCTCATATTGGTTAACTTCATCTTTATTTCCCTATTCACTTTTTCTATAGAATGGTGGTTATCTTTTTTCCTATTAAATCTTTTAGGTTTTTTTGTATCTTTGGTTTTCTCATATTGTATTTAATTTTGTGTATATTTTTCTGATATGTTATTGACATTACAGGGTTGTGTCACATGTATGTTGACTATATAGGCTGTTTGGAATTGTACATGAAGGTGTGCTTTTATATGCTTTCTTCACCTTATAACATGATTGTGGAAATATATGCGCTGTATACAGTAATCACTTTGATGGGGATTAGTGCTCACTAAGCCTGCATAGACGTAGGCCGTGTTAGATGAAAAGTGTAAGATTATAAGTGTAATTACAGTTTGATAACTAAGTCGAAGTTACGCTGTAGATCTTATTAGCCATATGTGCACCATGCAAAGACTGATGTGACTTCTTTTTCTCTGAATTTCATAGGTAAATTATCAGATGCTGTTTTATTGATTGCCTCAGCACAGTTTTGAAAAATGTATACTAGGTAAATTATCACTACTGCTATATTAAGAGCAATTTCTATAAAGGAAGTTAGGAATGTATTGTGAATCTGTTATGGTCCCCTCCCTTCTCACAAATTGTTTATCTTAGACTTTATTGCATCCCAATGTTGTATGAAGAGCTCTGGGGGTGGGGTCCCAATCAGTGAGCACACAGAGACACGTTTGTAACTTTAGTTATTAGTGCTTACTAAGGCTGCATAGACGTAGGCTGTGTTAGATGAAAAGTGTTAGATTATAAGTGTAATTACAATTTGATAACTAAGTCAGAGTTACGCCGGAGTTAAACTGGAGGAAAACTGAGGGAAAACAAACTCAAAACCAGAACACTTTCTGAACAACAACAAGCAACATATTTATGTGAATTACCAAAATCACCATCTTCTGCTTTATGAATATCCCGGAAACTCCTTACTGCACTCACTGCTTGGACATTGCAAGTACTCCCCTATCTGTGTGCTGCTCTTCTTGATTGATCTTTGTTGCTCATAACACTTCAGACTGGATCGGCTTGGTGCCTTGTAATTTTTGCCTTCATACTACATAAATTCTTCTTTGTATTGCGTCAAAACTATCCACTTTAATCATTTAATAACTAATTCCTTCTCCCACTACTCACATACCTCTCTTTATATATCACTTTTTGAGCTGCGCTCATACATTAGCAGCGCTGTTCTTTTATCTGTATTTTTGAATATTTAACAACTTTAATCCCCACTGTCTCTATATCACACAACCTCCACTCCAGTTTTCATCTCACTTATTACCTCGTCCACAGCATGAACACTCTTACTTTAAACAGCCCCCTTATTCAGTGCCCACATAATCCTCTACTTTATTCATCCCTACCCCACCCCTCTTGTCTCCTCCACTTGCTGTTCCCCCTTTTTCCTCTCATCAGTCTGATTTCTAATCATTTGCTTCTTTCCTGTTCCTCCACTCTCAACCACAACCTCCCTCCATGGCCTTGCTACCCACCACTATCCCAACCTGGTTCTGCCTATCACCTTCAGGGCTGCCAAGAGAAATTCTGGGCCGGGTACAACAGCATCCTGTGGGACCACAGCGTGTTGGGGATGGCTGCACCCATTTGTGGGTGGGTCTAGCATGTGAGATGCACCCACTCACAGGAGCATGGTATAGCACCCAGCAGCTGGGATTAAAGTAGTCACTACTGTATTAGGATGGTGGGACAGTCCCATAGTATATCCATTTTTTATCAGGATGTATTTAGATGCTTAAATGTAGCACACAGTAATTAAAGTGCTACCACTTTATTTTATACATCTCTCATGTAAATAACACATAATCAAAATATATTTTCTGTCATAGAGATAGATGAATGAAGGACTTATTTTGACATAACATCAGGTCAGCTTAAACACACACACATTTCGCAGCACATATCCTAACCCACTGCTCCATGCTCCTTCCTCATTATCTACCCCATCTGTGTCACCCCTGTCTGTCTTCCCTTCCCCTTTAGAATGTAAGCTCTCATGAGCAGGGCCCTCATCCCTCACATGCTTCTCCTCCCCCTACTTATAGTATAATTTACTCCTAACTCCCCACAACGGCACCTAACACCTGGTTGCTCATGTCCTGCTGCTTGTGTTATGCAGCTATGTTTATAAACCATGTCCTTGTCCTACATTGTTTTGTATTACTATTAACTGTTTTTCTTGTGTGCTCATTTATGTACTGTGTAAGGCGCTACAGAACCTTTGTGGCACCATATAAATAAAGGATAATAATAATAATAATGGGGAGATCTATGTACATACATGGTGCATTGTCCTATCTATAGAGAGGAGCAGTATGTTCTTTATGAGTCCCACTTGATAGTTTGTAAACGACTGTATTGATATTTCAACATTAATCTAGTGTCAGTTGCTGAGCTATATCCACAGTGCTGGAATGATTTATGATTATACCCGAAAATGATGGTGTTCCTGCTTTCCTTTTGGCTCCACATAATTATGATGATACGGATGTGCACATTTGACTGATACCTCCTTGTCTATATGTTATTATAGACACGCCCATTGTTTGGTTTCTATGGAAACCATTCATCCCATGTGCTGTGATGGCACACGATTCTACTAGTGGTTTCCTCATGACCCGGCACTTAATATGATAACACAGAGGTCACTTTCGGTCTAGCCAGCTTATATACGTTGAGCGGTGTGAGATTATACATACACTGCAAGCGTTCCATGTGTCCCTCTGCCCGATGTGGCTATGACTGACATGCTTTTCAGTGACTTTTAATCCGCTGACCAGGTAAGAACTATGGGCCTGATTCAGATCCGCTTGCAAGTGCATAGCGCTCGCAAGCATGTCGATGGTCCGCCACTGCGCATGCACACGTCGGAGCCGGCTCAGGCATGCGCGAATGCGCGAGACCCAGCCAGCGGCGGGCGCTCTGTCGCTACGGGTCTCGCACCAAAGCGGGGCAGCTGTTGATTGTGATTGACAGCTTGCCCCGTTTTGGAGGCGGGCAGGGGGGGTGGCTGGCCAAACGGAGGCGTTCCCAAAGGAGCGCCTGCCATTTG
The DNA here is from genome assembly GCA_031769625.1 of Taudactylus pleione. Lineage (NCBI taxonomy): Eukaryota > Metazoa > Chordata > Amphibia > Anura > Myobatrachidae > Taudactylus > Taudactylus pleione. Next base: position 14,353,284 of record JAUIMM010000065.1, read on the forward strand.
GGGGCGGTCCCACTGACATCACGAGTGATGTCAGTGAGTGAGCTTCCAGCTCTATTAGAACCGAAAGCTCACTGGGGCTTGCAGGAACGAGACCCTACCACAAGGGTCTCGTTGCAAGCCCCGATGGTCGCGATGGTCGTGACCACCGCGACCATCACCTGGGCGCTCTCTAAAGCTGTGGGTGGTCAGGAGGCCATCTTTAAAAAAAAACAGGGATGCCCTAATTCAGAGCGAGCGCTCTCAAAGAGCGTCCGGCTCTGAATCTGGCCCTATATTCCTTGCAATGACCGTCTTACATTATTTTATTATATAGTGACATATGGTTTTGATCTTTGACATGGACTTGATAGTATTTGAATGAAGTTTTTTCTAAATGATACTTTCCTTCCCTAGAACAGTTTTGATATTTAACATGTATCGTGATATACCCAGGCCATTTAGCACTCTATGCTCTGTCTTTAATTTAACTTGAATGCTGGTCTGCATGACGGTCTGATCATGAAGCTTAACTTCTTTATGTTCATGATGATGAAAACATTTGTTACCGTTTACTACTTTGATCTATTTGTTACCATGGGTCTTTTATTTTATGTAGTAAATATGATTGTGTGTGTTCAATCTGAGTCCATCTACCGGACATATGAGCAAGATATGTTGGTTTTGTGCTTTCAACCCCAGCTACAGTATGTGGAGCCTGCTAGACAATGTCATGATTTTTTTTGCGTTTTTCAGCAGATGTATTAATATGCCTAATTAAGTATTAATACAGCTTATTACCCCCGTCTCGAGAAAGGTTCTCATGTAGAACTGAAATGTTGACGCTATATATGACGGATTATAATTTTCTAAACAAATATTTAAATAAATGATGTTTCATAATTGAACTGGTAAGTGTGTCTTCCATACTTCTGGATACCAGGATGATGTGTATATAGATAGATACTGTAAATATATATATATATATATATATATATATATATACAGTATGTATATATATATATATATATATATATATATATGCTCCTGCTCGAAGCAGGAATTTTGAAGTGGGGGTATGGAATTTCTTGTTGAACCCCCTCCTGAGCTTTAGGGAATGAGAAGTAGCCCCTGCTTCCCTCTCTCATCCCCTGCACCTAACACTACTTTATTCCCTCTCACCTCCTGCTCCTCACAGTGCGCACCCTACCCACAGTACCTCTCAGTCCAAGTCTGTTATCTGCTTTGACAGAGAGATGCTTCTCCATCCCCCGGCTGACAGTGGGCTCTCTGTGGGTGGCACTGCACAATCAGTGTTACATCTTTGATCGGTGTTTGCCGAGACAGCTTCTTCTCCGCCTCTCTTTCCCGGTGGCAGTGGGCGCCCCTCAGCCGCCCATCACCGAGCAGGAGCACAGCTTTGGTCGGGGCGCTGGGAGTATTGGGTCCCAGCGCCAGGGCATGAGTGCAGATGCAGCGGCATGTTGAGCATTGCACCGGCCGTAAACCAATCACGGGGCAGACCAGCAGCCAATCAGATGCAGCCACGTGGCTACTTTTGATTGACTGCTGGTCCGCAAGCAGTGATTGGCTAGTGGCCAGTTCCAAAATTAAATGGCCACAGCCGATGCTTCTCTTTGATTGGTCACCAGTCTGCGATTGACCCATGTGCGACAAGTATAAACTAATGCCGTATATGACCCTGGCTCCAGGCCTGATGCTAGGTTAAACTAGCACTGATAAGAGATGTGTCCCCAGTGTGACACATCTCCAAATAATCCTGCCGCTGCTCTTTTGCTGCTGGGATCCCATATTTGGTCCCAGCACCAACTTTAAATCGGGGCACAGACTGAAGGGGCGGTATGGCATACCGCCATATACCGGCTCACTTCGAGTACTGCTCTAGACTTAACCAAAGGGTGCTGGCAAATGTCGTACACGGACAATGAAAAGAAAAGACAGCTTTTTCTGCACCAGAGATAATTTTCTGCTTCAGGTTAATTACCAATCTTGCTGCCCTGAAATAGATGTCTTGTCCCATATGTTTTGTTTAGGAACCACAAGTGTTCCGCCTCACAGGTTGAAACAGGAGGGGGGTATATATGCATAGGAAAAGTTGTAAATGGGAGCAATGTGCGCCCTAGTTTCCTGTCTAATGTCTGGCGGACAGAAGCTAATTGACAGCATTGATTGTCAGAGCACTTGTGAGAGGCTGATATAAGGTGTGTTGGTTTCTATTCTGTCTCTCACTACCTAGGGAACAGGCAGCAGGCCTGTTGAGAGACACTGTGCCTGAGTCAGACCCGCTCGCAAGCGTTATGTGCTCGTAAGTGCTATGTGCTCGCAAGCGGGTCGACGGTGGGGCAATGCGTGTACGCAAGCCCCACAGCGAGTGAGAAATTCACTCACTCCGGGGCTCGCTACAAACGGGGCGGCTGTCAACGTTGATCGACAGCTCGCCCCATTTTGTAGGCGGAGCGGGGGGGTGGCTGGACAAACGGAGGCATTCCTAAAGGAATGCCTGCCATTTGTGGCCGGCCCTACTGACATCACCAGTGATGTCAGTAGTGAGCTTCCGGCTCTATTAGAGCCAGAAGCTCACTGGAGCTTGCGGCAGACGAGGGTCTCATCGCATGCCTGATGGTCGCGACCATCGGTACCATCACCTGGCCACTCGCACAAGCTGTGGGTGGTCACCCACAGCTTAGCGAGTGGCCAGGAAGCTGTTTTTTTTTTAAAAAGCGGACGCCCTGATTCAGAGCGAGCGCTCGCTTTTTGCGAGTGGCTCTGAATCAGGTACACTGTGATTACTGGCTGTAAATACTGTGCTATTGCTAATACTGTTGTTTTGTAAGAGGGACATTAGGTTCCACCACTCTGAGAAAGGGAATAATTTGGTTTAGTAAGAGCCAAACAGGCTAGGCTTTTCTTTTATGTTTTATTTATTTGCAAATAAAATTAGCTGTGGATACTTGTACCAAGGTCTTGGACTGGTGTGCTACTAATTGGCTGCTGTGTGAAAGTGCATCCATCTACCCCAGGAGATAGCATCCTTACCCTGATCTTGCCACAATACATATTATACATATATTTAGCACATGTATATATACAGTATTCTCCAGGGTGCGTGTGTGTGTGAGTGTGTGTGTCAGTGGTTGTACCTTACTAACACTCTGTTCTTCCAGTCTGACAGATGTTTTGTGAATAATACCCTTCCTTAGCTACAGCTGTACCTATGGAAATATTCTATGAACCACACCGATTGTTTCTATGACTCCAGCTGTAGCCAGTTATTGGCCACATACCTGCCAAATGACACTGTTTCTGAAGTTACAGGGGCCTATTTACAAAGCTGTGTTAGGAGATAAAGTGAACGGTGATAAGGTACCAGCCAATCAGCTCCTAACTACCATGTCGCAGGCTGTGTTTGAAAAATGGCAGTTAGGAGCTGATTGGCTGGTACCTTATCCTTCACTTTGTCTCCTAACACAGTTCAGTAAATAGACCACACAATCTCTTACTTCAGGCAGAAATCCAGCTTCAAGTATGAGCTGTTATTCCACTACATCATAGTACCCAGCACATATGTTTTAATTAGGTTAAATCATTTTTAACCATTTTTGATTTCAGTTATCTTCTAAGCTCTTATTACCAGTACTGGTGTTTAAAGATATTTAGAGATAGAGAAAAATGCCTGTTTTGTGCTCTAAATAACCTTGAATGTAAAAATCATAGCAAATTATTCATCTGTAACTTAGACAAAATACATTTCAGACCATAGACTTCCGCTAAATAGCTTTCATTAGTCTGGCTTGTACCAGTTTGCTATGGGTTACAAAACATAGAGTTATTTGCCTTTCTTTATTTCTCCAAGGTTTACACTTCATAATTTTCTGCACACGGTTTCAAGCACTATTGGGTTGGAAGATTCAATATGATTAGAGTTAATATTTTCATGGATCATAGACGCAACTAATTTTAAGCATAGCACAGTTTTCTCTATAGGAATAACGTTACAAATATAGCTTTTTATTAATGTTAAAATTGATTCTGAAATTAGCTGTCTTATGTTACTTCATTATAGTTATTAAAGGCAAATGCAACAAAATACCATTGTAAATCCCAACAATGATTTAGTGCTTCCTAGAAAATACTTATTTACTGAATTAAAAAAAAAAGTTTTATTTTAATTTGGATAGACTGAATGTACACATATTGGGGCTGATGCAGAGCATAATTTGTGTGTTTTCTCACTACGCATGTGCCAAAACAGAGCATGCTGGTATGAGCACTCACATAGGCAAAGGTCATGTTGATGGAACTGCGGGCTATGCAGACCTAGGCATAAGCATACAACTATTTGGATATGTACCTTTTGCACCTAGTATAGAGCAGGTATGAGTGCGCACTGATGATAATGACTAGTAGCAAACCAGGCGCACACATAGGGGACAGGCACCCAGCAAGATGCATAGAACTCTGTATATGGGTATATGCATACAACTCTCGATTAGTTTATGATTTTATTGCATGCAGTTCAGGAGCAATTTCCGTCCTACTCTGCCTCAGCCCTACTGTATAATCTCATAAAAAATGCAATATGACAAAATCCAAATAGACCTTCAATAAGTACTAGTGAGCTAGGGGCCTTATTCAGAGCCGCTCACTAGATGCGATCGCTCACACGATGTGTGTGCAAATTGCGTAGGCAGTGCTATCACACAGCAATGCATTAGCACGCCCAGTATTTCTTAGAGAGCGATCACATTGCGTAAGCAGACACCCACCAGCCTGTCTTAAGACACCCACTTGTGCACATCATTTCCAGGAAGTGTATGCAACCATCGGGTAACATCGGATGCTATCACAGCGCTTGAGGTTGACCATACCCTGCCGCAAGCACTGTGAGCACTTCAGTGTAAAAACAAGCCAGGTGACGTGTACTATGATGCTGTCTTATAATTATGCACACCTCTAAAACGCCGTTGAGATGCTCAGGCATGCCTGCGTTTGCACCTCCACTCCCCCGTTTGTAATGGCCAGCCCCTGTTACCACCTACAAACGGCTTCCCCTGTCACTCACTCTGCTGCGCTGTCTATATGCATCGAGCAAATGCATTGTGAACTTTCTCTAAGGTATGCACATGCGCACACTGCATACAAATGGCAGCAGTGAGAGTATGCATCTTAGCGAGCAGGTCTGAATGAGCTCCTAGGTTTCTTCAGCTACCACTGAAAATGAAAATAGTTGACACCAGCACAAGATAGCAGCTCCTTAGCAGCAGCTAGATTCTGTCAGCGTAGTGGGGCAAGGTGGCAACATTTGCAGAGGAGCAGGCATTTGATAGGCAGGGGGAAGAAGTTGGACAGTGGGGGGATTTCTAGTAAAGTACAATGTACATTCCTTGCTGCACCCTTTCATTAGAAATTTCAGTTTGCAGAGTGAGAAGACTTTTATAGGGTTAATGTGTGGTGAGGGTGCATTTTCAAGATCATTCCTTGCTGGGTATATTCCCCCTCCACAATATAATTTCAATATCCCAAAACTGTCCTTATGTAAGGTACTGTATAGAAAACAGAAAAATAATAAATAAATTAAAAGTGGATAGTGTGTTTCCATCAGCATACAGATATTCCCAGTTACATTTTTGCCGCTTGCGTGGCAAATCACGCCATGCATTGTGTGTGTAGCGTGCAAGCGAACGGTTAAGTATGATGCGTTCGCACCTGCATAGGATTTCATGGTGCAACCGTAGTGCACTCCATAGCATAGCGTATGCAGCCACGGGTAATCGCATGGCGCAATGCGTACACACATTTGTAGCGTGATCAGCAATTATTAAATTGGACGCATCTGTATGTTCAACCAACGATACTGCTAGATAGTCTGGTCTGGTGCCAGTATTGGTAAGGGTTTAAAAAAGGCATGTGCCCACCTTCCAGAGGCTTTTAAGTTCCAGATTAATATATCTGTGACCCATGCCCTAGCACATGAGGGGTATAATTAAAAGAATTTGATTCCCACAAGTATCTGTTTTTGCCATCTCAGTGCTTCCAGCAAAATGGACCGGAGTCTCTGAAATACATGGTTTGTTTTTTCTGTAATTGTGTTTTGATCAAAGCATACAGTATTGTAAGCATACTGAAAATAGAGACTAATGATGACCTAGGCTTTTAACATCTTGTGTCAGCGAGAGCAAAAAGAGCATACTTGTAAATATATATTTGTGTTTATATGTATTGGTGATAAGTCTGTGGTAATTGGAATATTACTATACAATTCCACTGTTGTCTAACATTACAGTTATTGTAAACTTAAAGCTATTGCACTTGTTACAGTTATTGTAAACCTAATTCATTACAGATCTACACTGCAATTGCAATAGTGATTACGCCTGCAGTCTCACTGCGATAGTAAGCTAATCCACTGTGATTGCTCTGCCGTCGCAGCACAACATAAGGACGCCCGCTTTACCTTACACACATCTGTAATCCTTAGCAAGACTGCATAACCATCGGTAACATCGAGTACCATCGCAGCCTCACGCACACTAAGCTCTGACCTTACACAGGAATTGCTAACCTCATCGCACTCTATGAATACTCAAACTGCATAAGGCATCGCAGTGGATAATTTATGCACGCCCATGTAACAGAGTTTAAACGCACTGGCACGTCTGCGTTTCACCGGCCAACCCACGTCACCTCCCACAAATGGCACTTCTTGTCAATCACTCTGCGATCGGTCTGCATTCTCACTGCGATTGTAGTCCCGATCACAGTGGCCGATTCACGCACACTGCGATGCATACGGATGCAACAATCGGTCGATTCCATGCGTAATCGCAGTTGGTAATAATTCAGGCCCCTAGATCTATTTCAACTGTTACTGTTTTATTTTTCCCAGTGCTACCAGACTCTTTTCAGCTCCATCATATATTGACCCATTTTTAGTTACATTTTTTATTACATTTTCAATGGGGTTTCATGTATAAATGTATTAGAAGTTGAAGTCAATTAATAGTGAAATATAGTCCTTCAATAAAGAATTCCAGACTAAAGTAATACTCCTTTTAAAACACAAAATAAAAGTTAACAAAAGGAGAAAAAAAAACAGTTGTCTAAAAAAGGATACTTTATTATTTTGTTCTGCCCTGTCATACAGAGATGATAAAAACCTTTCCATCATTTTGACTGATGACAGAAAATACAATTGTCCATGAAAAATAAGATTGTGTGACAACACTTGAAAAAAAGAAAAAGAAAACAGATTAGAATATCTATGGGGAGATTTATCAAAGCTTGGAGAGATATAAAGTACCAACCAACCAGCTCCTATCAATTTTGAAACACAGCCTGTAAAATGACAGAAGTTGATTGGTTTGCACCTCTCTCCGCTTTATCTCTGCCCAAGTTTTTGATAACTCTCCCCCTATGTCTCCTCTCCACTTCCTTGACTCCTGTCCACCCACTGCCCTGTCAGATCACCTGGTTCCGGTACTACTTTATCCCTATCAGCTACAGTGAAGATGCCCTGGTCCGCTTTCATCTGCTGCCATCCAGAGCTCTCTTTGGTCCCACACACCTGCTGCTCCTGGTGTCCCTGGACTGGCTCTGTTCTCTCCAGCAGATGCTGCTGCCTGGCACTTGCTCTTTCCTACAGCTCGGACCATGTACGTGTTGTGACCTCCTTTACGCTGCCATCTTTACACTAAAGATGAGCGGGTCCGGTTCTCCACCCGAACTTCCAGATCCGAGGCGAGAACCGAGCTAGGCTCGGGTTTTCCTGAGTGACTCGAAGCTCCAAACGAGGCAAAACGTCATCCTCCCGCTGTTGGATTCTCGCAGGTTTTGGATTCTCCCGGTGATCGGCGCCATATTCACTCCGGGTGTGGATGGTGAACTGAACATACGTTTTACTGTCACTGTCTGTGTCAGTGTGTTGACCAACTTGTCCTGTCGGGGTCTGGGGCTGAAGGCGGCTGCTTTGTTGTCCATAAAGGGGTTGGGGCTGCAGTATATAAAGGGGGGCTTCAGTGGGTGCTGCAGATGCTGTGTCACTTGTACTGTCAATCAAGGGGCTTCTGCTGTGTTATTATACATAAGGGCTGCTGTTGTTGTCCTGTCCATCAAGGGGCTAGTACTGCAGTCCATAAAGGGGCGCTGTTTTGTCCAGGGGGGATGCTCTGTCAATCATGGGTGCTCTTCCCCAGTGTAAAAAAACTTGTGCTTTTTTTGTGTGTGTGCGTTAGCAACTTAGCTGCACTATTATTGTTTGGTTACACTGCCGGCCAGGCCGCAGTTTTTTGTCCACCTATTTGTGACTCTGCACTGCATGTGTTCTGTTTGCACTTGGCAGGGGTGCTTTGTTGTCCATAAAGAAGGGGTGCTGTCTGTGTTGTTCATCAAGGGGCTGCTGCCTCATTCAGGGGTGCTCTTCCCTAGTGTAAAACAAATAAAAGTGCTTTTTTTGTGTGTGCGTTAGCTACTTAGCTGCGCTATTACTGTACGGTGACACTGCCGCAGTTTATCGTCCACGTATTTATGACTCTTCAGGTGGTCTGTCTGCACTCGGCAGGGGTGCTTTGTTGTACATCAAAAAGGGATGCTGTCTGTGTTGTTCATCAAAGGGCTGCTGCCTCATTCAGGGGTGCTCTTCACCAGTGTAAAAAAAAATATTGTTTGGTGACACTGCCAGTCAGACCACAGTATAATTTTTTTGATATGGAGGATGATAAAATGAGAGGAGAGCAGGAACCACATACCAGTCTTGCAGCTGCTGCGAGCAGTCATGATGACGATGCAAGGCCATCAACATCATCTACAAAGGCCGATGGCCAAGGGCTTAAGTCAAAATGAAACAAGTAATGTTTTACAGTGTTAAAAAAAAATAAAAGCTAAGTTAGCTGCAGAGAAACAAAAAAATTTCAATATGCCATTTACTACACAAAGTGGCAAGTAAAGGATAAGGCCTTGGCTTTTATTTATGACTGGTGGTCAAAAAAATGTCAAGTGTCAAAAAAATTAAAATCGCACATGAACCACCTTGTGCTCAGAAAAGTCACAGATCTCCGAGGAGAGTCCAAGTGTGTCCGCGGTTGCCATGTGTGAGCCTTACCTATCTAATACTGTACTTGAAGAGGATACTCCTTCCACCATTTGTGTGCCAAATGAGAGGGTGAACAGCACAAGTCAACATGCTGATGTAGAAATCGAGGATGCTTCTGTGGAATTGTACCAGGAGGATGAGGAGGATATTTCTGTAGTTGGCGCTAACAAGGATGATGAGGATGTTGTTGATGATGAGGCTGTTGATGCCGAGGATGTTGTTTGTGTAAATTAAGCAACAGTTGTTGCCCATGGTAGGAAAAAGGCAAAGCCCATTGCTGTAATCCCAGGGCAAAAGACAAAAAAATCCACTTATATGTGGAATTATTTCCATCCAAATCCAGACAACAGTTGTCAAGCCATCTGTAACCTTTGCCAAGCAAGAGTGAGTAGAGGTAATGACCTTAACCAACTAGGAACCTCCTCCCTGTTACGACACTTGCAGCGCATTCATGAAATTGAGAAGTATTTTTCAAATTCAGAAACTTTGGCTAAAAAATACATAACAATCAGTCCAGTGTCACCTAGCTGCTCCCTTCTCTCTGTTAGATCCAAGCACCTGCAATCTCCACCACTAACACCTGCATCATTATCAACATCCTCAATCATGATCGGAAGTAGTCCTGCATCCAATTTCATAAGAATGACTGACTCCTCTCCTATCCATAATTCCTCAGAAGGATCCTTGAGTACTATGCCTGTTGCTGCTGCTGCTGTGAGTGGATCTTCATCCCAGAAGGGGACCAGGAAGAAGACTACTTTCAGTAGTTTAACAAAACAATTGACTGTCAAACAATACTTTGCAATGGGGAACAAGTATGACAGCAGACACCCAGTTGCACAGTGGTTTACTGATGCCATAACAGCTACAAAATGAAGCAAAAAAGGAAAGGTGTATGAGGAAACATCTGTATGCTGGTATTAGATGTGCATCTAGTATCCGCCATTAATGCAGTGGGTGTTAGACAGTTAATTGAGGTCATGTGTCCCTGCTACCATGTCCCTTCTAGATTCCACTTCACAAGGATAGCAATTCCCAGTCTGTAGAAGGACATTAAAAAAACTTTATTAGTGTCGTCCAAAATGCCATTGTGCCCACTGTCCACAAGTGGGACAGAGCAAACTAAAGATTACATGACTGTGACAGCCCACTGGGTAGGTGTATTGCCTCCAACAGTGCAAACAGCAACAGCAACAGAAGCAGGCTACTCTGTGTATCATCGGTTTCACTGAGAGGCATACCACTGAGAACCAATTAGAAAAAAATCAGAGAAATCATTGCAAAATGGCTTACCCCACTTGGACTCTCCTTGGGATTTGTGATTTCTGACAATGCCACCAATATTGTGCGAGCATTAGATCTCGGCGAATTTGAACACATCCCATGTTTTGCTCACACAAATTAATTTGGTGGTGCAACATTTTTTTTAAATGACAGGGGTGTACAGGAGATGCTCTCGGTGGCCCAAAAGATTTCCGGACATTTTCCTCATTCAGCAACTGCGTGTCAAAGATTGCAGCACCAGCAAGTACTGTTGAATTTGCCCTGCCATCAGCTGAAGCAAGAGGTAGTAACTAGGTGGAATTCTACCCTCTATATGCTTCAGTGGATGGAGGAGCAGCAAAAGGCCATCCAAGGCTACACAATGGCTTCTGACATAGGGAAATGAGCAGGAATGCCTCTTAGTCAAATGCAGTGGAGAATAAGTTCCATGTTGTGCAAAGTTCTCAAACCCTTTGAGCTTGCCACATGTCAAGTTAGTTCAGACACTGCCAGTTTGAGTCCCCTAATCAGACTTTTGCAAAAGCAGCAGGAGAAACTAAAAGAGGAGCTGAAATGGAGTCATTCCGCTAAATATGTCGGACTTGAAGATCAAGCCCTTCATTTATTCACCGGGATCCAAGGGTCATCAATCTTTAGAAATCAGATCACTATATTTTGGCGACCATACTTGATCCTATGTTAAGTACAACCTTGTGTCTTTCTTTCCGACGGATATAAATTTGAAAAGATGCAAACAGCTGTTGGTGAAAAAATTGACAGCTCAAGCGGCATGTGACACAGCAGCATCTCCTCCTTCAATTTCTGCGGCTGCCAGGAAAAAACTAAATTTTCCTAAGAGACCCACTGCTGTTAGTGATGCAGATCAGTCAACAAAAGCTAATGACATCTGGTTGTGTCTGAAAGAACTGCCTACAATTAGTGACATGTCTACCATGACTTTGTCTGATACAGTCATCATTCAGAGAATGGTTGATGATTATTTTAGGGATAGCATCCAAATAGGCATGTCAGACAGTCTGTTTCACTACTGGCAGGGAAAAGAGGCAATTTGGAGTCCCTTACACAAACTGGATTTGCTTTACTTACAATGCCCACCCTCCAGTGTGTACACTGAAAGAGTTTTCAGCGCAGCCGGGAACCTTGTCAGTAATCGGCGTAGGAAGTTACTTCCCCAAAATGTGGAAAAGATGATGTTCATCAAAATGAATTACAAATTCCACAAGGAAGACCTTTACCAGCAATTAAGTAAAAAAAATACAGAGGCGCCTGTAATGGTGGAAGAGGATGTACCCACTGATGGGGATAATGATGACGATGACAACATCTGATCTTACCTATGTTGTAAATGTAAAGCCAGTTTGTGTATGGGATCATTGCCACCAATGTAGACTGCACATTGACAGCTTGTTTTGTGGGTGTCCAAACAAACCAATCATTTCAGCCACAAGTGGCAGTCCCTGTCACTGAAGTGATTAGTTTGTTAAACTGTGAATCTCCTGTTTCATATATACAACATAAGGGTGGGTGGGAGGGCCCAAGGATAATTCCATCTTGCACCTCTTTTCTTTGCATTATGTGCTGTGTGGGGCATTGCTGCCTGACATTTATAATTTTATGGTTTATGAATGTCCAGAAATTGTAAAGACCACAGACAGCATCTCCTGCACGCCCCTTTCATTTTTTAAAAGAAAATTCTGAACCACCAAGTTGATGGGGTGGGAATTATTTGCAGCAGCACAGAACATATTCATGCCAGGATGTGTGCAATAAAGTGCAAATACGTTTAATACAAAAATTAGCTGTGTATATTGGTCACATACATACATATTGGTATGGTACATACAGTGCGTAATGCAGGCTGAGGTACCTGAAGCACAACACCTGTTGTTGACAAATAACTTCAAGTAGGCCCAGCAAACATCACAGATGCTGGGAGTTCTAGTTTAGCCGGAGAACTACAGGCTGCTTTCCTCTGATGTAAATAGCAAGTCTTGGTTCCATTATCCCTAACAACCTCCCTGAGTACAAATTAAACGTCTGTTTAAAGTATGTTCTAGCAGCACCTCCACAAGCAAGGCCACCTCATTTCTATTAGATGTATAAAAAATTAAAAACCTCCTCCAGATCAAAGATGTCTTTTAGGAATTGAAAAACTTTATCCTAGATTGATCTTCCCTCATAATTTTTTTGAGAATCACAACATTATAATAAATAAATTAAAAACTAATCAATCCTTCCGTCCTTTCCCTGTCTTCAGTCTATAAACATATTCCAACTCCATCGGCCCTCTGACCTAGTTTAGGAAAACATTCTTGGTTTTTATAATTCCTAGGGGTCGTATAGTTTATTAAACTGCTATCCAATCTACGACTGCAATGCCAATTTGTGCTATGTTGGAAGCTGAAATGCCACATGTTAGTGCCGCCCACTACTGTCGCTTAGCTTAGTCAGCCAGCTAGCTGGATGCAACCGTTTGGCCCTAGACTATATGAAAAAATCAATATTATGGAGGTCAAAATTGACTGTAAATAACTGTAAATAAATGTTATTGAGGTTAATAATACTGTAGGAACAAAAACAGGCCCTAAGTATGTGATTTTAGCAGTTTTTATGATTTTTTTTGAACAATACAGAACCAAAACCAAAACACACAAGGGGCAGTTTTGCCCAAACCAAATCCAGATCTAAAACACAAGAAGATACAGATCAAAAAGCAAAACATGGGGGTCGGCGCACTTCTCTACTTGTTTCCATCTCCTCCAGAATGTCCAGGCACTTTCTCAAACTCAACATGGCCAAAAGAGAACTCATTGTCTTGCCCCCATCTAGAGTCTCCTCCCCTCTCAATGTCTTTATCACTGTCGACAACCACACTATCTCCCCTGTTCCCCAACTTTGCTGCCTGGGTGTCACTTTTGACTCTCCCTATCTTTTCACCCCCACACACAAACCCTTGCCCAATCGCTGTAGTTGACACCAAAACCTTTGTTCACTCAATGATCTTCTCCCGTCTTGACTACTGCAACCTTTTCCTTACTGGCCTCCTTTGCTCCCATCGTGCTCCTCTCCAATCTGTTCTCAATGCTGCAGCTAGACTTATCTTACCCTCCCGCCACTCCTCATCTTTCTCCTCAACTCTGCCAACCACTGCACTGCCTCCCCTTCCCCTACTGAACCCTCTTCAAACTCCTCATCTTTACATACAAGGCCCTCTCTAACTCCACTACTCCCTACATCTTCATCCTCATCTCCATACATACTCCTTCCTGCTCACTCTGGTCAGCCAATGATCATCACTGCTGCTATCCTGCAGCAAGCTGGGGCTCGGCCACTGGAATATGCTGGGAAGGGCATGAGGATCATGGAAGAGGGATTTGTATTTTAGCTACTATAAGCATTATCAGCAGCATTTCCCTGGGGCTGGGGCACCTGTGTATATTTATTTACGCAGCCCCATGCGAACCCCTCCCCAGCTGCCGAACATGGTAATGAGCTATGTCATTTTTGCACAATGTACCCTGTATTTTCTGGGCTCCTGTTGAGCTTCTTTGCAGTGGTGCCCCTGTTCAAGAACAGCTCTGATTTCCATGGGAGGATCCTCCAGTTCACCGAGGACGTGTGGCTGAATGGGAACATCAGGCTGGAGATGGAGTACTTCACGTGGAGGAGTGGTGGCCAGAGTCAACCTGCAGGTTCAGTGTAGGGATGAACATTGGAATCTGATGGTTATTAACCATCAATGTTTTTGTTCAGATGGTAGTGTTTTTACTATTTGATGGCGGTGGTCCAATGTTTGCCACTATAAAATGGTAATCATTCATTGGTGTTCCAAAAGTAATTGTTTTTCTTTTAATTCCTGATAACAATGCCTCCCCTGGCTCCTTCCTTCCTGGATACTGTGTCTGCATCAGGGCATCTTCATGGATTTATTGGAGGCTGTCTCTCACTCTCTGTCTGCCTCAGAAGTGACCCTGACACCCTCTCCTATCTAGGCTGCTGCTAAGCAACAGGGTAAATTGCTATCTCTGATTGTCCATCACTGCCTATTGCTGCTTCAGCATCCTTGCCAGATCCTACACAGCAGCTTGGTGCAAGATTTTTTTTCTGTGAATTTGCTTCATTAAAATTGTCACTGCTTGGCCTCCTTTTTTCACAGATGATTGATCCATACACATAAACCTTCCTCGACCAATGCTGTATAGAATAGTGAAAACACCATCAAAATCCATACAGAGGTTCAAGAGATTAGACAAAATGAACAGGAAGACCCCTTATATTTTTACATAGAAAGATAAGAAATATTTTATTGCTGAGATGCAGGCTCTGCTAACAGCAGCAGTCTCTCTGCCTGCATAAGGTGCAAGGGGGAGTAATCACAGTGATTGCCCCCTCCCCCTGGATCTGCCCCTGGCTGAGGGGCTTGCGGTGCCTCCTCTGTGCAACACGTGTCGGTGTGCATATTTGTTTTATTTTTACCTTATTTTATTCTATAGTCTCCACCATTTCTTACTATACCAAACAAACCAGGGAGAGAATCCTAAATCCTGGCGCAAATATATATTTGGATTATTATTATTATTATTATTATTATTATTATTATTATTAGCATTTACATTGCATCAGCATATTCATCAGTGCATATCTGCTGAAATAAATAACTGCTCTGTGGTGCACAAGTCATAAATGGACCCTATATTCTTGTGTTTGGTCATAACCTTACTGTCAGTGTAGCTAACTCTCTCTTATGAATTAGTGCCAGGACAGCATGCTGCATCGAATATTCCGCCATGCTAATTAAAGCACATATAATAGCATTTTTCACAGCCTACACTTATCTATATTGCAAAGTGTCATGCGAATTATCACATACTTCAATATTGCACCATGTGTCATTGTCTGGTATCAACTTTACCTCATTGATATTCTTGTATTTGACTCTCTATTGAAACACACTCTGTTTCCTTTGAATTTGCATAAACGAGGACATGAAAATGATACAAGGATATGTAAGACAATTCATTTTAAAGTGTCAACGGGAGTGATGTTTTAGGCAGTACAGATACAAAATGAATTGTATATGTAAATTCCCTAGTGAAATTTCTGTATTAAATCAATAACATAAAGGACATTGAGATACAGCTGCTGTTTGAGTTCACGTAATCATAGATTAATATGTACAGCCAATAAAGAAAATGGTTATACAGTACACATGCATCATCAGATTTTGAATAAATTGTTGAAATAAACGTAAAACATTTTAAATATTTAAAGTGATGGAGCCACAAGAGCCATATAATAATAATAATAATAATAATAATAATAATAATAATAATAATAATAATAATAATAATAATCATCATCATCATCATCATCATCAATGTATTCTGGGCTCCAGAAAAATGGATGCCACTTATATAACTTGGTCAGTAAGAATGACACACGCTGTAAAATAGAAATTAACACACATGAAAATGTTGTTCTGGCAAAGGTTTACTTAGGAACATCCTTTTGGCAGAATAAACAAACCAGGAGTTCTACTATTTATTTCTTCATCAATCAATAACTTTTTCAGGCAAGTAGTGATAGAGACGGATTTATGTATACTGGATGTTATTCTCAATCTATGTAAATGTGCATGTGTATATGTAAGTGTCAATATATGTGTGTATCCGTGTGTGTGTGTTCCATGTATGCAAATCTCTCAACCATCCTGGTTTTGTCAGGACAGTCCAACCCGCCACAGTGTCCCTCCCACCACAGTTGGGAGGTCACCCTTTCACTGCCACTCTGCATTCGCACAGCATCTAAACACTGTGCTATGCATAGTGTTAAAAATATCTAAAATTAAGATAAAAAAATATTTAAAATTATCTACTTGGCTATTCAGGTGAATTTACCATATTGTCACTTCTAAATTTCTGCTTCAAACATTACACACTAGATAGAAACAGTACAGAAACAGTACGATAGATAGATAGATAGATAGATAGATAGATAGATAGATAGATAGATAGATAGATATTTTAGGAGGTGCTTTTTTTGTTGTTTTCTTGCATTTCGACTCATATATATTCTGTATATACACTTAATAAAAACACAAAATCATTATTAATTGAAGATCCCACATTGCATTAATTGCCCCCACCCAAGACAAAAGCACCACCACAATCACCAAATTTAATAGAGAGCTTTAACATAATATTTATAGCTCTCATTAGCACCCATATTCAATGAAGATGAAGATCCATCACATTACATTAACACCTCCATACCAGCCCCCACTAAACAATATATGGCATTAACACACCCCCACATCAGCTCTACTTGACAAGACCCCTACATAACATTACTGCAGCTCCTACACAAACCATTACATAACAATAATACACCCTCCAGATAACATTAATACATTCACTTTGGTACCACTCCAAGACACGTACCTAATTATTGTGGCCTCTATACTATCCAGTGCGCAGAGCAGAGACGAGGGTTGCTGATCAAATGGAAAAGAGAAGAAAGGGATTGCGAAGGGAGGAGAAGGAAGTGCCGGGAAGGTGAAGGGAAAGAAAAGTCCTTTGATCAGCAGCACAGTGCATTGGTGGTTCATCCCAGGGTACTGTTGGTACTTGCCATCAAGACTCAGAGTAACAGCCTCCTATAATGTACATTGACCTAAACCCCTTTCTGAGGCTTGCTAATGGTGGCAGAGAGTGAGCCCTAGGTGGCGGTATAAGTCACTTACAGGGTGTACTGACCCTGAGAAGAGGCCCCACTCTGCTCTGATGAACATGTGCAAGGGCCAACAAGAGGCTGACTTGGTATTGCATAGTCCCAATTACTACTGAGGACCATAGTGGCCATAATTCACCCTCTGTTCTCAGGTTATTTACAATACCAGAACATGGTTCAGCTTAGTTGTCAAATAGATTGGCTAAAACTGATGCAGTATTTAACTACTTACTTTATTTGTTTTTGCTTTTTTATTTTGTTGTTGCTTTTGTCAAATTCTAGATTTCTAGATTTTTAAAGGTGGGTATCCACTTGCCGATGGGGTAACCACAGTACGAATACAACAATGTAATCGGACAGTCGTTACTCATCCTCTTTAATGCCTACACTGAATGATATGTTGTTCAGCGCAGGCCCCCTTCCTCATCCCCGAACATGGCCAATCTGTCGTTATCGGCATATTGACCGTCATGTTCAGGCAATGATTGATGTCGGAAACGATCAGCGGGAGTGCACATCGCTGGTCATTTCCAACATTATACTGCACGATTTATGCAAGATTAATGAGCGATTGAATGATCACAATGTCGTAATCGTTCAATCGATCTGTTTAATTGGCAAGTGGATAAGCGGCATAAGATAAAGATACTTTCACTCCCAGACATGCTCTCTGTTGTACTTAATGTGGGATAAAATCATCCAGGAGTTGCCTTGGAAAAATTTTACTTATTTAAGATACAGTACTCTGACTGGCTAATGTCCACACAATTTCCATTATCCAGTTAAAAAAAGTTGGTGTTGTTCTCTTTTTGATGATAATAAAGGCAATTTGGTAACACCAGGTTTGTAGATGACACCCAACCCCACCACAAATGCAAATAGTGCTTTAAAGTCCTTTCAAAATACAAAGTTGTACCTAAATAGAAAATAGTCATTTAAACGCACCCTTAAGTATGTTTTGCCATCTCCCTGTACAGCTGAAATGTGCTCTGTAATTGGCTGGCAGTGACATGCTTCCCATGGCAACAAGTAATTAGGGTATACTATGACTCATACTTTCTCTTCAGAAGTCTGTTTTTCTTTCTACTCCTGGCTATGTTTAGCTCTCTCCATTACATTAAGTTACATGCACCATAACAGTCACATAGCAGCCAGTCATTTTATTTAACAAGAACAACAGTTTAGTTGTGACGTACAAAGTTTTCAAAATGTCACCATAACTTTGGTTATCTCTATTTGATGTTTTATAATATTACAAGTGAATAAATCTGGTAGCTGTCACATTTTGTCTAATGTTTCTGTCCTTATCACATATTTCAGTCAACAATGTTATAGGTATGAAAGATAATGTAAATAAAAAAATCTAGTTCAACTTTTTATATTCATGGAGGTGTAAAGAGAGTCATTTACTGATGGTGGTGTCAGGATCTTGAAAATAGGAGTTTAGCCTGATGGCTATCTCCTCTCATGCAAACTGTGTTTTACATTGCTTCTTTTGTTAACTATGTATTTATATGTCAGGGACCCTTATATGTATCCCTGTTTGACTAGATCACAGCTACTGTAATGCCTGTATTACCCTGACTGGTACTGCACTTGTAATAGGACTTTGATTGCGTAGATCCCCAAGTCCTGATGTAGCGAGGGCAGAGCCTAATATAATACTCAAAATTAAAATGTTATCACTTAGCCCATCATACCATACACCTCTCTCTTGTTTGCTACCACCTGTGGAAATAAAAGGGGCCACAGGTCTCCAAACACTCTAATACAATTGCACAGTCTCTGCCACACAAACTAGCACTCAGTTATTTGGCCTCCTCCTGCTGCTAGCATTAAAAAATATTTATTGCATAACCATAGCAATCTAATTGGTTCTTTAAATATCGGGTTCTGGAGCATATACAAAATAGACTAATAAAGGAACACTTTATTTACAAAAAGGAGTGCAATCCTTAATTATAAAACTTATATCAATAAAAAGATTACAGAATACAAAGACAAACGTGTGTTGCAATTTCAAAATAAAAGGAAAAACTTGCACAAAATTACTCTCGGCTTTTTCTGGGCCGGGGGTAATTGAATGAAATGTAGGTCCAGGATTCAACTTAGAAATGATCCCCCAAAGTCTGACATAGAGCAAAATGTTCTCATACATTTTATCAACTGTTCCAACCCCTATAGTGATGTCATAACCAAGTCCATTGTGACTGGCTGGCAAGTTAATAACCCAGGGTTCATGTCAGGACCACACACGTAACTTTTAACCAAGTACTGATAACTACGTAGTAGCCACATGAAATATGTTATGCTCACATTCATCTCTATTATGTAAGCTTTAAAATGATTGTAAGCAAACCTGCTCTGGGATGTAGAATGGGCTAGATACCTCTTGCCACCCAAAATATGTGCCTCAGTTGCCCCTACATGTAACCAGCACACAAATAGCATGTTATTTTTCTATGGTTTCTAAAGCTTGCAACTATTGTTGAAATATTCATTTTATGTCAAGACAGATAACATATGGTTTTGGTCTCTGTTCCTGCTTGAAGTTTAAGCACACCTTTTGGTCAGACTGCTGTTTGAATAACCCTATTTTATAATTCTTAAATGTTGGCAGTTGTGGGAGTACATACTGTAATGTTGTGTAAACATTCCATTTGTTTTGTACAAATGCTTCCTGGACCTGCATCTATACACAGGAAGTACACACTAAGATGCATCCTGCTTTAGCAGACACACTGGAGCCACATGCCACATGGTAACTGCAAGTGAGCTGTGGACTAAGCAAGAAGTCCATGGGCAGCCCGTTGCAAGTGGGAATGCATGAAGGGGTTAATAAAGGTAAAAACACAGGACTGAGTGTGTGACTTGAGGGCAGTGCTGACTAGGGGTCACTACTATGGATATTAAGACTTTGTGAACTTTTCTCCCTTTGCAAGCCTGCCAGAAACAAGATAATATTGCGTAAATTACCTAACACATCTTTTGGGAAATGAAGAGTGTGGCTCAGCAGCCAGGATTATGCAACTAAGTGGCTGGGATAAAAGATATGAGTGTGTAGTTTGCAGTGTGGTGAACTCTCTGGTATTGTCATATTTTGCTATAATGTGTGCATTTGTTTATACATAATCAAAGGGTACATCTTTCATCTGTTACTTGCCTAGGTGATTTATTAAACACAAGTCAAGGTGCCAGGAAAACATAATGCTGACCTAATGGGAGACAAGTCAGCTGGTACGACAAAAAGGCCTAAACACTTTCTCGACATCTTCTCATACAATTATGCCTTGATATGTGCATTTGAATCTCATTGTCCACATCCCAATCAGCAATTTAGATGTACATCCTACATGTGTACTAGAATTCCTCTTCATATAGCTGAACGATTTAGAATGTTTGATTGATATTAAACATGGTATTAATGGTAATTATATCTCCCTTGTAATTTATGAAACAGGCATAATTTACATTACTGAAGCACAGTATCCCATGGATACAGTAAAAATCTTTGTTAATATAGAAACATTTGCTATGACCACTAGAGAAGTGAGCAACACACAGTAAATGAAAGAGTAATTTAATTTTTAAATAATATCTATACATAGTATAAAATAAAGTCCCTGGCAGGCATCTGTCTGTTTGTTCAGACTAATCTCGAGAACCACTGGATGGATTTTGATGCAGTTTTCACAATTCTATAGAGCATTTGTTGAGGTGGGTGTATGAAACATTAATGTATGACAAAAGGGAGCAGAGCAGTGATGATTTTAGCAAAGCAAGTCAATAAAAAACACATGTCCGATCACTATCTTGGCTTAGTCTCTCTAAACCGTTGAAGATACTGTATACCTGGTTTCTCCAGAAAAATTTATGTAAGCCCTGTTTACTGATACAAAGGGCCAAATGTAATAGGGTGAGAGTTTAGAAAACATTGGTCGAGTTTTATCTTCAAAATGGGAAAAAATCTGGATGAGAGTTTAAATCGTTAGGGGTTTTTTTAGTCTAAAAACATGTGAGTTTGCCTGTTCTCAGATTCTATTACATTGGCCCAGTTTAAAAAGTATGAGAGTTTACTGTTAAACTGTCACATATTCTAAACTCTCACCCTATTACATCTGGCCCTTAGTTTCAGTTTTTCCCTTTTTTACCATTCCTATTTATGTTAAAAATGATTCTTTAATTTCAAACAAATCCAATTACCGGCAACAGTCTGCTTTGCAATGACAATATATAAAGCACAGGAACAGACACCTAACGTGGCTGGAGTTGACCTAAGTGGAGACCATTATTCTCATGGACAACTTTATGTGGCCCTTTTGCGAGTCACTTCAAAACTAAATCTTTTTGTGTTAACGTCAGGAAAAAAAATTACTAATGTCATCTACAAGGAAATCTTATAAGACTTTGGTTAAAAAAGTATATCGCTGTAATTTCAAAATTGATCCAGTGCGAAACCGGGGCTGGTCACTAATATGTAATAAAGTTAATATTTGCCTAAGAAATGTTTCTGTGTTTTTATTTTATTATATTCATCCAAGAGATACAGTTTGACATAGTGTAGCAGATTTCTGGCTTAGTAACTTTTCAAAATGTAATTCTAGTCAAGGAAGGGAGGCTTGCAGAACTCACATACTTATGAGCATATAAAATGCCTCCCATCACTTCCAGCTCCGCCCCCGCAATGTGTGAATGGAGCAGCTCCGTTATCTCACCCCTCATAAATAACTATTCTCGGCTGTTTCACAGCCTCCAGTGACTTATAGGGAGCCCCAGGGACGTGCAGAGCCTGCTGGCTGTGGATGGAGAGAAACCTGACAACCCAGATGCCTGGAAGACGTCAGAGACAGAAACAGCAGAAGGAGATAACAGAATCTAATATGGCGTCAGAAGCCCCAGACACTGCTGAGGAAGCCAATTCAGTTTCCTCCTCACCTTCCAGAGATATGCAGGTCGGTGACCCCCCTGCTCATGGCATGTCACAACAGGTTCTCCCTTCCCCAGATACACCAGTTACATATGGGGACATGGTGGCAGCCATCAGAGAAGCTATTAACCCTTTACTGGACAAACAGACTGCTAACATCTCTATGCAATTGTCCCAGTTAACTAACAAAGTGCAGGAGACAGAAAGGAGAATGGGATCATTATTTTCTGATGTTGCTTCCCTCCAAACAGTCTCCCTAAAACATGTGAAAACACAATACCAGATGATCAATAACTTTGAGGACCTGGAAAACAGATCCAGAAGACAGAACCATAGAGTGATGGGCTTACCAGAGACTCTTAAAGGGCCAGTGCTGTTTGACTTTTTGAAAGTCACATTGCCCCAAATATTGGGAATTGAGAAAGAATGCTCTGACATAATTGTTGAGCGGGCACACAGAGTTGCCCCACCCGTGACCACCCAGATTCCAGGCCAAGAGTTGTCCTATTTAAAAGCCTGAATTTCTTACATAAAGAAGCTATCTGGAGGGCATCACGTCACGAGAGAGATATTAAATGGGAAGGCAACAAAATATATATATTTCAGGACTACTCTGCCGAGCTTACAAAAGCAAGGAAGGCTTTCTCGCCAATTTGCTCACACCAGATCCAATCGAGCAAGAAGTTTGCACTACTATACCCAGCGCGGCTGCGCATATTTGAAGGCGATTCCCACACTGACTTTATTAATGCAGAAGATGCGCAGACCTATCTAGAAGAAGAAAGGAATGAGCGTTCTCATACCAACAATTTTAAAAGCCTAACGGCCAAATGATTCCTCTTATATCTCCTTTTTGGGGTTGTTGAAATGGTTACTTACACTTAACACGGGTAATGCCCGTCATCGTCACCTCCAAGACTTCATCTGAGAAGTTTTCAAACCGATGTTACGTCATGGTTATATGCCTGGTTTGTTTGTTTTTTTCTATACGTTTATTACAGTTTAGATGGTATATGTGTAATGATATATACATTTTATTAGGACAAGTTATTTGATAAGCGCTTAATACTAGACAGATTTGCAGTCAAACAATGTCCTGACACACCACTCGAACACTTATGCGACAAGAGATCAATACTTCTGTCATGTTTACCCCATAGAATACGAGGTATATACTGTATCCCCTGGTTAAGTCACACTTCTATGTAAAGAATGGGGTTTTTTGAGTTAGGAGCTGCATCCTTTATTAGAAAATATGCTCCTATTGAAGTTACTACAGTCTGGAAGTAAACTAGACTTGGTATGCCACTTAGTGGCCTTTTTGTTCTATTATTTTGCTACTTTCCACTATATACAAAAAATGTATGTTAATTTCATTCTTCTGTTTTTTATTCTTTTTATTTTACATGTGGTTTCGTTCTATATTCTCTTCCCCCCCACATGTTTTCTCAAAATTACTGATGTCACAGATACTGAGTTTCTGACTGTATTAATAGCAGTTGTATTACATTCCTTTGACTTTCAAGATAATGTGCAGATGGGCCACTTTAGGGGTTATGTCTGTACTCTTTTATATGAATGACGCGTAAATTAGGCAGCTGGAATGTGGGAGGGATAAATTCAACACAAAAGCGCAAACGGATATTAATGTATTTGTCCAAACTTCATTTAGATCTTGTATATTTACAAAAAACACATCTGACCCCATGAGAGACCCTCAAACTTAATATACTTGGATGGTCAGTGGTGGCATCGGCTTCATATAATTCAAAGGCGAGAGGCGTGGCCATTTTAGCTAAATGCCAGCTATCCATTGAAACTTCTAATGTCATTGCCGATCCCCAAGATCGATACGTCTCCTGCCACATCACCCTAGAAAAGCAAAAATATGTTTGTATTAATGTTTATGCACCCAACGTCTACTCTAAACCCTTTTTTATATAACTAATGACATTACTTACACATCTCTTACATTTACCGATACTTCTAGGCGGTGACTTGAATCTCATATCAGACACCACACTGGACAGGCAAATACCTTTATCTACTAGGAAACCACTCCCACAATTTGGTATACCAGCGTTTTCCAAACAACTGATGCTTTTAGATATATAGAGCTTATTGCATCCTACAGATAAAGATTTTTCCTGCCTATCTACGGCCAAAGCTACACTGTCTAGAATAGACTATTTATTAATATCTACTTCCCTTTTACCACGAATCTCTAAGACTGAAATGGAGCCGATACACCTCTCTGACCATGCCTTAATATGGGTTGAAATTTGTTTAAAACAAGAAAAAGGTAGCTGCATTAACTGGCGCAGCCCATCCAATTTGACCTCTTCGAACACTTTAAAACAATCAGTAATCCAAGCATGGGAAAACTTTAGTTCTACTAATGTAGAGTCTAAGGAATCTAATCCTATCATATTCTGGCAAGCCTCCAAAACCACAATTAGAGGCGAAATAATCTCCCGAACCTCAACATACAAAAAACAGTTGACTCAGAAATACTTAAAAGCTCACTCCCTACTCACTCAAGCCTTCCATGATTTTAAAACAAACCCATCTCCCCAAACTAAAAACGCTTACCAAGCTGCTAAAAATAATTACGAAGGTCTGTTTGCCAAAATGGAGGCCTCCTATTCTTTTTCAAAAGCAGTTAAATTTTACAAATTTGGAAATACATTGAGCAAACTGATATCAAACTTTCTCAAAGGCAATCAACCTCCTTCTATTATACACCCACTGAAACAAAAAAACGGCACATTAACAAATTCAAACAATCAAATTGCAAATGTATTAATAGAATTTTATTGATCACTATAATCGGCCTCTGCTTCCAACCAGCAAGTAGCTAAACAATTCTGGGAAAACCTGACTTTACCTACTCTTTCAGATCTGGATGGCCTGTCTCTAGTCTCTGATATTACTCAGCAAGAGGTAGCAGAAGTCCTTTCAAACCTGAAAAAAGGAAAAGTTCCTTGCCCTGATGGGTTTACATCAGATTATTTTAAATTGATGGCCCCACATATTACACCTATACTAACCAGAGTTTATAACACGATTCTTTCCTCAGGGGAAATCCCTAAATACTTCAATAGTGCAACACTTAAAGTACTTCCAAAACCAGGTAGAGACCTGTCTGACCCCGGATCGTACAGACCGATATCATTGTTGTACATTGATTATAAGATTTTAACAATAATACTAGCAGATCATCTAAAACTGCTACTACCTACGTTAGTACAGCGGGATCAGACGGGCTTCATAAAAGGTAGGAACCCAGTTACTAACATAAGGAGAGAATTGGCGGCGGTCCAGGACTCCCAGGGCACCAAATCGACATCTACCCGTGCCATACTATCACTTGATTTGCATGATCACTTTTATGTTGATTTTGGTTTGCTCTTTATATTATTGAAAATTATTCAATAAATAAATTTGACAAAATGCCTCCCATAGACAGGCTGAACATTATGGGGCTCTTGTTGGGCATGCACTTATTTATCTAAAGTCAAACATTGTACAAATTTATACTGTACATGACCTTAAAACCAAACCTATTTGTAAGCAGTGTGATGAGATCAAGTTATGGGGTACCGCTCCTTGAGTAGATGAGCACTTCCAAGCACACGGCAGCCAGGAAACAACACACCAGTCCAGGGTTTCAGTGTAGTTAGCCAAAGATAGTTTATTGTGCAGTAAAAGAAAAACATAAAAGAAAATTCTAACCAATTTGGGCTCTAACTAAACACTCATGTTCCCTCTCTCATGAGTGGTAGGACCTAATGCCCCTACCACAGACATAAGCAAATGCATAGTACTCAGTCAGTAAATCACAGTAACTCTTTAAAAGCCTGCTGCCTGTATCCCCAGGTAGTGAGTCACTGAGTAAAAGCCGTGACACACATTTATCAGCCTTTTACTGGTGCAAGTACTAATTTGCCTGTTCTCAAGCTGAAGACCTGAAGACCCAAAATGGGCCTAATGGATGGAGCTCACCCTCACTGACCATCCATAACCGCAGGAAACCTTAACCAGCTTTTATTAAAGCCCAAAAGTCTATCAAGTCTGTTTTGCAATCACAGACATTTTCCTGGGATTTAAATACATACAGGTCAGAAATCTGGGACAAATATCTCTCCCATGTATAGCCTTACCAGTGCTTTTGTTACAGCAGGCATGCAGATTTGGTACTTGCAGGGCCGCTGGGACCAGGAAGAAGTTCTCCACAGTTCTCTAAGCTGCAGGGTGCCATTCCAGGCACCCTGCAAGGCAACTGCAGAGGCTATTAGGCAGTGACAGTGCCGCCCCCTAAGCCCTGCACCCTGTGCGACAGTACCAGTCGTCCCCACCCCTAGTTATGGCCCAGCATGCTTGCCTACTCTCCTTGAACATCTGTGAAAACTCCTGGACTCCAGAAAAAGTAGGCAAGGCTACTGGAGGCCACCCGCTACTGCCACCCACTCCCATGTAAAGTGGGCAGCCCCAGTCAAAATGATGGCACTATTTGTGCTGTCTTTTATTATATGATTTATAAATATATGGTTTATATCATATGCTTATATTGTATGGTATTGTGGGTGCAATTTAAAATTAATTTAAATTGTATGCAAGAAAGAATATTGTATCTGCTGTATTATAAAAGGTTTTTTAAATCAAGCCTATTATTGAACGCTATCAGCGCATTTGTTATAGAAGTTTCCTTGTGCTTATAACCTGTTTGCATAAGTATATGTGGGTGAATGTATGCCTGACATAAATCTGGGACATATGCTGCTGAAGCAGACTGATTGCACCTTGCAATACATACTGTATGCTTCAGCATCAGCACATGGGAGTAAATATGTTTTTTTATGTGTTTTTTTGTTTGTAGGGTAAATTTTGTCAAATGTGTGCTACCATTCAGCATCAGGCCCTATGGGTCATATGTAATTGGGTGCGAGCTTTAGCAAGGTAAAAAACCTTGCACCCCTCGCGCCCAATTTTGGATTACCACGGGCATGAGTGCTCCCGATACCGCGGTATCCAATTACAAAAAAGTGGTTGCAGGGTTTTCAGCTCTGCAAGTAAAAAAAGAGACTTACATGTCCAGGGGTCTCCGATGGTCTCTGCGGCTCCCGGTGGCCTTCCCTCCATCTTGTCACTGGGGAGAGAGCTGCTGGGAGGCTCCAGGGATGCTGGGAGGGACTAGGGCTGCTAGGAGAAGTAGTTCTCCCAGCGCCCATTATGGGGGGTATACACTTACATGGCTGGGTCACACACATCATGGGTCACTCACACAGACACACTCATGCATACACACTTACAAATATTCACATACTCACCCTGAATACAGAAGACCCGGCTCCCGACGCTGGATGCAGCAGACACCTCTTAAGGAGATGAGTAATTAAGTACTAATTAAGCTAATTGGAAACATCCAATTGATTAATTAGTCCTCGGAGGGGTGCCGCCGGAGTCCCAGAGCAAGTCACATTGATTTTTCCTAAAATTAACAATTAGAGGAAAAATCACACTTGCTCTGGTGGTGAGAGAAAAAAGACGCAGTGATTTCTGGCACCTTATTGATTAGCAAAACCCAGTGGCTGCCGGAAAAACCCAAGTTTTTTTTAAAAAGTCCATCTGCAATTGGATATGCCCCTATGTGTGCAACTTTATTTAATGTAACTTGGTCAGCACGGCTAAGTGCATGGGCCAACTGCAATATATAACTAAAGTTAAAAGAAAATGGTCTCATCATACACCTCAAAGAGCTGACAATGTTAACACATCACTACTACTACTAGGCAAAATACAAGGACCTTCAGAGCCATCTGTGAGTTTCCTACCTATTCCTTTTAACATTTCTCCCAAATATGGAGCCACAAAGATTTGTGCCCAGATTGTGCTGCCTTTCTACTGTGCAGTGGCAAACGCAGGATTTTGAAAGGGGGGTCTCCAATACTTGGGTACAAAACCAATGGCAAAAAATCTCACCGGATACATGCAGCACTCCTCGGGTACTCAATAATCCAAGCTTGTTAATCCATTACTGTGCAACGTTTCAGATTAATTTATTACATATTTCGTCAATGACGAAACATGTAATAATTGTATCTAAAACGTTGCACAGCTCCTCCAAGAAATAAAAAGGCGGCACTGCAAACATACACAGTGACATATACACGCACACAGACACACTAATAAAGCACACACACACACACACATACACACTCGACACACACTGACAAAGCCTACACACACACACATACACACTGACAAAGCCAATACACAGACTGACAGACACACACACTGACAAAGCCTATTCAAACACACACATTGACACAGACACACACACTGCACTGACAAAGCCCATACACACACACACTGACAAAGCCTATATACACACAAACTGCACTGACAAAGCCCATACACACACACACACACACACACTGACAAAGCCTATATACACACAAACTGCAGTGACAAAGCCTATACACACAGACACACACACACTCACTGACAAAGCCTAGACACACTAACAAAGACACACACACTTCACTTAAAAGTCTATACAC
Source organism: Taudactylus pleione (assembly GCA_031769625.1). Taxonomy (NCBI): domain Eukaryota; kingdom Metazoa; phylum Chordata; class Amphibia; order Anura; family Myobatrachidae; genus Taudactylus; species Taudactylus pleione. Next base: position 14,381,872 of record JAUIMM010000065.1, read on the forward strand.
ACACACACTGACAAAGCCTAGACACACACACTGCACTGACAAAGTATATATACTAGGGGTGAGCGGGTTCGGATTTCTGAAATCCGAACCCCCCCGAGCCCCCCCGATCCGAGTCCGATCCGAGTCAGGCTCGACTTTTCCCGCCTGACTCGGATCTGAAATCGAGGCAAAACGTCATCATCCCGCCTTCCGAGTCTCGCGGGTTTTGGATCCTATATAAGGTACCCGCGTCGGCGCCATTTTCTCACTCGGCTGTGGACAGTGAAGAGGGAGGGTGGGAGTTAGGGCTGTGTAGTGTAGTGTAGTGTAGTGTAGTGTAGTGCTGCTGTTGTCCACTACTTCAAAGTCCATAGGGGCTGGCTGTGTTGTGCTGTGCTGCTGTTGTTAATAGGGGCTGTGTCCACTACTTCAAAGTCCATAGGGGCTGGCTGGACTGTGTTGTGCAGTCAGTTCTCCATAGGGGCTGTGTCCACTCCAAAGTCCTGTGCAGTGTCCCAGTCCTAAAGGAGTGCTGTAGTGTTGTCCAGGGGGTGCTCTGTCCATCAGGGGTGCTCCCCCCAAGTGCTAAAAAAATAATATATTTTCTGTGTTTGTGAATTGTGTGCGCAGTAGCCGCACGTGCATCAACAAAGTAGTGCCAAGCGTGCGCCTGTGTCATAAGTAAAGGGCCGGCTGGCTTGACCGTTAAAGGGTGCTGTAACCCCTGAAAGTACACTCCAGTCCAAACCAAAAAAAAATTATTTTCTGTGTTTGTGAATTGTGTGCGCAGTAGCCGCACGTGCATCAACAAAGTAGTGCCAAGCGTGCGCCTGTGTCATAAGTAAAGGGCCGGCTGGCTTGACCGTTAAGGGTGCTGTAACCCCCGAAAGTACACTCCAGTCCAAACCAAAAAAAAAATTATTTTCTGTGTTTGTGAATTGTGTGCGCAGTAGCCGCACGTGCATCAACAAAGTAGTGCCAAGCGTGCGCCTGTGTCATAAGTAAAGGGCCGGCTGGCTTGACCGTTAAGGGTGCTGTAACCCCCGAAAGTACACTCCAGTCCAAACCAAAAAAAAATTTATTTTCTGTGTTTGTGAATTGTGTGCGCAGTAGCCGCACGTGCATCAACAAAGTAGTGCCAAGCGTGCGCCTGTGTCATAAGTAAAGGGCCGGCTGGCTTGACCGTTAAAGGGTGCTGTAACCCCCGAAAGTACACTCCAGTCCAAACCAAAAAAAAAATTATTTTCTGTGTTTGTGAATTGTGTGCGCAGTAGCCGCACGTGCATCAACAAAGTAGTGCCAAGCGTGCGCCTGTGTCATAAGTAAAGGGCCGGCTGGCTTGACCGTTAAAGGGTGCTGTAACCCCCAAAGTACACTCCAGTCCAAACCATAAAAAAATTTATTTTCTGTGTTTGTGAATTGTGTGCGCAGTAGCCGCACGTGCACCAACAAAGTAGTGCCAAGCGTGCGCCTGTGTCATAAGTAAAGGGCCGGCTGGCTTGACCGTTAAAGGGTGCTGTAACCCCCAAAGTACACTCCAGTCCAAACCAAAAAAAAATTTATTTTCTGTGTTTGTGAATTGTGTGCGCAGTAGCCGCACGTGCATCAAAAAAGTAGTGCCAAGTGTGCGCCTGTGTCATAAGTAAAGGGCCGGCTGGCTTGACCGTTAAAGGGTGCTGTAACCCCCAAAAGTACACTCCAGTCCAAACCAAAAAAAAAATTATTTTCTGTGTTTGTGAATTGTGTGCGCAGTAGCCGCACGTGCATCAACAAAGTAGTGCCAAGCGTGCGCCTGTGTCATAAGTAAAGGGCCGGCTGGCTTGACCGTTAAAAGGTTCTGTAACCCCCAAAGTACACTCCAAACCAAAAAAATATATATTTTCTGTGTTTGTGACTTGTGTGCACTGTGGCTGCACGTGCATCAACAAAGGAGCAGCGCCAAGCGTGCGCCTGTGTCCCATAAGTAAAGAGCCGGCTGGCTCATTTCTTAAAGGGTGGTGTAACCCACAAAGTGCACTACTCTCCAGCAAAAATAAAAAAATATTTTCTGTGTTTGTGTGCGCTTTAGCCGCACGTATATATATCAATATAACATAAATGGAGGACCAAACTTTCTCTGATAAAAATAAAATAGGGAAAGATCAAGAACCACTTCCTACTAGTGCTGTTGCTGCTGCTGGGAGTTGTTCATCATCCCAGAGAGGAAGTAGGAACATCACTACTTTTACTAAACAATTGACCCTCCAACAGTCCCTAGCGATGAGGATGAAGTACGACAGCAGTCATCCTGAAGCAAAACGTATAACTGAGGCCTTGACTGCTATGTTGGTGTTAGACATGCGTCCGGTATCCGACATTAGTGCAGTGGGATTTAGACAATTGATGGAGGTAGTGTGTCCTCGGTTCCAAATCCCGTCTAGATTCCACCTGCATCCTCAAAGCAGCAGCGACAAGCGTGCGTCTGTCTGTTAAAGGGTGGTGACACCCTCAAAGTGTGCTACACAAACAATTAAAATATTGTTCTTTTTTTTTTCTGTCTTTGTGAAATGTGTGGGCTGTAGCCGCACCTGCATCCTTAAAGCAGCAGCGACAAGCGTGCGTCTGTCTGTTAAAGGGTGGTGACACCCTCAAAGTGTGCTACACAAACAATTAAAATATTGTTCTTTTTTTTTCTGTCTTTGTGAATTGTGTGGGCTGTAGCCGCACTTGCATCCTCAAAGCAGCAGCGACAAGCGTGCGTCTGTCTGTTAAAGGGTGTTGTAACTCTCAAAGTGCTCCAAAAAATCAAAAAAATGTTTTTAATGTGTTTGTGACTTGTGTGCGATGTAGCCACACTTGCATCCTCAAAGCAGCAGCGACAAGCGTGCGTCTGTCTGTTAAAGGGTGGTGACACCCTCAAAGTGTGCTACACAAACAATAAAAATATTCTTCTTCTTTTTTCTGTCTTTGTGAATTGTGTGGGCTGTAGCCGCACCTGCATCCTTAAAGCAGCAGCGACAAGCGTGCGTCTGTCTGTTAAAGGGTGGTGTAACTCACGAAGTGCTCCAAAAAATAAAAAACTATTTTTTTTATGTGTTTGTGACTTGTGTGCGATGTAGCCACACTTGCATCCTCAAAGCAGCAGCAGCGACAAGCGTGCGTCTGTCTGTTAAAGGGTGGTGACACCCTCAAAGTGTGCTACACAAACAATAAAAATATTCTTCTTTTTTCTGTCTTTGTGAATTGTGTGGGCTGTAGCCGCACCTGCATCCTTAAAGCAGCAGCGACAAGCGTGCGTCTGTCTGTTAAAGGGTGGTGACACCCTCAAAGTGTGCTACACAAACAATTAAAATATTGTTCTTTTTTTTTCGGTCTTTGTGAAATGTGTGGGCTGTAGCCGCACCTGCATCCTTAAAGCAGCAGCGACAAGCGTGCGTCTGTCTGTTAAAGGGTGGTGACACCCTCAAAGTGTGCTACACAAAGAATAAAAATATTCTTCTTCTTTTTTCTGTCTTTGTGAATTGTGTGGGCTGTAGCCGCACTTGCATCCTCAAAGCAGCAGCGACAAGCGTGCGTCTGTCTGTTAGAGGGTGGTGTAACCCTCAAAGTGTGCTCCACAAACAATAAAAATATTCTTTTTTTTTTTCTGTCTTTGTGAATTGTGTGGGCTGTAGCCGCACTTGAATCCTCAAAGCAGCAGTGACAAGCGTGCGTCTGTCTGTTAAAGGATTACATCGGTGACAGCATCCAAGTAGGCATGTCAGACAGTCCGGACCTGTACTGGCAGGAAAAAGAAGCAATTTGGAGGTCCCTGTACAAACTGGCTCTATTTTACCTGAGTTGCCCCCCCTCCAGTGTGTACTCCGAAAGAGTGTTTAGTGCAGCCGGGAACCTTGTTAGCGAAAGGCGTAGGAGGTTGCTTCCACAAAATGTGGAGAAGATGATGTTCATAAAATGAATGATCAACTCTTCCAGGGAGACCAGCCTCCAGAACGTACAGAGGGACCTGTGGTTCCAGCAGGGACGAATTAATACTCTGTGAGGATGAGGATGTACATAACACTGAAGAGGGTGAGGAATCTGTGGATGAGGAGGATGAGGACGACTTCTTGCCTCCGTAGAGCCAGTTTGTGCAGGGACAGATTAATTGCCAGCTTGTTTTGTGGGGGCCCAAACGAACCAATCATTTCAGCCACAGTTGTGTGGCAGACCCTGGCGCTGAAATGATTGGTTTGTTAAAGTGTGCATGTCCTGTTTATACAACATAAGGGTGGGTGGGAGGGCCCAAGGACAATTCCATCTTGCACCTCTTTTTTTTCTTTGCATTATGTACAGTTTGGGGCCTAGTTTTTCAATGCCATCCTGTCTGCCACTGCAGTTTCACGCCTAGATGGGTCACGTGTTTGTGCCGCCCACTCGTGTCGCTTAGCATAGTCATCCAGCTACCTCGGTGCAACCTTTTGGACATAAAAACACTATTGTGAGGTGTGAGGTATTCAGAATAGACTGGAAATGAGTGGAAATTAAGGTTATTGAGGTTAATAATAGCATAGGAGCAGAAAAACCTACAAATTCTGTGATTTTAGCTGTTTTTATGCTTTTTTTCAAAAAAATACAGATCCAAAACACAAAACCCAGAACCCAAAACACGGAAGGGTGGTTTTGGCAAAACCAATCCAGATCCAAAACACGAAGAAAGATCCAGATCCAAAACCAAAACACAAAACACGAAAAGTGGCCGGTGCACACCCCTAATATATACACACACACACTCTGACAAAGCCTATACACACACACACTGACAAAGCCTAGACACACACACTGCACTGACAAAGTATATACACACTAGGGATGAGCGGGTTCGGTTCCCTGAGAACCGAACCCACCCGAACTTCGGGGATCCGGGGCGATCCGAGCCCAAGCTCGGATCTCCCTGTCTGCCCCGGATCCCTCTCCCGAGGCAAAACCTCGAGATCTGCTGTCGGATCTCGAGGTTTTGCCTCGAGCGGCCATTTAAAAAAAAATGCCTTTGCCTTTAATGGGCAAAGTGCTGATTGGCTGACAGAGCCGTCTGTCACGGCTCTCAGCCAATCAGCATTATGGTGCTCATTTGCATGTAGCACGGACTCGTGAGATCCGTGCTACATGCATCTGTGTGATTGACAGTGACACAGAGCACAGATGGGTCAGTGAGACCCGTCTGTGCTGCTGTGTATTTCAATGACACAGATGCACGCACGGACCAGGAGATCCGTGCTACTTGCATCTGTGTCATTGACACAGAGCACTGATGGGTCCGTGAGACCCGTCTGTGCTGCTGTGGTAAATAAAAAAAAAAAAACCTGTGTAAAAAGAGAAAAAAATGGCGTGCCCCCCCCAAAAAAGAGCAACCAGCCCCGGGCATTAGTGACCCAGTGCTGGGTGTGCTTAAATACAGGGGACAAACGACATAGGGGTCCCCTGTACTTAAACACAACCAGCACCGGGCTAGTCAGAACCAGAGCTGGTTGCCAAAATACGGGGGACAAACGACGTAGGGGTCCCCCGTATTCTGCGCAACCAGCTCTGGGCTCTGATCCGGTCCTGGTTCTGGAAATACAGGGGAAAAAAATGAGTAGGGTTCCCCTGTATGTTCCAGAACCAGCACTGGACTTTTTCTAGCGGGGGGCTGATGCCACAGCCAGGGGAGCCCTTTCACCGGGCCCCCCAGCCGCAGCATCAGCCCTGACCGCTAGTCAGCCCAGGCCGGGGATCCCTGGAGAGCTGGGGACCCCCCCCAATAAAGGGGTCACCCTCTCCAGGGCACCCCAGGCCCAGGCTGATAGCCCGGGGCTATCCCCGCCACCCCTGGTGGCGGTGGGTGGCGGGTTGATTGTGTGGTGTGGTGTAAATAAAGAATATCAAACATTGTCTTTACAAGTAGAACTGCAAGTCCCAGCAAGCCTGCCCCGCATGCTGGTACTTGGAGAACCACAAGTACCAGCATGCAGGGCATTAAGGGCCCACTAGTACCTGTAGTTCACCTGTAAAAAAATGTTTAAAAAAAACACAGGACACACACACCGTCACAGTATAAGTTTATTAAACATACATACACACACACACATGTACACATACTCACCTATGTAACCTGTAGCATCGGTCCACTTGTCCGGTAAAGTATCCATAGGGGACCTGTGAAAAAAAACATACTCACCATCTCCTATGCGAGGTTCTGTCCTCTTCGTTCCAAAGTAGGCATCCCCGGACTTGGCAAAAAAAAAAAACGAAAACGCGATCCACGAACTTAGTACCGTTCTATAGAACGGTACTTCCCGAATGAGAGCTTAGCGGCGGGGTATCACCATGGAAACCCCGCTGCTAAGCGTTCATTGGCTGAGAGAGGCCATCTCCCGTCTCTCTCAGCCAATGAACGGCTCCCTCCATTGTAGTCAATGCTGGGAGCCGCAAGGTTATTAAAGTTTACCCTGCGGTTCCCACCATTGACTACAATGGAGGGAGCCGTTCATTGGCTGAGAGACGGGAGATGACCTCTCTCAGCCAATGAACGCTTAGCAGCGGGGTTTCCATGGTGATACCCCGCCGCTAAGCTCTCATTCGGGAAGTACCGTTCTATAGAACGGTACTAAGTTCGTGGATCGCGTTTTCGTTTTTTTTTTTTGCCAAGTCCGGGGATGCCTACTTTGGAACGAAGAGGACAGAACCTCGCATAGGAGATGGTGAGTATGTTTTTTTTCACAGGTCCCCTATGGATACTTTACCGGACAAGTGGACCGATGCTACAGGGTTACATAGGTGAGTATGTGTACATGTGTGTGTGTGTGTGTGTGTGTATGTATGTTTAATAAACTTATACTGTCACGGTGTGTGTGTCCTGTGTTTTTTTTAAACATTTTTTTACAGGTGAACTACAGGTACTAGTGGGCCCTTAATGCCCTGCATGCTGGTACTTGTGGTTCTCCAAGTACCAGCATGCGGGGCAGGCTAGCTGGGACTTGCAGTTCTACTTGTAAAGACAATGTTTGATATTCTTTATTTACACCACACCACACAATCAACCCGCCACCCACCGCCACCAGGGGTGGCGGGGATAGCCCCGGGCTATCAGCCTGGGCCTGGGGTGCCCTGGAGAGGGTGACCCCTTTATTGGGGGGGTCCCCAGCTCTCCAGGGATCCCCGGCCTGGGCTGACTAGCGGTCAGGGTTGATGCTGCGGCTGGGGGGCCCGGTGAAAGGGCTCCCCTGGCTGTGGCATCAGCCCCCCGCTAGAAAAAGTCCAGTGCTGGTTCTGGAACATACAGGGGAACCCTACTCATTTTTTGTCCCCTATATTTCCAGAACCAGGACCGGATCAGAGCCCAGAGCTGGTTGCGCAGAATACAGGGGACCCCTACGTCGTTTGTCCCCCGTATTTTGGCAACCAGCGCTGGTTCTGACTAGCCCGGTGCTGGTTGTGCTTAAGTACAGGGGACCCCTACGTCGTTTGTCCCCTGTATTTAAGCACACCCAGCACTGGGTTACTAATGCCCGGGGCTGGTTGCTCTTTTTTGGGGGGGTGCACGCCATTTTTTTCTTTTTTTACACAGGTTTTTTTTTTTTTTTTTACCACAGCAGCACAGACGGGTCTCACGGACCTGTCATTGCTCTGTGCCAATCACACAGATGCATGTAGCACGGATCTCCCGGGTTCGTGCTACATGCAAATGGGCACCATAACGCTGATTGGCTTCCTGTCTGCCACTGCAGTGCCACTCCTAGATGGGCCACGTGTTTGTGCCGCCCCCTTGTGTCGCTTAGCATAGTCATCCAGCTTCCTCGGTACAACCTTTTGGCCTAAAAACAATATTGTGAGGTGTGAGGTGTTCAGAATAGAGTGGAAATGAGTGGAAATTAATGTTATTGGGGTTATTAATAGCGTAGGAACAAAAAAAGGCCCATTTATGTGATTTTAGCGGGTTTTTTTTATTTTTTAAGAAAAAATCCAGATCCAAAACACAAAACCCAGAACCCAAAACACGGAAGGGTGGTTTTGGCAAAACCAATCCAGATCCAAAACACGAAGAAAGATCCAGATCCAAAACCAAAACACAAAACACGAAAAGTGTCCGGTGCACACCCCTAATACACACACACACACTGACAAAGCCTATACACACACACAGACTGACACACACACACTGACAAAGCCTTGACCTACACACATACACACTTACAAAGCCGTGACACACACACTGAAATACACACTGACACAAACACACCTCTCACTTAATAACACAAATTCAGCCATATACTGTAAATATAGCACTGGCATGGCTTATTATAGATCACCTCTCTACCCCCACCGGCTCCCTCCACATGTAATACATTACACCTACCTGCGGTGCGGCTCTGGGAGAAGGCGCCGGTCACTGACGCACCTAGCAAGCTCCGATCTCTCAGCCTCCCACAATGCCAGGGCACCATGGAAACTGCCCGGGAGAAGCTGAGCGCTACCGTCCAGCTGCCCCTACAGCCAGCTCAGCCAGCAACAGTTCAGGTTCTTTAAAAATCTATATATATATTTTAAGCTGCGCTGCAATAGAGTGGCGTGCAGGGGGGTTTCTAGGTGCTCCGAAACCTCCACTGTGTGCGCGTATGCTGTGTATTGTATATGAGATATACTGTGCCTCAGGAGAGTGATCCTTGTAATATAGGCTTTGCCATGCTTGTTACCACTTAAAAAATAGAACTAACAATCACACACATGGAGATGTCACTGACTCCTAACTGATCTGCAAATGCTGGTCCTAAAATAATTTGTGGCTTTATGAACATTCTGATAACCTGTCCGCTTCACAACTGGAAATATCCAGCTGGACATGAAGATTGAATACAAGTAGTTGTGTTTATATTCAATAATTAGGATAAATGTGAGCTTCTAATATATAATATACAGTGAGATGATTGTTCTAGATAAACTGTAGAATCTACTTCAATCTGCTCTGTTTCCAGGGGTCACAGTTGAATTGAACATTGTACATTTTAGAGGTCTCACCTCTTAATCATGGTGATTATCACAAATTTAAAGAGAGTATTAATTAACTAAAATCAATATGAATGCTATGAAAAATGAAAAAATATTTAACCTATTTAACTATTATAGCAATTAGGCCTACATGGTTCTAAATTAGATCTCATCAATGTCCTCCTTGACCACATTATTATGTATCTGATTAACCTTATATACAGACTAAATATATTGATTGTTGAGAATTAAAGAAGGTTTTTCATGCTTTCTTGGGTGGTCTGTAAATTGTACGATTTATTAAAGACCAAACATCACACCACCCCTCATCATTTGAACCACCCAGATCAGTGGTGTATGGACAATGGGTGCAGGACGAGCATTGCACACGGACCACTGGGTCCCAGGGGGGCCCTTGCCACACACTCTCCACCCATTCAGTAAACTTACCTACTGCAGCAGCTGTTTCTGACTCTGAAGAAATCTTTGTGAAGATGGTAGTGGTGTCACCAGGGATATGCGTATGCATGGTAGACTCTGGCACTGTATGCGAGGGGGGATCCGCTTGGACACTGGACACAGGTCCACATGTCAAATCATTTAAGGTCAATGTGATAGGCAAAACCAGTGCTGGTGGCTGCCAGTCATAAAATATGTGGACAAACAGAAGCACAATTCTGTCCACCACCACATGACTGAACCAAAGGATGACAGTTTAGCATAATTTATAGAATTTCAGCATCTTTTCTGAATTTCTCAAAAAACTTTTGGCCTAGGGCTAGCGTGAAAAAATTCTGATACTCTTGGGTGCCGTGATTCAAGAAGGTTTAGGAAACACTAAATTAAGCTGCAGTCGCAAAACACAACAAACGATCACAAGAAAAGGCAGACTTAGCAATGTGGTTCTTATATGCAAGCTTTCCCAAAATAAGAAACTTTTCTGTTATTGATTGAATATTTTTATTACTGTATCTGGATTCATACTGAACACTGTAGCTCAGTGATAAGCAACCTGACATACTTCAAGGACTGCATGTGCGGCCCTTCAACCTTCAAAAGGGCCAAATATACAGTATAACCCATCATTTTAATGACTAAAATATAGCCCCAAAATAACCCTGGCACCCCATAATTCTCATCTAAAAATGTTCCTACTTACCCCCCACTTGGTCCAAAATTTGCCACAAAATGCCACCACAAGCATTCAGACCTCCACTTGTAATAAAATGGCCAAACATGCCACTCAAACTACCACTCTGACCTCCCCACATGCCACCCAGACCCCACATAAGTCAATGAAACTTACCTAAATGTCCCCACTCACTTGCTAATCTAGGACTCCATTAAAGAACAATACCAATACCACATGAATACTTATGAATATGCTGCCGGTATTTAATATAACTTAGCTGTCCTGTGAGGTCCTGCACTGCTCCCCTCCTTAGCAGTGTCAGCGTCTTAGCTGCCGACAGACTAGCGCTGTCAGCAATGAGCTACTGACTAATGCACATACACAATGGCTGCATGAGTATAGTACTGCACCTATCAGGCTTTGCTGGGCAACAATGGGGACCATACCGTTTACACCATCTGTAGTCATAGCCATCAATGTATTAAGCTTACCATTGTTTGCTAATTAAATAACAGATGTCATAATCACTTTATAGAGTGCTAAAGGCGCTATGACTCGTTATTTGAATGGAGCTCCTAGTACATTAATAGTTTGTCAAATATCAGTTATGCCTGCAAAGATCCCTTTAAAGTCTTAAACATGTTAGCACAAAATACAGAATGCAGAGCTTCACCATAGGAAGAGGTAATGCAATGTCTTTTTTGATTTTTGATGTGCAGTTTCAGGTTTAGGGGTATATTTACTAAAGTGCGGGTTTTTAGAATTGGAGATGTTGTCCATAACAACCAATCAGATACTAGCGTTTATCTTCTAGAAGGTGCTAGATAAAAGTTAAGTAGAATCTGATAGGGTGCTATGGGCAACATCCCCACTGCTAAAAACCTGCACTTTAGTAAATATACCCCTTAATGTAAAAAACAATGGGGTGCTACAAACCTCATCCAGTTTGCTATACTCTACTGTACATGCTATGGATTGCCAACAGTGTTGGACTTTGCAAACCAACACACAATGGATCCTTTTAGAATTTTTAATTTTAGTTTCCAAACCACAGGATAATATGCGACGTGTGGACAAAATCTCTGTTTAATATATCTCCCTTCTTAGGGGTATATTTACTAAAGATTGGTTTTTCAAAATTAACAATTCCTCTGCACCTTTGAGATTTGGATTTGAAAGGGCAATACTGCAGTGGCGGATTTTACCTAGGGGCTACGGGACTGCAGCCCCACCAGTAAAACCTCCCACCTGCAGGGACTGCCTAGGCTAGCAGCAGTGGTAGTGACTTCTCATTAGAAGCACTTCCTGCTGACCACAGCCAGACAGACAGTCCCAGGGGGAGGTGGTTTCCCTCTTGAGACTGCCAGTCCGGACTGCAATATCAGAGAGAGGGCTTCCCATGGGAAGCCACTCCCCTGCTATAACGGCAGCCCTATCTGGCTCATAGGGGCTACAGCTAATGCAGCCCCTAAAAGCCAGCCTGTCTGCTAGCCTTGCAGCAGCTCCGTGCTTTAGCCACACCCCCTTATTTAAGCAACGCCCCCACAGTCGCTGGACTTAAACTTCGCCTCCCGGTGACATCACCTTTCAATCACCGTGATGGCAATGGAGGAGCGGGACAATGTGCCCTGCAGACAGGCAAGACAAGTAATGAGCCACCTCTGGACAATAGTAATACCAGCAAACTCAGGCTTGCTTGTGTGTATTATTATTGCCATTTTAATATGGCAACTTTTAAAAAACGATGATTAGTAAATATACCCCTTAAGTCTTACTTATTTAATTCATAATTGTTTTCACTCCCATCCATAATTTCATAAAGCTGATTTCCATTTTTGTTTAATGCCTGAACAATTGCACACTAAAGTAGTAGACGCCAATTATTAGCTATTTTTTTTTTTTAATGTATAAATTGACTTCTTGCCTGATTTATTATTAGAGTGCATTTCCGACAACTACCATACATACAAAGCCATATAAAATTTAATTTCCATAATATATTCCCTTTAGCAAGATTACTCTGTAAAGAACACTAATTAAACTGTCTGCTTATGATTCACAGTCATATTCAAAGAAAACACAGTACACCTGAGAGACATTGTGCAGGCAATTAAAACCAGTGTGCAAAGCGAGTTTTTTATGCTGCTGAAGTTATAAAAAAAAAGGCCTGACGCTTTTGCGGTAAAATATTTTCTTATAGGGAGCGATTTTGAGTCGGACGCAAATCGTAATGTGCACAGATCTTGCAGATTTCAGCATACAGCTCAATTGTCAAAGAAAGACATTCTCTGCTGCACATGCACCGGATCAGGTATCCGCACACAGACGGAAATTGCTAGTGTGTATGGATTGATACATCGACAGTACATGAAATGGGCATTTTCTAGGTGATAATTGGGCGGCGCCCATGCATTCGCAATGAAGTGTTCCCTCTTGTGGGAGTGTCATGGGCGTGTCAGCCAACTTCCATGCTCATTCACAGTGCGTAGATGGAAGTGGGTCATCTGTTTCACTCAGATCTTTTGCACTCAGTATGTTGTTGGAGTAAGTCCAGAAACTAACAGTGGGCAGGAAAGGCTTCCACATGCAGTCGCGTGGATGTTTATTATTCAAAGGTGGATTGTTGCTTTATTATATTGTAGTAAGCAAAAATTTGCTGCTAAACGAAAAAGTGGCTGCGGATGTATCCAACTCAGAATTCATCCCATTGTTATGATCCGGGGCAGCAGATTAGCTTGGTGGCAGGTCCCAGCCGTTTTAGGCAACTGAGACGCTACATTATGCTTTGATTCCAGTTCCGGCTGTTGCAGTTAGCTGGAACTTTGTGTCTTTGCAGCTCATTGCTGCATTCCTGCATGTCAGCCTGTGTACAGCTCAGCTGCAAATCATTTAGTGATTAGGGGAGGCTCTCTACAGGGATTGCTCTCATTGGTCCCTGCTTCATATAAATTCCAGCCAGCCTTACACTTCCCGCCGGTGATAGTCTTCTTGGAGCCTCATCATTGTGTTGTTGTTCCTGAGTTCCTAGCTGTCTTCCTGGAGAATTTACTCAGCTAAGTGTATCACTACTGTGTGACCTGTGCATGCATTATCTGCTGAGCAATCTCCCTGTGCCTTGATGAAATCACTGTTTTAAATATCACTGCCTTTCTATATTGGGATTGCTGTGTTATGCTGCTGCAATAATGGTGGGTTGGGTATGAAATCCCGCCGGCTCCATAGCTGCCGGGATATAATTCCGATGCCGGAAGCCGGACAGAGGGGAATCCCGACGAAACAGGTAAGTCCCTTAACCCTACCCTTCCCCCCCCTCCAAACCCTAACCCTCCCTTAGGGGTGTCTAGCCCTAAAACTTCCAGAGTGGTGCCTAACCCTAAATCCCCCGGGGGGGCCTAAACCTAACCCTCCCCCCGCACCCTAAACCTAACCCTCCCAGGGGGGTGCCTAACCATAACTTCCCCCCAGTGGTGCCTAACCATAACCCACCCTTCCCCTAGCATAACCCTTCCCGGGGAGTTGCCTAACCCCAAGTGCCCCTGGGGGTGCCTAAACCTAAACCCCTCCCTGTGACTAAGTGCTACGAACGGCAGGACTTGCCTCGATCGGTCTGGCGTCCTTCCGCATTCTGGTGTCAGGATTAAGATAGGCGTCAGTATTTTGACGCCTATCTTAAGTCCCTTGTGGGGCTTCTGCTGTCGGGATATAGACCTGTGGCATTTAGTCCACTGGTCTATAAATTACATCCCATAATAGTGACTGTGTTTAACTATTGTTACTACATTGAAGACTTTGGTGCAGATCTGAGTGTTCTATTACTTGCATTTCACCTGTGGTTAAATACTGTTCTGCACTTCAAGAAGATTGCATTATCCTATGTACATTACTTGCATTCACCTGTGGTTAAATACTGTTCTGCACTTCAAGGATTACTCTACATGATGTTCATATCCTCTGTCTGCATATTATACCCTTGCTACTACCTGTTCCTGTGTACTGGACAAACTAGTGTTACTACTGCAGTTAACTGTGTCCTTGCCACATTACTATTGCTTATACACTACTACTGTAGTTATTACTGTACCTAGTGATCTCCTGTCTGTTGCATAACCCCCTACTGTTTGGAGGTATAAGACCTGGCGGCCGCCTAAGTGCTGATGTGTGAATCTAACACTAAGGGAACAGCGGGTGGCTGTTATAGGCAGAAGCCCCTCCTTAGAGGGACTATAGGCGTCTTATGCAATAGTGCAGGAGTTTCAAAACACCAAGATTGTCTTTTGCACTATGTGGGGCTGATGTAAAGTAGAATTGATTGCATATCTGGCTGAGGATTCAGCATTTCTACATATCTAGCACCTCAAAAATCAAATTATTTTGAGTTAATTGAATTCTATAAATACACCATAATTTTTACTATTATCGCAAGTACCACGTTGTCCTCTTCAGCATCGTATCTAATTTCAGCCTCACTAAGGACTTGGAAAGTAGACAGAATAAAAGTAGGAATGATACGGAAATTCTGTTTAATGAAAATCAGAACGACAGGATAATACCTGTTTGGATTGGACAGATGTATTTGCTCTCAAGTTAGCATTGATGAAGCAGAGTGAAACTAATTGGAATAAAACAATGTTTGATAGCTACTTGAAGAACAACGTAATTACTAGAGGTCTCTGACCTAAACTTTTTCCAGCATATGAATTAGCTAACGATGACTTGAGAAGAGAGTGAATGAACATCTAATATCCAGGGGGCCTTAATACAGCTATATTTCATCCGTATAATTACATCCACCATACTTTATTCTAGAAATTAACTGTAGGTTCTTTCATCAAATAATTTCTGACTTTGTTAAGACAATAAGAAAAGAGAATACATTAAATTTTTACTGGATTATTTTCTCAGCTTGCTGTAATATTAAGATATGTATTTTTAATATAATAGGTGCTGTTGGATATTATACTCAGTAATATAAGATAGATGACTATCGCAATCCATCCATTCGGTCAGATGCTTTTTAGACCATTACAACATATACTTTTATGGTAATAGATAATGAGGAGTGATATCTCTCAGAGTATTATAAGAGAGAAAATCTACATTCTCCCATAACAATTAATTAATTAATTTATTTTTAATATTTATATCACTAATCTTATTATAATTGTTACATTTAGGATTTTAGGTATTTGGACACCTATCACATGTATATATATTTTTCTTTCACGGAGGTTACACTTACCATATTATTTTCACTCTCTGTAATCATTATACATTTTTAGTATTACATCTTATTCATCATTTGATCACGTTGATTATATTTTACTATTCAATTATTTTGATTGGTCGCCTGTATCTTTTAAATATGCACCTGAGGGGGACAATCTGACTCAGCCTTGATAAAACTGTTTACACAGTGAAATGTGCATGTTGGCGTTTCAATTGGGTCCACCACATAGTCCCATGAAAATGTATATATCATGCTTGTACTAGTACAGAAGTGGTAACGCTATAAATATATGGTGTGATAATAATGCTACTTGATTAGGGATGATGTTACCATTGCAGTAACATTATTCATTAGCAGCACAGCTTAAAGTGATTTGTGAGCTTCATGTGAATTGATCAGTCAGAATAAAACTGACATTATATGGCAGTATTATACCTCTTTTCCACCAAAAACCCAGGTCCGACCTGGGTTTTTGGACATGGGTCCAACCCTGGTCAGACCCTGGTCAGACCCATTTACACTGCACCTTTGATCTGGGTTACTCCCAGGTCAGCCCTGTTCACACTGAACTCAGGTCTGCCCTGCTAAACCTGTGAGGTCATAAAAAGTGGGAGGTGAATGCTCCACAACCACCAATCCGCTCATTTTAGGCATGATCCAGATCAGATAACCTGGGTTGCACCGTTTACACTGCACCATTACCTGGGTCCATCCTGGGTCCAACCCTGGTAGCTACCTGGGTTGGATTGCAGGGTAAATTGACCCAGGTTATTTTTCAGAGACCCTTTTACACTGAGCTGCAACCCGGGTAGACCCTGCAAAAACCCAGGTTTTTGCTTTGGTGTAAAAGGGGTATTAGTGTGATGCTATTCTATGCTCACAAACCAATATGTATTACAATAAGTGAATAAATTGTGACACAGAGACAATAAAATGTGTGACTTATAGAAGTGTGATTTACCACACAGATATTTTATTATTATTTTGAGCCTTGCTGAAAGCTGCAGTGAGGCACATGATATAATTTATTCTGTGATTATTGCATTCCTCTATAGGAGTGCTCATAAATACTAAGCAACAACATTAATAATTAAATCTACCAGAATAACATATAGATAATTATTAGCAATCTGTGATTATCTGAGCTGTGGTAATAATGCTGCTTGATTGGGGAGGATGTTAACATTGTAACAACACTTCATTGGCAACACAGCCTAATAGTGACTTTATCACTATAAATATATGGTATGGTAATAATGCTACTTGAATAGGATTATGTTAACATCGCAGTAACATTATTCATTGGTAACACAGCTAAAGTGATCTGTGAGCTTCATATGAATCGATCAGTCAGAATAAAAGTGATACAGTATTAGTGTGACGCTATTCTATGCTCACAAATAAATGTGTGTTATATTAAGTGAATAAATTGTGACATATGAGATAGCAAAATATACTAATCTATATGTATTGACTGTGGGCGACCAACCTGCTAATAATAAATATTCACACAAATATATAAATATAAATAAAGTGCTGAGTGCTAACGTGCTTGAATCAGCCAGAGCAAGTATACATAAATCATAAAGTGCTTAGTGCCAAATAGTCCTAGCAGCATAGACCAATGATCATCCCCAGGAAGAAGTCAACGGACGAAACGCGTTGGGCTCATTACTTGCCCTTGGGATTTACACCCAGACCCTCTCAAATTGATTTTCAGATAAGCTAAAACTCTTCTTTTACCTCTTAAATTGATCTTATTTTTATCGGTTATTTATTGCTCTCTGGTGGTTACTCCTGATTAGGAACCACAGTGTTTTATCGTATTTATCTTGTTTTTGTCAAACCCTATTAAATATTTTTTATGGTACTAGCTTTCTTTTATCACTTTATTTTTGTATGCTGCTAAAAGTATTTATATTGCACTAAGCACTTCATTGGTCTATGCTGCTAGGACTATTTGGCACTAAGCACTTTATGATTAATGTATACTTGCTCAGGCTGATTCAAGCACGTTAGCACTCAGCACTTTATTTATATTTATATATTTGTGTGAATATTTATTATTAGCAGGTTGGTCGCCCACAGTCAATAACTCCCTTCTCGATTTACTAGGTAGTGTATTCACCAGCACTACAAACTATTGACTAAGGAGCAGACGCCCTAGGTATACGCCTCGGGTTATACTTGCAATTGTTCAAAGCACCAGTAGTTTATTCATTGGTTTAGGTTCTGGCGCCGGATTCACAATTATATCTAATTTATATATATGTTTATCAATTTAATTTATTTTTCACCTGTATTTTTCACTGTACCATTCCTAGTGAATGGAACTTTTAGTATAATAGCTAATAAAAGTCAAACTTTGATGTACTTATTTTGTGCATGTGCGCCCATCTCTAACAACAACTAGCCTCTTTTTGTTTAATATAGTCTAACTTGGTTGGATTAGGGCTGCACCCCCATAAATTGAACATTACTGGTTAAATACTATACATGACCGTAACTCGTCATATATTGGAGTGTGCAGATATACTCTCTTTCTCTAGAATTGATAGGCTTAAATAATGCCTGGTTCCAATATTGGTGGGGACCTAAGACTTTTAAAAACAAATAAGTTCTATTTTCAACAATAAAAAAATAAATTTTTGTGGAGGCTTTGCAGTGGGATTGGTGTCTGGGGATTGATGGTGGGTACAGTTTAGAAGGACAAAACAACTTTTAGTATACACTGTGCTTTTGACTATGAGCCCGCTGTCAATCCATGATGGATCCCATCGGTATCCAAATACCACCTAAAATTCTGCTTAGTAAACGTAGTAATTTTAGCACTTCTTGTTTTGTGTGTGTGTGTATATGTGATATATATATATATATATATATATATATATATATATATGTATCTATATATTTCTTAGTAGGTGGTCCGGCTCTCCCTGGAGAAAAAGTACCAGCTGGGTGCCCGCACCAGCAGGGGACAATGCACAGCAAACAGATTAAGTGCAGCACTCCTGGCAATAATGGAACTCAGTCTTACAGCGGCATGATAATCAACGTTTCAGTGCTGTATTTACAGTAGCACTGAGTCCTGATGAAAGTGCTACTGTAAATAAATCACTGAAACGTTGATTATCATGCCGCTGTAAGACTGTGAGTTCCATTATTGCCAGGGGTGCTGCACTTAATCTATTTGCTATATATATATATATATATATATATATATGAGATGAACGGGTTTGGTTCCCAGAGAACCAAACCCACCTGAATTTAGCATATCCGAGTCGGATCCAGGCAGGCTCAGAGGTTCCCGCCTTACTCGGTTCTCGAAACCGAGGCAAAACCATAGAAACGGAAATCTTGTGGTTCGTGAGCTTTCATCTCTATGATCAATGTAGTATATAGGGACCACGTGACAGACGCCATTTCACTCCGGCTGTGGAGACTGAACAGGGAGGATGGGTAGTGTAGGGCTGGGAGAGGTGCTGGTGCTATCTGCTGTGTCCTGGGCTGGTGACTGCTGATCCATTCTGGTCTCTGGTCACGGTGCTGTCACTGTGCTGTCTGCTGATCCATTCTGGTCTCTGGTCACGGTGCTGTCACTATCACTGTGCTGTCTGTGCTGATCCATTCTGGTCTCTGGTCACGGGACTGTCACTGTGCTGTCTGGTGATCCATCTGGGCTGTCTGCTATGTCCTGGACTTGTGCTTTGTCCATCTCTGGGACCAATTTCTGGACTCCAAAAAAAAAAAAAAGTAAAAAAAAAATACCTGTCTTTTTATATTTTTCTGTGTGTGCATGCGACGTTACAGGCTTAACCACAGTAGCGCACAAAATCCAGCCAGCAACGCACGTTGCAGCCTTGTGCTGCCCGACTACAGTCGTTCTTAAAAAAAATAAACAATAAAAGTGTCATATTTTTTTCTTGTTTGTGTGGGTGGGTTTTCGCCTTAACTGCACTAGTGCACAAGATCCAGCCAGTAACGCAAGTTGCAACCTTGTGCTGCCTGACTCCAGTCGTTCTAAAAAAAAAAACAATAAAAGTGTCATATTTATTTCTTGTTTGTGTGGGTGGGTTTTTGCCTTAACTGCAGTAGTGCACAAGATCCAACCAGCAACGCAAGTTGCAACCTTGTGCTGCCCAACTCCAGTCATGATCAATCGTTACTCTGGGGCCAAGTTCTTCTGGAGCTGACAAAAAATATAAATGATCATTTGTCATTTTTTCTAATATTTTGTGTGTGCGCACGACTGCACGTGTGTGAATTTTGTAACCGTACCTTGGCTACACTATTGGTGATTGTGACACTGCTTCTAGACTGCAGAAAAAATATGGAGGGCTGTCACATGACAGGAGAGCAAGGCCAAGAACCACATGTTGTAGCTACCACCAGCAGTGCAAGGCCGTCAACTTCCTCGACCTCTAGGAAAGCCCATGCCCCAGGGCTTAAGTCACGCCATCGATATGGTAAAGCAGGTTTTACTGAAATTAAGAAAAAAAAATTTAAAGGATATTTGACTTTAGATAAACAAAAAATTGGCAATATGCCATTCACTACACAAAGTGGCAAGGAAAGGATAAGGCCTTGGCCTTCTTACTTTATGAAGAAGACTGCTGATTCTGATAGCCCTTCTGCTTGTAGTAGTAGTGGTGGTAGTCCAATTAAAAATGTGAAAGTTTTTAAGACAGCTCCGGAAAAACCATCTGTGTGCCCTGAGAAATCGAAATCACAAATCCCCGAGGAGACTGCAAGTGTGTCCGTGGTTGCCATGTGTGAGCTCGACCTAAATACTAGTATACTGGAGGATCCTCCAAGTTCCAACATTTGTGTGCCCTCTGTAAATGTGGGGAAGGGCAGTCAACATCTTGCACATGTAGTCATTGAGGATGCTTCTGTGGAATTGCACATGGAGAATGAGGAGGATATTTTGGTGGATGAAGGCGCTAAGGATGGTGAGGATGTTGATGATGAAGATGTTGGTGATGAGGATGTTGATGCCGAGGATGTCCTTTGTGTAAGTAAGGCAACAGCTGTTGCCCATGGTTTGAAAAAGCCAAAGCCCATTGTTGTCATGCCGGGACAAAAGACAAAAAAATCTACTTCTCACATGTGGAATTATTTCCATCCCGATCCGGACAACAGTTGTCAAGCCATATGTGCCCGTTGTCATGCAAGAGTGAGTAGAGGGAGGGACCTAAACCACCTAGGAACCTTCTCCTTGTTACATCACTTGGAGCGCATTCATCAAATATCAAAGTGTACATTGCCAATTTCCAAAACTCAAAACGTAACAAGTCCAGTGTCACCTACCTGCTCCCTCTGTGTGGGATCCAAGCGCCTTCGATCTCCAACTCCAACACCTGCATCATCACCTACATTCTCATTCGTGATCGGAAGTAATTGAAAAAAACAATTGACTATTAAACAGTCCTTTGATAGAGGAAGTAAGTATAACAGCTGTCACCCAGTTTCATAGCGGATCACTGACGCCATGATGGCTGTGCTAGTATTACATGGTGAAATAATAAAAAATGAGGATGATAGTGTGGAGGAAGTGCAAAAGGAGGATGAGGGGGGAAATTTGTGTCCAGTCTGACGCTAATGTGGATGTTGATGATAAGGATGTGGTTTGCGTAAATCAGCCACCAATGGCAGCAGTTTTTGCTAATGATAAAAAGAAAGCCAGAAAAGCAACGTCTTGGGTGTGGGGTTATTTAATCTAAATTCTGACAACAGTTGTGAAGGCATCTGTTCCATTTGTAAAGCCAAAGTTAGCAGAGAATGGGACGTTAACCATCTAGGCACCTCCTCCCTGTTACGTCATTTGCAGTGAGTTCATGCAATTTGTGTAACAAAATTATAATTTGTAAATTAATAGCAAGCAGTCCAGAATCAGCTACCAGCAGTTTGGATCATAACATGCAATATCCACCACCAACACCCTCATCATCAACCTCCTCCTTAATAATTGAAGGTAGTCCTTCCAAAAAATGTTTTGTGGGGCCCAAACAAACTAAGGAGTTCAGCCACGAAAGTATCAGTCCTAGTCGCTAAAGTGCTTGGTTTGTTAAACTGTGCATGTCCTTTTTAATATCCCACATAAGAGTGGGTGGGAGGGACAATTCCATCTTGCACCTCTTTCCTTCACATTTGGCGCAATTTGGGGCATTGCCGACTGACATTATTATAGTTTATGTGGAAATGGGGCCCTAGACCGCACACCCTACACCTTTTTACACTTCATCTTTCCTTTTTGGAGTGATGCCCTGGGGTGGCTCAGCTGGGCTAGTTTGGGGGTGTCCTGCACTCTGGATTTCATCCCCAGTATGTTAGGGACCTACCTTCAGAGGTTACCTGGGCACGGTGGGTAGGCCCATAACCATGGCCATGATTATGCCAAAACCTCTTTTATTATTTGCAAAATTCCATTGCAATATGTATTATTAATATATAATGAATAATGTTGGAGTTGTGCATCTGTAATTCTTTTTTGTATGTCTGCAACAATAGTCTCCACAGGTAGCACCTCCCCATTATATATATTTTCAGGGTGTGCGGTCTAGGGCCCCATTTCCACATATTCTATTTAGTGTGTTCTTATGCACACCTGAAGGTATGAGATGCCTTCAATCTAGGCTAGCACCCCTTCCCACCTGTCCCTTATTGGTTTTAAGCAGGGATCTGGCATTTTGACTGCACTTTAACAAGAGGCACAATCTAGGTAAGTCCTAAAAATGTTTATACTGTAGTGCAGCTTAGGGTTGATTTTTGGGGCGTGGGTCCCCTGGATTGCTTTGGTTGGGCTGCTTCAGGGCATCACATTATATACACATTTTTCTTTCTTGCACTTTTAGCACTTTCATTGTTTGTTTAATTTATATGTATTATTGTCACATCTTTATTTTTCACCTCCCTACATGCAGCAGCTCTTATCTATCCTACACCTTTTTACACTTCATCTTTCCTTTTTGGAATGATGCCCTGGGGTGGCTCAGCTGGGCTTGTTTGGGGGTATCCTGCGCTCTGGATTTCAACTCCAGTATGTTAGGGACCTATTCTCAGAGGTTACCTGGGCGCAGTGGGTAGGCCCATAACCATGGCCATGATTATGCCAAAACCTCTTTTATTATTTGTAAAATTCTATTGCAATATGTATTATTAATATATAATGAATAATGTTGGAGTTGTGCATCTGTAATTGTTTTTTGTATATTATTATAGTTTATTAAACTGCCATCCTATTTGCCACTGCTGTGTGGCAATGTTTCATAGATGTCTGATATTTTTTTAAACTGCCGTGCGTTTGTGCCGCTGCTTTGTTGCTTATTTTAGCCAGCCAGCTCGGTGCAGCCTTTGGCCTATATTGGTGAAAAATAGTGAAATCAATATTGTGAGGTGGTTAAAAATGCCTAGACATGCCTGAAAATCATTGTTATTAAGGTTAATAATACTGTAGGAACAAAAACAGACCCAAATTATGTGGTTTTAGCAGTTTTTATGATTTTCAAGAAAAAAATCCAGATCCAAAACAAAACCCAAAATATGAAAACAAAACACGGAGAAAAAAAAACAAAACCAGATTCCGATCCAAAACCAGGTGAGATCCAGATCCAAAACCAAAACCAAAACACGGGGATCTGTGCACATCTCTAATATACATACACATACACGAATTGCACACATCACTTTGAAAAGACTTTGTGGGTGCCAGGGATGTAAACAACCATAAAGTGCCAGCTGTTTCTTGAACACTCAAGTTTAGTAATGCAACCAGCACATCATTTAATTTCTATTTGTGTAAAATGAGCATATTAGTACATACACCCCAAAAATTATTACACTTGTATATAGATTGTGGAACAAGAGAAGGAGCAGGCGAGCAAGTATTGGCAGTACAGCTGGGGCAAATTCACACAAAGGTGGCTTATGCAATCCTCAACAAAGACATATATGCATCTATCAGGAGGTTTATAACTTGTGAGTGCACCACCACGTCCACTGGTGCAAAATATGCACTGACGTTGACCATCAGCAGTTAGTGTACATTAATTTTATTACAATGTTCATACACAGACACACTGGTTTATTTATTTGATAATACAGACAATCTGGATTATTTATTTGACACTTCATTAAAATAACGATGCGATATCATGAGTGATTTCCCTTGAACTCTCCCCGGCACTCCAGGACATGATATGGTGCTAAAAAATGTCCAATCTGACCAATGATCTAACAATCTATCATGCATCGTTAACGATCTCCAAATCGTTAGATCGTGCATGATGTATCATCAGCTTGCCAAACACCTGATGATGATCTTCAAGCTTTCAGCAATATTTTAATAATGGGCAGGCCTAACTATGGGTATGTAAAGCAGGCGTCATTTTAGCTCTGTGCACTTCTGCTCTGTGACTAGTGAGGCTTGGTTTATACCTGCTGAACCTTGTTGTGCTTTGTTTAACCTGGCTTAACAAAGTGTGTTATTGCTGCATTCTATCCTGTATTCTGTGCTGATGTATCCCTATCGCTATAGAGTTCTGCTAGCCTATGCTGGGGCTAAGTTGGTGAATTAGAGAGCCTTACAAAGGAGGAGAGCATGCTGGACGAAGGAGTGGCTGCATAGGGATAATCGCTCTCACATGTCGCTGCTGTTGGAGATTCTGGAGAGCAATCCGGACAACTATTCAACTTCCTGCACATGGATGACACCATCTTCTAGGAGTTACTGCATTTGGTGACCCCCTATATCCAGAGGCAGGATACTAAGCTGCAGAGGGTCATCCCTGCTGAGGAGAGGCTGGTGGCTACCTACCCTAAGGCAGGCTTGCCTACCCTCCCGATTTGGTCGGGAGCCTCCCGAATATCGGGTGCCGCTCCTGACCCCCTGGAAAGGCTGGCAAGCCTCCCGGCTGCCGCCTACCCCCCCCAAACTACTACTTATAAACCTCGCAGCGGGGAGGCCCGAACACGCGATTCGCGCTGAATCGCATCATTGTGGCTCCGCTCCCTGCTTCACAATGCCTTTTTCCTGGCATTGTGAAGAGGCCACGATGATGCGATTGTGCGTTCACGCCCTGGCCCCACCCCCAAAATGGTATCATAGCCCGGCCACGCCCCCCGCAGAATGCAGGGATTCAGCTCCCTCTCGGAAGGAGGGAGCTGAATGTCGGCAAGTATGCCCTAAGGTACCTGGCTACAGGAAGGTCCCTGGCTGACCTAAAGTTTGGGTCCCTCATTTCCCCTCAGGCTTTGGGCATCATAATCCCAGAGAGCTGCAAGGCTATTGTCAAAGATCTACAGTACCAGTTTTGCAAGGTAAGAAAAACCACACTACACATTAATTTATTTAGAAAGAAAAAAGTTATTTTTTTGGAAATGTAGAAAAGTGTAAAAAAACTTTAAAAACTGTGTAAAATTTGCTGCCAACATGGCTGCTTGTAATAAAACTGTCTTTATGACAACATTATAAAATTGACATTCCAAAGATGGAAAAAACAACTGAAAATGCATTTTTTTTCACTGTATATGCATTTATAATGTTAAAGGCAATAATCAACAAGTTTTATCAGTCCCAATAGCTATGCTGCTCTGTGATATATGGTGGGTCAGATGCCGGATTGAATAGGCCAAGAAACACATGGCGCAAGTACAGATTGGGGCCACGGCTTCCAAAAATCTGTCCTTACACCATGTGTTTAGTCCGTGTCCAATCAGCATCATCACCACCATATACTATAGAGTAACTATTGGGAAAGATAAAACTTGTTGATAATTGTATAAAAAAACAGAAAATAAAACTGTTACAGGTTAAAGGTTATAAAACCCAGGAATCTCCTCCTCAGACTCCAAAAGGGCACCATAAATTGCCTGGCTTGAGGCAGATGGGTTAGTGGGTGGGGGAGTAGGTTGTGACTGGGTTGGAGGCATCACAGAGGCAGGAGGGTCAGCGATGTAGGTGGCTGGTGACAAATGATTTCTGAGCCCCCTGATGACTAAATCACATAGCAGACGCTGAAATTCTAGTTGCATATCAGGCCTCATCTGCCTCATGGAGCTATTTATGTGGGAAGTTAGGTGATCAAAGTGTTCGGGGGGCCTTCTTAAAACCTCTTTAGCCTGCCTCAAGAAATCGTCAGCAGGCTGCGTGGTCTGTGGCAGTTTTCTTCCGTGCCAATGCATTCTTCTTAATGTAGCTGTTGGTGGTGTGCATGGAGGCAGTGATACCTCCCCCTCACTTTTCCAGATGATACTCAAATCAGGAGTCCCTGCCAACTCCAGTTCTTGGGTGGGAGTATGTTGGAAAAAATAATAAATATAAATAAATTTTTAGCCAATATTTCCTTTTTTTCTAGTTTTCTTCAACCGTGGATGAATGGAAAACCATCACTGAAGAATTTGAATGGCGTTGGAATTTCCTTAACTGTGGGGAAGCCATTGATGGGTAACATATCCACATCAGCCCATCTGCCAACAGTGGATCCTATTATAATTATAAGGGGTACATCAGTATCGTTCGCATGGTGGTGGTGAATGCCAACTATGAGCTTGTTTGTAGATGTTGGCAAGAATGGCCGTGCTTCAGATGGTGGATCGTTGAAACAGACTGCATTCTACCGGATGCTCATCTCCAATACTCTCAACTTGCCTACAGGGGAGGAAACCAACCACTGCCTAAACTTTGTCTTTGTGGCTGACGAGGCTTTCTGCATTACACGAGAATATCATGAAGCCATATGCGCAAAAGGGCCTGACCAGTTAGAAGCAGATCTACAATTACAGGCTTTCCAGGGCACGCCATATTATGGAAAATGTATTTGGAATCCTCAATAACTGCTTCCGCATTTTCCACACCTCAATAAACCTGCGTGTGGACAAAATTGACTGGGTCATTTTGGCGTGCTGTGTCCTGCATAACCTTCTACGTCAGAAAACAACCCAACAAAGGGCATCTGGCACAGCTATGCCAGACGACCCTGACCACCCTGAGAAGATTGGCCAGTTGTCATCTGTGGCCACACCTGGACTGCAAAACACAGGGACTGCCTGGTTAAAACAAGTGAGGGAGGAATACATGGCCTATTTTAATGGACCTGGGGCATTGCTATGGCTCAGATAAAAAAAATGGTGCAGACATTTGGGGAAAAGAAGGAAAGTATTCTAAAGAAAAGCCAACAACTTACATGGTGTGTATGCACTGTGTCTCTATTTACTAAACTTCCTCTGATGCCACGCTCGCAACTTCGGCTGCATCTTCTTCTCCCTCTTGCTCGCCATCAGGACACCCGACCCTCACTGAGGTTCTTGCTCCAGGAGAAAGGAGATCAAATTGTAATACCACAAGGAGGGGTGGTACACATCAATTGAGGCTCCAGATTTTTTGGACTCTTTCACCTTCTTCCTCTCCTTAACAAAGATTCTGGATTTTGCTCATCACCCATTTAACTGTTGGGTCGCTGCAGTATCGCCTGCTATATTGGATCAATTCCTCCAATGCCAATAGTTTTTTGGACTTGTTGGCATAGTCATGACAGGTGACCCTCCAGAGACATACCTTGGCTTCTTAAAGCTTCAGGAAGCCAGTAATAAAATCGCGATCATTTCTATGGGATAAAACAAAAAAAAAATTAAAATGGACATTTGTCAAATGAATTTTTATACATTTTTTATCTTATTTTAGGATTCTTAATGTTGCCATTTGTTGTTAATAATGTTGTTTATAGTTATAGTGTTTTTAATATTTTTTTAATTTATGCTGTTTTAATGTTATGGTGTTTTAATGTTGAAGTTTATATTTTATTTTTGCATTTTTCAATAAAGTTTTATTTAGAATAATTTCATAATTTTATTAAGTTCATGATATGAATTATACTGTTTTTTATAATATATATTATATATACACAATAGGGCTGGGCACAGAGTGGTGGTCAGTTGGTGGGTCATGCATTTATACACATTGATGGCCAGTGGGTGGGTCATGCATTTAATAATAGACATTGGTAGACAGGAGAGTGGGCACAGGATGGTGTCAGTGGGTGAGTCATGCATTTAATAATAGACATTGGTGGACAGGGTTTGTACTTTGGTGGTCAGTGGATACATTGGTGCTCAGCAGCACTACATTATACTTACCAAAGCAGTGGCGGGCTGGGCCGGGGGGCAGGGTGCCATGTGCACCCCGGGCTGCAGCACCATGCGGTCCGCGGGCTGCGGGCAGTCTGTGTCACAGTGACAAAGGCTGCACCGCGCGTGTAGCGCTGACCGGACGGAGTTCGGTCAGCGCTACACAGTGACAAACACACAGCTGCCGGCACCGGCAGCTGTGTGTTTGTTTCAGCAGCTGATGAGAGTCTGTCAGAATCTCATCAGCTGCTGCTGCTGCTCCCACTGCAGGAACCATCTTCCGGCTCCCGCAGTGGGTAATGGGAGAGACGACATGTCATGACGTCTCTCCCATAATGCAAAGTGGCCGGGGAGGACGGACGGAGGAGCTGATAGCAGCAGCGGGACCAGAAGTGGAGTTTCAGGTAAGTGTTTTTTTATTTTTTATTACGTGTTTCTCTACTGCGGAGGGGCTACAACTGGGGGCACTACAAGGTCAATTACTACTGGAGGCACTACAAGGGGGGGCTACTACTGGGGGTACTACAAGGTGGGAACTACTACTGGGGGCATTACAAGGGGGGACTACTACTGGGGGCATTATAAGAGGGGGACTACTACTGGGGGCATTACAAGGGGGGGACTACTACTGGGAGTGCTACAAGGGGGATTAATACTGGGGGCATTACAAGGGGGATGACTACTACTGGGGGCACAACAAGGGGGGTTTACTACTGGGGGCACTACAAGGGGAGACTACTACTGGGGGCATTACAAGAGGGGGACTACTACTGGGGGCACTACAAGGGGGGCTTCTACTACTGGGGGAACTACTACTGGGGGCATTACAAGGGGGGACTACTTGTGAGAGCATTACAAGGGGGGTACTACTACTGGGGCACTACCAGGGGGAGAGAACTACTGGGGGAACTACAAGGGGGGACTACTACTGGGGTCACTACAAGGGGGAGAGCACTACTGGGGGCACTGCAAGGGGGGACAACTACTGGGGGCACAACAAGGGGGGCTACTACTGGGGGAACTACAAGGGGGATTACTACTGGGGGCTCTACAAGGGGGGGACTACTACTGGGGCACTACAAGGGGGGGACTACTACTGGAGGCACTACAAGCTACAAGGGGGGGGACTACTACTGGGGGCAATGCACATGGGGGACCACTACTGGGGGCACTATATAAGTGCCAACACATGAACGATCTGCACAAATTCGTGTACGAGATTGGCCAATCTTGCCTGCTGTAGGCAAGATCCGTAGATGCGATGTACGACCAGCAGGTACGCGCATCGGCATCGTGATCGTGAGTGGACAGTACACTCACTATTTTGACCTAGTTTACATGATTTGTAGTTCTGATGCATCGAAATCGGACTAATCGTGTACTATATGGTCTAGTGTGTACGCACCTTAAGAGTATTGATCAATTTGGGTACTGTAAATTTAGTATTTGCAACTAACACTATTAAGTGATATCTCTTGGTGTAAACTAAAAGTTTATACTATTGTTGTATCCTATTGTTAACATAGTACATATACTGTACTACTGTTTTCTGCTAGTATAAAACTAACGCTTTTGGCACAGTACCCTTGCAGAGATGGGTGCTCTTTATTGGGGGTGCATTTTGCACGTGCTTTGGTGAAGTATATCATTCCACATATCCACTTACATTTTAAATCCATTTTTGAATGTCTTTTGAATATCTTCTTGAGAAGCTTGCCTACATTTTTTAGAGACAGCACTGACTGTGGTTTGGTCACCGTTAAATGTAAAGGCTTTTGTTTGCTTCTAATTCTCCTAAATCTCTCTGCTGCATTTGTCACTCTCTTCTCATACAAGTGTTACATTCCCTAGGTGTTTTGACATTGTCATATTCTACTTATGAAATCACTCTTTCAGTATTCACTTCTCTGGATCCATCTCCTCTCCCTTGGCTCTATCAGTTGAAGTGCCACAAGTACTAGGTCCTTTGCTGTCCTCTACTTATACATCTTTTTGTGGAAAAACTATTAAGCTCCATTGCATTTCAGTATCAAACCTATGTAGATAAACAAATTTGGCTTTCCTCTCCAGATCCTTTAACTACTGTCATAGGCAAAGGTGGGGGAAGGGGAGGGGGGGGGGCATCCTGTTGCCTGGAAACCACTCTCCCCAGCTCTCACCATGATGACCACAATATTAATAGTGTATAATGCTATAAGTTGCATGTTTTTAAGATTCCCTCAGTGTCACAAATTTAAATAATAAGCTACACCTGTTGATCTTCATAGACTGGGCACCCTTGCTTAAAAAACGAGCATTTAGAACAACACCCCCCCCCCCCAGACTGTGTTTGTCTTGGCCTGTGCTACTAAATAATTTCCTGCCATATAACTAGTTTGAGTCAATACCTCAAACTAGAGCTAAACTATCACCACCAGCTAACAGAAGATTCCTACCTGATATCTCTATTTTCATTGACAACACAACAATAAACCCTACCCCTCAAGCTCACTACCTAGATGTTATTCTTAACTCAGTAGAGTTTTCTCTTTCCCACATCTAATCTATTTTGAAATATCAAAGAAACATTTCCACAATATGTAACCAGCCCACACAAGACACTGGAAAACTTGAATTAATTAACTAATTATCTCCTTTACTCAGTGGTTAAAGTGGGCCGGAACAGGGCAGAACTGTATTCTGTCAGTTGTATTTGGAGGCGAAACAGTCATTCCACCTGCCCAGCCAGGACCGGGAGGAAGCCTAGCAGCAGATTCCATCTAATCCCAAGCTCTGCCTCCCATTGGTTACATGCACACACCACACTGTTTGTGCCTGAGAAGAACCGCCCAAGCCTGGAGGGGCTATCAGCGTACAATCACATGGCCAGGAGCAGGAGGATGATAAAAGGAAGAGGAGCAGGTAGCCTGTTGAAGGGGACCGGTCTTTAAGGGACTCAGGATGCTGCAAGAGACACAGGATGCTGAAAGGGACACCAGAGGCAAAAAAAAGGAGGCTGCAAAGGACACAGGAGGTTGGAAGGGACACAAGAGGCTGGAAAGGACAAAGGTGGCTGGAAGGGACAGTGGCCAGAAGGCTGGAGAGACACAAGGGGGCAGATGGCAGGAAAGACCCATGTGAAAGGAGGGTGGTGGGGACACAGGAGACTGGTGGTGACACAGGTAGGAGTAGGTTGGAGTGAAATGTAGCAGGAAGCAGTGGAGAAATATGTGGTACAATGCTGGAAAGATAGGTGGCAGGAGGCTGTAAGTGACATGGGTCACAAGGCTTGAATGATACAAGGGGCATGTGGCTGGATAGACAAGTGGTTGGAGCGAACATGAAGCAGGAGGTTGGATCAAAAGTGTCTGACTATATGGTCATTGCATAAATATAATGGCATCATATTTGCGCTTGATGCTCTGGGCCAAAACAGTGTGTGTGAAGGGATGGTGCAGAGAAGTGTGAGGCAGATGGAGCAGGGGTGCCAAGAGAGGGGGAACAGGTACTAATTGCCCTGGCTTGCTGGAAGGGCCAGGCGGGGGCCTGATGCCACTCCCTCCTCCCTGTTAACTAAGCAGCCCAGAAAATGCTGCTGTGTGCTGGGCTGCAAAGGGAGACTGCTTGCTGTTGCAGAGCAGCAGACGGAGCAGTCTCCTCTGCCTGTGAGGGGAGATTGATCATCTTGATCACGCCTCCCTCTATATTTGCGCTGGGCTGATGGGCTGAAACCCACACATCTCTATTTCTAATTCATTGTCGTGTTTTGGTTTTGCCAAAACCACCCTCGTGTGTTTTGGTTTTGGATCTACATTTTTTTTAAAAATTGATAAAACAGCTAAAACCATGTAATTTGGGTATGTTTTTGTTCTTACCGTATTATTAACCTCAATAACATTAATTTCCAGTCATTTCCAGTCAATTTTGACCACCTTACAGCTCACCATATTATTTTCACCCATATTGGCCAAAGGCTGGCTAAACTAAGCAACAGAGCAGCGGCACAAATACACAGTAGTTTAGAAGAATATAGCACATCTATGAAACATTGTGGCACAGCAGTGGCAGACAGGATGTCAGTTTAATACACTATAGGACGCCATAGAAAGATTGCTTTCATTAATCAAGAACTAGATCAGAGGCCTGAGAGCAGTACAGGGAAATTGAGTTGAAGTATGCAGTGGAAGTCAGGTAAAGCATTGATTGGTTGATTGATTAAGGGGACCTGTTTTGCATCAGTTACTGAAATAATAATAAGAAAACAATAGAGCTGTTGAGACAGCTGGCAGAGAATGAGCTACATCATGGCTTTGATCAATGGAAAATAAGAATGCAGCGGTGTGTGAATGCAGAAGGGGAATACATATTAAGTTAACAGAGTTAAATGTACTTAATATAATTAAACATAAATTATTGCATCAGTCTTGTTACCATAATACCACACCTCATATTTTGTGCCCTACCCATGGTCATCACCCAGACAAGGTCACCTTCTTGGTTGTAGAGCATGGTCTCAGGCCAGCCATCAGCGCAATTTAGATTCTAGAGAGAGGGTGATTTGTATCTTATTCCCCACTGGGTCTGCACCATTTTCTCCATTGCTCAATCCACACTCTGGAGGCAGATGGGGTGTGCAGTGCACTGTATACACATTGCAGGCTGGGGGTGCCCATGGTAGCTAAGTAATGGTAGAGCTGGGCTTGGCCAGGAGGCATATCTCTTTCTGGTGCAATTGGGTATAATGATGATGGCGACAGTCAGCAGTACTAGCTAGCCTGTTATGATTAGCTGACTGAGGATTGTCCCTTCTAGATGACAGTACTTAATTAACGTGTCTGCTATATTATATAAAATTGCAACTGTCTATTAACATTACTTGATGGATCTATTTGGACAGGAAAGAAGATTTCCATTTGATTTTTAAAGGGAAAAATAACATGTTTGTACACAATCGATATTTTTATTTTAGATTTGTATTTTGTAAGTGTTTGTATTTAATTATATTTGATATGGTAATGGTGACTTTCACATTTATTTATAACTATCAAGATAATATAATGTCTTATGCATATGATACTTATCTTATTACAAACTGTAAAATACTTATTGCAGCAATTTTTTTTTTTTTAAGTATATCAACAGCAGGAAAAATAAAGTTCTTATTGGGCAATAAAATAAAGTAGGCAATAATTGTTTCAGATAAAGAAAAAGCTGATATATTGTAAGTGTTTTTTTTCCTTCATAAAGGTGTAAAAATATTAGGAAATATGCTGTGTCGTTACCACAGGAAGAGGTTCAGTTACTCCTAAACAAGATTAATACAGATTAAACATCTGGACCAGATGGCATCCACTCATATGTGTTCATGACTGATGGACCACAATACCTTCTATTGATGGACTTCCTCAAAACTAAGGGCCTGATTCAGACCTGGTCGCTATGTGCATACGCTCGCATGATGCGTATGCAAATATTTGAAAGTGATGCAGAGAGGAGCGATCGCTCACCAAGGCATAAGCACGCCCATCGTACCTGTACGAGCGTTCACTTTGTGTATGTAGACTCCCCTTAGCGTAGGCAGAGACGCCCACTGCCCCACGTCATCTCCTGGAAGTTTATGAAAACATTGGTACATCAACCACTATCGGATGTGAACGCAGTGCTTGTGGTAGCTTTTTTTTACTGCAAGCATTGCGAGGAAAACAGAGGAAAAAAATGGCTGGTGACGTGTACTATGACACTGCCTGTTAATTATGCACGCCTCTAAAACGGCGTTGAAACACTCATGCACGCCTGCGTTCACATCTCCAACCCCCAGTTTTTACTGGACTGCCCCTATCACCACCCACAAATGGCCTCTCCTGTCACTCACTCTGCTGGGCTGGTTTTGCTGGGCGAGGAGGGATCTGTGATCGCTCAGTGTAGTTCGCGCATGCGCACTGCGATGCATGCGCAGATTAGCAACAATCGGCAATTGCGAACGGACTGCAGATACTGTCCGATTCTGAATCAGGCCCTAAGTCAGTACCACTACATTGGTAGAAAATAGTGATGGGATTTTAAAACTGCCTAGAATGTGCTCCAGCGTACACAATTATATCATACATCCAGGAAAGAGACAAGTTGCCACAAGAGGAAAGGACACTGGGAATTTGGTTTGCATTCCTCTGGAGCAAGCCATGGAACCTGGTTGAACTCAATTGATCTCTGTCTTTTTTTTTCAACCTTATTATTATTGTAGATTTGTAAGGTGTCAGTGTGCATCACCTAACACTGGTGAAAACAGGACATACATAAAACAGGAACATACCAAATAAATAAAATGAATACAGACACAGACACCAAGTGTAGTGATTGCAATGTTCATGAGAGATCTTATATTATAATTAGAAAACAGTGCAGCTGACAGAACAGGAGTGAGTGTGGCTCAGAATGGACATTGAGACACTTGTGATGGTGCATTAGTGCGGGTAGTAGTGCAAGCTCCAATAAAGAATAAAAATGGCCACAGTTGTGAATTACATAAGTTGTGTGTAGCATGACGTGTTATCAGAAGCAAATTGAGGTGCATGACACAAGAGTTTGGGAGGCAGAGTATTGGAGAAGTGGAAGGTATTCCCTCCCTTATCATGAAGGGTTCAAGTATTTTTTGCTGATATTGTTGCAGTGTGCTGGAGGGAATACCTTGTTCTTCTGTGGTTCATAGTAAACCCCACCCTTTACAAGCACCTGTACAATATCATTAAGCTGATGTGAGCGACCACTATATTTTTTATTTGCTATTTTGAGAAGAGATTTGAGAAGAATAAAGGGGTTTCACTGTTAAAGTCTTAGTAGGTAAGTGTAATTTGAATTGAATATCAGGAGTAAGTAAAGGGATGTTCAGAGTGATGCTACTGATATGGAGCAGCGCGAGAAGATCACTCTTGGTGCAACACTTCAAATGGAATGAGGTGGAGACAGGTGATATGGAGAATGACAGATAGGAGGTGTTGTCAGTAATACAGATAGGATGTGTTGTCAGTAATACAGATGGGAGGTGTTGTCAGTAATACAGATGGGAGATGTTGTCAGTAATACAGATGGGAGGTGTTGTCAGTAATACAGATGGGAGGTGTTGTCAGTAATACAGATAGGAGGTGTTGTCAGTAATACAGATGGGAGGTGTTGTCAGTAATACAGATGGGAGATGTTGTCAGTAATACAGATAGGAGGTGTTGTCAGTAATACAGATGGGAGGTGTTGTCAGTAATACAGATAGGAGGTGTTGTCAGTAATACAGATGGGAGATGTTGTCAGTAATACAGATAGGTGGTGTTGTCAGTAATACAGATGGGAGATGTTGTCAGTAATACAGATAGGAGGTGTTGTCAGTAATACAGATGGGAGGTATTGTCAGTAATACAGATGGGAGATGTTGTCAGTAATACAGACGGGAGGTGTTGTCAGTAATACAGATGGGAGATGTTGTCAGTAATACAGATAGGAGGTGTTGTCAGTAATACAGATGGGAGATGTTGTCAGTAATACAGATGGGAGGTGTTGTCAGTAATACAGATGGGAGGTGTTGTCAGTAATTCAGATGGGAGATGTTGAGAGAATGGTTAAGAGCTTTTGTATAATATTTGGTAAAAAATTTATTTTAAAGGGTGGATGTGATAGGACTGGGAAAGAGAGTGGGGGCACTGAGGAAATAATGGTGTTATTCACAGTGACTGAGATTTGAGAAGAGGTAGTTACTCTGGGAGGAGAAGGTTGGTTACATTTTATAGTATAGAAGTGTGGAGCTCATAGATGGAGAGGTAGATTATGGTGTTGTCAGTCTATGGGTGGTTCTGAAGGCTAAAAAAGTAACTTAGTTCTCCAAGAGAAGATGAGAAAAAAAAACAATAGAAAGTGGGAGTGGTAGTGAGGATGTGCCAGAGAATACCCGTGTCACAATGCCGATGGAGGGCAGAATGTGCAAGAGATGAGTGAAATCAGCCATGCCAAAAATAAATTAGTGATCCAGGAGAATGAACATGGAGAGTTCCATAACTAGGTCAGCACCATGACATAGGAGAAAATTGGTGAGGGAAATGCAAAACTGCCCAAAAGAAAATTCAGAAGTCTATCCTGCATCCAGTACAGGAGACAAGTTACCAAAAGATGCCAAGGGCATTTGGAAATTTATTTTTAATTCCACTGGAGAAAATAGTGGAAGCAGAGGAGCGAGTGTAGTTCATAGTGGATTTCATGAGGTTGAATTAGTGTGGCTATAAGGGGAAGCTCTAAGTATCCTTCCCTGGAAATAGAACAGGCAGCGGTAGGAATGGTGCACTATTTCCAACAGTTGTTCTCCACAATTCTGGGGCGCTGTATCAGGTGGCGTGACTGTTTTGTGTGCTAGATTTTAGCTTTTGATAGAGTTATACGTACTTGCACAGCTGGTGCGAATTTGTACACAGCGACTGTGCAATTATATGCTAATACCGCAGGAGTCATCTAGGGTAAGTAGACGCCTCTTGTCAGCTTTTGTGACCTGCTGCTGCAACTGAAGATGCAGCCATCGGATCACTTGTGCGAACGTCGGTCATCTGAGTAACCGTTAGGTCACTCAGTATGGCCATGAAATGCAGGCAGGCAGGGCCAGTGAAGCTGATTTGGAAGACGCAAACACTGGCCTCGGCATCTCAAAAATGCTCCTTGTCACCGCCCCTTCCCCGCCCCCAGCATGTCAATCATGCTGTGGCTTAGAGGGAGCACTGTGACTGTTGACGCAGACACTGATCAATACATGCACAGTACAGATCTTATGCATGCGACGATCAGTGTTGTACGAAAACCATCGGGTTTGTGTACAACTCTGAATCAGGCCCAAAGTACTTTTAAGATAATGATGATATTCAGCACACTATGATAAACAACAATAATTAACATACACACACTTATATTGTGGCTAAAGCACTGGGGAAGTTGTGTATTGGAACTATGTATGTCCAAGGTATCTAGCTTCTGACTTGTGTTAATCAGGCTAGTGAACAGCTTTGATTGACAGACCACCTGTGAGAGGCTAATAAAGGTACAGTCAGGTCCATAAATATTGGGACATTGACAGAATTTTCATATTTTGGCCTCTATTCACCACCACAATGGCTTTGAAATGAAACAAACAAGATGTGCTTTACCTGCAGACGTTCAGATTTAATTTGAGGGTAATTACATCCAAATCAGGTGAACGGTGTAGGAATTACAATGGTTTCTATATGTGCCTCCCACTTTTTAAGGGGCCAAAAGTAATGGGACTATCAACTCAAAAGCTATTTCATGGACAGGTGTGGGCTATTCCCTCGTTATTTCATTATCAATTAAGCAGGTAAAAGTCTTGAGTTGATTCTAGGTGTGACATTTGCATTTGGAATCAGTTGCTGTCGACTCTCAATACAAGATCCAAAGAGCTGTCACTATCAGTGAAGCAAGCCATCATTAGGCTGAAAATCAAAACAAACCCATCAGAGAGATAGCAAAAACATTAGGTGTGGCCAAATCAACTGTTTGGAACATTCTTAAAAAGAAAGAATGCATCGGAGAGCTCAGCAACACCAAAAGACCTGGAAGACCACGGAAAACAACTGTGGTGGATGACAGAAGAATTATTTCCATGGTGAAGAAAAACCCCTTCACAACAGTTGACCAAATCAAGAACACTCTCCAGGAGGTAAGTGTATATGTGTCAAAGTCAACAATCAAGAGAAGACTTCACAAGAGTGAATATAGAGGGTTCATCACAAGATGTAAACCATTGGTGAGCCACAAAAACAGAAAGACCAGATTAGAGTTTGCCAAACAACATCTAAAAAAGCCATTACAGTTCTGGAACAACATCCTATGGACAGATGAGACAAAGATCAACTTGTACCACAGTGATGGGAAGAGAAGAGTATGTAGAATGAAAGGAACTGCTCATGATCCAAAACATACCACCTCATCAGTGAAGCATGGTGGTGGTAGTGTCATGGCGTGGGCATGTATGGCTGCCAATGGACCTGGTTCCCTTGTATTTATTGATGATGTGACTGCTGACAAAAGCAGCAGAATGAATTCTGAAGTGTTTCAGCCAATATTATATGCTCATATTCAGTCAAATACTTCAGCACTCATTGGACGGCGCTTCACAGTAAAGATGGACAATGACCCGAAGCATACTGCAAAAGCAACCAAAGAGTTTTTTAAGGCTAAAAAGTGGAATGATATGCAATGGCCAAGTCAATCCCCTGACCTGAATCCGACTGAGCATGCATTTCACTTGATGAAGACAAAACTGAAGGGAAAATGCCCCAAGAACAAGCAGGAACTGAAGACATTTGCAGTAGAGGCCTGGCAGAGCATCACCAGGGATGAAACCCAGCGTCTGGTGATGTCTATGTGTTCCAGACTTCAGGCTGTAATTGCCTGCAAAGGATTTGCAACAAAGTATTAAAAAGTGAAAGTTAGATTTAGGATTGTTTAGTTTGTCCCATTACTTTTGGCCCCTTAAAAAGTGGGAGGCAAATATAGAAACCGTTGTAATTCCTACACCATCCACCTAATTTGGATGTAATTACCGTCAAATTAAATCTGAAATTCTGCAGTTAAAGCACATCTTGTTTGTTTTATTTCAAAGCCATTGTGGTGGCGAATTGAAGCCAAAATATGAAAATTCTGTCAATGTCCTAATATTTATGGACCTGACTGTATATCAGTTTTTCCAGTAAGTCTCTCACTGCCTGGGGAGCATGCTGTTAACCTGCTGAGAGACACCATTACTACTTAGTGAGTGCTGTGCTATACTGCTGTTCTCTCCTGTAGAAAGAGAAGCATTTTGTATTAGTTAGAGTCGGACAGGACATAATAAAACTTAATAACTTGAAGATTTAAACCCGGGAAATGCTGGGTACTTCAGTTAGTTACTTATAAAAAGACCTGACTAGAATTCAGATTTTGTTCCTCAATCTCATCTCTCTCAGTTCTTAGTCAATCACGAGGAGACTAGTTTCATGAAGCCACCTTGCCTCTGTGCACTACTGACACGGTCCCTTTGGACACTTTGGGGCGTCACATATGTGACATATGGAAGAGGTATTCTATGTAATGAGGGGAGGGCTTGTGAAGCCTTCTGCTGCACCACAATTTGCAGTTATGACTCAGAGGACGGAGTTTGAATGGGTGGGGCCTTGGACAGCAGCTGATGGTGAAAAGAATTTTGTTTTTTTTTCCTGTAAAAACTGTCTCCAGTGGATTATTGTGGTGTGGGGCTATTTTCATGGGTTGCCTGAATCTGCAGCTCCACCAACCCAGTTAATCCAGCCCTAACGGCACAAGATATGTAAATCTTTATTATCACAATATATTTGTCACATATGAATGGCTATAAATAGTAAAAATAGCAATGAACCATTGCTCAAAGTAGTTCAATATAAGCCATTCACACATTTTTCTCTGTCCAGTTCTATGTTGTTAAACAGTGAAACCCACTGTTATTTAAGAGACATGAGTATGCTCCAGTGTACAAAGCAGTAATTACCCTCCAACACATAATGGGCTATTTCATACACACCGGTTTTGACTGGCCGGCAAAAAAAGGCAGCTTTTTTGCTGTGTACTAATTTTAGTGAAATATGTAAATAGATGGAATCTTCAGTTGGCACGGGTACGGCATGGTCGCCATGTATATAGTATCCACTGACAAGGATGGCTGCTGTGCCATGTCTGTGCCGTCACTGCAAGTCAGTGAAGCATACTTGCCTATCCTCCCGATTTGGTAAGGAGCCTCCTGAATATTGAGTGCCGCTCACGACCTCCCGGGAAGGCAGGAAATCCTCTCGGCTCATATTTACCTTAGAAACCCCTGCAGCGGGGGGGGGGGTGACGCAATTCGTATAATTTTGGCTCCGCCCCTGCTTCACAGTGCCTGTAATATCGGCATTGTGTTGCAGGGGCGGGGCCAAAATGACACAATCACGTTGCCCCACCACCCGCTCCGCCCACAAATACACGTCGTCTGTCTGGCCCCGCCTCCTCGCAATGGCCACGCCCCCTGTCATGCTGATCTGGCTGATCCCTCCCGGAAAGGGCAGCCAGAAAGTCGGCAAGCCTACAGTGAAGTACATGATGCTATGTTTGCTTTTACACACTGGGTTTTCTGAGCTTGTACCCGCCCACAACTCCATCTTTTCCAACTGTTGTGGTACCTGAGTGTCAACATGTGTGACAACTTTGACATAGATACTGAGAGGCTGATATCATTAGAAGAAGCCAGACCAGTTGTATGGGACAAAGCAGAAGATATCTATAAAGATAGAAATGCCATGTGAAAGGCGTGGCAAGAAGTTTGCTTTGAATTGAAAGAAGATTTAAATGTGTTGGAAGACCAGGATAAAGATATATATCATTAATACTTTTATTTGTAGTGCTGTTTTCAATTATTGTGTATAAACTAGTACTATCTTTGAATAGAGCTGCTGCGCATGCCTACTACATTAGGAAAACAAACCACAACATTAAAAACAGCTCAAAGCCATTGCACATGAAAGGCACTGATTGCCATCAAATGAACCAGCCAGCTTTGGTTTGGTTTTTGCCAGTCTGTCAAAACCGGTGTGTGTGAAATATCCCTAAGTCTTTACAACTACATATGTGCTTTGTTAATTTCAAAGATATTGGGATGGTCACAAAAGTTCTTGGGAGTAACACATAGTATTGGATGTAGTACAGTATATAGTATTGGGAGTAATACAGTATCTTGTATTGGGAGTAATATATAGTATTGGGAGTAGTATATAGTATTGGGAGTAGTATATCCCGCAGTGATCAAACAAGTCCTTGATCCCATCTACATACATTACGTGATGTAGTTTTGACAATCGCATTAAAGGTATGAAAGTCAAATATGCCAGAAACCCAGACACTGACAAAGGTCACATAGCTTTTCTCTACTATTAGATATTAGTATTAGCTGAAGGGAGGGATGCACTATGATGAAAAATGCAGTCAAACCTCTGAAAAGGCAGTTTTTGGAGGTTTGACCGCATTTTCCATATGCACCAAGCATCGGAAAGCAAAGCTATAAATAGTGTTGCCTAATAAAGCCTATGGGCTTCTTTTTTCTGAGTTTTCCCCAAGAGGGAGCTACTAAGATTCAAATCCTAGTGGACAAGTGAGGCCTGCTAGAGGTGGAGCTCATGGCCTCCCAAAATAATTGCAAGCTGTCAGTGTACGGGTTCAGAACAAGGGGCGCCGAAGCAGCCTTCGTAGATGCCTTGTCAGTGAAGTGGACCTTCCATCTGGCGTACCTATTCCCTCCAGTCTCCCTTCTTCCTCAAGTCCTTCGAAAGTTAAAACAAGACGGAGACACTGTCCTGTTGGTGGCTTCGGCCTGGCCCAGACAACATTAATTCGCCGATCTTCACAGCTTCTCCATAGACACTCCTCTCCTACTTCCTCAATATACTTCCTTCCCAAGGTTGTTTCTCATTTCCATATTAATGAGGAAATCATAGTCCCGGTCTTCCAATCACCAGACCTCTTGGCAGGTGAGGCCTCCTTGGATGTGGTCCATGCTCTCAGGATCTATGTGGTCCATACAAGTGCATTTTGGATAACAGATTCCCTATTTGTCCTCTATGGATTCCACAAGAAGGGCTGGCCAGCTAACAAAGACTCTGGCCAGATGGCTTTGCATGACTATCTCACAGGCTTACACACAGACGGGCCTTCCTGTGCCGGCTACCATCTCTGCTCATTTCACTCACTCTGTGGGACCCATGTGGGCAGCTTGCAGTGGTGCCTCAGTTGGACAGCTTTGTAAGACGGCCAAGTGGTCTACTGTCCATACCTTTCTTAGGTTTTATGCCTTCGATATCCTTGCCTCTGAGTATGCTTCATTTCAACGCAGGATACTCCTCTCAGCTCAGGAGCATCCCCACCGTTGAATACTGCTATAGGACACCCCCATAGTATCCCTGTGGTTCCCATGGACCATGAAGAATGAAATTAGAGTTATGGTAAAACTTACCTTTGTTACCTCTCTTTCTTCGAAGCCCATAGGGTCCACAGTATGTCTGCCCTGATGCCCCGGACTTTTCTGGGTTGGGTTTCCTGGTCACCGGTTCCCATCTCTTTGATGTGAGAGTGTGCTTCTTCTGTGTACCAGTCTTCCTTCTCTCGTCTCCTCCTCCTGCCTTGGGCTTGTTAACAAACTGATTTGCCTCAGGCTCAGAGGCGTTGTTTAGGGGGGAGGGACCATTGCATCCTGGCAGTTGAAAGTTTAACTGTTTGGTGTGCAGTCCTTATCCACCACCGCCACCCCGGGAGTTCTCAAATGGAAGCAGACTTCCTCAGCTGTCACGACGTGCATGCCGGGGAATCGTCTCTCCACCCAGAGCAGGGCCAGATTAATAATGGGGCTGATGGAGCTACAGCTCCAGGCCCACCATCAGAATAGGCCCATAGCCTTCTGATGTGTTTGTGTGTTGCTGTAGAAAGGATTTTTTTTTCCTTCTACAGCAGCCTGAGAGCCGACCATGCTCCCCCCCTCCTGGCCGCGCACTCCCCCCTCCTGGCCGAGCACCCCCCCCTTGCCCACCGGCCATGGCTTTGACTAGCACCGGACAGGTGCTTAAACATAATAGCAGCGCACTGGAGGGCTGGGCTTCACTAGCCCTCCCAGCGCTTCTAACAGAGAATTGGCAGCGGCAATGCCTCCGCGTCATGTGACGCCACTGTGTGTGACGTCACATAGGTACCGCCTGCCGCCGCCGCCACCGCTCCCTCACGCTGCCCGTCGCAGGTTGTGCACCGACCACCTCCGTCAGCATAGGCTGCTGCTTACGCTCAGTCACAGGCTCACAGCTCATCCGTGAAAGCTGGTGACACCATGAAAGCAGCAGCACTGTCTGCAGGCCAGAGTGTGATCATCTGAGTCCCCCAAAAGGTGAGCTGCTTTCAGTCCTTCTGACCAGGTTGCTGCTGTATAGTACTAGTATATGTATTCATATGTATGCATGTATGCATATCTATACATAATATTACATTATTAAACTGTATATATATATATATATATATATATATATATATATATATGGTATACAGACATACACACACTGTGTAAATATAATATTTAAACATATACACTACATATGTTTATATATAAAGTGTGTGTGTGTGTATATATATATATATATATATACATATATATATATATATATATATATACTGTGGGTGGGTGTGTATATGTGTGTGTATATATATATATATATATATATATATATATATATTTGGGATGCGGTCAGGATACCAGAGGGCGCCATCCCGCCTGCCATTATCCCGACATGGGACTAAAGATAGGCGTCAAACTCCTGACGCCTATCATTAGCCCCACTACAGGATCCCGACACCCAGCTTACCGAACGAAGATATGCCGGGTGTCTAAGCGGGTAGCCACGGGGGGAAGGGGGGGTTAGGTTTAGGGTCTCCCAGGGGGACTTAGGGTTCGGTACCCCCCCGGGAGGGTTAGGGTATGGCAGTGGTTCTCAAACTCAATCATCAGGACCCCACACGCTACACGTTTTCTAGATCACCCAGCAGGTGCACAGGTGGAGCTAATTATTTCATTTGTGATGCTGTGAGGAGACCTGGAAAACATGTACTGTTTGGGGTTCCGAGAACCGAGTTTGAGAACCTGTGGGGTAGGGGAAGGGGCATTAGGGTTAGACACCCCCCAGGAGGGTTAGGTTTAGGGTGCGGGGAGGGGGGTTAGGGTTAGGCACTAATGGGGGGAGGTTAGGCACTAGGAGGGAGGTTATGGTTAGACACCACTAAAGGAGGGCTGGGGGAGGGTTAGGGTACTTACCACCTCCCATTGGGATATCTCTCCTCGGTCTTCTGGAGCTGGTATATGATCCGGGGGCTAAACAGCCGCTGGCATTACATACCGGCATGTCCAAGGTCCGGCACAGATGACACCCCCACATCACTGGTCACACCCCTATATAAGTAGTTACAACCCCTGCAACAGTACACAATAGGCCCTTTATAGATTTCAGCTCCAGGCCCTTGAGAACCTTAATCTGGCACTGACCCAGAGGTCTTTCAACTCCTAGTGGACAATAAGAGATGCAGCTTCATATATCGAAGTGACTCTTGAAATTTGCTGGGTCCGGTCCCCTTCATGCTTCTCCCAGGAGTCAGGTTATTTAGCGCTATAGCCTACCAGACATTGCGTCTGAGTAGTTGAATGTAGTGCCCTTTTGCAGTTAGTGTTTTTCTGCATAGTATGTGACTTTTGCTAGTGCTGTCTGTATGATTTTACTAATCTGTCAGCCTATGCCTTTCCCTTTCCTCTCACTATAACCCTATCATGCCAGCGTACTCAGGGTCTACTATACTTCACTTTTACTTATAAATGTGAAGGCTGGCACAACACAGTAAGCCTGGTAGGTTTACTGAGTAGGGGCTTGCAACATATTATGAAAGGCTGTAGAGGAAGCTGCTAGACTCTGTACCGAAGTAAAGAGGACATCTACCAATGGCGGTACCGGTACTGCCTGTACCTGTTGAGGCAACTCCATAGGTGGAATTACTGCCAGGACTGTCAGGCGGTCTGCAATAGTAGCTAGCACATGATCAGGTGCGGTGGTAGACGGATGCACATGTTC
Organism: Taudactylus pleione; assembly: GCA_031769625.1. Classification (NCBI taxonomy): domain Eukaryota; kingdom Metazoa; phylum Chordata; class Amphibia; order Anura; family Myobatrachidae; genus Taudactylus; species Taudactylus pleione. The sequence continues at coordinate 14,425,967 of JAUIMM010000065.1, forward strand.
AGAGGGACTCCCGGGTCATAAATCCAGGATCCTCCCCACCATAAAAGACACCTCTTATAAGAAGAGCTGTCCTATGATTAAATGTTCATGCATACGGCATTACTAGATGTATCCCACCCAATATGAGTTGCGGGTAGTGGCCATAATTATATTTTTCAAATGTTTGTGTCTGTGTAGTTGTTAATCTAAGATAAATTGTTCTTAGGGAATGAATTATAAGGTAGTTATATATCAGTTATCCAATAATTACTATAGAAAAAACTAGAGATGAGTGGGGTCGGCTGCTGCTGGGATCTCCAATATTTTCGGGTCTGAAAACATGGCACGACGTCAACTTCCCAGCATCGGATCTTGTGAGTTTTGGATATAAGTCCCTCCCACAGTGATTTAGCGCCATTTGTCACAGGACCACGGAAGGGGAAGGAGGTTAAGCTAGGATAGGCTACATTAGTTAGTTAGCTTAGCTTAGTCTAGTGACCTTCTAATAGACATTGACAGTGATAGTGACTGTCAGGTTTAGTGACACTGTCCTTGATGCTCAGTGTCACCTGTCAGTGACAGTCCCCTAGGTAATACTGGCCGAGCTAGTTTTGTGGATAGGCAGTTAGCAAATCATTGTTAGTTTTATATTGCAGGAACATCATTTAATATAATAATAATTAATATTTTTTTAATTTTGTGCTGTAACTTCAGGCTGTAATATCATATATCAGTCAGTAACGGTCAGTAGATCAAAGGCTACCACACAGTGTGTCGCAGTTGATGGGCACCTTTCTTTTTTATAAAAAAAAATAAATATTTTGATTGTGATAAAATGCAGGCCGTGATACTGTCTGTATGAGATACAACAGTCAGTAACGTTCAGTAGATCAAAGGCCACACTATGCAGTGTTTAGCAGTAAGTGGCCACTTTCTTTATTCTATAAAAAAATATATTTTGTTTGTGAACAATTTCAGGCTGTGATACGGTCTGTGTGAGATATAACGGTCAGTCGATCAAGGGCTACCATGTATTGTGTCGCAGTCAGTGGGCACTGGGTTTTTTTGTGAAAAAAAATTCAAGCGTCCGTATGGAACACTACAATCAATCAAAAGGACAGCATGAGCAGCAACCAAGCACTACTCTGCAGCTGCTGTCACCACCAGTCATCATGCCTATATTGCTTCAATGTCCTCTACTAAAGCCGAAGCTCAAGGGTATAGAAACTTTTAGTCAGGACATCTAAAATCCAAAAAACAATATTTTACAGTGGTATAGAAAAAAACACATCTAAAAAATAGAAAGTTTATTGCAGAAAAAAATTAAATTGCCAACATGCCATTTACCACACGCAGTGGCAAGGAAAGGCTCAGGCCTTGATCTGTATTTATGACCCGGTTCCCCCGCAACCCACTGAGAACTTGCCTCTGTAGAGCCAGTTTGTGTACGTAGAGATCATTGCCAGCAATGTCAGCTGCCCATTGGAAACTTATTTTGTGGGGGCCCAAACAAACCAATCACTTCAGCCACAAGTTGCAGTCCCTGTTGCTGAAATGATTGGTTTGTTAAATTGTGCATGTCCTATTTAATATATACAACAGAAGGGTGGGTAGGAGGGCTCAAGGACAAATCCATCTTGCACCGCTTTTCTTTGCATAACACACTGTTTGGGGCATTGCTGACTGACATTTTTAATTTTACAGTTTATTAAATTGCTATCCTCTCTACCTATGCTGTCTGGCAAATGTTTCATAGATCTCCTATATTTTTTTAAACTGCTGTGCATTTGTGCCGCTGCTCTGACGCTTACTTTTTAAAAAAAAAATGTTTCATACGGTATTTATTTCAACTAAAATCACAAATAGGTGTACTTGCAAAATACTCTTATGCCTTTTTCAACCTTGATTTGTATATACCAACCTGGTAGGCTTGGCTTTCCTTGATCATCACAGCCATGTTTGGTAAGATGCTACTCAAGCACCAAATGGAGAGGCTACTTTGTGATGGTATCTGGAGGTATTCTCCCTCCTCCCCTCCCAGCCTTCCCATACATAATCCCAGAAGCACAATGATTAAAGATGTTTAGTACCAGACTTTAATAAGCCCTCTGCCCCCTCCTGTTCAGAGCTTCCATTTTGTGTGCTGCCACATTGATAGTTCTTCCACCCACTCCAGAATCAAAATGGGCTAGTGCAACACCGGCATTACTCCTGCTGATGGGAGGACCCAAGGACAATTCCATCTTGCACCTCTTTTCTTTGCATTATGCACTGTTTAGGGCATTGCTGACTATATCTTATTGTAGAGATGTGTAAGACTAGCGCCAAATTCCCTGTAAGATCCAATAGATCCAGATGTGCAGCTGGGAACAACAGGGGCCTTCCAACAATGCTCCCAGAGAGTAATTGTGAAGAAGTGCTATCTTGAGATCTGTATTGTAGATAAATTTGATCTTGTTCCCGGTGTATTCCAAAAAATATATAAAAAATTAAAAACTAATATCATGTGATATTGCTAAATGGAATATGTAATATTCAAATAAATAAAAATGCACTCACCATTTGTGGGTGGTATATGAGCATTGGACCAATTTCCACCGTGGTCCTATGGTGGTTGCGAGATACAACGTTGATCCGATGTGTTCTTGGATCACTCAGGAATGGTGTCAGTCATTAGAAGGAAACAAACATAACATGCCTCAATAATGCCATTCAGTAATCCCAAAAGAAGTCCTACAAAATTCTGTAGGCTATGATATAAGCACTGGACCTTTATTTTTAACAACCGATATCTGTCAGTTATATGGGATTTCTGGTCCTTGGATCCAAAAGACTAATTTATAAAAAATCAAATTGCTAGCAACGTGTTTCGCAAAGCCTCTGTCTGCTTTCTCTCTATACATGAGAGATGTTTAGTACCAGACTTTAATAAGCTCTTTATCACCTTCCTGTTCAGAGCATCCGATTTGTGTGCTGCCACATTGATAGTTCTTCCACCCACTCCAGAATCAAAATGGGCAGGTGCGACACCAGCACTACTCCCATCGGTGGGAGGGCCCAACGACAATTCCATCTTGCACCTCTTTTCTTTGCATTATGCGCTGTTTAGGGCATTGCTGACTATATTTTTTTGTGTGGATGACAAACATTATTGTTATAGTTTATTAAACTGCCATCCTGTCTGTCACTGCAGTGCCATTCTCTTTCCTAAATGTGCCATGTTGGTAATTAAACTGCCACAGCTGCTGAAATCTTCTACACGTGGTTGATGAATGCCAAAAATGTCCAGAAATTTTTACAGCCACAGACAGTATCTCCTGCATGCCGCGTTAATTAAAAAAAATAATTCAGAACCACCAAGTTGATTTTGTGTGCAAAACATGGGACATGTTGTTCACCCATGCTATCCCATTCTCCCTCATAAATTTGCTTCGGAATCAAAAAATTTAATTATATTTACTACAAATCAACCCTTCTTTTCCTTGCCTTCAGCTACATACATACTCCATCTCCCTCAGGTCTCTTGATTAATGAAAACATTTGTTTCCTGGTGTGCCATGTTGGAAGTTGAAGTGTCTGTGCCGCTGCTTAGCTTAGTCACAAAGCTAGCTTGGTGCAACCTTTTGGCCTAAACTGGAGGAAAACAATATTTTGAGCAGTAAGGTGGTCAAAATTGACTGTAAATTAGTGGAAATTAATGTTATTGAGGTTAATAATACTGCAGGAACAAAAACAAATAAAAAATTATGTGATTTTAGCAGTTTTTATAAATGTTTGAAAAAAACAACCAGATCCAAAACCAAAACATGTGAGGTTGGTTTTGCAAAACCAAGACCAAAACACTAAAGTTAATGCAGATCCAAAACCAAAACACTAGGGTTGGCACACATCTTAGAAAAAACATAGTACAGGTTATACTTGATATTGTACTTTCAATCTAGAAAAGTGAGGTGTGAATTACAACCAATTGTTATAAACTGACCATCTTATATTTCACACTCAGGGTGGAGTTTTAGTTTTAGCACTAACAACATTTATTTACTGTAAAGGAAAAAGCTTGATTTTTTTTTTCTCATGAAAGACAAAATTAATCTGACAGCATACTGTCTCAGAAACAAAGAGAATGTAACTGTTGGCTGGTAAGTCTTCCAGAAATAGAAACAAATTGAAAGTACAACAGTAAAGATTTCTATTTTTTTACATTTTATTTACATAATTTGCTCATATTTATTATATTTACTTGTTTGAGAGACAATAAGTGTGATTATGCATTTATATTAAAGTACATTGATCATGTTGCTTTTTCTTGGTTGCATTTCTCTCACAACACTTGTAGCTAAATAGGTGGAGCTAATGCATCATGATCTGCCAGACTGTGTCTTCTGCTCAGAAGAATATTGCCCCATCTGTATAAGCACGTTGACGTTTTGTCGAATTAAACATGTATTTAATCAATGTTGTTGTTGCATTCCAATTACTGACTTTTGTTTAAAAATAGACTGTAGTAGGATTTATAGTTCTAGTACTGTTCCAGACATTTGCTAAATTATGTTTTACTTTTAGCACTTTGATTGAGTGCATTTCAGGGTTGAAGAGCTGGAGTGTGGTTAATTGGGCTCGGTAACATGGTGTCCTGTACGGAAAGTGACAAAGATTAATGGTTAGTAGTATTAACACTTTCACACATATCACAAACAGGTCACTAGACTGTCTATGCTGTCCACTTTCCTAACACAGGAAGTAATGCCAGTGAGCACAAAGACTATCATGAGGTTTTGGTGACACACATTAACTAAGTGAGTTGACTCATAATTTTGTCAAATAAGAAGACCTACTTGGGTAAGCTAAGAGATGTTATGAGATGTTATGCTGGATACACACTGTACGATATATAATTCATACAGCTGACGAATGATATATCGTTCAGTGTTTTGGATCATGTGTACACATGATATATCTGTGAATAACGTAATTTATCAAGTAGTCTATAAAAATGACAGTGAGAAGTCAATTGTTTGGTTTTGGCAGCGTCTTCACTTTAGAAGGTTTGATACATCTTAGTCAGTATTTCATGTCCAGGGTGCTGAAGAGTGATCACTTTGGATATACCGGGAACTGCAGACTAATCAGTACAATATGTTAAACATACTGGGCCTGATTCAGAGATACACAATATTTCACTCACAATAATGATAATATGCAATGGCTAGTTTCAGCTTCCCCTTGTGTACTAGCTTGCTTCAGACTGTGCAAGGCCTGGGACACCAACTGTCAATGTTCGTGAATGGTGAATGGTGCAACTCCAACTGTGGTTTTGGACAGTCCACCATTGGCGCACCATCACATGTACCATTGACCCTTCACCAGCCTATGGCAGAGGCTGTGTCTCTTTTTGATATTCGTCTGAACATGGCATCTGTAGCTGCAGCTCTGCATCTGAGAATGCAGTTGCTATCATTGACACACTAATGACACTCCCATAACATGCCCATGAGACACCTTTTATTACATACACTTCAGGCCACCTCCCAGTCACCACCCTGGAACACTCATTATGCAGTAGTCAATATTTGTTATGGTCTCCTAGGACTCACCGTGTAAGACCTCTAGAATCACTGAGAAGGTCATCACCAATAACAGCCACCCACTGTTCCCTTAGAACTGGACACATTCAGTACTTAGGTGGCCGCCTGGACTTAACTCGAGATAGTAGAGGCTTACATGGTTATCCTAGGACTTCAAGATGTTATGCGACTGTAGGACTTCAGGATGGAGTGAGATATTCAAGGGAGGAGTTGACAGAGTGTGGCTAAAGAAATTATGGATATTCAGCTATGTGACCTTGAGGGCCAGATATTGACTTTAAAAGCCGAGGTGCAGCTCAAACAGCTGATAGGTATACAGTCTGAGATGTGACTGTGGAGCCGAAGTTATAGCAGAGATGCGGCCTTGAGGACTGATGTGTGACTATGAAAGACAAGGTGCTGCTTGAGAGCCGGGATGCAGCTTAGAGAGATGGGGTGTGGCTGGAAAGCCGAGATGTTAATTGCCGAGATGCGGCCTTGAGGGCCGGGGTGCGACTAGTGAACTGAGGTGCAACTTGTGAGCCAAGGTGCGGCTTGACAGCCAAAGTGCAGCTTGAGAGCCGAAGTGCAGCTGAGAGAGCTGGCATGTGGCTGGAGTACCTAGATGTAAAATACAGAAATGCGGCCTTGAGGGCCAAGGTGCGGCTTGTGAGCTGGGGTGTGGCTTTGAGAGCAGGAGTGCACCTGGAAAGCCAGAGTGCAGCTGGAAAGCAGAGATGTTAAATGCAGAGATGTGGCCTCAATGGCTGGGGTGCAGCCTTGATGGCCGGGGTGCGGCCTCGATGGCTGAGGTACAGCTTTGAGGCCTGGGTGTGGCTTTGAGAGCCAGGGTGCAACTGGAAAGCTGAGGTGCGACTAGAAAGCCGAGTTGTTAAATGCTAAAATGCGGCCTTGAGGGCCATGATGACAGATACGCAGAGAATACCACACCTTGCAGAGAAACTGAACTCTAGATGATGAAGTGAGAGCAAGCACAGGCAGAAGCAGGCACAGACAGGCAGATACACAACTGGCAGGAACCGGAATCACACATCAGAAACATTATAGGTGGCAAGCTGGTGATTGACCAACAGGCTTAAAGGTGCTGAACCAATGGATTCATGGCAGATGTTTAATAGAATCTATAGATGAGAAGAAATGTCATCCAGTATCAGGTGCCGTAGGCCAGCATTCCAATCTCCTAGCAACTGGAGATGCCATCCCAATATGGCATGTGCATTGTCCTGGAGCAGGATTCCGGAAGTGTCGTGACCTGGAGGAGAGACACCCAGAGCACGAGTAAGTAACAAGGAGTACTGGTGACTAGTGAAAGTACCCCCCTTGATTAGGGGTTAAGGAACCCCTAGAACCAGGCTTGTTAGGGAAGTCCTTGAAAAATCTCTCTTTAAGCTTTAGAGCATGTAAAGACTTCTCAGGTACCCAAGAACGCTCTCTTGGTCCATAACCCTTCCAGTGGACCAAGAAGTGTAAATGTCCTCGCATAAACTTGGAGTCCAAAATCTTCTCCACCACAAACTCTTGTTGACTTCTAAAGAGCACAGGAGATGTTCTTCCAGGACGTTTAGGTCTGATTTTAGAGGACAAGAATACTGGCTTAAGCACGGAACAGTGAAAAGTATTATGATTTTGAGTGTGTTGGGCAGTTTAAGCCAGAAGGTGACAGGATTAACCTGAGATATTATACAGAATGGTCTGATATATCTAGGACTGAGCTTCTGCAACGACTGATGGAGCCTGATGTTTTTAGCCGATAACCAGACCAAATCCCTAACTTTGAAATTACATGGTTTCCGGTGTCTGTCTGCCATTGATTTGGAATGTAAGGAAGCTTTGAGGAGAAAATGGTGTACCTTATTCCAGATGGAGCAGAGTAGGGAAACCAAAGACAGAGATGAAGAACTCGTGGTATTAGGGTCAAAGGAATTTGCTCTGGGATGCAGTCTTGTTGTACAGAAGAAAGGTTAGACTGCAGAGGCAGAGTGACAAATTATTAAATGCAAATTCAGCTAAAGGTAAATGGCTGACTTAGTCGTTATGGCATTTGGACACAACACATCGGGGATACTGTTCCCGAGACTTGTTAACCCTCTCTGGATGCCCATTGGATTGGGGATAGTAGCCAGAGCATAAGCTAAGACTGATGCCCAAAGAAGAACAAAATCCTTTCCAGAAGTGAGCAATGAAATGTGTCCCATGGTCCGAAACAATGTCCTGCGGTAACTCATACAGTGGACAGCGCCTTAGTAGTGGAGAGTTTGGTTAATGGAATGAAATGTGCCATTTTTTTCTAAATCGATCCACCAGTCAAAATGACAGTACATCATGAGGAAAGAGGAAGTTCCACCACAAAATCCATAGCAATATGGGTCCAAGGTTTAGAAGGCACTGAGAGTGGCAGTAGAAGGCCAATGGGAGCAACCTGAGGAGTTTTATTCCTGGCGCAAATGTTGCAGGCCAAAATGAACTCACAAACATCTTGGAAGAAGGATGGCCACCATACAAATGAGAGAGTAATTCAAGAGTCTTGGAAATACCCGGGTGATCTGCTACTTTACTGGAATGTGTCTTTCAGGAACAAATAATAATCCTGGCAGTTTCCCAGATGGAGCTTCCGATTGAAAAGATAGAAGGGCATTAGCCAAATTATGGGTAATAGCCACATGTATCTAAGAACTAGGAATAATGGGCTCATCAGAGGCAGTAGACTGCTGAATCGGAGAAAACTTTGAGAGAGAGCATCAGCTGATGTTCTTAGATCTGGGCTGAAAGGAAATTTCATAATTAAAACATGTAAAGAATAATATCCAATTTTATTTGGGCATATGGGGTATTTCTGTGGTAGCATGTGGGATATTTTTGTGGTGGGGCACATGGGGTACATTTGTGGGGGCAAATACCAACTGGTGTGTAAAGTAATTAGCAAGTGTTATAATAATGATAAGGGTAGAATGTGTGTGAAAAAATACATAAATATTAAACAAACTGGAAGGTGATATACAAAGTGACTATGTGTATTAAATGGTGATGCCCTGGAGAGGTCCAGCCAAAACAGCTCAGGGGGCCCCACACCCAAACGCTCACCCCAAATAAACTGATGCTAACAATATAAATAGGACTTACTTGTAATTATGCCTGTATGTATACAGTAATGATCGCATAGTGCATCTGCAACTCTGTTTTTTGTATATGCCACTTTGAAATCTCAGCATGATAGCACCTTTCATTACTATTAGGGTGTGCAGTCTAGAGCCCCTCCTTATACCCCATATTGTGTATTTATACACACATCTGAAGCCTGAGATTGCTCCAGTCTAGATTTTTTTTAAAGAAATAGAGCCCCTATGCGGGACCAATAATATGTGATTCTGTGAGAGGGGGCAGGGACTAAGGGGTCTATGTACTAAGCTTTGGAGAGAGAGAAAGTAGATGGAGATAAAGTACCAACCAATCAGTTTCTAACTGTCACTTTACAGAGACTGTTTGAAAAATGACAGGAGCTGACTGGTTTGTACTTTATATACATCTACTTAATCTCTCTCCATGGCTTAGTACATAGGGGTCTATGTGCTCACCCCTATAGGCTACAATAAATGGTATGGTACATACAGACTAAAGCGCTTCCTTAAAGTGTTATATATGTGTGAGATAGCTGGGGAAAAGGGGAGGGGAAAGAAAGGAAAGAAATGTATGAGGGAGGGGCCAGGCTTGGACTGGACACCCGGGGATTCAGTGAAATCCCTGTCGGGCTTCGGTGATTTGTAGCCACACCCTCTATCATGGGCATGGCCTATGGCACCATGCCGGCCGGCAGTTTACCACAGGGAACTGGATCACAGTACACTGACAGTCAGACTAAGGACTGCAGTGCAATACTGGGCAATAAATACCAGTGGTCTCGGCAGAGGGGTCAGAGGAACATGTGCTGAGCTCTGATTGGATAAGCTCATCAAATGCTCCTCTGACCCATGAAGATCATCAGCAGCCTCATAGGAGTGTCTCATTGTGAGGCTGTGACTGCTGCTCTGCCAGCTACATGAGGCTGCTGTTGATTCTGGTGAGTAAACTGTGTGGGCACTACAGTGTGGCATAATGTGTGGGGGCACTACAATGTGGCATAATGTGTGGGCACTACAGTGTAGCAGAATGTGTGGGTGCTACATGTGGCATAATGTGTGGGCATTACAGGTGGCATAATGTGTGGGCACTACAGGTGGCATAATGTGTGGGCACTACAGGTAGCATACTGTGTGGGAACTACAGTGTGGCATAATGTGTGGGCACTACAGTGGTATAATGTGGGGGGCACTACCTATCTGCACTAACCCCCTGACCCCTCCTTGCCAAATACTATCTCTCTGCACTACCTCTCTAACCCCTCCATACTCACCACTACCTGTCTGCACTACCCCCCTGACCCCTCCTTACCAAACACTATCTCACTGCACTACCTCCCTGACCCATCCATACTCACTACTACCTATCTGCACTACCCCCTGACCCCTCCTTACCAAACACTACCTCTCTGTACTACCTCCCTAATACCCTCATGACCCCTCCTTACCAAAAGCTACCTCTCTGTACTACCTCCCTAATACCCTCATGACCCCTCCTTATCAAACACTATCTCTCTGCACTACCTCCCTGACCCCTCTATACTCACCACTGCTTATCTGCACTACCCTCCTGACCCCTTCATACTCACCACTTCCCATCTGCAATACCCCCCTGACCCCTCCTTACCAAACACTATCTCTCTGCACTACCTCCCTGACCCCTCCATACTCACCACTACCTATCTGCATTACCTCCCTGACCTCTTCATACTCACCACTCGCTACTGCACTAACCTCCTGACCCCTCCTTACCAAACACGAGATAGTGTTTGGAACTCTGCATTACCTACCTAACCTCTCCATACTCACCACTACCTATCAGCTCTATTCCCTTGTCCCCTCCTTACCAAAAACTATCTCTGCTGTTTTTATTATCCAACTGGCCCTTCCATACCAAATATTGCACTGCCTACATGACCCCCCATGCCCACCACAACTGACCCATGCCCACATAACCTACTGCCATGCACAGGAGTAGATTACCGACCTCTCCTACTATATATATATATATATATATATATATAGAGAGAGAGAGAGAGAGAGAGTTTTATAATATTCTATTTGTAGTATATAAAAGGGTCATAAATTATACCAATATTTTTCCACATTATAGTTGGCCACACTCCTTTCAGAGACTAGCCACACCCCTTTGTGGGTCTCTATTATTGTCTTCCCCTATGGGCTCTTCATGCTCCAGTCCACCACTGCCTGGATATGCAATCAAAACCCCATCGGACAATCTCACCTGAGAACCGTTTTGTGGTTTTTGAGCCATGGTAAACCAAGGACAATTGGAACCAAGGGACAATGCAGCAGGAAAAAGGAGATGGACTCAGTATGTAAAGCTCCCACTGTGAGACGGATGGATAGGGTCTGAGAATTAATAACACCACGGGATAATGAAATACCATCAAGCCAGCAGATGGAGATGAAGGACATAAGAACTTCAGATGGCATTCCTAGTGTCTTAAAGAAGGAAATGTCCATAAAATTTCCAGCCACACCACTATACAAAAATGCGGTAGTAACTATTTCCTTTCCAAATACCTGGATAAGGGCAAGTACCAGAAAATAATTTTTGAGAGAAACAGATGCAACGACTAGATGTAGTTCCCGGTAGATCTGGACCTTGCCTTTTCCCAACTTTGATGGGCAGGAGCTTGGCAGAGTGACCTTTACCTCCACAGTATAGACAGAGACTCAGAGACTGTCTCCTGAGCTTATCTTCTGTGGACAGGCTAAACGCCCCTATCTGCATGGGTTCTCCTTGCTCTGTCAAGGAATCCAATGCTGGAGACCGAGGGGACAAAGTGGGAAGGTCCTTCTCAACCCTATGTTCGTTTATGCAGCGGTCAATGCAGATAGCGAGATGCATAAGATTATCCAGAGTCTCAGGCACGGGATGCTGAACCAGGATAGCCTTAATTTGTTCAGACAGACTAAGATGGATTTGGCTACGAAGTGCAGGTTTATCCCATCTGCTATCTACAGACCATTTACGGAACTCTGCACAATAATCCTCTGCCACTTTCAGTCCTTGTTTAAGAGACCCCAGATTTGCCTCAGCCATAGCTGCTTTATCTGGGTTATCATAGAGGAGACGTAAGGCTTGGAAGATGGCATCAACAGATTGTAGGGCACCAGGGGTAGGAAGCAAACTGAAGGCCCAGGTCTGAGGATCACCTTGGAGCAAGGACATGACTACACCAACATGCTGAAATTCTGTAACAGAAGAAAGAGGACATAGTCTAAAATATAACTGACAGCTCTTCCTGAAATTCAGGAATTCCTTGCAATCCTCCAAAAAACGGTCTGGAAGATTCACTTTAGGCTCCCTGACAGTGGCCTGTGCTGAACATGAGTGAACATCCTCCACTCATAAGGACAGTTCCTCAACGTTTTGGGTGAGAGCTTGGATTTGAGCTGCCAGAACTTGTGCAGGATCCTGGCCAGGATCCATGTCAGTCGCGACTGTCTTGGCCGGCTTTAATGTTATGGTCTCTTAGGACTCACCGTGTAAGACCTCTAGAATCACTGAGATGAGGTCTTCACCAATGACCGCCACCCGCTGTTCCCAAGGAACTGGACATGTTCACTGGAAGTTAGGTGGTTACCTGGACTTAATTCGAGATAGTAGAGGCTTACACCATTATCCTAGGGCCACAAGATGTTATGCGACTGTAGGAATTCAGGACAGAGTGAGATATGCAAGGGATGAGTTGACAGAGTGATGCTAAAGAACTAGAGATGAGCGGGTTCGGTTCTCAGAGAACTAAGGCCACCCGAATTTAGCATGCCCGAGTCAAATCCAAGCAGGCTCGGAGGTTCCCACCTTACTCAGTTCTCAAAACCGAGGCAAAACCATAGAGACGGAAATCTCGCGGTTCACGAGCTTTCGTCTCTATGATCAATGTAGTATATAAGGGACCACGCGACGGATGCCATTTCCACTCCGGCTGTGTAAAGTGAACAGGGAGGGTGGGTAGTGTAAGGCTGGGAGAGGTACTGGTGCTAGCTGCTGTGTCCTGGGCTGGTGACTGCTGATCCATTCTGGTCTCTGGTCACTGTGCTGTCACTATCACTGTGCTGTCTGTGCTGGTCCATTCTGGTCTCTGGTCACGGTGCTGTCACTGTCACTGTGCTGTCTGCTGATCCATCTGGGCTGTCAGCTGTGTCCTGGGCTTGTGCTGTGTACATCTCTGGGCCCAAGTTCTGGACTCCAAAAAAAGAGTAAAAAAAAAAAAGTGTATTTTTATATTTTTCTGTGTGTGCATGCGTGTTAGGCTTAACCACAGTAGAGCACTAGTGCCAGCCAGCAATGCAAGTTGCACTTGCAACCTTGTGCTGCCCGACTCCAGTCGCTCTTAAAAAAACAAAACAATAAAAGTGTCACTGTCTTATATATTTCTGTATGTGCGTGGGTGGTACCACTGTAGTGCCAAGATCAAGCGACTACAGTCATGTTCAATAAAAAATAAAAACAATTCAAGTGTCACTGTCTTACATATTTTTTTCTTCTGTGTGCGCGTGGGTGTTAGGCTTAACCACATTAGCGCACAACATCAAGCAACTACAGTTAGGTTCAATAAAAAAAAAAACTAGTGTCACTGCCTTATATATTTTTTTCTTCTGTGTGTGCGTGGGTGTTAGGCTTAACCGCAGTAGCGCAGTAGCCAGCCAGCAACACAAGTTACAACCTTGTGCTGCCCGACTCCAGTCGTAATCAATTGTTACTCTGTGGCCAAGTTCTTCTGGAACTGACAAAAAATAAAAATCATCATTTGTCTTTTTTCTAATATTTTTGTGTGTGCGCACGACTGCACGTGTGTGAATTTTGGAACCGCACCTTGGCTACACTATTGGTGATTGTGACACTGCTTCTAGACTGCAGAAAAATATGGAGAGCTGTCACATGACAGGAGAGCAAGGCCAAGAACCACATGTTATAGCTGCCGCCAGCAGTGCAAGGCCATCAACTTCCTCGACCTCTAGGAAGGCCCTTGCCCCAGGGCTTAAGTCACGCCATCGATAAGGTAAAGCAGGTTTTACTGAAATTAAGAAAAAAAAATTGAAATGATATTTGACTTTAGATAAACAAAAAATTGCCAATATGCCATTCACTACACAAAGTGGCAAGGAAAGGATAAAGCCTTGGCCTTCTAACTTTATGAAGAAGACTGCTGATTCTTCTGATAGCCCTTCTGCTTGTAGTTGTAGTGGTGGTGGTCCAATTAAAAATTTTAAAGTTGTTAAGACAGCTCTGGAAAAACCAACTGTGTGCCCTGAGAAATCGAAATCACAAATCCCCGGGGAGAGGCAAGTGTGTCCGCGGTTGCCATGTGTGAGCCCGACCTAAATACTAGTGTACTGGAGGATCCTCCAAGTTCCAACGTTTGTGTGCCCTCTGTAAATGTGGGGAAGGGCAGTCAACATCTTGCACATGTAGTCATTGAGGATGCTTCTGTGGAATTGTACATGGAGGAGGAAGAGGATATTTTGGTGGATGAAGGCGCTAAGGATGGTGAGGATGTTGATGATGAAGATGTTGGTGTTTGATGATGAGGATGTTGATGCCGAGGATGTCCTTTGTGTAAGTAAGGCAACAGCTGTTGCCCATGGTTTGAAAAAGCCAAAGCCCAAAAATCTACTTCTCACGTGTGGAATTATTTCCATCCCAATCTGGACAACAGTTGTCAAGCCATATGTGCCCATTGCCATGCAAGAGTGAGTAGAGGGAGGGACCTAAAACACCTAGGAACCTCCTTCTTGTTACGTCACTTGGAGCGCAATCAGATATCAAAGTGTACGTCGCCAAGTTCCAAAACTCAAAACGTAACAAGTTCATTGTCAACTACCTGCTGCTTCTCAGTGAGATCCAAGCGCCTTCGATCTCCAACACCAACACCTGCATCATCATCTACATCCTCATTCGTGATCGGGCGTAATTTAAAAAAACAATTGACTATTAAACAGTCCTTTGATAGAGGAAGCAAGTATAACAGCTGTCACTCAGTTTCACAGTGGGTCTCTGACGCCATGACGGCTGTGCTAGTATTAGAAATAATAAAAAATGAGGCTGATAGTGTGGAGGAAGTGCAAAAGGAGGATGAGGGAGAAATTTGTGTCCTATCTGACGCTAATGTGGATGTTGATATTAAGGATGTGGTTTGAATAAATCAGCCACCAGTGGCAGCAGTTCTTGCTAATGATAAGAAGAATGCCAGAAAAGCAACGTCTTGGGTGTGGAATTATTTAATCTAAATTCTGACAACAGTTGTGAAGGCATCTGTTCCATTTGTAAAGCCAAAGTTAGCAGAGGAAGGGACGTTAACTATCTAGGTACCTCCTCCCTGTTACATCATTTGCAGCACGTTCATGCAATTTATTTAACAAAATTATAATTTGTAAATTGATAACAAGCAGTCCAGTATCAGCTACCAGCAGTTTGGACCATAACATGCAATCTCCACCACCAACAGCCTCATCATCAACATCCTCCTTAATAATTGAAGGTAGTCCTTCCAAAAAATGTTTTGTGGGGCCCAAACAAACCAAGGAGATCAGCCACGAAAGTGTCAGTCCTAGTGGCTAAAGTGCTTGGTTTGTTAAACTGTGCATGTCCTTTTTAATATCCCACATAAGAGTGGGTGGGAGGGACAATTCCATCTTGCACCTCTTTCCTTTACATTTGACACAATTTGGGGCATTGCCGACTGACATTATTATAGATTATTAAACTGTCATCCTGTCTGCCACTGCTGTATGCCAATGTTTCAAAGATGTCTGATATTTTTTTAAACTGCTATGCGTTTGTGCCGCTGCTCTGTTGCTTACTTTAGCCAGCCAGCTCGCTGTAGCCTTTGGCGTATGTTGGTGAATAATAGTGAAATCAATATTGTGAGCTGTGAGGTGGTTAAACATGCCAAGAAATGCCTGAAAATCATTGTTATTAAGGTTAATAATGCTGTAGGAACAAAAACAGGCCCAATTTATGTGGTTTTAGCTGATTTTATGATTTTTTGCAAAAAATCCAGAACCAAAACCAAAACACGAAAATAAAACAAGGAGGAAAAAAATCCAAAACCAGATTCAGATCCAAAACCAGGGGAGATCCAGATCCAAAACCAAAACACGGGGGTCGGCACACATCTCTATAAAGAACAGGTGGATTTTCAAATGGCTATGTGACCGTGAGGGCCAGATGTTGACTTTAAAAGCCGAGGTGCAGCTCGAACAGCTGATAGGTATACAGTCTGAGATGCAGCTGTGGGAGCCGAGGCTCCGGCAGAGATGCAGTCTTGAGGGCCGAGGTGTGACTTTGAAAGCTAAGGTGCAGCTCGAGAGCTGGGGTGCGGCTGGAAAACCGAGATGTTAATTGCAGAGATGTGGCTTTGAGAGCTGGTCTACGGCTTTGAGAGCTGTGGTGTGGTATTCCGGTAGTGTGACTGGCGACCTGTAGTAGAGACACCCGGAGCATGAGTAAGTAACAAGGTGCACTTATGACAAGATGTTTAATATTTTCCTAGATCAGGGCTCGACAAATTTTTGTAAAATCTAGGAGCCATCTTAATAGTTTAGGAGCCAGACCATAGTCCATTACCAAAATATATGAAAGCTTGTATAGACCACCACACATGCCCTTTCAATGCCCCTCAACCTAGTAGTAAGCCCCCAGTAGGAAGTCCCCTTTAATAGTGCCCCCAGTATTAAGCCCCCTGTAATAGTGCCCCCAGTAGTAAGCCCCCTTTAATAGTGCCCCAAGTAGTATGCCCCCTTCAATAGTGTCCCCAGTAGTAAGCCCCCAGTAGTAAGTCCCCTTTAATAGTGCCCCCATTGAGCACCTATTCGATGGGTAACCAATTCCCCCCAGGCAAACCCACCCCTTCACAGCCACACTGTGCAGTTATTCCTCCCCCCACATTGCCACATTACTGGGGGGGGCACAATGGTCCTGGAGAGAATCCCCCCCCTCCCCATCGGCGGTGGCCAACCCTGCATGGCCGCAATCCAGGGCCATGCATTGAAGCTCTTACCAGAGCGCAGAGCACTGTAACTTGTGATAGAAGGGTGGGCTCCGGGATTGCTTTAGTGGTGCTGTAATAATTAAAGCAATCCAGACCCCACCCTTCTATCACAAGCTCTTACCGGACCTCTGTGCAGCCAGCCAGATGGGAGAGGGAGCAGGTGTCGCTGCGGGCGGAGGAGCCAGAAAGCCAGGACGTATGAGGAAGATGGTGAGAAGGTATCACCGCAGGCAGAGGAGCCAGACAGCCGGGATGGAGGGTGAGTCAGTCAGTGCACGTACTGTATGAAATGGCCGCCCAGGAACCTCCGCTGGGTAACTACTTCTTGGGATCATAAATGGCTGCCCACAAACCTCCGCTGGGGAACTGATTCCTGGGATCATCCCTCTCTGAAATCTGGTCGCCAGGCAACAAAATCTAGTCGCCATGGCGACCTGGCCCCTGGGATTTGTCGAGCCCTGTACTAGATGGTAAAATCTTGTGTTTTGTTTTGTATATTTCACTAACACTATACGCCATAATAGATCTCTAGAATATTACACATATTATAACTAGTGCACTACCACTGTATTCTGTATAACAATCTAGTATGTATATAGATACAATCTCCAGATTGGATTACTGTAACCTCCTCCTATCTGGCCTCCCCAACTCCCATCTCTCTCCTCTCCAGTCTGTCCTCAATGCTGCTGCTCGACTCATCTTTCTCTCCAAATGCTCTAAATCTGCCTCCCCTCTCTTACAAGCCCTCCACTGGCTCCCCTTCCCCTTCAAAACCCAATTCAAGGTTCTCACACTCGCTTACAAAGCCCTCACACACTCCTCTCAAATTACATCTCTGACCTCATCTCCCTTCACTCTCCTGTCCACCCTCTTCATTCAACAAATGCACGCCGCCTCTCATGCCAACTGATTACTTCCTCCCACTCCCACCTCCAAGATTTCCCCTTGCTGCTCCCCACCTTTGGAACTCTCTCCCTCTCCCCATCAGACTCTCCACCTCTCTACAATCCTTCATCCGTGCTCTCAAGATCCACTACTTCATCAATGCTTTCCAGCTCTCATCCTAACTTGCTGCTACATGCTCCCTCCTCCCTGTCTTCCCCATTTGTATCATGCCTGTCTGTCTGCCCCCCTGCCCTTGAGAATGTAAGCTCTTACGAGCAGGACCCTCTACCCTCTTGTGCTTCTCCTTACTTTATTTTCAGCTACTTCTTACTCACCACTAGGACACCTAACACTTGGTTGCTCGTGCTCTGTGCTTATTTGGGTGTTATGGCCACCAATGTATCAATGTATCAATGTATATTATCCATGTTCTTGTCCTGCATTGTATTGTATTGTATTGTAAGTCATTTTTTTGGTTATGTACTTTGTAAGGCACTGTGGAACACTTGTGGCGCCAAGTAAATAAATGATAATAATAATATATTCATGCACACTACCATACCACACACTAAAGCTGGCCACACACTAGAACAACTTACATCCAACCAGCCAACTTGTTGATTGGTTGGAATGAAAATCTGGTAAGGAATGGGAGTAAATGATGATCAGCAATTTGCTCCTAAATGCCAGAAAACAGATGAAAATGGTCGTTCAGACAAGTTTGTTAACTGTTTGATCTACACAATTTGTTCAAACAACAGTTTTGTCCATTTTCCGGCGTTTGGGAGCAAATTGCTGATTGTCATTTGCTTTCATTCCTTACCAGATTTTCATTCCAACCAATCAACTAGTTGGCTGGTTGGATGAAAGTTGGTCTAGTGTGTGGCCAGCTTAACATACCACCATCGCATACAATGCATCAATTCTTAGATTGTTAACATGTGGACTAGGGTCCAGCCTGTATTCAGTATGGATTGCTATTGTGTAAGCAGCCGCAAATTCGCACGGATCGCAGCTGCAAATGTCTGCTAATGCCTGCCATAGCTCATCCGGCATAGAGATGCCCACTGCTGCTTTCTCGCATCTGTAATACCTCGCTCTCGTGCGTATACATCGGTACCATCGACAGACATCAGCTCGTCATGCACAATTTACACCAGGTCTGACCAGCCACAGAAACTGCAAGTCTCGTCGCTCACAGTGAGTACTCAAGCTGCGTATGCAATCGCAGTGGCTACTTTATGCACGCTTTCAAACGGACAGACGCACCTGCGTTTCTATGACCGCTCCCTGTCACCACCCCCAAATGCTCACAGCTTGTCAATCACTGCAATGGATGCCTCTGTGCTTACGAAATCGCAATGCGATTGCAGCACACGCACAGTGCGACATATACACATGCACAGTTGTGACAATCGACCGAAGTCCGTACGTAATTGCAAATGCGTACGCCGCTGAATCAGTCCCTAGGTTCTCTGTACAATACAAAAATATTCCAGTAAAGGATGTCTGCATCCAAACTTTACATTTTTTTTAAGTTGTGATTGTGGTGCAGCACATCTGGTATATATAGCCTGGCAATGGCTACAGGCAAGTGTCCGAGTCAAGGCAGTGAGGGAGGGGCTGGTGGCAAGGCACCTGTTAATAAATGTTTCAGACAATGGCCCTCATTCAGACCCGGACGCAAGTGGCCGTTCGTACGCTCGTCGTACGTACACACATATGTAAATTCAAGCACTCGCTCGTATTTTCGAACGTAGCTAAACATCCTCCCCAAACTCTACCGACCCCTCCTCTAACTAACGAGCGTGCCAAATAGCGAGCGTACATCACCAAAGTGGCTTGAAGGGAACGCACGCACAAGTACAAACCGGAAGTGGGTCTGTCCGATTCCGATTACCTGCTCCTTTATTCTGCCTACCTCCCTCAATCGTATCATGCCAATCAATATATCAATTATCTTAATTGGTTTTTTTTTTTTTTTTTGGACAATGCAATAAACTTTACTCTTGTCCGTGTTTGTGTTTACCCGCAGAATACGTACGGCTTAAACATTCGCTTTTCTTTGTCAAAATACATGTTAGAGCCAATTAAACATTTGTTTTATTTGTTTTTAACCACGCATATTTTCCTGGGTTCATTTCTTTATTTAAATTTGCTTACACATGTCACTGCATCAAGCCTATCATAACTCTCAAGAGATTTGTGGCCCTGTCGAACACATGACTCATACACTAACCAATAGAATTGGTCCTGTTAATTACCCAAATACATTAGCCAATCAAATTTATTTTCGGGTCTTTATTAAAAATGATATTTAGCAAATACACCATTGCCATCATGAGTAAGTTTTTGTGACTGTGGTTTTCATGTTTATCTTTGTACTCATATGTGCATGGCCATGTTTTCATGTATGTCCTATTTATTCATTGTACTCATATGTGCATGGCCATGTTTTCATGTATGGCCTATTTATTCATTGTACTCATATGTGCATGGCCATGTTTTCATGTATGGCCAATTTATTCATTGTACTCATATCTGCATGGCCATGTTTACATATTTGTGTTGTCAAAAATTAGTGTTTAACTAGGTCTGGGTTGAAAATAATTTTCACAATTTGTTTCCCATCTTTTAGGGGCAGAGCGAAGACTACGGCGTCATCGGCGTCAAAGACGGTGCTCTCGGCCCCTCTCCCCAATCCCAAGCCAAACCTCAACACCCCAAAATTCCCGTATTTCCCCCTCCTCCCCAGCCTGCACAGACCCTGTGGAGGATGTTTCGGGGCTCCTTCCCCTCCATCCCAATTCCCCCTCTCCTCCAACAACCCCTCTTGTAACTACCCCCTCCCCTGAATCCCAAATCACCCCGCCAACCTCGTTGGGGAATGTAGGCACCTCCGAGGAGGATGAGGGAGTGGCTTCTGGAGCGGGCGTTATTTTGAACATACCGTTCAAAATAACGCCCGCTCCAGAAGCCACTCCCTCATCCTCCTCGGAGGTGCCTACATTTTTTGTTTTTTTTAGTTTTTTTTAGTTTTTAGAAAAAACTGTTTGTATGTGATCCTGTGTCTGTGCCTTTTTTTGTGTGGTTTGTGAGAATTTGTTGTAGATTTCTGTTTGTCTTTACCTTTTACTGCTGATTTCCCCATACACATATCACACCTGTCAGAATCTGATTTTTTTACTTGTAATTTTTTGGGGGACCATTTTTGGGGCCTTGGTATTTTTGGGGTAATTCTGCTTTTGGTCACAATATTGTCATTTTTGGTTAGCTTTGTTTGGCTTGTTTTTTAATGTGGTTTCATTATTGATGTATTAAGCCCCACACTTTTCAAACCCACAGAGGAACAGAGGCGTATGGCGGACTTAGCCGGATGTGTCAAACGGATGTGTGCCTACGTCATCTGCTGGTGGTCCTTGACCATATGTCGGTCATCCTGCGTCCCTAATTTTTTGTTTTCATTTAAAAATAGTTTTATAAATTAAAAAATTTATCTTAACGTTCTGTCTCATTCCTTGTTTCCAAATCTGAGATTGTTTACACTGACATAAGTAGACTCTTCCAGCAAGTATTTGCAATTATTGTCACTAAGATTGTGTGTTGTATTTTGTAGGAAAACAGGCACAAGAAACACCTAACAGTAACAATCTGATTGGCCTTTTTTTGTGTTTGACAATTTATATATTACTACATTTTACAGGTTCCAATTTGGGGAGCAACCTGCTTAGGCCGAGATTACAAAGCCAACTGATTGTACAGGATTCCTTTTGGTGTTGGTTTTGACCCCGAAAACATCTTAAATTTTAGCTCAACTTGCGTCATTACAGGATTACCCCTTAGTAAATTTTAACGTGGGTGAACCTGGTTACACTTGCTTGTAATGGGAAATAAAATTACCAAAATTACACAATCAAAACATTTATTCACAACATAACTAAAATAACAAAGTGTTCACTCACAAACAATACACACAGTGATAAACAAAAATACAACCCATACAACAACATTTGAAAATAAAAAGAAAAATCAAGAACTGGTTGACGAAGGACCATGCCAACATGATTCCACAAATGTTGCATTGCAATATGGGTTCCAGAATGTATTTCCAATGTGTCCCCATGAAGGATTTAGGGTAGCAGGAAGTAGTCATCGTTGGAGTCCCAAATATTATGAAATCAAACAGAAGATGGTGAAAAAAAAAGAAAATAATTAGATGTTCACAAAAAATCCTTACCACATTGTGTCTAAACACTGTTGTGTTGCCAATAATTACCTAAAATATCTGGCCACCACATCTTCGCGTATGGCCCCCCCACATACTGACCTCCGACCAACCTCGGGGGGGCCATCCTCAGGTAAGGCATCCTCTGGCTGCATTGGGACACCACTCCTTATGGCGATGTTGTGAAATATCCCACACAGGACCAGAATTTTCGAAACCATATCCGGCAAATACATGAGCTCGCCACCAGAGCGGTGGAGGCATCTGAATCGGCCTTTTAAAAGGCCGATACAGCGCTCCACCACTTGCCTGGTGGCTGTAAGTGCGGCATTAAAATTACTTTGTGGCCCTGGTGTGGGAGCCAAATAAGGAGTGAGCAGCCAGGGCGTGCAAGGGTAGCCACTGTCTCCTGTGAAAAAGAAGTGACAACATCAGGATCACTGTGTATCAAGCTTAACATTGTTATGTACTAAAGGTCTCCACTTACCCAGAAGCCACGCATCACCAGCTTGTAGGTTGTTTAATTTGTGCCATATCCCTGATTGCCGGATGACGAATGAGTCATGTGCACTTCCGGGTAATTTTGCATTCAGGGACAGGATCTGGAGGGAGGCATCACATACCACCATTACATTCAGGGAGTGATAGTGTTTACGGTTGCGAAATATGGCCTCCAGACGTGCTGGAGGCTGAAGTGGTATGTGAGTACCATCCACAACCCCTATGATGTGTGGGAAGCCAGCTATTTGGTAAAAAATGGCCTTGGCCACACTTAGGGCACCCATATCCAAAGGAATTTTAATAAAATGATGGAGGTGCTTGAAAAGTGCCTCCATCACTGCCCTCAGGATCCGGGAAAAGGAGGATTGGGAGATTCCCGCCACTATTCCCACCGTTGTTTGAAACGATCCTGAGGCACAGAAATGTAACACCGCCATAAATTGCGTAAGTGGTGGTATTGCTGTAGGACTGTCAATTTGCCGCTCAAGATCACTGTCTATTAATGAGAGAGTTTCTATGATGATTTTGGGTGGAAGACGGTAGCGTCTTAACACCTCATCATCGGGCATTCCAAAAAGGGTGACACATGTTCGATATATCTGGGGCCTTGCACGCCTACGATGCCTACGCCTGGGACGAGATTGAGGTTGGTCGGCTTCCGGGAGCATGGCCAGAACAATCCGACCAAGATCAACCTGAAATGGCAAGATTTGAATGTAAGGCTTTTTTCCCCCAAAAAAAAGGAATTTTACTTAGCTTGATGATACAATCCAATGATGCTTACATGCCGGGGTATTGTCATGATTGGCCCAACCTATAAATAATCACACTATATATAAAAATGCAACAATTTAGGATGGCCATTTTGGATTCTAAATTGGATGCAAGACAAAACATAAAAGGGGAGAAACACACATTTGGGCAAATAGCAAAACGACAGTGCGCAGACTACCTCAATTTGGGCCCAAATGTATTAAACAAATGCTAAAGGGAAAACACAACCAATTTAACGGGTCTAAATAAGCATTTAAAAATGCGCTAATTAGTTCGCAAATACAAGCCACAATAGAAACAGATAAAAATGCGCTAATTAGTTCGCAAATACAAGTCACAATAGAATAAGATAAAAATGCGCTAATTAGTTCGCAAATACAAGTCACAATAGAAACAGATAAAAATGCGCTAATTAGTTCGCAAATACAAGTCACAATAGAAACAGATAAAAATGCGCTAATTAGTTCGCAAATACAAGTCCAAAAATACGCAGATAGAAAAACACGAATTATTTCATACATTTCTGACTAACAAAACCAAAGGTTAAAAGTGTAAGGTCAAACAAAGTTGTGTAAATACAAACATGAACATTTAATAACCAAGTGAAAAAAAAAACTTACCAATAGATAATATATAAGTCTCCGGATCAAAAGGTAGTTGGGGCAGAGCCAAAAGAAACCTAACAAAGGCGCAAATTGGAAACATTAACGAGCCAAAATTCAGGAAAAGAAGGAGACACAAATTGAACAAAAGTTAGACGGCCAAAAACTTACCAAATAAATACACGCCAAAAAAAAAAACCACCAGAAAAAAAGCGAACGGAAAAAAAATTAAGAAAAGGACAAACCAAAAACAACTCCCACCAACGCCAAATCCAAAACCCACCAACAATCCACTCCGACCAACGTAACCTCCAACAACCAACAACCGCCACCTCGACTCGAGACGCCCCAAGCCATAAATAGTGTTTAATTTCCCGCACAAATTAAGGAGGGATCATAGGAACGCACAATCAATGATGCGGCCGAAAAATAGGACGCATGTATAAATACATCACGAGCCAAAAAAAACGTTCTGGTGTATTTCTTGTTTGGAGAGAAGACATGGCTACAGACCAGGGAAACAATGGCCAACAGTCTGCCAGTAAGTATTTCAGGCATTTCAAAACAATGATTAATTTGAAACATAATATAGTGCAAGTTGTGAAGCTTACAATTCTCAACATTTAAACAAATAGGTGAGGAGGATGACATGGAAGAGGCTGCTGGGCCCAGTATTCCGGCCAAAGCTGGCAAAAAGAAAAGGCAGCCACAATTCACAAGAAAGGAGATGGAGGTTTTGGTTCAGAAGTGTGTGGAAATCCTGCCACAGGCAGACAGGAATATGAGTGCAAGCCAGAAGTGGAGAATGTGGGAGGAGGTAGCCAGTGCTGTCAATAGGGTGGGTGATTATGTCCGTCTAGCCCAGGATGTCAAACGGCGGTAAGTAAAACTTGACCCCCCTAAAACCAAAACCCATTTAAAACAAAAGGATAATGGTTCCAATTTCACCCACAGATGGGCCGACTTCAAATATCGCCTGAAGCAAAAACTGGCGGACAGGGCTAGGCATGCAAGGGGTACAGGTGGGGGACCCACCCCTGTGTCATTGGAGTTGAATGATTTAGAAGAGCTGGCACAGGGGTGTGTGCAGTCTGTGGAGGTGTTTGGCGTGTCCAACATGGATACGGACATGCCAGACTTTGCGGCTCCTCATGTTGTCCAAGGTAAATATTGTGATGTCACCAACTCTGAAATGTTATTGTGCCAATATGTAGATTCAAATGTGACTCTTTTCTCATTTTTCCAACAGAGACACAGGCGGATGAGTCTGCTCCAGAGGGGAGCCTTGGCCGCAGAATTTCTGCTGGCTCTGCAGGGGAGGAACCAGTACATCCGGCTGAGGACCCTGCAGAAGCCAGTCCAGGGCAATCCCCCTCGCAGGCAGTGTCCCTCCTCACAGAACTCAATTTTAAATCGGATTTCCATACGGAGATTTTGCAGAGGATGGACGCCAGTCTGGTACGGGTGGCTGAGGCCCTGGAGCAAAATGCTGCGGCCAACGTGACCATTGGTCAGGCTCTGGCGGAAAATACCAGGGCCAACATCCGCATCGCCAATGCCCTGGAGCAGCTCGTTCGCCAGCACATGGTGGAGCCGACCTCCCTTCCTGCCGGAACATCAGGATCCTCCACCTCTGGCACAACATCAGCCAATCCTCCAAATGTGCCTAGCCCTGTGCCTAGTCCAGAGGCCACAACATTTGCCTCTGGACGGCCCAGCCTGATGACATCCCGGACCCGGTCTGGCGCCCTCCCTCCCCCTGCCAAACGGGGAAAAAACGTTGACAGCACTGGCTACTTTTCCCACACTCCTTCTGTGCTTGCCCCATATTCCTTTCTGGCCAAAACTTCCCTCTCCTTTCTTGTGAATTGTTTTTAATTTTTAGCTTTAAGTTTCCATACCTTTTATGTTTGCACAATTAAAAAAATTTTTTGGAAGAACACTGCAAAAAATGTTTGGGCCAAAAATGTGCATGAAAATGTTTTTATTTTCCAATAAATTTGAAAAAAATGTTCGACATTGTATTCTGACATTATTGTAGAAATGGTTTACATTTAATCCTGGCACACAAGGCAAAAACGAGCTCCCCCAAAATTTTACAAGAAAAAAAAAAAGGGCTCTTTAAGGAACGTTTTAAAATTTAGATAAGGATGCAAAATCTCCAGGCAAAAGCAAAATGGAAAAAAACACACAAACATGATGACATTATTGTTACAATAGCCCAAAAACCAAATATCAACCCAAAACAAAACACCCACAAATGTACGCTAATTGATTGTGTAATCCTGACATTAGCAGCTACGATTTCCACCTGCGTACGGTTTTGTGCTAACCCAAAAAACTGATTTCAAAACACATTCCAAGCCGGTTTTCAATACAACACTAATTGTTTTTCTGACAAGCCGTGATTAATCGATGCAACATCGTGGAGTGCCGGGACGGAGGAGAAGGCCATCGCCAATGTGGTCGAGTAATCCAGACCCTAAGCTGTGCGAGCATTTTGAACGGAAAGAGGATCATCCAGTGACGTATGAGTTGGTACGAACACATTTGATGTTCGCATCTGATAATGTATGTACGCCCCAAAAACGCCTCGCCACGCCTGCGTTTTTCCATCTCCACCCCCAACGCCCAAAAACGCCCTGTTCTGTCAATCACATTTGACATGTCACTTCCTGTACGCTATTTGACGAACGAGACAAAAAAAGCTTGCAATATGCCGTACGCACATGCGCAGTGTTACACCGACGCATGCGCGCTTTCTCAACATCGGAACGCAACGAGCGTACTGCTGTTAACGAGCGGCTCTGAATCAGGCACAATGTTTGCTTGGTGGTAGCAAGGTGCCTCACCTTGTGTCCTCTGTAACTTCCCCTTTTCAGGCCAGCTTCATCCACTTGCAGCCATGGCGCTCGAGGGGATTTGCACCACTTTCCTCCTGACAACAGTCCTCTCGCATTCCTTGTCTCATTTCCCAAATCAATCTCCGGTCTTAGGTCTGTGGTATGAGACACTCAATTGCAAAGGTCCATTCCTCCCTCCACACAGCCAGAGTAGCCAGTGTTAGACACTGAGGGCCTGATTCAGAGTTGGGAATAGAGGACCTGATTCAGAGCCACTCGCAAGCAAGTTGGTAAGCGACCGCGCATGTGTACTCTTCGTTCTGCGCGTGTGCGAACTACTCAGAGCGATCGGAATCCGCTCGCTCACCCAGCAAAGACAGCCCAGTGTAATGAGTGATAGGAGAGGCCGTTTGTTGGTGGTAACAGGGGCAGGACACTAATAACGGGGGAGTGTAGGTGCGAATGCAGGTGTGCCTGAGTGTAGCAATGCCGTTTCAGAGGCGTGCATAATTATCAGCCAGCGTCATAGTACATGTCACCTGCCTGTTTTTTACATTGAAATCCTCGCAGTGCTTGTGGTAAGGTAAGGCAACCACAAGTGCTACGAGCCCTTCCGATGGTCCTCGATGTACCAATGTTTTAATACACTTCCTGGTGATGACGTGTGCTAGTGGGTGTCTCTACATACACTAATGTGTGTCTATACACAACGTGATCGCTTGCCAACACAAAGTGGGCATGCTTAAGCCTTTCCGAGCGAGCGCCTGCCATGCCGTCACTTAGCCGAATTTACATACGCTGGGTGCGAGCGATCACATCTAGCGAACGGCTCTGAATGAGCTCATGAGTAAGAAAGAGCAAGTAACTCTGAACTTTTGGTCAAAACCATGCTGCAATGCAGGGGGGGGGGTAGAATTAAAATGTTCAGAGAGATTTAAATGTAGGAGGGGTGTGTCCAAACTGAAATCTAAATTGCAGTGTAAAAATAAAGCAGTCCAGCAGGTGCATAACAAACACACACCCCCCATTTATGTGACTTGGGCCTATTGTCCAGGGTCACTTATAGCCTCAGGAGCATGGCCTAATGCCCGCCTATCAGTGCCACAGGCCTGAGGCCTGATTACCCCCATGGGACTAGTGCCCGACAACATGGTGGTCTAGGGGTGTTAATGATGGGAAGGCCACATAGAGAGCCTACCTGTCTGGTGGGAGAGGCTGCAGTTGAGAGCTTTGTTAGCTCTTTTACTTTTCCACAACTGCAGCTCACTCTGCTCCTCAGCTGCCTTTCTCTCTTGAGCTTGCCATCCTCTGGCCTTTTGCCGCGGCTACAGGAGTTCTACTCTCTTGAGCCTGGTGGACCGTTGGGTCCTGAGGTGTAGGTATTGCCGTATAGCGTATTGGACTTGCAAAACTAAATATGCTATACGGCACGACCTACTCCTCAGGACCCGAGTCACGAAATGCGAAAGCACTGTACCCAGAAGTCCGTGGGGAGCCACTGTGGTGTTTACACCAGATGGAACCAAGGCTGTCAAAACACCTGCAGCTGAACAGAGGAATAGGAAGGAGAAAACATCCCACAGAGAGTTCTGCACACTTGTAATCTGTGGCATCACTGATCCAACCAGCAGGCCCCTCACAAGGGATCGATGCCCAGTGGTCCACCCCCGAAAGGAACGCTGTCTGCAGCATCTCATGAAATAGAAGCAAGCAAAAGCTCTACGCAACAACAGACCACCGACTAAGTGCAAGCATAACAACCACTAAAGTGTCTGAAGGTAACTGCAGCGGTTTATCA
Organism: Taudactylus pleione; assembly: GCA_031769625.1. Taxonomy (NCBI): domain Eukaryota; kingdom Metazoa; phylum Chordata; class Amphibia; order Anura; family Myobatrachidae; genus Taudactylus; species Taudactylus pleione. The sequence continues at coordinate 14,454,299 of JAUIMM010000065.1, forward strand.
CTACCAATATAACCAGCCCTAGACTGGAACTCATACCAGCAGAGCGGGATGCTGCCCTCTGCAACATATACCCCTGTATACACAACACTGTACCTTATGCTTTGTACTCTATACTTGTACAATTTGCATTGGTTATAGTGAACCCATAAACAGTACAGACTGTATGAACTGCATCAAGTAGTCTTCTGTGATTTACTGTGATAGATTTTTCAATTGAACTGATACTTCATTACGACTGTAATGTATGTATCCGAATGTATATAACATAAGATAATGTATATCTGTTTTATGCAACTACATGTATACATGACAGGTTAACACTGTGATTAAACATTAAATGTATTAAAAGCAGTTTGCACAGGACAGTGGCGTAACTAGGACATTTGGAGCCATGGGCAAGTTAAAAAATGGAGTCCACCCCAAGTAGGTGTGCGCGCCAAAGGTGCATGATGAAAAAGTGGGTGTGGTCACATACCACAAGGGGCGTTGCCACTGGAAAATGGAGGCGTGGCAACATGACACACCACAGTTTCTTGTCACTCTGGGAACATTCCTTTCCATTTCATATGCACCTTAATGCCCAAGTAGTAGTGCCCCTCTTGCAAGGCCCACTGCAGTAGTGCCCCTTATGCAATGTCCCCAGTAGCAGTATCCATTATACAGTGCCCCCAGTAGTGCACCCTTATACAGTGCCCCCAGTAATGCACCCTTATACAGTGCCCCTTATAGAGTGTCCCCAGTAGTGGTCCACCTGTGCAGTTCCTCTTAAACAGTGCCACCAGTAGTGGTCCCCCTATGCAGTGCCCCTTATATAGTGCCCCCAATAGTAACCCCTCCTATGCAGTGCCCAAGTAGTAGTCCCCCCTATGCAGTGTCCCCAGTAGTAATCTCCCCCCTAAGCAGTGCCCCCAGTAGTGGTCCCCTCTATGCAGTGCCTCCAGTAGCGGTCCCCCTTATGCAGTGCCCCTAATATAATGCCCCCAGTAGTAGTCCCCAATATGCAGCGCCCCTTATACAGTGCCCCAGTCCCCCCTATGCAGTGCCCCCAGTAGTGCTCCTTATATAGTGCCCCCAGTAGTGGTCCCCCCTATGCAGTGGACCTTATATAGTGCCCCCAGTCCTCCCTATGCAGTGCCCCCAGTAGTGTCCCTTATATGGTGCCCCCAGTAGTAAGCCCCTATGCAGTGCTCCCAGTGGTAGTTCCCCCTATGCAGTGCCCCAATTAGTGGTCCCCCCTTGCAGTGCCCCCAGTAGTGCCCCTTATATTGTGCCCCCAGTAGTTAGCCCCTATATAGTGCCCCTTATATAGTGCCCCCAGTAGTAGTCCACCACCAGCAGTGCCAAAGCCACCCACATTTAAAAAAAATAGAAAACACTTACCCGAATCCCCACTCCTTCTCCTGCACCCGCCGCCGTCCGCACCTCCATCCTCCCGGCCCGGCCCGCTCTGCATTATGGGAGAGATGTCATGACATCATGTCATCTCTCCCATCACCCACTGTGGGAGCCGGAAGATGGAGCTCATGAATGAGCTCCAGCCGACTCCAGCAGTGGGCGCAGCGCAGCAGTCAATGAGAGTCTGTCTGACTCTCATTGGCTGCCAAAACAAACATTCTGCCACCAGGTAGTACGAGTGTACTAGCCAGCGGTGGTGTTTGTTACTGTGTGCCACTGAACACCAGTGTCCTGGACCACGGCCGGCGGCGCCCCCTGCACTGCCGGTCCAATGGTGCCCAGGGCATGAGCCCTGCATGACCCCCCTTAGTTACACCACTGGCACTGGATAAGAGTTAGTCTACTCCTACTGGCTCACACATGTAGGGGTTGAGCGTTGTAACCATCGCATAAATACTCTTTATATATATCTGGAGGTTACTGGCACCTCTAGTATCAGCGACACACCCCACAACAAACAGACTTATCTAGTGCATAAGGTAATCATGTGGACAATGATAAAACATTGACATATTATCGACATATTGTACCTGGTTTTCCCGCGGTGACCTGCTCTTTAAGACTGCAGCAGCTCCATCGTGGCTTCCTAGTCCCGCCTTTCATGTGACTATCACTTCCAGGTCAGATCTGTGATCCTGCAGCATTACAGTAAGTATTTTTCTCACAGCCCTAATCCTAAACTCTACCCTTTACCCTCCCTCTAGTACCTAACCCTAACCACCATACCCCCCCACCTAAACCTCACCTTGATGCGCAGCCCAACCATAAGCATCCTGCCCACAGCCTAGCCCTAATGTGGACATGCTGACACTTTTGGCTTCAGGGCTGCCATCAGAAATTGTGGGGCCTGGGACTGACTAAATAGCAGAACCCCCCCAGTGTTCCTGCAACTGAAGCCCCACATTGTCTCTCCAGCCCCTTTCTGTCTCTACAGCCAGCCCCCCTACTGTCTCTCTTTCTTGCTCTCTATTTTTTATCTATCACTCCCCATCCCCACTCCCTCTCTTATATAATTTAGGATTTTGTGTTTCAAGCCCCACCTCATCATTTATTGCATATGTGCCCCCACCCACACACTCCTTTAAATATGTATGTAATATACAGTACATGTATTATGATTTCCCCCCCAAGAACACCTCCACCCTTTCCCTTATACAGTATGTGTGTATATGTGTTTAATGATCTTTTGCCCCTTTTTTTTTTAATTACCTGTTTTTCCATATCTTCCTCACCTCCTTTTCTTGTCTTCTGATTGCTGCTGGGGCACAGCTCAGGCTGGCCAGGGAGGAACATGATCACTCATCTCGCAAGCTTTTCTTCTTCTTCTAGCTAGTGTTTGAGACATTAGGATGTCACAACATTCTAACGACTCACTCCCCTTCTCAGCAGTGCACCGATGCAGGAGGAGGGACTTGGGAAGGAAGAGACAGCTGCAAATCCATTGCAGCAGGCACCTGACACCACACCTAGCACAGCATTGGCCTAGCAGCCGGGGAGTGAAGCCCTTAGTTTCTGTTGGCTATCAGGCATGTGCATGCTATGCACACTTATGTCCCTTCCAGTAAAAAATTGTACCGGCCCAGAAGGCAGATGTCACTTTGGCCCCTGGGTAGGAGCCACGTTTTAGTCCAGGACTTCAGGCCAGGCAGGCACCACTGATGGTGGCCCTGGTCGGCATTGTAAATGTTGACCTAATGACTACATCCCATATAGTATAGTAGTAGCACAAGTTGAACACCAGTATCAGAGGCTAATTATATCAATAATAGCAGTGAGCAGCCAAAATATATCTATACAGGTCTGGCTCGAGGGCCGTTTGAAAATTGCAGCTGCACAAGGGTGCCACCCCATAGGGGGTGCAGTGTGGCCATAGACACTGCCATAGGGTAAGTATCAAGGACTAGCCATGGTTTCAAGGGGACAGCCTCACAGTGACATGATACCTATGTGACAGAAATACCGACGCTGAGAATTCAGGAGGGGGCCATGCTGCAGCTGCAAAAGAAGCAGGGCTAGAATTCAAAAGACTGACTGCTGGACTCCATTACCATTGCAACGGGGTCCAGAGCGGCCCCAGGGCCAACCTTCCACCTTCACTCCAACTCATACTTCTGTCTGCACTGCTGCAGAAGGACTGTGTGACATCTGACTCCATGCCTCCCAGCTTTCCCTGTGAGCCAGCCAGTGCAGTGCATCAGGAGAATGCTACAGAATGTCACTGCACTACAGAAAAAACAGGCACTGAAGAAGTTCCTGAATGCTGCTGAACAGAGCTACCAGGTGTAGAGGTTACAGGTGAGCCATGCTCTGAGTTAGAGAAGGCACTACAGAAATCATCATGGCATGCAGATCTGGCCCCCAAGCAACTACCAGAGTGTCACCCACTAATCCCACCCCCAACACAGGCTCTGGACTTGGGCACTACAAAATCAAACTACTCTTGAGGTGCAGGTGTGTGTGTGTGCTTTGTTTTATTTTAATCTAAGAGATAGTCAGTCCATAATATAATTAAAACATTTTATTTTGTTCATCAGGAGGATTGCCACCTACCGTAGCAACAGCTGGTGGGTGGATGAGCAAGTCTCCAGAATACCACTGGAACAAGGTAAAGTGAAAAATTTCACTTACTTAGCTTGTCCCTAAACATGTGGGCAGGACCGAGCATCTGCTCTCTGACTTTATGGTCATGTGACTGCTTGAGCCCGCTATTAGGGTAAGCAATGAAAAATGATTGATTAACACATGTGCTATTATAAATGAATGTATGCCTTTAAGATAAATTATGCTTTTGTGTCCTAAACAAAAATCTCAGTTATTGTCTCTGTAAAGACTGGCTCACATGAAGAGCTGGCTTACAAGAAAGAGGAAAACAATCTTATTGTTAGGACTGAAACCGCTACTGCATGAGGAAAAAAGGAAGTAAAAGACTAAGGGCCTGATTCAGACCCGCTCGCAAGCAGCCGCTCACTCAGAGTAAGTGATGTTTTTCAATCTGCGCATGTGTACGCTTCATATAGCGCGTGCATGAACTGGTATGAGCGATGGGGAAACTCTCGCTTGCCAAACATAGACAGCCCAGGTGAATGAGTGACAGGTCAAGCCGTTTGTGGGTAGTAACTGGGGCAGGCCACTGGAAATGGGGGAGTGGAGGTGCAAACGCAGGCATGCCTGAAAAATTCCATGCCATTTCAGAGGCGTACATAATTAACAGCCAGCATCATAGGACACGTCACTTGTTTGAAATCTACACTGAAGTGCTCACAGTGCTTGCGGCAGGGTATAGTCGACCTCTAGCACTGATGGCCCCTGTGCCATCGTTGATCATAAATTAGGAGAATACAATGGTTTCTTGCACTCCCTGGAGATGACACGCACATGGGCGTATTAAGACAGGCTGTTGGGTGTCTACAAACAAAAAGTGATCGCTCGCCAATACATAGTGGGTGTGCTTATGACTTGCCCTGCGAGCGGCTGCCTTGACATCACTTAGCTGAATTTCCATACACTGGAAGCGAGCGATCGCATCTAGCGAGCGGGTCTGAATCAGGTCCTAAGTCAGAAATTTCCAGAAAACAAGCTAAAGCTAAAATGCCTTATAAGTAAACTATTTTAAAAGTTAATATGTATGCCCTTATGACAAGAATTGATTGGTTATTACCATGCTTCAGGAAATTTGATTGGTTGATTAGAAAATGTACACCTTCAACTTTTTGGTATTAATAAAGGTGATCAAGAAGCAGCTCGGCACTTCTTCTTGCAGTGCTGACTTAAACTCCACTACTTGTTGAGTTCATCTCTGTCGCCGGCCGGCCGCAAGGGACAATGGAGGCAGAATTTCCTAAGATTGGCAACTGAACAACCCTAGCATTCTGGGGGCTCGCCGGGATCCACCCCTCCACAGCACTGATCAGACACCACTCTGAATCTTGGAAACAGCAGAATAAAACCCGGGTGAGTATTCAGTGAATGCATAATTATGCTACTGTCTGCTCTGTCTTCTGCCTTTCCTAAGTAGTAAGGTGGGATCAATGTGTGTGAGGTAACAGATTTCTTGAACCCCTGCCTTTTCTATAGATTATAAGTTGTTGTCAGTAGCGTATGTATGATGAAGGGAGTGTGCCTGAACATGCAAACGAGGGAAGGTCCTTAAAAGTACAGTCAAAGACTGCAGTTACCATCTGCCATTAAAGGCTTGTCCTGTCTTTTGGAAACTGTGACTGACTGACTGTTCATTGACCTCCTAGCTCTCAGTTTTTTGCTTGAAGTGACATGGAGTGCCTTACTCATGAGGGAATGTTTGTAGACACGAGAGAACCATGCCCCCTTGTGTGTTTAGATGCACCTGTAGTTCTGTGTTGTGTGACCCCTAGGGGCCCCACAAGTCAGATGATTGTTAGTCTAACTATTTAAATATGCTGATAGCACACTTCCATGCCCTGCAGTCAGACAGTAGACATAGTACAGATAGGCTGCATAGCGGGACTGGCCATTTTATCAACAATAGTTTGCTTATTGGATTTTGTGGGAGATTCTCAGCTATACACTGCCATGTAATTAGGACCCACCTATACCCACACAATGTTCTGAGCACCAGGGTAGAATCTGACCATAATAGATATCCCTGAGGCTACAGTAATAGTGTGTGCAGTAGTTATGAATTCCTAATTGTCTATACACCCTAAATGTCGCTATTTAGCGGTATAAGTCGCACAAGAAATAATTGCTTTCCAGACTTGGATTGTGGTTCCAAAGCACAAAAAGATATTATTCACCAAAAAGCAGATAGTTACACTCTGTGATCTAAATACAATTAGCGCAAACAAATTATACAATCACAAGGTACAGTCGAATACATACGCATGCGCACTAGATCCAGATTCCCGGCATCAACTATAAACCTCCGTCAAAAGCAAAGAAAGATGACTAACTATCAGATCCAGAGTGCTTGTTTTTGTACCCTTACAGAGCTAGACAATATAATACAACAAATTGGCATAATCCCATTGGTTCTTCTTCCTGGTTCTTCTGTTACAATACAGTTCATAGGTCAGTTTGTATTGTAGTAGTTCAGCCTCTAACAGTTCTTTGTGTCCATTTTCCTGCCGAAGAGCAAGTCTAAACTGGCTACATTACAGAGTACATTACAATGCCTAACTCTCTATGATCCATAATTTGCAGACGCATGTTGCGATTTCCTCGCCGATGGAACCGGAAGTCTGCAAATAAACAGTGGTTTAGAATAGCACCAAACACTGTCTGCTTATCATGTACTAAACCTGAGATCTTAAATACAGTCACTTTATTACATAATTAACAATGAATAAAATCTTGAATATTAACCTTAATGCTAGGGAACCTTTCTATGTAAGTGTGTAATGTGTAAGGATATTAAGAAGACACTAGTTAGCGTTGTATGTCTACGTGTTTGTGAAGTACACTGTGGTACATGTTTTGCAGGATTGTTCATATTATATGTTTTAGTAAATGTATGTATTTACATAATGAGGACTTTTAATATTGTTCTATTGCGTGAGAATTGAGTGACGCTAAATAATAACATTGCCGTATGTACTGATATTGTGTGAGATTCGCTAAAATGGCATTGGGCGGCCATTCACAAAATGGCGTCTTTTTGCCATTCGCAAAATGGTGTTGTGCAGATTTTAATATTAACAGATTCTGGGGGTCATTCAGACCCGCTCGCGAGCGCAGGACGCTCGCAAGTGGGTCAATGTTCCCCCACTGTGCATGCGCATGATGGAGGGAGCTCCGTCGTGCGCATGCGCAAGACCTGGCGAGCGACGGGCTCTCCATCGCTCTGGGTCTCGCACCAAAGGGGGCGTGCTGTCGATGTTGATTGACAGCACGCCCCCTTTGGTGGGCGTGCCGGGGGCGTGCCTGCCAGATGGAGGCGTTCCCATGGAAGCGCCTACCGTCTGAAGCCGGCCCCACTGACATCACTAGTGATGTCAGTGGGAGTGATTTTGGCTCTGATAGAGTCAAAATCACTCCAGGGCTTGCGGCAGCGAGACCCTACTGCAGAGTCTCTGTCGCAAGCCCGATGGTCACGATGGTCAAGACCATCGCGACCATCATCATGGATGCTCGCATATGCTGCGGGTGGTCACCCACAGCTATGCGAGCGGCCAGGAGGCCGCTCCATTTTCATGGAGGAGGGCCCTGATTCAGAGCGAGCGCTCTGGTCAGAGCGTTCGGCTCTGAATCAGGCCCTCTGTCTCAGCCAATTATCCGGCCTCGACAGTCCACCCTTTGATAGCAAAAAAAAACGCTATCACACTCTGATTTTAAAATTTAATTTAGGCTTACACTATGACATATTATTATAATGTTATATTATGGGATGGCACAAGGTGGTTCTTAAACCATCAATAATGAGTCTCTGAGGGACATAAAACTACCCTTATATGCACACCGCGGATCTTGGGAGATCATAGGAAATATGTGGGGATGCACCTAACCTATAAAGTCTTGAAGGGGGATAGGGACTTACATTATTTAAGATGTTAAAATAACGTTTCATAATACATTTCATGCATGTCTAAATCTATACATCATCTGATGGTACATTCTAGTTCAGGGTTGTAATGCAGTCCTTCATTTACCTCAGTATTCATATTGTTACTACTGACCACCATCAAAATTTCATTCCTTCGATTTACCTTATCTTTACATTTTCCACATTTCAACACAGTAGGAACACATTTGACACATAAGCCAATTACTATGATGACAACCAATATGAGGATCAGGAGTTTACCTATGCTAGCAACTATTTCCTGGACCCACTCTCCTAGCCCGGAGAACCATTTCACTGGGTTCAACCAAGAAACCCATTCTTCTACCTTTTCCTCTACTTCAGCCACTGAAGCATTATGGTTCTTCCAAAATTCCCATTTTAACTGCAGAAATTTGTCCATATTCCGGTCTATCACCTTCTTGGGGTCACTAGTATTATTTGTAATATATGTGCAACACTTCACACTAAATTGGGAGGCCAAAGTTACACAATACCCTCCATTGACAGCTGTTAAATAACTTAACACTAGCCTATGTTGCACAAGTTCTTTCTTATAAGCTTGTAACTCCCTACCTGTGTACCTAAACGTCTCATCATACATCTCGGTGATATTATCTATTAATTTAGCAAGATTTTGGATATATCTAAAATTTAGTGTAGCCCGAGCCATCCTGGTGGGATCCAATGCGACTAAAACTTGATGGTGTGGTGATGGTGTGTTTATATGAATACCAAGCATTTCAGCATGTGTAAGGGTCATAACTTCTGGAACTACTCTTCCCAGGTAACACAAACCTTCAGAACTTGGAGAGAGCCACTTATACGCTTTTCTACCACATATAAAATATACATCATCGGGGAGAACATAAGGAATAGAATGCATCATAATCATCCAACACATTTCCCTGCGCTGAAAACTCTTCCAGAGTACACACTGGGGGGTGGGCAACTTAAGTACAGCAAAGCCAGTTTGTGTAAGGGACTCCAAATTGCCTCTTTTTCCTGCCAGTAGTGGAACAGACTGTCTGACATGCCCATTTGGATGCTCTCCCTAAAATAATCATCAACCATTCTCTGAATGGTGACTGTATCAGACAAAGTCATGGTAGACATGTCACTCATTGTAGGCAGTTATTTCAAACCCAACCAGATGTCATTAGCTTTTGCTGACTGATCTGCATCACCGCCAGCAGTGGGTCTCTTAGGAAAATTTAGTTTTCTCCTGGCAGCCACAGAAACTGAATAATAGATGCTGCCATGTCACGTGCCACTTGAGCTGACAATTTTTTCACCACCAGCTCTTTGCATCTTTTCAGATTTATGTCCGTCGGAAAGACACAAGGTATGACTTAAACCTAGGATCAAGTATGGTTGCCAAAATATAGTGATCTGATTTCAAGAGATTGATGACCCTTGGATCCTGGCAAAGCGAATGAAGGGCGTGATCTACAAGTCTGACATACTTAGCAGAATCACTCAGTTTCAAAAGTCTAAATAGGGGAATGACCTGACTCAAGCTGGCAGTGTCTGAACTAAAAGACAGAGGTTTCTGTACCCCACACTCAAAAGCTAAAAATAAAACAAAGTAAAGCGCTCAAACTGACACAGTTGATGAGTCCAGTGATACTCTTTTATTCATAAAAATATATATATATATATATATGTGTGAAGATAAATATTTAATAACCAAGCATATATTACACTTAGTAAACATAAAATTGAACAGTAAATTCCAATCTCCATCTTATAGTCTAATATTAGTATCCTAGAAAGACATAGATCATAGTCCTCTGCAACAGTACTCAAATGATGTGCAAATGTAGCTTAAGAGATGACACAATACAACAATCGTTAGCAGCAATATGGTATCCATGATCAGTCTAGGAAATTAAAATGTTCCTCCTAAAAAGCCATTTGGAACAAGTAAAAACTCCTTATTCTGTAAATTGAAACGTCTCTCACCGCTGAAGAATCTCTATATAAAAAGATGATAATGAAGCAATAAGCCGGTTGATAATGTATAAGCTCTCCTTGGGTGCTGGTTCCACTAGTGATATTACCTGTCTACAGGAAGAAATCCTTAGTTCAAATGGCAGGTGTGGTTCCAAATAAAGCACTCTGTATGGGTCAGCGTCCACAGCTTTTATGCAATCCTAGCTCCCAGTACATGTTACAGCACGGCCCCGCTACCAGATCACCGTCAGTAGCTGGTCTCCTTCTCTGTCTCCATGTTAGACAGCCATGAGTCGATACTTAGGGAGGGGAAGCGGAGTTAATGTCCATTTGTTCAATAGGCACTCCACGGTGGTTAGCGGCAAGGAGTGGTATCTCACGGCTCACTGTTCAGCAAAAGGAGCTGATTGTGTAAGGCAATAGGAGATGGAAGTCACAATTGGAAGAAAGCAGCATAGATCCTTGATGAGTTTCTCCGGGCACTATAAACCCACCGGTTTCATCAGAAGGTTAGGTGTATTAGTGAGTCACATTAGCCCTTATATAGCCGTATTCCCTAATCATATTTGGGAGAATGAATTTCACCTGTAGGGAAATGGGCTCCAGAGGCAGACACCACCTAATTAAATGTGCTGCTTGATCAGAACATTCATATATATTAAAAATAAAACAATCATAAATATTATGCATCCAAGATACTATTCAACCTAGATTAGGAGACAGGAGTAAATAGTTGGTGAATTTGAGGATCAAAAATAAATATTGATACTAATAAACAATTAAATAGGTCATTATTTTGAAGGACACTTTTTATGGGTAATATTTTCTTTAACCATTACTGTTCCAAAAAGGCAATTAAGGAAGAAAGAATTCATGAATAACCGCACAGCCACAGGGAATATCAAAGATTCATTATTAATCATGTCACACTATGGATGGAACATGTACTTAAAACATACACCCAACTTACTCTAATAAAGTAAAAATAATGAATAATAAAAATAACAAAAATAAAGAATAATAATTAATAAAAAATAAATAGAAAAAAAAATAATAATGAATGAGTGAAATAAAAAAAAAAGAATGAATGAAAAACAAATAAATATAAAATAAAAATATAAAAATAATAGCAGTTCTTTATATAATATATTAATTTATACTCAGAAAAGAAAAGATATGCAAGAAAAACTTGAAAAATCCAATTCCACGCTCTCATTCAGAGCCATGAAGTGCATGTTTCCAATATGCTTCCCTAATGCATAACCTCCTATATCAATCTCCACCTCTTTGAGCTGAGAGGGATATGTTCTTTCACAAGTGCGGAGAGCAATTCAAGATCAGAATCATGTTTTTGAAAAAAATGACAAGGAACACTATGTTTCATCATTCTATTAGAAATATTCCTCCGGTGTTCTAAAAGCTGGTGTTTGAACTTCCTGATGGTAGGTCCAACATACCAAATTTTACATGGGCAAGATAAAACATACACAACATTTTCCATTTCACAATTCACAAAAGATTTTAAAGGAAAAGATTGCCCTGTTATATTTGAAACAAAAGTCTTCTGTCTGTGGCTAATATGTTTACATGTAGTACATCTATTATGACAACATCTAAAGCATCCTAGTGGTTTAGAATTAAAGGGATTATATGTGACAGTTGTATAGCTGTTAATATTTTGAAAAATTACTTTTTACTAGTTTATTATGTTGGTTATCAGCCTTCCTAAAGAAAATTCTGGGTTTGTATTGAAGTTCATTCTTCAATATAGGATCCAATTTCAAAATTGAGAAATTCTTCCCGGCAATGTTTCTGACTTTATGTGCTGCACTATTTTGTTTGGTCATGAACACTATAGAACCATCAAAACTGTTGGAGTTATTCTCTAAAATCCCTTTCCTAGGGGCAGAATCAAAATCAAGTAGTTGAGATCTATTTAGAATTAATCTGTCTTGAAGGGCTGTTTGCAACAAATCATTAGGATATGTTTTGTACTTAAAGGCTTCTATTATTCCCTTGGCCTGTTCATTGAATTTATCTACAGTATGTTGGTACAATTGCATCTTAACCTGCATAGTTGCCCTCATGGGATATTGTTAATCCAACTTTTCTGATGGTTACTTCTGTAATCCAAAAAATTATTTCAATCTACTTCTTTTTGATGAGTATATGTGCAATTTTATTATCTATTTTTTCCAGAGTGATGTCAAGGAAATTAATAATATGGTGATCAATAGTGCTGCTGAAGGTGCAATTAAAACAATTGTGGTTAAGGTGCTCAATAAATTGTGTAACTTCTGTCAAATCCCCTCTCCAAACAAAAAAGAAATCATCTATATAATGTAAATAGAGGACCAGGTGTGCACAAGAGGCTGACCCCATATATATTCTTCAAAGGCCCCCATGTAGATATTTGCATAACTCGGCATAAACCGGGTCCCCATAGCTGTGCCGAGAATCTGAAGATAGAAAACATGATTAAATAAAAAATAATTGTGCATGAAAATGAAGTGAATAGAGGAAAGAATAAAGTCACGCTGGCTCACTGAGGTCCCACTATCTCTTTCCATAATATCCTTCACAGCCCTCAGGCCCAGATCATGTGGTATATTGGTGTAATGGGAGGATACGTCACATGTGACAAATATGAAATCCTCTTCCCATTCTAAATTATAAATTTGTTGTAGAAAGTGTGTAGTATCTTTTGTGTGGGACCTCAGTGAGACAGCATAGACTCGTAGAAATTGTTACAGATAGTGCAAAAGATTGGCAGTGAGGGACCCTATACCAGAAATAATTGGATGCCTCGGTGGATCGTGTAGTGACTTTTGAATTTTGGGTAAGTGATAATAAGTGGGAGTGACCGGATGTGTCGGAAAAAGAAATAACAATTTATTTTTGGTGATAGTAAAGTTAGCACAGGATTCCTGTTATAAAGTTAATAATTCTGCTTGAAATTCTTTAGTGGAATCCTTTTTCATAACTTTATAGAACTTCTGATCTGACAATTGTCTCAGTGCTTCCACAACATACTCATTGGTGTCCTGAATCACCACTCCGTCTCATTTGTCAGCTGATTTAATAGTTAGTGACCGATCCTCTTGGAGCTCTCTGAGTGATTTTATCTCACTTTGTGTCAGATTTTGGGTGTATTTAGACTGCATCTGTGATGGAGTGCACACATTTTTAAAATCACTAAGAGTCTTTTGGTAAAAGGTCTGTATTGGGGGCTCTTATAGTTAAGGGGGTAGAACTGAGATTTATTTTTACAGCCCACCTTTTTTCTCCCCCCAGTATTAATATCAAATACTAGCACTGGGGATGTGGGGACATTGTCATTCTCATCTAAAAGAGCGCATAGGTCACTCAGGGGTACAGTATATTTTCAGCTTCTGTAAGAATCTGATTATCCTCAGAGGTCAGATCATTAGCAATAATTGGTGATCCCATAATTTTACATTTTTTTTTATTTTTAAGTGCAAAATAGCACTTTCTACATAGATTCCTAACATATTTGTTTAATGCTACAAACAAATCAAATAGGTTTGGAGTAGAGAAAGAGGCAAATATTAAGCCTCTAGACAAGAGATTAATTTGGGAATCTGACAGTTGTTTAGTGGATAAATTAAAAACACCTCTGATTATCTTAGATTCCTTACTCTGCTATTTTCTTCTTTTTTGTTGAAACCACCCTCCCTCCTCATTTTCCTCTATATCGCTTTCTCTTTTGCATTTTGGAGTCTTTATTGACTATACTATCTGAAGGTTGTATCTTAGAGGCTGTCCTACTTGATGATTTAGATCTCGTTCCTCGTTCTGTTGAAAAGAGCCGTTTTGTTTATCCACATATTGTTTCTGTGGTTTCTCTTTAGATATACCTGTATTACCAGTAGATCTACTATGGTTCATGTTTAATGGGCAATTATTCCAGGAACCAGCATTGATATGATGCTTATAACGATTCAGGGGAGAACTATAATCAAATTGATTGTCACTTTCTATTGGACCTAGATCTATTATAGAGATGTGGTCTAATCATTTTAAGGATACAGTATGATTTACCACTGGCTGCATGGCCGGCGGTTCAAATCCTGACAGTGGCATCCCAGTAACAGTGAAAATCCAGATTGTCAAAAGGTAAGTATTGACAAACCTATTCCACCCCCTAACCCTAACCCCCCTTAGGGGTGCCTAACCCTAACCTCCCCCCTTAGGGTTGCCTAACCCTAATCCTCCCTCAAAGTGCCTAAACCTAACCTTCCCTTCCCTGACGCCTATACCTAAGTCCCTAACCCTAACCTCCCCCCAGGGGTGCCTAACCCTTCCCTCCCCTAGCCTAAACCTAATCTCCCAGGGGGGTGCCTAATGCTAAGTCCCCCCTGGTAACCCTAAACCTAACCCTGTCCGGCTTCGATCAGTAAGCCGGGTGTCGGGTTCCTGGCGTAGGAAAAATTACAGGCGTCGGGATTTCGATGCCTGTCATTTAATCCTTGCCGGGATTATACAGTAGGGAAGCCGATGGTCAAGATTCCGTCCACCGGCTTCCTAACTGCTTCCCTCATTTTAACCCTCATTCTCCCTTCCCTCTTTCGACTTTCTTCAGATGGCTTCTTATTGTAAATTCTGACCCAAGCTTCAGAATAATCTTTATGGTCACGTGTGAATTTGCTATTCTTTCTATCAATGATTTCCCTTTCAAACTTTTCTACTTTAGTGTTAACTTTTATATCTTTTTCTTTATACATTGCATGATCCTGGAAATTTTCTAGGAAAGATCGTACTCTTTCTGTTTCTTTTGCAGTATCTTTAATTTGCTGTTCCCTATACGAGATTAATAATTTCATTAATCTGAAAGAGCATTGGTCTAATACATTATAGCATTCATCTACAAAAGCAGTATCATCCTGAAATGAACAACTTTTATATATACAAAAGCCCCTAGGGATTCTCTTAACATCTATATATTTCCCCAACATGCATTTATCAAGCCAATGTCGGGTTTCATCCTTTAAAAAATCCTCAAGTTCAAAAAATAATTCATGCATAGAGGATCCATTATCACTAATTTCTTCATGTACGTCCACCCTATTAAAATACTCCTGTCTTCTGCATATATTACACTTAGTAAACATAAAATTGAACAGTAAATTCCAATCTCCATCCTCTAGTCTAATATACATACATAGATCATAGTCCTCTGCAACAGTACTCAAATGATGTGCAAATGTAACTTAAGAGATGACACAATATAACAATCATTAGCAGCAATATGGTATCCACTGATCAGTCTAAGAAATGAAAATGTTCCTCCTAAAAAGCCATTTGGAGTAAGTAAAAGCTCCTTATTGTGTGAAATGAACGTCTCTTACCGCTGAATCCCCATAGATGATAATGAAGCAAAATGCCGGTTGATAATGTAGAAGTTGTCCTTGGGTGCTAGTCCCACTATTGATATTACCTGTTTAAAGGACGAAATCCTTAGTTCAATCGGCAGGTGTGGTTCCAAATAAAGCACTCCGTATAGGTCAGCGTCCACAGATTTTATGCAATCCTAGCTCCCAGTACCTATTACAGCATGGCCCCGCTGGCAAATCACCGCTGGCGGTGTCTGAACTATCTTCACATGTGGCAAGTTCAAAGGGTTTGAGAACCTTGTACAACACAGAAATTATTATCCACTGCGCTTGACTAAGGTACATTCCCGCCCCTCTCCCTATGTCATAGGCCGTAGTGTAACCTTGGATGGCCTTTTGCTGCTCCTCCATCCGCTGAAGCATACAGAGGGTAGAATTCCACCTAGTTGCTACCTCTTGCTTCAGCTGATGGCAGGGCAAATTCAACAGTACTTGCTGGTGCTGCAATCTTTGACACGCAGTTGCTGAATGTCAAAAATGTCCCGAAATATTTCGGGCCACCGAGAGCATCTCCTGCACGTCCCTGTCATTTTTAAAAAAAATGTTGCACCACCAAATTAATAGTGTGATCAAAACATGGGATGTGTTTGAATTCGCCCACATGTAATGCTCGTACAATATTGCTGGCAATGTCAGAAATCACAAATCCCGAGGAGAGTGCAAGTGTGATAAGCTATTTTGTAATGATTTCACTGAGTTTTTCTAAGAGGTTCTCAGCGGTATGTCTCTTACTGAAACCGGTGATACACCAGAGTAGTCTGCCTCTGAATGAACTGGCATTTGTTAGATGCTGCTGCTGCTGTTTGCACTGTTGGAGGCAATACACCTACCCAGTGGACTGTCACAGTCATGTAATCTTTAGTTTGCCCTGTCCCACTTGTCCACATACTGTATCTGTGGTTAAGTGAACAGTGGGCACAACTACATTTTGGAGGACATTAATAAGGTTTTTTTTAATGTCCTTGTACAGATTGGGAATTGATATTCTAGAGAAGTGGAATCTAGAAGGGACATCCTTTGTTCTAGAGAATAGGATTGCCACCTAGCAACAGCACCCACCTTACCGGGATTCATCCCGACTGTCTAATCCCGGCAACTGTCTAATGACCGGCATCGAAATCCCGACGCCAGTCATTAGACCTATGCCGAGAGCCCGACACCCGGCTTATCAATCGACGTGAAGCTGGGCGCCGGACGCAGACAGCTGCAGGGGGATGGAGGGTTAGGGGCTCCTTGGAGGGACTTAGGGTTAGACACCCCCCCTGGGAGGTTAGGGTTAGGCTAAGGGAAGGTGGGGTTAGTGTTAGACACCCCAGGGGGAAGGTTAGGGTTGGGCCCTCCCCCCCGGGAGACTTAAGTTTAGGCAGCGGAGAAGGGGGGGTTAGGTTTAGGCACTTAGAGGGGGGTTAGGGTTAGGCACTTAGGAGGAGGTTAGGGTTAGGCACCCCTAATGGAGGGTTAGGGTCAGGGGGGTGGTTAGGTTAGTAAATAGAAAAAAAACTTACCTTTCGGGATCTTCACTGCCGGGCTTCCGCTGTCGGGATTTGAACCGCCGGCCATACTGATCCCACCCTACCCACCCTATACCTTACTAGGTATATTGGTTGCTCTGTCCAAAGTTGCTCCAGGAGATTGATACCCTTATTCTTTTTTCCTGAGTGGGCCAGAGGATCATGACAAGCCACAGGCATCAACTGCTAGAGACATCAAGTAATTCTCTGTCTTACCATATGGTTGTCCAAATTATGATCAAGTCAGCATCTGTTTTTGTTCATGTTGCTATGTTTGTACTATATAATTACTTCATTGCATTGATCAAAACTTGTTCAGTAAACAATTTAACTGGAAAGATTCAGTGTCTTCTTTCCTTGCATTTGAACTGATAAACTTTCCTTCGTTATCCAAGTCTAGTCTTGGGATTGCCATCAGTAAGATGCAGAAAAATCTACCTGAGAGCGGGCTCAAGCAGTCACATGACCATTAGGTCAGTGAGCAGATACTCGGCCCCGCCCTCCTGTGTAGGGACAAGCTAAGTAAGTGACATTTTTCGCTTTACCTTGTCCCAGCGGTATTCAGGAGGCTTGCTCATCCACCCACTAGCTGTTGCTAGGTGGCAGTCTTATTCCCTAAAACAAAGAAAGTTTGCAGGTCATAGATTCCTGCAAACTAATGTTTCTCTCACCTTGTCCTCCACAGATTAGTACCCTATCTATTAACATAGCTTGTTTGGTGTTGCTTGCCTTGTGCAATATATAAGTGGAGGGATATGATGGCATATTCAGTGCATGTGTTATAGGTCTGATGGGACTCCACCTGACAAATAAAGTGAACGTGGGGCTCTGACACAATGGTTGTAACTAAGATGTTTGTTATTTTTTTTCCTGGGGGGGCAAAGTGTGTTTGTTTTTTTGTTACGGGAGGGGGGTTACCCTGTATCTATATATGAATGATCTGTGTTGTTCACCTGCAGAGGGAATGTGGTGGATTTTGTGGTCAGACAATCTAGGTCTACTACACTGGCAGCTAGGTGAGAGAGATCAGGGAGCCGACCATCACCGCATACCGAGCCACCGATTTGTTAAGCATACACACTTGCAAATCGGCCACTAGGTATCTCTGGCCAGACATCAGAACTGGGTGGGCAATTCATTTTGGCCACCCAGTTTTCAGTGTCCCAGATTTCAGTGTCTGCGGTTCTTGCGCCCAGTGTATGGGTCGGTCAGTGGGTCGCCCGTACACACCAGTAGATGCGGACGATATAGATCTGTGAACTACATCATTCACTGATATATTGTGTGTACACACAAACCGATGAACTTGAAAATTATATATTGTTTGTTGGCTGTGCAAACAATATATCGCATAGTGTGTACCCAGCATTAGACAATAGATTAGTCCTGGAAATGGAGAGTGACTTATACAGAGGGAATCCACAAGTTAACACAGCAGAAGTCCAGTGGGTTAGTACACAGTAACTTGAAGTTTGCACAGCAGATGACAAGACGACAGAGCTGGGTCAGTTAACAGTGAATCCGCAAGTTTGCACAGTAAGAGTCCAGATAGCAGAGCCCAGCCTGTACACAGTGAATCCGAAAGTTTGCACAGTAAGAGTCCAGATAGCAGAGCCCTGACTGTACACATTGAATCCGCAAGTTTGCACAGTATGAGCCCAGATAGCAGAGCCCAGCCTGTACACATTGAATCCGCAAGTTTGCACAGTAAGACCCCAGATAGCAGAGCCCAGCCTGTACACATTGAATTGAAATTCAGATAATGGAGATGGGTCAGTGCAGGGAGAACCCACATGTCTGCACATCAGACAGAGAAGTAGTTGAAAGGAGTCATTTAAAGAGTCAGTAAAAGGTGGCAGACATAAAATCAAGGCTCAAACAGTTTAAAGGCATGGAAGGTAGTTTGGAAAATGCATCCATGTGTTGGATGAGGAGTCTCTGGCACAGCCCCCATCCTCAGTTCAGACAGATAAGTTGTGCAGACAGTCCCTAGGACCTTCTGGAGCTCAGTGAGAGGTCGAACATCTGACACGGGCCACTGTGTATAAACGGCATCTCCATGCATCTTGTTTGTTGGTATTAATGCCAACTAGATGTGACTACAAGAAGCTTCAACATACTAGCCGTGCAGAGCCTATACATATACCGCAAGCATACTATATCACCACCTTTAAAGTGTGTGGGCATATTGCTAACTTCTGCCGCTGCATTTACCATTACAACGCCCAGCAATACCCTAAAGCTCCAGGCTGCTTCTATGTGCTACAGTTATACCTGTATTCTTTCCTGGTGGGTAAATTGTCTGGGGGACTACCACATCCAGCATCACTTCTACACACCGCACTTTTACACAGTTTCTGATACTAGGTTATGGGTCCAGCAGTCTCAAATTAATAGGCTCTAAACACACATATAGTACAGATACTCAGGCCGAGACCCATGGTGTCTGTAAAACTTCATAAAATACATGCCCGGGCCGGAACATTAAATGTTGAGGCATCACTGAACATGTCACAGAATGTGCCAGCTAGGTGCAGTCTCACGAATACAATTTTTGAAATGAGTTTAATTTTTAATGGTTTTATATCCACTGTTATAGCGCCATAAGGGATTTTTGTATTATTTTTTCTGAGTGTTAGGTACTGGACTAAATTCTGATACAAGTTGTGGGCATGTACAGTGTGACAACTTTATGTAAGATGCATATTATTTACGCAGCCTAAATTCACTTACATCCCACTCTAAATAATTCACATAGTGTAATATGTAAAATGAACCTTGTCTAGAAAAATACTGTATAGAAAAAAACATTTCAGATTAGTTTTGTGACAGTATATTTTTATTAATTAACACCTTTAGGGGTTGAAAACCTATGCCTTAAGCTGCATACACACAAAACGATTTAGTTAATGAACGATTTTAGTAAACGATTTTCTCCCTTGAAAAAATGAACTAAAATCGTTTACTAAAGTTGTTCATTTACTAAATGTAATGAACGATTTTTTAGAACTACAAACGATTTTTGCATATTCCCTTACTGAAAATCGTTGAGTTGACAAGTCTGACTGAACTACAAACTACAAACTACAAACGTGAACGTGCATGAACGAAAATCGTTCATCGTTTGACTCAGAAAGTGAACGATTTTTACAAACGATTATCGTTAAACGATACAGTTTAACGATAATCGTTCAAAAAATCGTTGTGTGTGTATGCACCTTTACACTTTTCAAGTTGATTACAGAATGATTTACCTAACTAGCAGATCGATGGTGCCTCTAACTGTTAGGGATATCTGAATTTATAACAATTATTCTATACATACTAAAATGAATAGTACAGCATCTCTACAAGGCCAAAGTCATGTATAAATACACATCTCATTCTTAGGTAAGATGGACACTGCTAATAATATTTGAAGTGTTCCAACACATTTATAGTCAGCAGAAAATACTTTTTAATGGTTTCAGGTACAATTGCTTGCTTTCACCACAATAGACTAACATTTTGCACGGTGAAATTTTATAAAAGATAGTTAGACTGCCAGTTTGCACAGAATGATGTGCGAGATCAAAAACACGTTACAATATTTAGGCTACTTGGTATCATTCTTCTCCTACATTGTAAATGCTGTTTTTGAACTTAGTACAAATAGATTATTTCAAATGAAGTGCATTTCCTGTACAATACCTTGCTGCTTTACTCAACTCGGCTAAGGTTTTTTAAACCACAAAAGGTCAGGTCAAACTACCATAGTCTATTGTAAAACGCTAGCAAGAATGATTGTTGCTATAAAGCCTTCAAAGGTTGAGAGATGTACTTATTGTGAATGTTATACTGACTTGAGAGGTTTAAACAGATAAATTCTTTTATCACGAAAAAATGGAAGATATCTTTTTCTATATGGATTTAACAATGTATTTGTCATTTACTTGTGACATTATCTCTAAACCCAAAGCTTTGATGGAATTGTGTGCCTATAGTTTGCTCTGAATGTCTTCATGCAGAGTGTACACTATAATTGTTATCTCAATAAAGTAAAGCAGGTCTATTAGTAAAAATTCATGATATGTGTTACAATACCTGGTTGTTGTTGTTTTTTATGTAAAACTGAATTCTTTACATCAGATTTCTACTTTTTTTTAAAGCTAGGTGTTTATGATGTACAGTAGTCTGGAACTCGAGCAAAACAGTCACCTACAAACAGTGGCGTAACTAGGGCAGGGCAAAAGCCTTGCATTGGAGGGTGCTGCCAGCCAGGGCATCGTACCCGCATGCCCTCCCCCCAACCACCATTGTGTCTTGAATCTGCTTTCTAACGGGCAGGCAAGTGTGTCTGCTAGCCTGCTGCTGGCTTGGCTGCCTGTAGGGGTAGCTGCAGTGGAGGCTCGCAGCCCCTCCTAGGCAGACTTCCTACCAAGCTCTATCCTCCTCCTGACTAGAGCTGCCATCTGCGCTGGGTGAGGAGTGATTCTTCCCTCCTCGGTGCTCTCAATCGCCGCTGCCTGCTCACCACAGGTAAGTTCTTCGGGGGGAAGGGGATGTATTGGATGGCTAAATTGCCATGCGGGGGGGGGAATTGGATGGCTAAACTTAGTTGCCACAGGGGGGATTGGATGGCTAAACTCCCATAGGAGGGGAGGGGGAGGTGTTCACTTTTTATGTGGGAGACTGCTGTTTGCATTTGTGTGTGTAAGTGTGTGTCTCTGTATAGGCTTTCAGTGTGTGTGTAAGGGTGTCTGTATATGCTTTGTGTAAGAGTCTGTCTGTATAGGCTTTCAGTGTGTGCCTGTATATGATGATGATCTTGTTAATATTCCTACACAAACAGGCATCTTCCGGACGATGTGACCTACATGAATATTGAATACTGACTGAAGACGCCGTCGTCCCAGGAAAAATGTATTGTGAGAAACCACCGTATAGGTAAGGTGCATGTGGAATAGAAAGGAATGTTCCCAGACTGACAAGAAATTGGTGGCGTGTCATTTTGGCCCGCCCCATTTTCAGTAGCCATGGCCCTTTCGTTGTTTGACCACGCCCATTTTTTTGTCTATGTGGGTGGGGGGTGCTCCAATCTTAAATTTGCCCTGGGCTCCGAAGACCCTAGTTACGCCACTGCCTACAAATACATACATGAGAACAAATAAGGGTACAGTACTCATTTTGAAGCTGCTAATTGACAGTTAAGCTAGAGTTGACAACTTTTGCACCAGGTCTAAACCATGCAGGATTCTGTCAGCTAGTATCAGGGGTTTTGTAAACGTAACCTATTTTTCCCTGGTACTCATGCTGATGTACCTCCAAGACACTCCAACACATTAGCCATACAGAGCCTATACAAATACCGCTCAGATGTCCAGAGCACTACAACACCCAGCAACAGGGCTGTAGCTAGGGTAGTGCGGCCGGTGCCATCGCACAGGGCACCACAGGTCAGGGGGCGCTGTTTGGGCCTGTCAAATTTCTGTTTATTATCATTCTTGCTTGTAGCTTCCTCTTATTTCATCCCCAGCATTTCCTGGCCTCTCCTATATCTTCCCTGGCCCTTCCCCATGAAGCCATGGCCCTTTTTTGGGTGCATTATGTCCCTTTGAAAAATTAGGGGGGCGCCAATGCTCTGGCACAGGGCAATAAAAAGTCTACTTACGGCTCTGCCCAGCAATACCCTAAGGATCCAGGCTGCTTCTATATGCTATATTTATACCTGCCATATTCCTGTGTCTTATGCTACTTGTTGTTCTACCTGGTTAATAAACATAAGAACTAGTTAAACTAACTGCCATCAGCACCAAACAACTCCACAACACACTCAACATCATATATATTTGGCCAAGTGTATTCCCTCCTGGTGGGTAAATTGTCTAGTGGACTACTACATTCAGCATTACTGCTGTGCACCACAATATCACACAGTTCTGCTAATAGGTTATTGGTCCAGCAGTCGGGTTGGGTATGAGATGCTAGCGGTCGGGATGCTGCTGGTCAGAATACCAACAGCGGCATCTCGACAGCAGTGGGTAAGTATAGTACAACTAACCCTAACCCCAATCCTAACCCTAACTTTATGTCCCCTGTGCCTAAACCTATCCTCCCCCCTAGTGCCTAAACCTAACCTCCTCCAAACCTAACCATCACCCCTTATTGCCTAACCCTAACCCTCCCCCTAGTGCCTAACCCCTAACCCTAAACCTAACCCACGATACTTACCTTTGGGATGCCGGGGGTCGGGATACTGTTGTTGGGATCCCGACGCTGGTATTTAGACCATTGGCATTTCACATGCTGGGATGCGGACTACATCCCGCGCAGTCTCAAATTAATAGGCTCTAGGTCCCCATACACCTACTGATACTCTGCTAATACCTTGAGCAATGGCATGCCGGGACCCATGCTTACTATCAAACTTTATGAACACCTACTGATACTCTGCTAATACCTTGAGCAATGGCATGCCGGGACCCATGCTTACTATCAAACTTTATGAACACCTACTGATACTCTGCTAATACCTTGAACAATGGCATGCCGGGACCCATGCTTACTATCAAACTTCATGAACACCTACTGATACTCTGCTAATACCTTGAGAATTGGTGCTGCATGCCAAGACCCTTTCTGTAGTGTCTGTCAAACTTCATAAAATACATGCCCCAAACATCAAGGGAAAGCCCTCCTAGAGATAATGTGAGGAGTTTGCAAATATAGCTTTCTATGAACCCTAGAATATCCAAGAGGCAAAATGAAGCAGCAACTTTGAAAAATAGAAGGCAGCAATAGAAAAGAAATGGCATCACTACTGCTAGTTGTACAAGGTACACCACGTAGCGGCATATTTATTAATTATTAGTCCTAGACCCGATCATTATGATTTCATATCACTGTTGTTCGGAGCAATAAGAAATTATAGATCACTGCGATGTATGAAGAAACACCAACAGGTGCCCATCTCTGCAGTGTGTCAATAATGTGATCCCTTAACTTTTCCTTCATGAGCCATTATGTGCATGTGCAGTCTTCTGACCAGTACCAGTGAGTACTGGGGAGGGATCCTATGAATCCCTCTCCATTAGTTTTTGCGAAAAGTAGCCCATAGGCTACAATGGCTAATGCCATCTGGAGATGGTGTTAGCTACTGGCAAAGCTCCAGAATGCATCTTTCACAGAAACCGTGTCTGCATCTTTATACTAATGCTGCAGCTGATTTTGATAATTTGAGGCAGTGGTGCAAACCTGTATTGCACCAGCTCTATGGCAGGCAGTTTCTCCATCTGAACTTGGCGTCCTGTGTGAATGGTGATGCGTCATTAGATGCAGTCACTGACAGTGACATGTCCACATCTGCCTAACCACCCCTCTGTTACCTCCCGGGAACACCAGTAATATCCACACTTGCATCAAAATTCATTCTGCATCACTGTACAGTAACCATCTGGACGCATGCTCAGTGTGACTCGGATTCATGCGCAGACTGAAAATATCGGACGTTTATGTGCTGCATCCACATCTGAATTAGGCCCTTGAGGGCACATGTATTAAGCTCTGGAAAGTGATTACGTGGAGAGTGATAAACGACCAACCAATCAGCTGCTAACTGTTATTTTCAAACACAGCCTGTAACATGACAGGAGCTGATTGGTCAGTCGTTTATCACTCTCCACTTTATCACTTTCCATAGCTTAATATTAGTGTTCTAAAATAATTTTTCTTACTGAATTAAATTTCCACCTGCCAGTATCTGAGACCAATTATCTTTTAAACACTATAAAAGGCTTAATTAAGCCTAAACAAAATAATTTTAGAACACTAAGCCACTATAATAGGAAAATGTATATATTTTTAACAGTGTAACTGCACAAAAAAACAGTTTTTAGGGCTGCACAGTCTGCAGCCCCTAGAAGCACAGTAAGGCTTACGAATCAGCACAATGTGGGCTTCCTGCTGGAAGCTTTTACCGCTAATCACACTCTGGACTGGCAGTCCCAAAGGGGAGGAGCTTCTTCCTTCTAAGACAGCCAGCCCTGTGTGAGATTAGCAGAAAGAACTTCGATTGTCCAATTGGAAGCCACAATAGAGTAAACTCCTCACTTTTTACTGGTTCGAAGGTGGTTTGGGTGCAGACCAGTGGTGGATTTTTGCTGGGGGAGGGGTTAAATGCAGATTGCACTGTTGCCCGTTACAAATACCATCTTGTCACTAAAGCATATACTCAGAAATTCGTGATTGACTACAGTGAAGTCTTCTCGTCTGTGGCAAGGTACAGTACACTGTGTCTAGTCATACCCATTTCTACCATGTATGATTTATTGCTATACCAGTTAGATTTTGAATCAGCTTTCCTGAATGGAAATTTAGATGAACAGATTTATATAGTACCTCCTGAACATTATAATAATGACATGTCTGTTTATTAAAGAAACATTGTATGGTCAGTAGCAGAGCGGCCACTGCTGGCACATTAAGTTAGATGCAGTACTTTTGAAAATATACTTTATATGTTCAGAGACTGATCATGGTCTATACCACAAAACAATAGAGCAAAGAGTGTTTCATTGTTGTATTTGTGGATGATGTTACTAGCAGATCAAGAAAAGAACATTCCAGCAACTGTTAGAGCAGAAGTTCAAGTTTAAGACACATCGGGGCAGATGTATGAAGCTCTGGAAAGTGAAAAAGTACAGAGTTATAAACGACCAACCAATTAGCTCCCAACTGTCGTGTTGCAGACTGTGTTTGAAACATGACAGTTGGGAGCTGATTGGTTGGTTGTTTATCACTCTGCAGTTTATCACTTCCCAGAGCTTCATACATCTGCCCCATCACCTGTTAAACTTAAGATTCTTACAAAACTTGACTAAATGAACTGTCACAGTTGATCATCTAATATTGATGCAGTACTTAACAAACATGCAATGTCAGATGCAAAGCTAGAAAATACTCCCAATGACAAAGGCACAAAATTAACAAAAGCCAAGTCACCATCTCACCAAGAAGCAAGAAAGAAATAGAGTATATTAAAAGGATTCCTTATCAGAGCAGTGTTGGGAGTTTAATGTGTGCAAGTATTGGAACTCGACCTGACATTGCACATGCCATAAGTTGTATAATTCAGTTTGGCATTAAACCTGGGAAACAGCACTGAACTGCAGTTAACCACTTGCCTGGCATGGTCGTATCAGATACGACCACACCAGGCTGGGCTTTCCCTGACATGGTCATATCTGATACGACCAGTCAGGAATGGCCACTAGGCGGCTACAGGAAGTTAATCTTCCCACTGCTGCCTATATCAGAGGGACATTCTGGTCCCTCTACACCCGCGGCTCCCCCTCCTTTGTGTCCCAATCACTGCTGGCCACAGTGATCGGGCATCTGGCGGCACCCCCCTCCCGGCGCGGCTGCAGGCTCCAGTATATCCCGATCACTGTGGCCAGCAGTGATCGGGCAGCCCAGCCGGCCCCACCCCCTTCAGTGAGAAGCAGCAGCGGCGGCAATCAACCCTGCGGCACTCAGGACGACTTATAATAAACACTTTCACAGCCCGCTCTTGCTTATATATATATATGCGCATATATATATATGCATATATGTATATATACATATATGTTCTATATAGATAAGTATATATATATATATATATATATATGCATATATATATATATATATATATTAGGGGTGTGCACCGGACACTTTTCGTGTTTTGTGTTTTGGTTTTGGATCTGGATCTTTCTTCGTGTTTTGGATCTGGATTGGTTTTGCCAAAACCACCCTTCCGTGTTTTGGGTTCTGGGTTTTGTGTTTTGGATCTGGATTTTTTCTTAAAAAATAAAAAAAAAACGCTAAAATCACATAAATGGGCCTTTTTTTGTTCCTACGCTATTAATAACCCCAATAACATTAATTTCCACTCATTTCCACTCTATTCTGAACACCTCACACCTCACAATATTGTTTTTAGGCCAAAAGGTTGTACCGAGGAAGCTGGATGACTATGCTAAGCGACACAAGGGGGCGGCACAAACACGTGGCCCATCTAGGAGTGGCACTGCAGTGGCAGACAGGAAGCCAATCAGCGTTATGGTGCCCATTTGCATGTAGCACGAACCCGGGAGATCCGTGCTACATGCATCTGTGTGATTGGCACAGAGCAATGACAGGTCCGTGAGACCCGTCTGTGCTGCTGTGGTAAAAAAAAAAAAAAAAACCTGTGTAAAAAAAGAAAAAAATGGCGTGCACCCCCCCAAAAAAGAGCAACCAGCCCCGGGCATTAGTAACCCAGTGCTGGGTGTGCTTAAATACAGGGGACAAATGACGTAGGGGTCCCCTGTACTTAAGCACAACCAGCACCGGGCTAGTCAGAACCAGCGCTGGTTGCCAAAATACGGGGGACAAACGACGTAGGGGTCCCCTGTATTCTGCGCAACCAGCTCTGGGCTCTGATCCGGTCCTGGTTCTGGAAATATAGGGGACAAAAAATGAGTAGGGTTCCCCTGTATGTTCCAGAACCAGCACTGGACTTTTTCTAGCGGGGGGCTGATGCCACAGCCAGGGGAGCCCTTTCACCGGGCCCCCCAGCCGCAGCATCAACCCTGACCGCTAGTCAGCCCAGGCCGGGGATCCCTGGAGAGCTGGGGACCCCCCCAATAAAGGGGTCACCCTCTCCAGGGCACCCCAGGCCCAGGCTGATAGCCCGGGGCTATCCCCGCCACCCCTGGTGGCGGTGGGTGGCGGGTTGATTGTGTGGTGTGGTGTAAATAAAGAATATCAAACCTTGTCTTTACAAGTAGAACTGCAAGTCCCAGCTAGCCTGCCCCGCATGCTGGTACTTGGAGAACCACAAGTACCAGCATGCAGGGCATTAAGGGCCCACTAGTACCTGTAGTTCACCTGTAAAAAAAATGTTTAAAAAAACACAGGACACACACACCGTGACAGTATAAGTTTATTAAACATACATACACACACACATGTACACATACTCACCTATGTAACCTGTAGCATCGGTCCACATGTCCGGTAAAGTATCCCTAGGGGACCTGTGAAAAAAAACATACTCACCATCTCCTATGCGAGGTTCTGTCCTCTTCGTTCCAAAGTAGGCATCCCCGGACTTGGCAAAAAAAAAAAACGAAAACGCGATCCACGAACTTAGTACCGTTCTATAGAACGGTACTTCCCGAATGAGAGCTTAGCGGCGGGGTATCACCATGGAAACCCCGCTGCTAAGCGTTCATTGGCTGAGAGAGGTCATCTCCCGTCTCTCAGCCAATGAACGGCTCCCTCCATTGTAGTCAATGGTGGGAACCGCAGGGTAAACTTTAATAACCTTGCGGCTCCCAGCATTGACTACAATGGAGGGAGCCGTTCATTGGCTGAGAGAGACGGGAGATGGCCTCTCTCAGCCAATGAACGCTTAGCAGCGGGGTTTCCATGGTGATACCCCGCCGCTAAGCTCTCATTCGGGAAGTACCGTTCTATAGAACGGTACTAAGTTCGTGGATCGCGTTTTCGTTTTTTTTTTTTGCCAAGTCCGGGGATGCCTACTTTGGAACGAAGAGGACAGAACCTCGCATAGGAGATGGTGAGTATGTTTTTTTTCACAGGTCCCCTATGGATACTTTACCGGACAAGTGGACCGATGCTACAGGGTTACATAGGTGAGTATGTGTACATGTGTGTGTGTGTATGTATGTTTAATAAACTTATACTGTCACGGTGTGTGTGTCCTGTGTTTTTTTTAAACATTTTTTTACAGGTGAACTACAGGTACTAGTGGGCCCTTAATGCCCTGCATGCTGGTACTTGTGGTTCTCCAAGTACCAGCATGCGGGGCAGGCTTGCTGGGACTTGCAGTTCTACTTGTAAAGACAATGTTTGATATTCTTTATTTACACCACACCACACAATCAACCCGCCACCCACCGCCACCAGGGGTGGCGGGGATAGCCCCGGGCTATCAGCCTGGGCCTGGGGTGCCCTGGAGAGGGTGACCCCTTTATTGGGGGGGTCCCCAGCTCTCCAGGGATCCCCGGCCTGGGCTGACTAGCGGTCAGGGCTGATGCTGCGGCTGGGGGGCCCGGTGAAAGGGCTCCCCTGGCTGTGGCATCAGCCCCCCGCTAGAAAAAGTCCAGTGCTGGTTCTGGAACATACAGGGGAACCCTACTCATTTTTTTCCCCTGTATTTCCAGAACCAGGACCGGATCAGAGCCCAGAGCTGGTTGCGCAGAATACGGGGGACCCCTACGTCGTTTGTCCCCCGTATTTTGGCAACCAGCTCTGGTTCTGACTAGCCCGGTGCTGGTTGTGTTTAAGTACAGGGGACCCCTATGTCGTTTGTCCCCTGTATTTAAGCACACCCAGCACTGGGTCACTAATGCCCGGGGCTGGTTGCTCTTTTTTTGGGGGGGGGGCACGCCATTTTTTTCTCTTTTTACACAGGTTTTTTTTTTTTTTATTTACCACAGCAGCACAGACGGGTCTCACGGACCCGTTAGTGCTCTGTGTCAATGACACAGATGCAAGTAGCACGGATCTCCTGGTCCGTGCGTGCATCTGTGTCATTGAAATACACAGCAGCACAGACGGGTCTCACTGACCCATCTGTGCTCTGTGTCACTGTCAATCACACAGATGCATGTAGCACGGATCTCACGAGTCCGTGCTACATGCAAATGAGCACCATAATGCTGATTGGCTGAGAGCCGTGACAGACGGCTCTGTCAGCCAATCAGCACTTTGCCCATTAAAGGCAAAGGCATTTTTTTTTAAATGGCCGCTCGAGGCAAAACCTCGAGATCCGACAGCAGATCTCGAGGTTTTGCCTCGGGAGAGGGATCCGGGGCAGACAGGGAGATCCGAGCTTGGGCTCGGATCGCCCCGGATCCCCGAAGTTCGGGTGGGTTCGGTTCTCAGGGAACCGAACCCGCTCATCCCTAATATATATATATATATATATACATATATGTTCTATATATATATATATACATATACATATATGTTCTATATATACATATACATATATGTTCGATAGATATCGCAGAGCCTCTGTTTAGGAATGTCAACCAACCATCGATGGTTTGCAAACATCGATGGTCTGACTGGAAACAAGTGGTTTGCCATTGCTGGTGGCCATCAATGTTGCACCATCGATGGTAGCCATCAATCGATGTTTAGGAAACATCAACAATTGTGGTCTACACAGATCTTGCCCAATCGCTAAACAATTGATGGCTTCTAACGATGGTTGAACCATCAATGGTACAGCTGTCAATGGCCATCACTACAGTATAACATGATCAGCGTGATCATTGTGTAGAAGCAGCAGCAGCGCGGCTCTGGTAGCCGCCGCTGCTGCTGAGTAGCCGGGCCGCCAGCGGGACACCCTCCCGCTGTGGCTCCGGCACAGCAGTGATTACATAGTGATCACTGGCTGAGTAGAAGCAGCAGCGGCGGCTCTGGTAGCCGCCGCTGTGCTATGGGTCCGGGCCGCCAGCGGGACACCAGTGATCGGGCAGCCCAGCCGGCCCCACCCCCTTCAGTGAGAAGCAGCAGCGGCGGCTCTGGTAGCCGCCGCTGCTGCTATGTATCGGAGCCGAAAGTGGAACACCCTTCCACTGCGGCTTCGGGAACACACAGTGATCAGCGTGAACACTGTGTAGAAGCTGCAGCAGCATGGCTATGGTAGCCACCGCCGCTGCTGCTGAGTAGCCGGGCCGCTAGCGGGACATCCTCCCGATGTGGCTCCGGCACAGCAGTGATCACATAGTGATCACTGGCTGAGCAGAAGCAGCAGCGGCGGCTCTGGTAGCCGCCGCTGTGCTATGGGTCCGGGCCGCCAGCAGGACACCCTCCCGCTGCGGCTCCGGCAGTGATCACACAGTGATCACTGGCCATGTATAGACAGCAGCGGCGGCTCTGGTAGCCGCCGCTGTTCTAAGTAGCCGGGCCACTCCCTCCAGCCTCAGCTGCTCCTCCTCCCCCATAATGCCCACTTTTATAAGGGGCCTGGCCATAATAAAATATATATATATGCATATATATATATATATATATATGCGCATATATATATATATATGCATATATATATGCGCATATATATATTTATATATATATATGCGCATATATATATATATATATATATATGCATATATATATATATATATATATATATACATACCGTGTTTCCCCGATAATAAGACCTACCCCGAAAATAAGCCCTACCCTTTCTTTTGAAAAACAGTCCAAAATAAGCCCTACCCCGAAAATAAGCCCTAACAAAAAAAAGAGGAAAAAAAATAATGGTGAGTAAAGAATTGTAAAACAGGACTGAGGGCATGATGCTGTCAATGTTAATTAAAATAAGCCCTACCCCGAAAATAAGCCCTATGGAGTTTTTTTGACCAAAAAAAAAAATAAGACAG
Source organism: Taudactylus pleione (assembly GCA_031769625.1). Classification (NCBI taxonomy): domain Eukaryota; kingdom Metazoa; phylum Chordata; class Amphibia; order Anura; family Myobatrachidae; genus Taudactylus; species Taudactylus pleione. Next base: position 14,485,590 of record JAUIMM010000065.1, read on the forward strand.
TGTCTTATTATCGGGGAAACACGGTATATGTTCTATATATATATATATACATATCTGTTCTATATATATATATATATATATATTCATATATGTTCTATATATATATATATACATATATGTTCTATATATATACATATATGTTCTATATATATATATATGTATATATATATACATATATGTTCGATAGATATCGCAGAGCCTCTGTTTAGGGATGTCAACCAACCATCGATGGTTTGCAAACATCGATGGTCTGACTGAAAACAAGTGGTTTGCCATTGCTGGTGGCCATCAATGTTGCACCATCGTTGGTAGCCATCAATCGATGTTTAGGAAACATCAACAATTGTGGTCTACACAGATCTTGCCCAATCGCTAAACAATTGATGGCTTCTAACGATGGTTGAACCATCAATGGACAAGCTGTCAATGACCATCACTACAGTATAACATAAAAATTGCTATTTTTATGGTATACTGGGTTTTAAAAAAAAATTGATGAAACCATTAACATAGAGTGTGACAATAGAGGTGCAATAGTATTGTCCAACAGCACAAAGCACCATGGACGGTCTCAGCACATAGCTATTAGACATCACTTCATCCATGAGTTAGTGGAAAGGAAGTCTGTCAGAGTCACCTTTGTGATGAGTGAATATAGTGTCGCTGATATGATGACAAATGTTCTGACATCACAAATTCAGTGAGTTCCTAAAAGCATGTGGACTGAATATATTTGATAAGTGTTGATATGTTTCATTGTTTTTGTGATTCATAACCCAAATGTTTCTGGTTGCAGAATAGTCTTTGCCAATTGATTATTGAGCAAAGTATATCATATGTTTTTATGTAACAGGAGACAGAATGAGGGGTGGGGGTGGGTGTTAGAGAGCCGTGCTTCCCAACACTAATGTCCCCCTCTCTACTATACATGCTGGGTACTAGGACCCAGAGTCAGAGTATGACCTCTGTGGATGCACAGTTCTAAGCTTTTGTAGAAGAGCTGTAGCTAGACTTTTTGGTGCCATGTGCCAGAAAGAGCATTGGCGCCCCCCTCATTTTTCAAATGGACATAATGCACCCAAAAAGGGCCATGGCTTCATGGGGAAGGGCCAGGGAAGAGATAGGAGAGGCCAGGAGATGCTGGGGATGAAATAAGAGGAAGCTACAAGCAAGAATGATAACAAAAAGAAATTTGACAGGACCAAACAGCGCCCCCTGACCTGTGGTGCCTTGTGCGATAGCACCGGCCGCACTACCCCCCAGCTGTGGCCCAGTTTTGTAGTGACACCTAAATACCTCTGTTAACTCCTACAATACTGCTATTCTGCTTATAGCTAATAGTGATGTGATCGTTAGGACCCGAGGGCTGGTAGTTTATCACTTTCCAATTTATCACTTCCTAGAGCTTAGTACATCTCCCCTCATGTGGTTTTCACATTCTGCCTGACACTTATTGTGAGCACAACCCCAATAGGATATATCAAAATATATTAGCTCATGTTTGATAATCTGCAAATGTCTGTTCACATGCTTAGCTTGTATAGTTGGACACAAGCAGTTTTGGGCATTTATCTGCTTGTAACATATAGTCTTGAGTTTATTTTTCTATAGCATCATCAAAAAAGCATGGTAGCATAATTTATATCTGCCTTCTGAATCCCATTTCAGAACTTTTTTTGTCCAGATGTCCAACATTTTGGGTCATTTGTCCAATGCAATTTCACATAAAGAAGGAGCTTTGAATAATTTCAACTCATGTAGAGTGATCAACAGAACAAGGAACATGCTCAGTCTTGTACTGATAATAATTTAGTACAAAATAGTGGTAGTGACCTCTTTTATTTATACAAATGTACATATTTCAGATTTTTTAACAAAATCTATTCCAAGTAAAGCATACAGATAGTGTTTGCTGAAGGTTTTATGAAATGTTGATATCTTCTATACTGTATATTTATGCATAGTTGCCTACCTTTTGATTGTCCTCCCCGGGAGAAGCCTGGGGAGGACAAGCAGATGGGCTGTGATGGGGGCGGGGCCTGATGGGTCGCATAATTAAGCCCCACCCCCTCATGTTAATTGTCTTAAATTTAAATAGGGGTGTGGCTAAATGACGCGATTCATGAAGAATCGCCTCATTAAGCCCCGCCCCCTACACGTGGACCCGCGATCGCCACGGAAATTCTCCCCAATTCTCCCCATTCTGCCCACTTCACTAGGAAGTGGGCAGAATACTAGAGAGATGCCTACCCTTCCAGGGGTGTGGGGGGTTACCCAAAAAAAGGGAGCTTCCCGTGAAAACCGGGAGGGTAGGCATGTTATGTATTTATGTCATATTTCTGTCATACCTGCAACCTGTTATACGGGATGTCACAGCCAATCCACGGGACCCTTAGCACACGTCACCAGACTCAGCCCAACCTCCCCATGCCCCATCACACAGCCATCTCTGCTACCAATCCCCACGCACACCCAACCCCCACCTCCTCAACCACTATTGGCCGCCCACACCACATGATCACAACCAGGCACAGTATTTAAACCCCATGCCTGCAACACCACTCTCCTTACCTCCTTGAAGAAGGCAGAACCCCTGCTGAAACCCATTGGAGGCCCCATCACCACCACACTCCAGACCCACGGCTAACTCCCACTGACGCTCCTCATCTCCATGGGGACATCCGGTGGCAGCAGCCATCCCATCTACATCGCCCCCGCACTTGCTGGTGCAAGCACCTCCACTCCATCCTGCAAACCAATTGTACACCCCAGGAGTGCTACTCATCCAGCCCAAGGGTGGCTCACACCGCACCTCCGGCTCTCACAGGGCACCCACACCCTGCCCCAGTGACCCGGCATCAGTGGCAGCATCCACAGCAGCTTACTTCCACAACTGCATCTAAGTACTACCAGCATCACCCAGTCACTGACCGCCACAGACAAAGAGATCATCTCGATCAACTGCAACCCATCTCAACAACCGCAGCAGCTCCACTCAGCCAATACAGACCTGCAGCAATGGTACACCCTCATGGCCCAACTAACATCAGGCTGTATTGACTGGTAGGTATCAGACTTCGAGACTCTAATATACACGCGGGACGCCGCCAGGTATATACATCGACCCACCACACCTGCTGTGGTACACCCCCCCATCTTTCTTTAATATTACTGTAGTCATAAATGCAATTGTGCCCATCGTTATACCTGGCATGCTCATGGTATTGCCATATAATGGGGTAATCAGAAAGAAAGTAAATAGAGTGGTACGGCGCCAGCGTCCTGTTCCCTTCTGCTTTCTGAGGTCATCTAAGAGTAGACCTGAGATGAAAGAGGGACCTGGGATGGTGCCGATGGAAACAACAGTGAAGTGTGGAAGACACTAACTTGTATGTGGTGTTAGACAGTCCCTGTTGCAGATTGCATTGCAGTGGCTGAATGTGCCACTGGGAAGCGCACCACACACCAGAAAGGAAATACCTGTATAGAGGTGAAATAGAGGAAGGATCCCTGCCAAAATGAGCCTGCCACGTATAACTTCCACACCTGCAGTGAGAAGCTGTTAACAGGACGCACGTTTCACCACGTTGGCTTGTTCACCTAACTGCATAACCCGGGTAATAGGAAGTATCCACCAATCCCATTAGTACCTGAAAGAAGGGTTAGTTAGAGTGTCTATCAAACCTTACTAATCTGATTGGCCAATAAAATGACTAATGTTTTTAAATTTAACGCTTTAACACTAGTTGATTGCATTGAAGGAAACAATTCTCTCAAAAAGATACAATATACTGTACTTTGCCACTGTCACATTGTAGCTCAAAGAGGATACAAAGCAAAATCATTGACACTGTCCCGCAGCATTCATCACAATAGCCATGCTTCTCTCACACATCTCACACTGATATATAAAATTCATTGGTCTGTTTGTTTGTTTGTTTATTTGTTTGTCTGTCCAGTTATGCATTCAGACACCCCTGCACTGATTGAGATGAAACCAATATGAGGTGGTCCAGTTGGATACTGGCCAGGTTATATGGGGGTTAGGGTTCCAGTCAGACCTCCCGTTGATGTACGCTGGGCAGAGTTTTGATCCTGTTCTGAGCCTTCTACTGGATGGATTTGAATGAAAACTTTACAGAGTGGTAACATTGGATCCCAGAAGACATACTATGGGGTTGAGGTACTGGTCGGACCTCCCATTGGTGTACGCAGGGTAGAACTTTGACCCGGGAGCCTGTTCTGGGCCTTTGGACGGATTTGGATGAAAACTTCACAGGGGGTAGCAATTGGTCTGGGATGCCTAATAGAGTGGTTGGGTCCCAGTCAGATCTCATGGTGAAGTACACCGGAGAGAACTTTGTCCCAGGGAACCTGTTCTGGGCCTTCCACTGGATGTATTTGTATTACATCACATAATAAAACTTAATAACGTGAAGATACACCCCTGCATCGATTGGATGAAACAACGTGAAGTGGTCCAGATGGTTTCTGGCCAGGGGGTTAGGGGTCTGGTCGGACCTCCAATAGGTGTACACTGGGCACAACATTGACCCGGCGAGCTATTCTGAACCTTCCACCTGATGGTTTTGGATGAAAACTGACAACATTGGATCCCAGAAGACATACTAGGAGGTTGAGGTTCTAGTCGGAAATCCCTTTGGTGTACACTGGGCAGAACTTTGACCCAGGGAGCCTATTCTGGGCCTTTCACTGGATGGATTGGACAACTTCACATAATAAAATGTAATAGCTTGAAGATTTAAACCCGGGCAATGCCGCGTGCTTCACCTAGTGAGATAATAAAAAGTGGAAAAGCTGGATATCTGTTACAGATAGGGTAAAATTGTTTCTTGTGACTGATATCCTATACTGTGCATGAGATGATTATGTGCATTAACACCATTGCTTAGTTGCTTATTGCCAATGCCATATAGGGCGGTATGTATGTTGGATATAGATGCATCTTGAGAGAGACTACACCCTGTCTAGTCTATATAAACCCTACTTAGGGTTCAGTTCCCACCATGGCCCTAACTGTGTGGACTTTATATATTCTCCCAGTGCTTGCGTGGGTTACCTCTGGATATTAGGGCTTCTTCCCACAATGCAAAACTGTACTGATAATTGGCTCCTAACAAAAACTTAACCTTAGTGTGTAAGTAGGTGTGTATACATGTGGTAGGGAACACTGTAAGCTCAGGTGATCAAGCCATACCGGCAAAACGCGCGTACTGAACGGTGCATCAGCACGAGGGTTCCTGCACACAGCGCATGCAGCTCTGGTCCTTTTATCTTCCTGGCAAGGTACTTTACTATCCTTTCAACGCGCTCTCTCATTTGAGTTCCCTGCATGTGACTCCCCCTGCAATGCCCACCAGGTAACAAGGGAGAGACACAGCTCTTTCTCAAACAGCAGAAGTGCACAACTTTTATTTTGTCTGTGTGTCACGCTGTTCCACTCTCTCATCCCTTGTCAGAATCAGACAAGGGAAAGCAGAAGTGGTTCTGCATTCCCAGTACCGCAGATCTAACTTTCTTCATCAGTGATCCTATAGAATCGTGTTATCCTCTGGCACATACATTTGCACAATCTCTATGTGATGTTAGATCCTCAGCAATAGGCATTATACTAAATCTGTTATATGCTGTATCTACAACCATTTTTTTAGAAGGTATATAACATCATTGTGAGCTTATATTGGCATCTATATTAAGGGGATTATCGTTTTCTGTACCAACTATAGGAATATATTACTTGACTTATATCTGCAATACAAGGTCGATTTACTAATTATTGATGATGCAAAGATACAATTTATGAATAAATTGAATACAGGATTATGTGCATTATTAATGTAACCTTATACCTCATTAATTCAAGATCATAGATTTATACTGCACAAGCAAAGGTATTACCACTGTATGAAATTTTACTTTGACTTGTAAACAGATTATTCTTCCTTGCCATTATAATTTCATCTGATCAGAACAAATTAGATGTACTTGTTGATTATGAATTGATGATATCATGTTATGCTGCATAAGTAACAGTTTTTTCTGCTATATTAATTAATGTGACCCTAAAAATTTGTTAATATTACAAAATTAATTGACAGATTGGTCAATTTCTCAATTCATTGTGTGTGGCATTTTTTCTCCTTACCCAACAGAAATTTATCTAGTGGGCAACCTAGGACCCGTTATATCGTTATATGTTCGCCTACTATGCATGCAATCTAATTGGATATATTAATCTTATGTGCATGCTACCAGAGATCATATGATCCTGATTACGATTTATTTATCGTGTGCATTTGTGTATCACATATTTGTTTTATATGTTACTAAGAGGTAGATTAATTATAATGATGCATGCAATCTAATTGGATATATTAATCTCATGTGCATGCTATCACAGATCACACGACCCTGATTACGATTTATTTATTGTGTGCATTTGTGTGCTAAATATTCTTTTTATATGTTCATCTTTAATCTCATTTTTTCGTTTTTGTGAAGTCTATTTTAACCAAGGTAATTAATAAAAGTATAGTTTTAATACTCCTAATACAGTATCTATATTTGTTTCAAGAGTGCCCCAAAAAGACTTATTTGTCTTTTTCTAGTTTTTGCCCCTATGCAAATTCTGCCCTTTTGTTAACACTGTAAGCTCCACTGGGGCAGGGACTGATGTGAATGACTGAAATAATAAATAAATAATAAAGCGCTGCAGAATATGTGTGTACTATATAAATAACTGGTAATAATTAAAAAGTAATAAATCTGAGGACTGAGATACAGAAAGAATGCAGTTCTCAGAATGGATATAAAAAATATGGTTAGGACTTGAGGGTACTGGAGCATCCTGACAGAACATTGGATCTTGATCTGGATATCCATGCATGAAATGCAAGATGATTAACCAACTTGCCAGTATTGGGATTCGCTGGAAACTGGATGCTATTGTGTGCTTATTAACCAAGCAGAGTATTAAACTGTTATTTTTATTCTATGTGTAAGCTTTCATTAATACACTGTTATACCTGATTCATTAACACATTAAGGACCTCATTCAGAGCCGGTCGCACAGAACGTGCGGTCGGTCTGCATGAGGGGAGGACGTCTTGAATTTTCAAGACGTCCTCCTTTGCGGTGGTAAGGCTGTGGGTTAACACCCACAGCGTTACGACCGACCTAAGGTGATGGTCGCGATGGACAAGACCATCGCGACCATCGGGGCTTACGACGAGACCCTAGGGTAGGGTCTCCCTTGTCGTAAGCCCCGGAGAGCTTTCGGCTCTGTCTGAGCCGGAAGCTCTCGACTGACATCACTAGTGATGTCAGTGGGGCCGCCCCCAAACGGTAGACGTTCCCATGGGAATGCCCCCGTTTGGGCTGCCACCCCCCCCCCGGCCCACCTTCCAAACGGGGCGAGCTGTCAATCAACATCGACAGCTCGCCCCCTTTGGATCGAGACCCGCTACGACCGGCGCTGTCGGTCATAGCGGGTCTCACGCATGCGCACGACGGCGACGGCGCCATCATGCGCATGCTCTGTGGGGGGCCATCGACCCGGTCCGAGTGCATCGGCGCTAACGACCGGGTCTGAATGACCCCCTAATTGTGTATCCAACCAATTTCAGTTGCCCAGAGCCAATAAATGGGAAAGGAAGAATTATACCTGTTTTTCCAAAAACTTTATGAGAGTAATCCAAGCCCAATAAAAGAGCAAAAGATGAGATTGAGAAAAGAGGATTATGGGCCTGATTCAGACCCGGTCACTATCTGCATACGCTCGCTAGATGCGTATGCAAATTTTTGAAAGTGACGCCACGGGACGCGATCGCTCGCCAAGGCATAAGCATACCCACCATGTATTAGCGAGCGGTCACTTTGTGTGAGCGTACGCAAAATCGTAAAAGCAGAGCCGCCCACCAGCACACGTCATCTCCTGGAATTGTATTAAAACATTGGTACATTGAGCACCATCGTATGCTAACGCAGTGCTTGCGGGAGCTTTACCCTACCGCAAGCATTGCGAGGAAATCAGGGTAAGAAAATTGCAAGTGTACTATTATGCTGCCTGTTAATTATGCACGCCTCTAAAAACGGCGTTGAAACACTCAGGCACGCCTGCATTCGCATCTTCAACCCCCGTTATTAGTGTCCTACCCCTGTTACCACCCACAAAAGGCCTCTCCTGTCACTCATTACCCTGGCCTGCCTTTGCTGAGCGAGCGAGAGGGTTGCGAACGCAGTGTGTAGTTCGCGCACGCGCAGAATGAAACATGCACATACGCAGAACATCGGGCCGCTTGCGAGCGCACAGCGCGAGCGAGCGGCTCTCAATCAGGCCCTATATCTTTACCCACCTACTGTGAAAAGGGAGGAAAATATAGATCATCCATCAGGTAGCAGAAATAGAAATTAGTGTAACCTGTGCAGCCTCTTTGAGTTGGTCTCCTTAGGGGTCTATGGCCCTGATTCATTATGGATTGTTACTGCAATTACGCATGCAGATGGCCGATTGCTGCATACTGCGTATGCATCACAGTGCGCATATGCGAAGGCATGAGTGCAATCGCACTGCAATCGCAAAGAGCAGCCAGAGTCATCGCAGAGTAATTGACAGGAAGTGAGCATTTTGGGGTGTTGATGGGGGGTGGTAGTTGGCAAAACGCAGGTGTGCCATTGCGCTTGAATGCCGTTACAGGGGCATGCATAAATTAGCCACTGCAATGGCATATGCAGCTTGAGCTCTCACTGCGTACTGGAAGTTTACCAATTTCTGAGTAAGGTCTTACCTTGTATAATTGTGCGTGAGGCTCCAATGTTATTTGATGGTGCCAAAGTTTTCGCAAACTTGCAAGGTATTACTGATGTGAGTAAGGGGAAGTGGGCTTCTTTATGTTGGCCTGCGACGACATTGCGATCGCTAACATTAGCATACTTTCGCAGCAGATCTGCGTGCATCATCGCAGCTACGATCGCAATAGTGATCCATAATGAATCAGGCCCTATGTACAGTACTAAGCCTTGGAGAGAGATAAAGTCAGCGGAGATACAGTAACATTCCACCCAATCTGCTCCTAACTGTCATGTTACAGGCTGACAGTTAGGAGCTTATTGGTTAAAATGACAGGAGCTTGTTGGTTAGTACTTTATCTCTGCCACTTTATGCATCTACAAGGCTTAATAGATCTTAGTTTTGATTCTGAGGCTTACTCTTCCAGATAAAGGGATTCATTTAGAGCTGGACACATTAGCGCTCCAAATGTTGACATGCATGTGCATATGTTTATTAAGACACATCTAGCAATTTGTCCAACTCCACAACAGTAGCATACTGTATGCAACAGGCTTACCTCAGGAGTAACAAGTGTGTATGCTTACATGCCACAATATCATAGAGAAATAATAGAAAAGTAACATTACCCTATTTGTACACAGAATAATAATGTAATCATTTTCATAAACACAGTAGAGAATAATGAGTTGTCAAAGTTATTAATACATTCAAAAGTTAATAAAATATAATGGCGTACAATCACTAATACAAATTAAAAAATACAAACAAATTCTATTACATTTAAAGTTAAATTAAATTATTAGAAATATCTGTTGTAGTCTCTTTTAAAAATCAAGTCCAAATGGAAATATCAATTTAATTAAGTAATGTGAATAGGCAGCCACAAATTCATATGCTATAGCATCAACACTAATGACTTAAGTACTATCAATTAGGTAGGTCAATCCATAATTAGCCAATCAGATGTTTTATCTTGGATAGTCTAGTTCATATGTAGCCATAGAATCAAGATTGAGGAGGAAAGTGTGAGGAGAAAGACAAGTGAAGTAGAATGCAAAAATTTAGAGTTGGTATTTCTCAGATCCTGCCAGATCACCACAGACTACCCTAGAAGCCCTGCAATTTTCATGCAAGGGATACTATAAACATTGTGAATATAAGTGAAGAAAGAGAGAACCCTTGCCTGGTACCATTACAGGTACACTGAAGTGCCAAAAATCATGGGAATAACAGTATGTAAAGGTAATGATAGGTGTAGTAACCATACTGTGACATATTGGAAATGCCCAAACCTGGATCAGTTGTAATGTAACATCTTGTGAGTCACTGGCTTGGCTGCTCGTTAATTATTGGAGTTGAAATGGGGCATGATAGTGGGCGCCCGACAGATGGGACATTCATTTTCCGAAGTTATGTTGACATTCAATATTCCTCAATCTACGGTGTCATGTGTATACCGGGAATGCCTCATGGAAGCCATTACCACAACCGTGGTACAGCGCAGTGGCCGACCACAGGTGCTTAAGGATTGTGACCAGCGGAGTCTGGCCAGAATTGTCCGTGGTAACAGACAAGCAACACTGGCTCAAATCACATACACATTCAATGCAGGAGGTACCAGATGGGATATGAGAACAGAAGACCCACTAGAGTGCCTCTGTTAACAGTATGACACCAAACACAGCACCTCACCTGGGCTTGTGACATCAATAATTGGACCCTGGAGGACTGGCAACATGTGGCGTGGTCCAATGAGTCATGGTTCCAGTTTTTTTTGGCTGATGGTAGGGTTCAGGTGTGGCACAGACCCCATGAGGCCATGGACCTAAGTTGTCAAGGCACTGTGCAGGCTGCTGGTGGTTCCATTATTTTGTGGAGTGTTCACGTGGCATGGGTGAACATGTCATTGACCAGTAACTGCTATGATGCATTGCTTAATAACCATTTGAAGCCCTTTGTGAACTTCATGAACCCCCACAACAATGGAATATTCCAGCAGGATAATGTATCATGTCATTGGTCCCAAGTTGGCCATAAATGGTTCAAGGAACATTCTGGAGAATTCTGATGGATGATGTGACCATCACATTCACCCTACATGAACCCCATCAAGCATTTATGGGACATGGTGGAAAGGTACATTCGCACCCAAGATCTTGCACCTACAGTGCAAATATCAGGGAGCTATAGGAAGCTATTCAGACAGCATGGGTCAACATCTCTCCTGAGGTCTTCTGTCCACTTGTAGAATCGATGCCATGTCGAGTTTGCTGCACTTTGCTGGGCTAGAGGGGTTCCTACACAATACTAGGCATCTATCCCATGACTTTTGACACTTCAGTATATACTAAATATGTAAAAACAGCAGGTTATCAATGATCAGATATATGTATTTGAGAAACATGCAGATTGTAAGTTAACATTTGAAACATTTAAAACATTAAACTATTGTTACCAACCAAACAAGGGTCAAACTAAAATTTACCATATGTAAAGAAAATGATTTAACCACTGGATTAGTAAACTCTTGTAGTTAGATGTAGTCAGACTTTTGTAGTTGGTATGTGTTCCAAAGATAGACAGGACCCAAACGAGTTTCCATTTAATAGTTTACTCTCAACTACCCTGTGGCGGACTATGACTTGTGGGTAACTTACTTTAACAGTTCTTAAAACATATACTTCTGTTCCTATGTACTCAATTATACACAATTGTTAACCAGAGCTTGCATAAAATTGTCTAGGGAGTATACCCTAATAAAAAATATACAGTACATTAATATATCACTTTAACTTAATTCCTAATGGGTGGGAGGAATCTCACTTTCCCAGGTTTGATCTTTGTTTTCACTTGATTATTATAACTGAAAGATACTAATTTTGTACAAATAATTACTTCTAGTTAATTTCTGGTCGGTGGGAGCAATCACACTCTTCTAGGTTTAAACTTCTCATTTAATAGGAGAATTTTTTTTAAGGTAGTTTAAAGAATGTTTTGTAATATGATTAAAAAAACATTTTCATTTACATCTTTTAACTCCATCAGATAAATCTCCTCCTCCCACGAGCAGTCCAGTTCTAAAGATTAATTCAAATTCAGAGATCAGAACAGCAGACAATGGAAAAAAACAAACAAATCCAACTAAGAACAGCTGTACAACAAACAATACCCCACAGAGGCAAAGTACACAGCAACTATAATGTGTAGTGAAAAATACAGCTTCCTGTACTTTAAAGGTGCAGGTAGCCCATGAGAATGCTTGCAAACAGGTGAGCCCTCAGTATAAGGAAGTGGAAGTTAATAAGTTATTTGCTTGATAGATTGTCTCATGTCCTTAATTTTAGACAAAATCATATTAATTTATATGGCTTGGCAGATAATGGAGGAACCTAGGCCCTGATTGTGATGTGGATGGTATTGCACAGCTGCACAGAAGTGGCTGTGCAATACTGTACAACTCAATGCAAATGCAGAAGGAGGCATCTGTATTAAATATACACTTCCTGCATTCATCTGCGATCCAAGTGCTGCGTCCAAAGATGTAGCGAGGGATCACCATCGCGACCATCGGTAGCAGCCCTTGGCCAGTCTGCGTAAGCAGAAGCTTACACAAACTGGATGTCGGAACTGGGTCCTGGAAGTTTGCACCCAACAACTCAGACCCTGGGCTCAGCACACCTACAAAACAGGGGCAATGCCCACGTTTTGTAAAACAGTCCTGATTACCATTCCCCAAATCACGCAGGAACCATTGTGCACAAGTGCAGATCCCCAAACATCAGATTTGTATGTACAGTAAACCATTGGGTTTGCGTACAAATCCGATTCAGGCCCCAAGTTTGGATCTGGATCCTGTTTTTCCAAAAATATTGTAGTAATTCTAGTACCCCCAGATTATAGCAGAGATGCATGCGGACCCCCCGTGCTTTGGTTCTAATTCATCATCGTGTTTTGGTTTTGCCTAAAGTACCCTCAAGTGTTTTGATTTTAGTTTTGGATCATCTAAAATCATGTAATTTCAGCCTGTTTTTGTTCCTACAGTATTATTATTAAACTACATGTCCCATTAAAGTACAGCAATATACAATGCCTGTCAAACACACACACAATTTTGGAAAAACCCATAATGAAAAGTGGTGCATGATGGAATTGTTACCCACCCTTATGTTGTAAATGAAAAAAGACATGTACAGTTTAACAAACCAAACATTTCAGCAACAGGGACTTCCACTTTTGTGGCTGAAGTGCTTCATTTGTTTGGGCTCCCACAAAACAAGCTACTAATGGGTTTAAGGCGGCTAACAGTGTTGTTATAAATTATGTCTACAGTTGCAAGATGTCATTATCATACTCACCCTCATTAGTGTTCTTAATTTTATCATCACACAGTATTAGCTCATCCCCACTGGAATCTACCATTACAGAAGTCTCTGTCCTTTGTTGTAGTTAATTTTAATAAACATAAGTTTTTCCACATTTTTAGGAAATAGCCTTCTACGCCGATTCCTCACAAGGTTCCCAACTGTGTTAAACACTCTTTCCGAGTACACACTGGAGGGTGGGCAGCGTAAGTAAAGTAAAGCTAGTTTGTACAAGGGGCTCCAAATTCCCTTTTTTCCTCTCTGTATTTAAAGGGACTGTGTGACATGCTAATTTGTACATTGTCATGAAAATAATTTTCTACCATTCTATTGATGCTTACTGTATCATATTAAGTCACAGTAGAGGTGTCAATAATATTGGGCAATTATTTTAAGCCTGACCAGATGTCATAATGGTGTTTCACCCTGGTGTGCTGACTTGACTCATTCTCCTCACCAGTGGGTCTCTTGGGAAAGGTAAGTTTTTTCCAGGCAGCATAATTTGCCAGAGAAACTGAATCAGGAAATATCATTGTGTTATCTTTGTGAGAATTGCTTTGGGGTGAAGTTGAGAGGGTAAATGTAATAGGTTGTGGCTTTGATATATTGGCGAGTACTGTGCGAGACTGCCCAAAGTTTTAAAATAGCAGTTTTTTAGTAGGCAAAAACAGGTTCATTTTGTCTTGCACGGAACTTGCTGATGTCTCAAAGCTGCAGCCTATTACATTTACTCTGATGACACCATCTCACTTATGGAAAGATAACAAACTATACACTATACACAGTGGCATAACTAGGGCAAGGCCGCCGGGCACGTGCCCTTGGCCCGTCCTAGTTACCCAGTGTAGTGCCGACCGCAGGGAGTGCGGTCAGCACTACACATTTACACAGGACAGCGCTAGGCTTCCCTGCACCCAGCGCCGGTCCTGTGCTGCACAGCCGAGCTCCTTCCCTCCCCCTGAGCGCTTACCCAATAGTATCAGGAGAAAGGTTGGAGGTGGGCTCAGGCTGTGCATTTTTACACACTCACATCGCCGCCAGCACAGAACTGATCTGTATGTTAATCAGCAGCCAATGACAGTTAGATAGACTCTCATTGACTGCTGCAGTGCCCACTGCAAGAGCCAGGCTGAAACTCACTCATGAGCTCCGCCTTCCAGCTCCTGCAGTGGGTAATGGGAGAGTTGTCATGACGTCTCTCCCATAAAGCAGAGCGTGCCAGCCCGGGAGGACTGACATGTGGATGGCAGCGGGTGCTGTAGCCGGAGCCAAAGCATGGATTCAGGTAAGTGTATTTTTATTTTATTTACGGTGTGTATTTGTCGGGGGTGGACTACTACTGGGGGCACTGCATCGGGGGGTTGACTACTACTGGGGGGACCTCTACTGGGGGTACCACTGGGGGTGGACCTCTACTGGGTGTACCTATACTGGGGCACTTATGGGGGGGACTGCTACTGGGGGGACCTCTACTGGGGGCACTCCATCGGGGACCACTACTTGGGGTACTGCATAGGGGGGGCTACTGCTGGGGGCACTAGATAAAGGGCACTGCATAGGGGGGGACTACTACTGGTGGCACTTTATAAAGGGCACTGCATAGGGGGAACCACTACTGTGGGCACTGCAAGGGGGGGGACTGCTACTGGGGGCACTATATAAGGGGCTTACTACTGGAGGCACATGGGGCACTGCACTGGGGGCACCTCTACTGGGGACACTGAATAGGGAGGACCACTACAGGGGGCACTGGATAGGGGGGACCACTACAGGGGGCACTGGATGGGGGGACCACTACAGGGGGCACTGGATAGGGGGGACCACTACTGGGGGCCTGCATAAGGCTGACCACTTCTGGGGGCACTGCATAAGGGACCTTGCTGGGGGCACTGCATAGGGGGGACCACTACATGGGGCACTGTATAAGGGGAACTAATGGGGAGCTGAATAAGGGGAACCACTACTGGGGGTACTGTACAAGGGGCACTACTGGGGGCCTGCATATGAGCTATCTCTACTGGGGACATTGCATACTGGGGGTACTGTACAAGGGGTACTACTGGGAGCCTGCATAAGAGGGACCACTACTGGGGACATTGCATACTGGGGGTACTGTATAAGGGGCACTACTGGGGGCCTGTATAAGAGGAACCACTACTGGGGGAACTGCATAGGGGGGATTGTATAAGGGGCACTACTGGGGTTAAGGTGCATATGGAGTTGAATGTTCAGAGTGACGAGAAAGGGGTATATGTGTCATGTTGACATGCCCCATTTTTAAGCGACCATGCCCCCTGTGACCACGCCCATTTTTCACTGCACGTGCTTTTGGGGGGCGCACATAGGGGTGGCTCTATTTTAAAATTTGCCCTGGGCTCCAAATACCCTAGTTACGCCACTGACTATGCACATTTTTTTCACTAATGTGTTTTTTGTTTTTTTAGACACAAACAACACTGCCAATTGTTTGCACGCAGTTGAAGGAATAGGTCTTTGTAATGCTTGCCATACACTAGCACGATTTTGGGCCGTTTGCCCAATTTTCGCCGCATCGTACAGTGAATCGTGTGGAAATTGTGTAGCACTTAGGTAGGAATATGATCCAATGCGCGCTCCTGCAACTCTTAAAACGTATCACATGATCAGATGTGCAGCCCATATTATCTATCGTGATCGTATGTCGATCGTGCCATGTATTTGTGCATGCGATGCATGGTGTGTCAGACCATCCGAGTGGCGTCATTTGAGTGACATTTTCTACTGTACACGCCCAAGCACATAACAGCAGCTTAGTGAGCGGAGTGGAGAGCAGCAGCGGCATCGTCAGCGGACAGGAGCAGCAGACATGATTGTGTGACGTTTCCACAGCAGCTTGGTATGTATATTTGTTGCCCAGCAATATCCACTGTCCACCAATGTTTGCTATATGCATAGTGGGGGTTGTTTGGGGCCCTGCAGACAGTGCCCACCAATGTTTGCTGCCCTGCAATCCCCACTGCCCACCAATGTTTGCCCAGCAAGCCCACTGTCCACCAATGTTTGCCCAGCAATGCCCACTGGCCACCAATGTTTGCTATAAGCATAGTGGGGGTTGTTTTGGGCCCTGCAGACACTGGCCACCAATGTTTGCCTAACAAGCCCTCTGCCCACCAATATTTTCCCAGCAATGCCCACTGGCCACCAATGTTTGCTATATGCATAGTGGGGGTTGTTTCGAGCCCTGTAGACACTGCCCACCAATGTTTGCCGCCCTGCAATCCCCACTGCCCACCAATGTTTGCCCAGCAATGCCCACTGGCCACCAATGTTTGCTATATGCATAGTGGGGGTTGTTTTGGGCCTTGCAGACACTGCTCATCAATGTTTGCCCAGCAATGCCCACTGGCCACCAAAATATATGAGAAGAAACAGATCTGTTATTATAATGTGTTTTTCAAGCCTGATGTTGTGCAAATGTGATTTACCACCCAGTGTACCCCAAAATAATTTTGTAATTGTGTACTATATGGCATTAAGCTATTAAGTATGGATTTCATTCACACAAAGGTATTTTATATAAAAAAAATCTAATAGTATAATGTTTTTTAATTAAATAAAGAAAAGTCCATTGTGTCAATGAATGTTATTCCCCCCCCCCCTCCTATACATAGCCAATTATATGCATCTAAAATAAGTGACACGTGTGTAACAAGTTCAACTTTATTAACAACAAGTGAACATTTGAACCACAAGTGAACAAGAGTCCAGTAAGACCCCCGATATTTTGGGGCCACAATTAAGCAGTTCAACAGCAACCCCCACTGTTGGGGATGGCTCCAATAAGTCCATTATTTTTAAATGCCCATGTTTTTCCTTTTTTTACCGGAATTTATAACTGGCTTTGTTGACCTATACAGGCACCATGAATGTCTTTGGCGCACAAGTCGAAAATGTACAGCAATAAACAGAAACGGTACCAGGCGTATGCTGAGCTGGCTGACTACAGTAAACCATACCACAATGCTGCGTCCATAGATTGGGTCCTCAGTAAGATACATAATCTGCGGACTACCTTCATCAAAGAGTACAAGAAGGTGGAAAATTCTAAGCAATCGGGAGGCAGGACCAACAGCATATATAAAAGCAAACTCTGGTATTATGACCTGCTCATGTTCTTGGTGCAGCACGATCCTGTCTGTCCATCTGTGCAGGTGATGGCAGAGACAGAGGAGTGCAGAGCACAGCAAGAGCATGTGGGGGAATCTGCAGAGGCATCTTTGGTAAGTAGAGACCCAGCAATGTGGAATGTCAGCAATTAGTGATACTCAGTCCCGAACACATTTTCAGATACACTCCTCCTGCCATGGCACCGCAACATCCCCGTTAAAGTAGGCCATATATTCCTCTCTGACCTTTTTGGCCAGAGCACTCCTGTTTTCCATCACTAGTGGTACAGCCACTGAGGGAAACTGAGCAACCTCTTCTGGATGGTCTAGATCTTTCACTGCAGCTGTGCCCAATAACCTTTGCTGGGTGGCTGGCTTCATGACATTCTTATGAAGGGCAAAAGGCTCATCAGCTACAAATACGTAATTCAGGCCTTATTTCATAGACTCTCTCGATGGCAAATGCAGGGTCTTCGTGGTGAGCCATTGGTAGAATGCCATGTTCTTAAAGGAGTCACCATCGGAAGCACGGCCCTTACCCACATCTATGAACAGGAACTTGTAGTTGGCGTTCACCACCACCATCAGAACAATGCTGAAGTACCCTTTATAGTTGTAGTAGTACAACCCACTGTTGGCAGGTGGGGTAATCCTAATATGCTTGCGGTCGATAGCTCCCCCACAGTTAGGGAACTGCCAATGGCTGTCAAACTTATCCCCAATGGCTATGCACGCTTCCTTGCTTGTAGGGAACTGTGAAAGAATAGAAAAATAAATTACTATATGAATTTTTTTTCTCTGTTAACAGATTCCTTACATATCCCAGCACCCCGGACGAAAGTGTGGTGACTCCAACCCCCACCCCCCCGTATCCAAAATGCAATGGCAAAAAACCAAACACTACTTTGACAGGCCAGAGAAGCCCTTCTAAAATCGCTAGATGAATTTGCCAACTTTGGTGCCGATGCAAGCACAGCGCTGAGAGCAATGGTCCAAGACCAAAGGATTCAGTTTGAAATACTGACATCCGACCTGATATTCAAAGCTCGGAACTCTCTACTCACATCTGACACAATCATTGTAACCCATTCCTGTCCCTGATACACTCACCATACCACCACCCACCTACTATTCAACACAGACATACCTTCCACCAATGGCCAACTACCCACCCTACCATTATACTATCCAACCTACCTCCTCCTTCCAAACTCCTCTCCATCCTCCACCTCCTACCAACCTCCTCCACCACCCACCTCCTCCTTCCTTCCAAACTCCTCCCCCACCCACCTCCTACCAACCTCCTCCACCACCCACCTCCTCCTTCCTTCCAAACTCCTCCCCCACCCACCTGCTACCAACCTCCTCCACCACCCACCTCCTCCTTCCTTCCAAACTCCTCCCCCACCCACCTCCTACCAACCTCCTCCACCACCCACCTCCTCCTTCCTTCCAAACTCCTCCCCCACCCACCTCCTACCAACCTCCTCCACCACCCACCTCCTCCTTCCTTCCAAACTCCTCCCCCACCCACCTCCTACCAACCTCCTCCCCCACCCACCTCCTCCTTCCAAAGTCTTTCCCCATCCACCTCCTTCCAAGATATTACCCCATCCACCTCCTCCTACCAACCCAGTTCCCCACCCTCCCAGCCCAGTATTTTCTATGTATTATGTGAATCTGATCAGAAAAATGCTGCTCTTGCATAATTGTGATAGTTTTCGCATTTTATACAGTTGTTTTCTACCAAATGTCCTCCATGTTGGCATGGTTTAGAATAGTAATGAGGAAGTTTCATACTCCCTGATAAGTATGGTGCTGTATGCAGCATGGTGTTTGTGACACAGACTCAGGTGGGTTAATGAACACATGCTGGAAGTGCATCTCAATGGGGCTGGGACCACTGAATTTGCACTTGCAGCATGTGTTTGCACCCCTAAAATCTGTGACACAAACACTACAACTCATACCGCACTATACTTATCAGGGATTAGGTAACATGAAGATACTTTTTGCATTTTATAAATCTATATATATATTAGGGGTGTGCACCGGCCACTTTTCGTGTTTTGCTTTTGGATCTGGATCTTTCTTCGTGTTTTGGATCTGGATTGGTTTTGCCAAAACCACCCTTACGTGGGTGAACACCTCACACCTCACAATAGTGTTTTTATGTCCAAAAGGTTGCACCAAGGTAGCTCGATGACTATGCTAAGTGACACAAGTGGGTGGCACAAACACGTGGCCCATCTAGGAGTGACACTGCAGTGGCAGACATGATGGCAGTTTGAAAAACTAGGCCCCAAACAGTACATAATGCAAAGACAAAAAAGAGGTGCAAGATGGAATTGTCCTTGGGCCCTCCCACCCACACTTATGTTGTATAAACAGGACATGCACACTTTAACAAGCTGGCAATTAATCTGTCCCTGCACAAACCGGCTCTACGGAGGCAAGATGTCATCCTCATCCTCCTCATTCACCGATTCCTCACCCTCTTCAGTGTTGTGTACATCCTCATCCTCACAGAGTATTAATTCGTCCCCGCTGGAATCCACCACCACAGGTCCCTCTGTACGTTCTGGAGGCTGGTCCTTCTGGAAGAGTTGATAATTCATTTTTATGAACATCATCTTCTCCACATTTTGTGGAAGCAACCTCTTAAGCCCTTCGCTGACAAGGTTCCCGGCTGCACTAAACACTCTTTCGGAGTACACACTGGAGGGGGGGCAACTCAGGTAAAATAGAGCCAGTTTGGACAGGGGCCTCCAAATTACCTCTTTTTCCTGCCAGTACAGGTATGGACTGTCTGACATGCCTACTTGGATGTTGTCACCGATGTAATCCTTTAACAGACAGACACATGCTTGTCGCTGCTGCTTTGATGATGCAGGTGCGGCTACAGCCCACACAATTCACAAAGACAGAAAAAAGGAGAATTTTTTATTTTTTGTGTAGCGCACTTTGAGGGTTACACCACCCTTTAACAGACAGGCGCACGCTTGTCGCTGCTGCTTTGAGGATGCGGGTGCAGCTACTGCGCATACTTTTCACACACAAACACAGAAAAAAAGATTATTTTATTTTGGTTGGAGTGCACTTTGAGGGTTACACCACCCTTTAACAGACAGGCGCACGCTTGTCGCTGCTGCTTTGAGGACGCAGGTGCGGCTACAGCCCACACAATTCACAAAGACAGAAAAAAAAGGAGAATTTTTAATTTTTTGTGGAGCGCACTTTGAGGGTTACACCACCCTTTAACGGAAAAGCCAGCCAGCCCTTTACTTATGACACAGGCGCACGCTTGGCGCTGCTCCTTTGTTGATGCATGTGCAACCACAGTGCACACAATTCACAAACACAGAAAATAATTCCTCCACCATTCTGTCAGTGGTGACAGTATCATATGCAATGACAGTAGACATGTCAGAAATTGTTGGCACATCCTTCAGACCGGACCAGATGTCCAAACCGGCCCTTGACTTATGACACACGATTGGCGCTGCTGTGTTGATGCATGTGCCGCTACAGCGCATACATTTCGCACACAAACACAGAAAAAAAAGAATTGTTTATTTTTTGTGGAGTGCTCTTTGTAGGTTACACCACCCTTTAACAGACTTATGGGACACAGGCACAAGCTTGGCGCTGCTCCTTTGTTGATGCACGTGCAGCCACAGTGCACACAATTCACAAACACAGAAAATATTTTTTGATTTTGTTTGGAGTGCACTTTGGGGGTTACAGCACCCTTTAACAGTCAAGCCAGCCGGCAATTTACTTATGACACAGGCGCACACTTGGCGCTACTTTGTTGATGCACGTGCGGCTACTGCACACACAATTCACAAACACAGAAAGAATATTTATTTTTTTGCACTTGGGGGGAGCACCCCTGATGGACAGAGCACCCCCTGGACAACACTACAGCACCCCTTTAGGACTGGGACACTGCACAGGACTTTGGAGTGGACACAGCCCCTATGGACAACTGACTGCACAACACAGTCCAGCCAGCCCCTATGGACTTTGGAGGAGTGGACACAGCCCCTATGGACAACAGCAGCACAGCACAACACAGCCAGCCCCTATGGACTTTGGAGGAGTGGACACAGCCCCTATGGACAACAGCAGCACAGCACAACACAGCCAGCCCCTATGGACTTTGGAGGAGTGGACACAGCCCCTATGGACAACAGCAGCAGAACGCAGCACAGCACAACACTACACTGCACTACACTACACTACACAGCCCAGCCAGCCCTAACTCCCACCCTCCCTCTTCACTGTTCACAGCCGAGTGAGAAAATGGCACCGAAGTGGGTACCTTACATAGAATCCAAAACCCGCGAGACCCGGAAGGTGGGATGATGACGTTTTGCCTCGCTTTCAGATCCGAGTCAGGCGGGAAAAGTCGAGCCTGACTCGGATCGGCCTCGGATCGGGGGGGTTCGGATTTCAGAAATCCGAACCCGCTCACCCCTAATATATATTATATTTAAATATATTATATTTAAAATAAGTATGTATGTTTTATACATTTTATAGGCCATGTTGGCTGCATAAACACAAAAAAACAAAAAAACTATTTTATTGAGTTTTTAATATTTCACAAACAATAGAAAACATTTTTATTTAACTATAAAAAAAAGTGTGGTGTGTGTGTTTTATCTTACCTTAGAATAACGGAACTGCAGCACCTTCACAATAGCCATGCATGTTTCAGGAATAATACAGTCCCAAAACATGAGCCGAGATGCGTTTCCCAAACTTGAGATCTTCAAAGGAGCGTCCCATAGCCAGGTACCTCAGCGTAGCCACGAGCCTCTCCTCGGCTGTGATGGCCATCCGAAACTTGGTGTCCTGCTTTTGGATATAGGGGGCAATTCCTGGAATGTAGTGTCATACATCTGCAGGAAGATTTGTTCTCCCTCATCTCCATCAGCAGGGGCATGTAGGATCGTCTCTCCCTCTCCAGCAGCCAATACTTGGTCTAGCAGGACCTCATCCTTCTCCTATGCTGTGCCCTCTCCCTCTCCTCACTCATCTTGACCACAGCATAGGACAGCAGATTAAGGGTGGGACACAACTGCACACAGAACAGCATCACTCGTCTGACATGAACACATAATTTTAAATTCAGTTAGAAAAGACTGCAGGTTTTTTTTTGTTTTAAACAAAACAATTATATATACTGTGTATATATATGTATATATATATATAAAATTATATATATATATATATATATATATCAGTCTATTCTGAACACCTCACACCTCACAATATTGTTTTTAGTCCAAAAGGTTGCACCGAGGTAGCTGGATGACTATGCTAAGTGACACAAGTGGGAGGCATAAACACGTGGACCATCTAGGAGTGGCACTGCAGTGGCAGATAGGATGGCAGTTTGAAAAACTAGGCCCCAAAGAGTGCATAATGCAAAGAAAAAAAGAGGTGCAAGATGGAATTGTCCTTATGTTGTATAAACAGGACATGCACACTTTAACAAACCAATCATTTCAGCGCCAGGGTCTGCCACACACGATGGATGATCCATCAGCCTGAGGAAGCAGACAGAGGCTCTGCAAAACGCTTTGCTTGGTATTCGGTACTCTCCATTTTTTATTACCCATTTTTATCACACATTTTTATTTTTTAAGTAATAATTTTAATACTACATATTTGTATTTTTAAAAAATATGTTTCTCTAGTATTTTATTGTCATATATGTTCTTATTCTATTTTGATGTGTTTAAATGGTTATGTATGACCTGCAAATACCATTTTTTTATGTATATGCACAGATCTTAAATACTCTTTCTGGAAAATATTTTTGTTGAGGAAATAAAATTAATTAAAAAAAAATTTATGGGACATAATGTATCTATTTCTCCAATATTACTTCGAGTTTTTGTACCGTATTAAAACCCTGATTGGGTAGACACCGATGGACATAGTTTTTTTTTTCTTACAAGAAATAAATGTCCAAAGATCATATGATACATTATAAAAGGTGAGCACAATACTGCACTGGCTATAATCTGGTTTCCTGAAACACATTGATCTGCACTATGGAAGTGCTCTCTATGTTTTTCTCCCTCTGTCCATTTGAAGATATCCAGTGAAATCACCTGTGATGACATTGTTGCAATCAGCAACTACCGTAGGACCACGGTGATTATTAGGTCCAACGCTACACACTCCCCGAAAAAGGGTGAGTGAGATTCTTACATCACTATTTCTTATTAGCTAATATTTATGGATTTTCACTATATATATTTTTTCTCTCTTTATCCCATGAGGGGAACACCAAGATATCCATAGATCCTAAGGAAGTGCTGGAACCAACCCCTTTTTCTTTCTATCGTCTGTTTGAGGAGCTCTGTTGAAAAGCCCCTGCTGTTCATGGCTGCATATCCAATTGGATTTCTTTTTGTATGAAACTCAGCGCCAGTCACACATCCCCAAATTAAATAATCCTTTGAAAACCTTCTAAAGGCATTAACCAACCTGTACATGGACAATGAAAAAAAAACATAGTTCGTGGCCTCAAAGTGCCATTGAACCAGCGCAGATATGTGGACATGCGTAAAATCTATGATTTAAGGCAGGGGTAGCCAACCCTGGTCCTCGATTGCTACCAACAGTGCATGTTTTCCAGGTCTCCTCACAGAATTACAGCTGTAATAACTAATTAACTCCACCTGCGGATCTTTTCAAATGTGGTGCTGAGTAATGAATACACCTGTGTACCAGCTAGGTCATCTGGAAAACGTGAGCTCTTGAGGACCGAGGCTGACTACCCCTAATTTAAAGCCTTACGTTGTGTCTTTCTTGAGAATATTGTGCCTGCTTCTGCAGCTAGGAGTGGATTATCATCCCAGAAGGAGACCAGGAAGAGTGCTTCCAAAAACAATTGACTTAAATAATCCTTTGCAAACCTTCTATAAAGGCATTTCCCAACCTGTACAGGGACATTAAAAAAAACTGAGTTAGTTAGTGGCCCTTCAAACTGCCATTGTTCCCACTGTCCACTTAACCATATCAGATATGTGAACAAGCGGAACAGAGCATTAAATGCAACATTTCAGATTTAAGGTTTAAGTGTTACGCTGTGTCTTTCTTGGGAATTCTTTCTTGAGCACAATGCCTGCTTGCTGGGAGTGGATTTTTTTCATCCCAGAAGGGGACCAGGAACAGGAAGCGTGCTTTCCAAAGATAAATAAACAATTGCCTTAGATAATACTTTGCAAACCTTCTGTTCTATAAAGGAATTTCCCAAAAATGAATTTTTTTTAATGTACAGGGACATTAAAAAAAACAGAGTTAGTTAGTGACCTTGAAATTGCCATTGTTCCCACTGTCCACTTAACCATATTACTTAGATATGTGAACAAGCGGAACAGAGTATTAAATGCAACATTTCAGTTTAAGGTTTAAGTTTTCCGTTGTGTCTAGAGATCATTGAGAAAGCAGAAAAAGAGCTCCACCACAAGCGGCAGATGACTAAACTCACACACAAAGGTTTAATAGAAATAGATACAACACCAGATCAGATGTTTACCCTGACGGATCTGTCTGATTCATCATGGTGCCCCCAAGATTGTGCAAATTCTGCCAAAAGAGAGACTGACACCACGGCTGAACCTAAGAGTTACCTTCTGCATGTGAATTGTCTCATTTTCATGGGGAAAACCCAACCCTTAAGTTAGATGGATCTCAGCCAGGGGACAACATTGAAATCACCATTAAAAGTCACAATGGAAGACTACAATGTGGAGAATCTTTCTTCACAGTCAGGAGAGGCCTCAGAGAACATGAAAAAAGATGCTCTAGGTGCTGAACTTCAAGGGATTTCTCCATCATGTTCTGCAATGTGGAAAGGTTTCATTCACATGTTTTCTATAAAGCAGTTCAAAGTTACAGCCTTCAAAGTGACTGGCTATAACACCCACCTTGGGCATTTTTGGGCACCGTAGCCCTGCACCACACAGGGTAGCACCTATAAAAATTATTTGTGCTTTATATTTTTGGGCAGCCTAGCCCTGCACCACACAGGACAGCACCTATAAAAATTATTTGTATTTTTGGCCAGCGTAGCACTGCACCACACAGCACAGCATCTGTAAAAAGTATTTGTATTTTTGGGCAGCGTAGCCCTGCACCACACAGAACAGCACTTGTAAAAATGATTTGTATGAGTGTTGCCCTACAGCAGACAGGGCACCCCCTGTAAAAAATATTTGTATGAGCATACCGCTACAGCAGACAGGGCACCCCCTGTAAAAAATATTTGTAAGAGTGTACCCCTACAGCAAACAGGAAAGCCCCTGTAAAAATTATTTGTATGAGTGTACCCCTACAGCAGACAGGGCACCCCCTGTAAAAAATATTTATATGAGCGTGCCGCTACAGCAGACAGGGCACCCTCTGTAAAAAATATTTGTAAGAGCATACCCCTACAGTAGACAGGGCAGCCCCTGTAAAAATTATTTGTATGAGTGTACTCCTACATCAGACAGGGCACCCCCTGTAAAAATTATTTGTATGAGTGTACCCCTACAGCAGACAGGGTACTCCCTGTAAAAATTATTTGTATGAGTGTACCCCTACAGCAGACAGGGCACCCCCTGTAAAAATGATTTGTACCAACATACCTTTACAGCAGACAGGGAAGCCCCTGGACAACACAGCACTACAGCCATCCAGCCAGCCACTATGGACATTACAACAGCCAGCCCCTATATGGACAAGGACAACAGAAGCCAGCCAGCCCCTATGTATTGTATATGGAAAAAAGTAGCCAGCCACCGAGCCCCTATGGTCAGCGTCAGCAACAGCTCCCTCCCTCCCTCTTCACAGTAGCTAGAAGTACTTTATTATTTTTATAACAGTACGTCTAACACACTGAGCTCCCAGCTCCATCCTAACTCACAGCTGGAATGAAAAATGGTGGCAATCACGGGACCTTTTATAGAATCCAAAACCCGCAAGAATCCGACAGCGGGATGATGATGTTTTGCCTCGATTTCAGATCCGAGCCAGGCGGGAAACCCCAAGCCTGACTCGGTTCCCGGCTCGGATCGGGTGGGTTCGGATTTTGGAAATCCGAACCCGCTCGCCCCTAATATATATAAATGTGTTATTGATTCCTCCCAGTCGCTAGTCGCTTAAGAAAGAATTGCTTTCCAGTTTTCCAATCGTGTGGTTCCAAAGCACAAAAAGTTATTTATGTAAAAAGTAACACGATGTAAGAATTAACAATTAGAGTAAAAAGCAATGAAAATAGTACAACTGATACATATGCTTGCATACTGGTCCCAGTATACAGTCATCAATCCAGAAGCCTGTAGTCGCATAGAAGATGTCCCACACACTGAGGTCAGCACACAGCTTATATACCTTACAGGTTTCAGAGTTAACAAAGAGACAAATTGACAGGTTCTTATTGGTTATTGCTTCTGGTCAATCTGGTCATTGGTCAGTTCATATGGTGTTATCAGGGGTATGGCTCAATCCTCCAACGGTCACATTGTGTAGTTTCCAACCGAACAACTGGTTAATACTGGCTACAACACTGCATGCAAGTTATAACACAACTGACACAACTTGGTCATTGAACCGTCAATAGTGCATTTCAAGAAAGGGTAAAACAACCCTTATACACACTCAGCGGATCTATAGGGGACCATTGGTAGGATGTGGGACCTCATCGAACCTATAAAGGAAGTTTGGGGGACATGAGACTACATTATCTAGGATGTTTAACGGAACATTTTTATTCACATGTTATTATCTGATGGCACATTCAATTTCAGGATTGTAATGCAGTTCTTTATCAACCTTATACTAATCATTTTATCATGTGTAAGGGTCATTACCTCTGGGAACAATTTACCTATAAAACATATAAACCCTTGGAACTCAGAGATAACCAAGAATATGCCCTTCTTCCACAAACATAGTATACATGATCTGGGAGGACATATGGTATATTATGATCCTGCACAATATCACATAAAGTTTTAACAAAACTACCTATGCCTATTGTCCTCATCTGAACAAGACACGTTTCAGCTTGAAACATTTTTACAATAACCCAAAGGAACTTTTCCAATAGATACTACATTTGGTTTGTTCCTATGTCCTCGTCTCTGGTGTTCATCACTACTGGTGTGGCGAGCCATTTTCTGATCCAATAAGTCTGCTTCCCAATTCTCCAGTCTTTCTGAAATGTTCAGACACAGCAAAGACTGATCTATGGAGTATTGGCACAGCTTTAAACTAGGGGAACTCATGATGTTATACTTCCCATCTATGGACCACCCTCCCCGTAATTCAAGGACCTCAGAGAAATTTAATGGGAATGGTACTAATCCTACATTATGTTGTCTCTGAGGCACATGAGTGCACACCCAACATTCAGTCTGGTTTAAGACCTTACCCACCAAGGAATGGTAATCCTCTAAAGGATTACCCTCTAAAGGATTTGTCCCGCCCAAATACAGATTAATCTTGGACTGGCATCATTGGATGCATTTCTCATCAACTAGGGATCCACAGTACTCACAAATTTTCCTCAATCAAAAACCCCTCACACTGTCTCCGAGTTACATGGCTAACAGATCTCTTAACAATTCCTGAACTGAGTTTGACCATAGGTTGCCCTGATCATTTTATTGCTCTCTCCTCCGACATCAGTATCGGCCTCCCTCTCCGTCATCTGTCCTCCATCACAGAAATAAGACATCCTGAAACAAATAAGCATGAGGAGAACCCTGGCAAGAGATAAAGAAACAAAAACAGATCGCTACTCCATTACTGGAATAGTAATCTGCACGTGTCTTCGGCTCAGGTGTTTTCACTGCAGTCTTTAGTTCTCCCGGGAACAGGCCCGCAATCGACAGGTCCACATAGTCTGTCTCGACTCCACCTTGTACCCTCTTCGGGTGGTTGACCTTTCTGCAGTGATTGGAATGGACCCTGGTATCTCTTTCTGCTACCTTCAAAGATGTGGTACTTGTCATCAACACCTGATAAGGACCTTCCCACCGGTCTGTCAAACAACCTGAACATAAGAAATTTCGGATCATAACATATTCTCCACAACTCACCTTCAACCAGAGACTCACCTTCCTTTACAGATCTCGAGGCACATATGGTAAGTACATTGCTGGATTTAACATATTGCACCTTTTAATGTAATATTTGCAGGTGCCATTAGAGCTAGTGCCCATTTCGTGAACGTTGCTGATGAGACATGTTTGGTTTGGACAGAATTTAACAAAGCAGATACTGCATGCAGTGTATAGACAGCTGTATCATGCCCTAATACTACATCCTCACTCTTATTTACCAGAAGAGCAGTTGCAGCAACACTTCTTAAACACATTGGGAGTGATCTTGCCACAGTCCAATTGTGCACTGTAGTATGCTACAGGTCTGCTAGCATCACCATGTTTCTGTGTGAGGACACCTGCTGCACAGCCAAAAGCTTCCTTACAATATAACTCAAAATGTTTTTTATAATCTGGTATTCCCAAGGCAGGTGCTCTTGTCAGACTATCCTTAAGGTTAAGGAAAGCCTGCTCTGTTTCCTAAGTGTGTGTGACATGGTCGGGTTTTGAGGATGAGGATCCACGTCCTGTAGTATCCACACATGCCCAAGAAGGTATGGATTTGCTGCAGTGTCATGGCCTGTATGGCTGAATTCTGGCCCTGATTCAGAGCCAGACGCTCTGACAGAGCGCTCGCACTGAATCAGGGCCATCCCTCCTACTTTTTGGAGCAGCCTCCTGGCCACTCGCATAGATTTGGGTGACCACCCACAGCTATAGCGAGTGGCCAAAATGATGGTCGCGAAGGTCAAGACCATCGTGACCATCGGGCTTGCGACGAGACCCTTGCAGTAGGGTCTCGCTGCCGCAAGCCCTGGAGTGCTTTTGGCTCTATCAGAGCCAAAAGCACTCCCACTGACATCACTAGTGATGTCAGTGGGGCCGGCCCCAGATGGTAGGCGTTCCCATGGGAACACTTCTGTCTGGGCAGCGACGCCCCCAGCACACCCACCAAAGGGGGCGTGCTGTCAATCACCATCGACAGCACACCCCCTTTGGTGCGAGACCCATAACGATGGCTTGGCTGTCGTTATTCGGGTCTCGCGCATGCGCACGACGGAGCCGCCTCCATCGTGTGCATGCGCACTTGGGCAACATTGACCAACTTGTGAGCGCTCAGTGCTCGTGAGCGGGTCTGAATCAGGCCCTCTTTCCGTTGTCAAGTGTCTTAGCCCCTGGGTTAGACAGTGTCCCAAGTATTTAAACTTAATCTGGCATGGCTGTAATTTGTCCTTTGTAACCTTGTGCCCTGTTTGTGAGAGATGAAGCAACAACAGTTTAGTATCATTTAAACATTAATTAAATGAATCAGAGCACAACAAATCATCTTAAACAATGTATTATGCATATTCAGCAAACCTTCAAATCATAATCAGTTATAACTGCAATATTATATGTGGTTTACATGCAATCTAATACACAGATAATACAGTATAACATATCACATGTTATAACTTACTCAAAAGTGAATTCCTTAACTGCTGTATTGCAAGGATTTTTTCAGAAGTACATATAAACTCCACACCGAAAATTCTCATATGCAGCACATACAAACTATACACAAAGAACTTTCATATTTGGGTTTGCTGTGATTAATTATGAATTCTCCAGTACTTTAAAACATGCACTATACATGTGCCAATATGTACCTTAATGCATAAGTTTCACTGCAGATATGCTGCAGGGTTTATTCCTGCTGCTCAGTGTGAATTAAACAACGAATGGATCTGTCATCTAGACTTCCAAGTAGATCAAAGAAAAAAAACTTGTTCTTATTAACATATATAGTAACTATTCTGACTTCAGTTCTCAATCTCAATATTTACTGTAAACAAGGACACCTGATCCTACCAAACTGCACAATGACTAAGACTGCGTACACTTAACACATACAGTACATTCAAATTATGTATGTAAAACATCCACTATTGTCAGGATCACTTTTTAATGCTAACATTCCAACATTATGAATGATTACCTAAATATCTAAAATGTTAACAATTGCCCCTTTATGGCCATTATACACTTAATCTCACCAATTTCAGCTGCTGCCTTTCCTTGTCTCTGTGGAACATCTAGCAAATTAACAGCTTGGGAAATGGCT
Source organism: Taudactylus pleione (assembly GCA_031769625.1). Lineage (NCBI taxonomy): Eukaryota > Metazoa > Chordata > Amphibia > Anura > Myobatrachidae > Taudactylus > Taudactylus pleione. The sequence continues at coordinate 14,516,129 of JAUIMM010000065.1, forward strand.
GAAATTACAGTGGGTTCATCCTCTTCTACAATTACATATTCCTGGAGGAGACTTAAAACAGGGTATAGGTTACTTGTTACGATTTTTTTTTTTTATTTTTGGTATCGGCTGTACTTTCACCTGCGGCTGCATATGGCAGCTGAGGTGCGCTATCTTCTTTATGCACGGTAACGCTATCTTGCAGCGTGGGTACACTACCTAGGGGCATGTTGCTTTGCAGCACGAGTACGCTGTTTTGCAGCGTGCTACTGTGCCATGTGTGTATGCTATTTTGCGGCGCACTATTTTGTGGCGCGCAATTTTGCCACGTGTTCCCCTCATGCAGCCACAGCTTTAAACAATCATTATACTTTACTCTCTTTTTCAAAGATTTCACTAAACATATGTAATCTCTAAAATTACTCAGTACCTCTGAATCGAAACTGCCAACTTTGGGAAAGGGTTTCATACATCCTTTGGTCATCTTGACCCATATGTCGCAGTACGCTGTAGCATACACGCCATATTTCACATTCATTATATACCTTGCCGAACTGGCTGGCCCTTCCATAAGCGGCATCTCCTCGACCATCCCTAGCGACTGCTTAGCACCCATCTGGGACAACGCTTTTGCTACTTTCGCTAGAGATTTCGACCGGTGGACGAATTAAACAGGCTGCGTCCACTCACTTCCTCCCACTGTACACAACCGACCGCTAAGCGTGTTTTATCAGTTTTACACAATGAGGAAACAGACTTTAGCCTATGCTAATACCCTGCTCACCGGACGAATTCACAAGCTTCATCTGACTGCTTCCTCTCAACTGGTAGCATCTAAGTATTCCAATAATACTTAATCTTGCCAGTGATTCACTCTCACACATCACCAAGTCACAATCACAGTTTTTATACTCAACCATGCGGTGTGTATGCAACTGTGTGGTCCAATCGCATTGCCTATAGATACTAACTTATCAATAAACTTTCCGATTACTATTGGGTGTGTCTGCCTAAAACACCTTAGTTTAAGTCGAAAACAGAAATCCCTGTTCTCGCTGCCAGTATACCTGCTGTGTATACCTACTCGGTAGTCGTTGTGCCTCGTCAGACACCTACCGGGTCTCTCCTGTCTCGCTCCAACAGTGAAGAAAAACCTTCTCCATTTTTCTTTTCCCTTATCACATCACAAGCATGCGTTCACATTCATATACCTTTGTTTTCTGGCCAGAAAAATGCTTTCCCTCATGGCAATACCTTTTCAGAGGTTTTAACAAACGATACAAGACTATCTATCAAAATGATTGCTTAAACATGTGGCAGTAATACAGGGAAGACGCATACGCTATTTGCGAATTGCCTATTGGATTTTAATCAGTGCTCTTTAGATCACCCAAAAATGGATATTCGGTTTCACAACACAGAGTACAAAACAGGTTTTAAAAAGATTGTGTTCTTACCTGTATGTGACGCTTGTCCACCCTTTGTTGAGGAACTGAAATCTGGTAGCTTTCAGTAATTTCCAGTAGCGTGACCTCAAGGCCCCCATCTATTGATTCCTCCCAGTCGCTAGTCACTTAAGAAAGAATTGCTTTCCAGTCCAATCGTGTGGTTCCAAAGCACAAAAAGTTATTTATGTAAAAAGTAACACGATGTAAGATTTAACAATTAGAGTAAAAAGCAATGAAAATAGTACAGCGGATACATACGCTTGCATACTGGTCCCAGTATACAGTCATCAATCCAGAAGCCTGCGGTCGCATAGAAGATGTCCCATACACTGAGGTCAGCACACAGCTTATATACCTTACAGGTTTCAGAGTTAACAAAGAGACAAATTGACAGGTTCTTATTGGTTCTTGCTTCTGGTCAATTTGGTCATTGGTCAGTTCATACAGTGTCATCAGGGGTATGGCTCAATCCTCCAACGGTCACATTGTGTAGTTTCCCGCCAAACAACTGGTTAATACTGGCTACAACACTGCATGCAAGTTATAACATTTCTATCCAATAACTCCCTATCATCCATAACTAGCGGACGCATGATGCGACTTCTTTGCCGATAGATACGGATGTCTGCAAATAAACAGGGATTTAGTATGATACCAAACATAACATGTCCACTGTATTCTGAACCTTAGATCTCATTTAAGTACATATTACATAGCAATTATTAGCTAACAAAACCTTTAATAACACTGGTTATCTATAATGTGTGGGAACCATTTTATAGGTATGCGTTCGCATATGTGCGTCTGTGTATTGAAATAGCAAATATGTGTCTGTATGTATGTGAATAAGCATATGAGCATCTACATGTATGTATGTATATATATATATCTATAATTATATATATATATGTGCGTCAGTATATGTGCGTTGTGGTTTTGCATTAGGCGCATTAGATTGAGCGACGCTAAGTAGCGTCCTCGTAACAAGTCATCCGACCATAGATGACTATATCGTCAGATATTAATTGCAAGCGATCATATCCAATTATTTGACTTTGACAGTGTAACTGGGGAGGGGAATCATCAAAACAAATGGGTCTTCTTGGGATGCAGCAGCCTTACACTAGGGATGTGCACCAGACCATTTTTGCCAGATTTGGATCTGGTTCTAATCCATCGTTCGGCTTTGGATTTGCCAAACTGCGGTAACTGGCTTTGGATTTGGATTTTTTACAAAAATTGACAAAAAAGCTAAAATCACATAAATTTGGCTTTTTTCTTCCTAGAGTATTATTAACCTCAATAACATTAATTTCCAGTAAATTACAGTCAATTTAGACCACCTCACAGCTTATAATATTGTTCTCACCATTATTGGCCAAAGGTTTCAGTGAGCTGACTGGTTACCAAGCGACAAAGCAGCGGCCACAGATGCCACAGTTTAAAGCACATCTATGAAACATTGGGGTAGATGTTTACCGAGGCGAAGCAGGAAGCACTACCGATGAGATGTATAAACATCTCATCGGCCGGAGAGGGGGAGTGTTAACTCCCCCCTCCGGCGCTACCTGCTAGAGACAGCAGCGCATCAGTCTAGTGCTGATGCGCTGTGTCTCTCTCCCGGCCGGCTCCACTGAGCATGCGCGGGATCTCGCAAGTATCGCGAGATCCCCGCATGGAGCCGGCAGCCGCCGCAGCAGGGACAGCGCTGTCCCTGCTGTGGGTATAGGCTAGCGCCAGGCTGTAGCTGTCGATAACAACAGCTACAGCCGGCCGAACGGTCATGCGTTATGACCGTTCGTACATGGCCCTGCCATCAGTGCTGCTATCTTATAGATAGCAGTGCCGATAATGACAGGGGCACACAGCGCCCCTGTCATTTACCTCCCAGACCCCCGATCATACATCGGGGAGAAGCGGTATCAGCGCACATAACGTGCGCTGATACCGTTCCTGGGATTCATACATCTTCCCCATTGCCACACAGCAGTGGCAGAAATGAAAGGTAGTGCAAGATGGAATGGTCCTTGGGCCCTTCCACCCACCCACTGGGGTATGGCCAGCAGAGTCACAGTACTTGTTTACACAGTAGGCTATAGCCCAAGGAGTCACAGTCAGGGCAGTTTCAAGCCAATCTGGCTCCCAGTGCAAGCATTCAAAATGCGCCCCCCCCCCGTTGTAATGTTAATTTCTGTTGTGTGGCACACTATGCTCCACACCCCCGTGGCTTAAGATGTCCACACACCATTGGCATAGCATGCTACACACACCCATGGTGTAGTATGCTCCATACCCCCCTGACACAGAATACTGTACACACACCCTGACTGTAATGACATGCTGCACCCCCCACCAACTGACATAGCACATGCTGCACCACCCAACTGAGATAGCACATGCTGCACCCTCCAACTGACATTACACATCATGCTGCACCACCCAACTGACATAGCACATGCTGCACCACCCAACTGACATACTGTAGCAAATGCTGCACCCTCCAACTGACATTACACAACATGCTGCACCACCAAACTGAGATAGCACATGCTGCACCCTCCAACTGACATTACACATCATGGGGCACCCTCCAACTGACATTACACATCCTGCTGCACCACCCAACTGACATAGCACATGCTGCACCACCCAATTGACATAGCACATGCTGTACCACCCAACTGACATAGCACATGCTACACCACCCAACTGACAAAGCACATGATGCACACTCCAACTGACATTACACATCATGCTGCACCACCCAACTGACATAGCACATGCTGCACCACCCAACTGACATTACACATCATGCTGCACCACCCAACTGACATAGCACAAGCTGCACCACCCAACTGACATAGCACATGCTGCACCCTCCAACTGACATTACACATCATGCTGCACCACCCAACTGACATAGCACATGCTGCACCATCCAACTGATAATACACATCATGCTGCACCACCCAACTGACATAGCACATGCTGCACCCTCCAACTGACATTACACATCATGCTGCACCACCCAACTGACATAGCACATGCCGCACCACCCAACTGACATAGCACATGCTGCACCACCCAACTGACATAGCACATGCTGCACCACCCAACTAACATAGCACATGCTGCACCACGCAACTGACATTACACATCATGCTGCACCACCCAACTGACATAGCACATGCCGCACCACCCAACTGACATAGCACATGCTGCACCACCCAACTGACATAGTAAATGCTGCACCACCCAACTGACATAGCACATGCCACACCACCCAACTGACATAGCACATGCTGCACCACCCAACTGACATAGCACATGCTGCACCACGCAACTGACATTACACATCATGCTGCACCACCCAACTGACATAGCACATGCCGCACCACCCAACTGACATATCACATGCCGCACCACCCAACTGACATAGCATATGCTGCATCCTCCAACTGACATTACATATCATGCTGCACCACCCAACTGACATAGCACATGCCGCACCACCCAACTGACATAGCACATGCCACACCACCCAACTGACATAGCACATGCTGCACCACCCAACTGACATAGCACATGCTGCACCACGCAACAGACATTACACATCATGCTGCACCACCCAACTGACATAGCACATGCCGCACCACCCAACTGACATATCACATGCCGCACCACCCAACTGACATAGCACATGCTGCACCACCCAACTGACATTACATATCATGCTGCACCACCCAACTGACATTACACATGCTGCACCCTCCAACTGACATTACACATCATGCTGCACCACCCAACTGACATTACACATCATGCTGCACCACCCAACTGACATTACACAACATGCTGCACCACCCAACTGACATAGCACATGCTGCACCCTCAAACTGACATTACACATCATGCTGCACCACCCAACTGACATTACACATCATGCTGCACCACCCAACTGACATTACACATCATGCTGCACTACCCAACTGACATTACACATCATGCTGCACCCTCCAACTGACATAGCACATGCTGCACCACCCAACTGACATTACACATTATGCTGCACCCTCCAACTGACATAGCACATGCTGCACCACCCAACTGACATAGCACATACTGCACCACGCAACTGACATTACACATCATGCTGCACCACCCAACTGACATAGCACATGCTGCACCACCCAACTGACATAGCACATACTGCACCACGCAACTGACATTACACATCATGCTGCACCACCCAACTGACATAGCACATGCCGCACCACCCAACTGACATAGCACATGCTGCACCACGCAACTGACATTACACATCATGCTGCACCACCCAACTGACATAGCACATGCCGCACCACCCAACTGACATAGCACATGCTGCACCATGCAACTGACATTACACATCATGCAGCACCACCCAACTGACATAGTACATGCCGCACCACCCAACTGACATAGCACATGCTGCACCACCCAACTAACATAGCACATGCTGCACCACCCAACTGACATTACACATCATGCTGCACCACCCAACTGACATTACACATGCTGCACCCTCCAACTGACATTACATATCATGCTGCACCACCCAACTGACATTACACATCGTGCTGCACCACCCAACTGACATAGCACATGCAGCACCCTCCAACTGACATTACACATCATGCTGCACCACCCAACTGACATTACACATCATGCTGCACCACCCAACTGACATTACACATCATGCTGCACCACCCAACTGACATTACACATCATGCTGCACCCTCCAACTGACATAGCACATGCTGCACCACCCAATTGACATTACACATCATGCTGCACCCTCCAACTGACATTACACATCATGCTGCACCCTCCAACTGACATTACACATCATGCTGCACCACCCACCTGACATAGCACATGCTGCACCACCCAACTGACATAGCACATGCTGCACCACCCCCCATTGACATTACACATCATGCTGCACCCCCACATTGATATAACACATCATGCTGCACCCCCCCAACTGACATTACACATTATGCTGCACCCTCCCCCCAACTGACATTACACATGCTGCACTGCACATCCCCCTGACTTAGCACATGCTGCGCACCCCCCCCAGGCCCCAACATGCTGCTCCAGGCAGCCTGCACCCTGCACAACTGACAGCAACATTTACACGCTGCACGCACTCCCCTCCCCCCCGCAGAGGTGCAGTTCAGTTACCTGGAACTGGACATTGGAACCTGGTGTGGTGAAGCTGCTGACTTTGCACTTGCCGCGCTTCCATCCCATGCCCAGTCAGCACCGCCCAGCCCAGAGTGCGAGCGCCACTGCCGCCAACCACTCAGTCAGAGAGACCAGAGAGAGAGTGAGGAGTTGAGGGCAGCCAACAGCAGGACAGTCAGAGTGGAAGTCACTCTCAGCCGGCGTCTGGACAGATTCTTCTTCAGTGCGGCTGTGTGCGCTGACCCCCTTCTTGTCATGTGGAGGAGGAGATGAGGGAAGGCGGCTATTGGATGCGCGCCGTGCGCGCGAAGTTACTGTAGCCACCCGACTTGTTGAGGTGGGAGACAGGCTGTCACAGCGTCAGCGCTGATGCAGGAGTCGGACCTGGCATATTTTGCATTGAGGGCGATTGCACGGGTCGCCTGGCCCTAGAAACGGCCCTTTTCACAGTGCACAATCTTATTCACATTACACCGCACACAGTGCCCCTGATTCACATTACAACATAAAGTAGTGTCTCTTATTTATGTTACGACACACTGTAGTGCACCTTTTACACAATGCCCACAGTAGTGCACCTCTTACACAATGTCCACATTAGTGACCATTATACACAAAGCTCACAGTAGTAATGCCCCTTATACAATGTCCACAGTAGTAGTGCCCATTATACAGTGCCCACAGCAATAGTGTCCCTTACACAATGCCCACAGCAGTGGTGTCCCTTACACAATGCCCCCTATGCAGTGCCCTCAGTAGTATGCCCCCATTAGTAGTGCCCCTATTAGTATGACCCCCGTAGTAGTGTCCCTATTAGTGTGCCCCTAGTAGTATGCCCCCAGTAGTATGCCCCCATTACAAGTGCCCCTAGTAGTATGCCTTCATTACAAGTTCCCCCAGTAGTTGTGCCACCATTAGTTGTGCCCCTAGTAGTATGCCCCCATTAGTAGTGCCGCCTTACACAGAAAAAAAAAACTTACCTGAATCCCCACTCCTGCAGTGACTGCCACCGTCCACTCCTCTCTGCACTATGGGAGAGACTTCATAACGTCTCTCCCATCACCTGCAGCGCGGGGGAGCCAGAAGGCAGAGCTCATGAGTGAGCTCCAGCCGGCTCCCTCCGGGTATGCAGCAGCCAATGAGAGTCTGTCTGACTCTCATTGGCTGCTATAACAAACATACAGCCACCACTGGCTGCTGTGTGTTTGTTTCTGTGTAGGACAGACCGCTATCACTGCATTCTGCCCTACACTAGTGGGACCCTGACGTCGGATTCTCTTGCATTCGGCCTCGAAGTGGGAGTCAGGCGGGGAACACCCGAACGCTGTTTGGGTAGACTCAGATCCCTGTTGTTCAGAGCAGTTCGGATTCCACAGAATCCGAACCACTCATCTCTACCTTAAATACAGTAGAATATTTTTTGAACAGATAAACAATAAGTAGACTGCAGAAAAAAAAATGCAGGTTCACTCTAAGAAACAAAAAAAACAATTAACAGCCACACAGACAGCAGCAAGCACAGTGGTTCCAAATCTATGTGTTGCAGCGCTGTCACTGGGAGATGGTCGAGATTGGAGATTGGAGCTGGAACGGAGGCAAGGCGGGGGGAGGGTGTTTCGGTTAGGTGTTACCATGAGGGAGCTGTCAGTGCCTGTTATGCAACAAGCAGTGGGTTGGGCTGTATGTTGATGCAACCGACTGAGATCTGAGGAGCTGAGAGAACGGTCATGGCACTGGCAATCTCTAGTGGAGGTAAGAAAGGGGGCAGCTTTGGAAACTATAGGAGGGGGTGGCAGATAGCTATGAGTGGTATACTATAGTGGTACTATAGGGAGGGGACCCACATAGGGAACTATAAGGGGGGCAGCTGCAATGAGAGACATTGAGGAGGGGGCTGCAAATGAAGACTGGAGACACATGGAGGGGGCTTGCAAGGGAGACACATTGAGGGGGCTGAAAAGTAGACTTATGAAAGGACCTTGAAAAGGGAGAAAGGGAGACATGCAGGGGGCTACATAGGGAAACATGGAGGGGGCTGCAAAGGAGACACATGTGAGGGGGCTGCAAAGGTACACATGGAGGGGGCTGCAAAGGAGACACATGGAGAGGGACAATGGAAGAGAGATGGAGGGGGCAATATAAGAGAGACAGAGGTGGCAATTCAATCAAACAAGTTAAGTATTTCTGTCCTGACCTAAATACTAATTACGTAATTTTGACCAACTCCTGGGGTCAAAAAGGAATCTCTCGGTAATTCATTTGGCTTAGGGGTGCCTTGAAAAAAATCAAGAAGACCCTAAGGGTGCCATGAACTGAAAAAGTTTGGAAACCACTGCTAGCATGTTTGTTTGCACTGCAGTGTGTGAGTCTGCAGTGTGTGAGTGTGCAGTGTGTGTGACAAATACACATACACTGACAAGTAACAATGATGCCTGCAGTAACACGTCGGAGACACCTACTCCTTTCTCCAGATCTCCTAAACCTAACTCCTCCTAACCTATTGCTAATGGCACACTAATGGTGCCCTGTGGATTTCTAAAGCATTTTTTTTTGTTTATTTTAACAGTACCTCACAGTGCTCCAGCCCACAGTCCCACGCGTTCTCCCTCCTCTCTCCTGTGCAAAATGCCGCCCAATCACGAGATAGAGACTTTCAATTGAAGATGACGTTTTGCCCAGTTATGGGATCCAAACTTGGCAGATAGACCTGGGCCAGGAATCTGGATCACTTGGAACTCCTAAGTTTCCAGGAAACTGAACCTGCGCATCTCTAGCTTTTAGATCTCTAGTATTTTACCTATGTATGAGTAGATATCCTGGTGCAGGTTTAAAGTGTCACAGTATATTTCCACACTAAGATAAAAAAGTTTAAAAGTTTGTCTGATAAATATATTTTATCTGAGATGGAAAAAGAATTCTGTAGGATACAGAAACTGTACCCTGCTCTTTGACAAGACTGGCAACACTAATACAATACTGTGCAATTACTGGCCCGGTCAGTGTAAAGTTTATGACTGTGACCGAGTGTCAATTATTGGTCTGACGGACATGAGAAATCATCCAGCATGTCTGACAGATGTGATAATTGCTGCTCAGATCTGATAGTGGATATACTCACCTTCAGACAGACAGAGCAATTATCTGACAGTGTACAGTATGACAATGTCAGATGATTGGTCTGTCTGGTGGTGAGTTTGATCACACAGTGTATGGCCAGCATAAGGCATGCCTGTGTAAACACTAATACATTGGCATGTAGTCACTTTGTTGGCATTCAGATTGTCAAAACCACATGGTCTGCATGCTGACATGTACAGAATTGCGACATTCACAATGACTGCACTGACATAATGTTGGCATTGTGCCTAATTTAGAGTTGTACGTTAACCCAATGGTTTGCACACAGTTCTGATGTTTAATGATCGGTGCATGTGCAGGATCTGTACTCCACATGCTCCGATACTGACTGCGACCACGTTCGCAGTCCTCCCTAAGCCGTAGCATGAATGACATGATGTAGCAGTTTGAGGCCAGGAAGGGGCGTGAAGGCCAGTATTCTTGAAAATGTCACACTTATTTTCAAGATGTGCTGAAGCCATTGGCTGCGTCTTCTGACACAACTTCACTGACACTGACAAAGAGAAAACACCGGCCACCCTGCATTACCTGATAGTTAGTCAGATGTTTTTGCAGATGATCTGATGCAGCATCTTTGGGTGCAGTGCGGATCACAGAAGCTGGCAGTAGGTGTCTATTTACACAAGAAGCCTCCTGCAGCATTAGCATATTTACACACAGCAGGTGTGTCCAAAGACACAGCCGCTGTGTACACGGCGTACATCTCTGAATCAGTATGTCAACAACAGCCACAATGTTGACATCCAAGATTAGGGTTAGATTAGGGTTAGGTTTAGGGTTAGATCAGGTTTAGATTAGGGTTAGGGTTAGATTAGGTTTAGATTAGGTTTAGGGTTAGATTAGGGTTAGTCTTAGATAAATTATAGGTTTAGATTAGGGTTAGGGTTAGTCTTAGATTAGGTTTAGATTAGGGTTAGGTTTAGGGTTAGATTAGGGTTAGGTTTAGATTACAGTTAGGGTTAGGTTATGGTTAGTCTTAAATAAGGGTTAGTCTTAGATTAGGGTTAGGGTTAGATTAGGGTTAGATTATGGTTAGGGTTAGATTATGGTTAGGTTTAGATTAGGGTTAGATTATGGTTAGCCTTAGATTAGGGTTAGATTAGGGTTGGTCTTAGATTAGGGTTAGGCTTAGATTAGGGTTAGTTTTAGACTAAACATGTATGGAAAATCCCATTGTTGACATGCCAAACATCGTTATTCACAATGTCGACATTCTGGCAATGTCAACATTATGTATGCGTTGACATTCAGAACATATTGACATTATGCTGACAACACTCAAAATGTTAACAAAACATACCACACCCATTCAATTCAAATGATAGTTTATTGCAATTGAACAAGACATAAGCGTGTTATGTATTGTCAACGAAATATAACATTAGTTGGCCAAACCAGGAATACTTATTTGGATGCGGTGAAGTTTAGGATGCCAGATCTTGTGTGCCTACAGACACGAGTGATACAAATTTGACCCTGAGTACTATGATAATCATAGGCAGCCTGTGTGGTTGTTGGTCAGCAGCTAAATGGGCCTATTCATCATACTGTACCTAAAAAAATCGATGGAGGTAATTAGGTTTAGAACTCGCATGAAGTTCTACCTAATTACGGGAGGAATTCATCATTCCTCCACCCCAAAACTATCTATTCCGAAAAGCTGTCATTTTTGCAATTATAACTTTTCGGGAAATAGATAGTTATCCCTCTCTACACTAACTTACCGCAGCTGGAATCTGTGCTGTGCATGTGCTGTTACATCTGTAAAACCAGCGCATGCGCAGCACTGCCTACACCTGCGGTAATTTTGTGTCCCCCCTCCGCATACCCTCCCCCCATCCCTGACTTACCTGCCCGCTGCAGTGCCTCTGGCTCCGGTGTCTGCATGTGTTCTCCCAGCAGACCACAGTACAGTTTTGGACGGACCAGAGCGCCGGAGAGAGACACCGGGGGACTTGCCCAGCTGACACAGGTAAGTTTTACCTGCTATTCGCCACCTCGCAGTGGCGGATAGTAACTCCATCAAATTCCGAAAATACATAATTTTCGGAATTTGATGAATACCATAATTTCCATATCCCCATACTAATATATGGAGAGTGTGGAAATTAACGCAGGGGGACTTAACCAGGAGATATCAATGATAGCTCATGTGTGTTAAGTCTCTTCATGAATACTAAAATAACGTTAATTAAGGAAAATGTCCTTAAAAACGTTTTTTAGTGTTGACGAATAGGCCCCAAAGTGAGTACCTTATCTCTGTTATACGTAGGATTGTGGTACTGTACCAGAGACAGGGTTCTTGCCTCGACTCATGGAAATAAGGTAACCTGCCTTCAATGGCATACATTAGTTGCCTGTGCCTAAGAAGTTAATCAATACAATATTTATCACATATTTTTCCATAACTTTGTATTTTAATGGAAATAAGCCAACATTTAACATTCCATTAAAGAGTTTACATTTTTTCACATTTCAAACATATTATTTGTGTTTACTTCTTTTTACATATTTCCAGATTGCTTTTATGCATAGAATTATTAATAGATAGAATTATTAATGTTTTCTACATTCTGCCAAAATGAAGGATGGAAATGTTATGAGGTTTAAAGTTCAAGTTTAACACCGTGGAACATTGGCTTTATGCCAAGTCGCTCTTCAGAGCCTTCTGGGGGAGCGTCATTGAAGTCTGCATTTAGTTCTGCACGAGAAGCAGAGTCCTTCCTAGCACAGGAAAAATGGAACAAAACAAAACGGCTTTTATTTCGCTTATCTGTGCGTAGTGTTTCCCTTTGTTTTTTATTTGATTCAGGCCTTGGCTATTGTGATTGGAAAACATGGTTATGGTTAGTCACACAAGTGCATTTAGCATAGGAAATCCGGAAAATATAAATTACTTTCATTGTAGAGTAGATTAAACATCAGGAGTTGAGTTTAAAGTAGTTACATTAAGACTAGTAAAATGCCTTAGCACTAGCTGACGAGTAATAGTTCTTTTGTGTCACCAACAGACACTCACTGTGATCAAAGCATACTGTATCCTTAAAATCTGGACTGTTAGGGTGTCTTGGGGACCGAGATTAGGGTTAGACCTGGACGATAAGATGCGCTCTCTCGCAGCCAAAAGGGGCCGGGTATGCAAATTCCACGATCGCACTGTCTGGTGTATGGACACCTTCTATGTCTTAGAGAGTGACGGCAGAGCGAACGCACGCCGGTCTAAAGACGCCCACTTTTCTTTCTTAACACACGTCATCTCCAGGAAGTGTATAATTAATCAGAACCATCGAGAGCCATCGGAACTGCACGCAGCACTTGAGGTAAAACGCTGTAAGCACTGTGATCAGTGCAGGCTGAAATACAACCAAGTGACGTGTACAATGACACTTCCATGCTAATTATGCACACCCATAAAACTCAGTTTTGATGCCCAGACACGCCTGCACCACTCCCCCGTTCACAAGCACCTTCCCCTGTTACCACCCACAAACGGCACTGTACATTGTAGCGTCCAGTCTGTGTACTACGAACACATGATTCCCGGATGCAGTGACTGGTTCACGCATGCGTATTTTGCTGCATATGCATGCGCAGAAGGGCGACAATCGCCTATAGCGTGCGTCCTCGGCTTAGCATCCGGGTCTGAATCGGGCCCCGAGTTTGGGAACCTCTTCTTTAGGAGACCAGATTGGTGTTCTACAGCATCATTTTTCATTTCATGTTTCTCCTCCTGATCTGAGTTTTTTTTTTTTAACAAACATAAAAACATGTTTTGTGCTTATTGGAAACAGGTGAATTCATTACTGACCAAGGGATATATTTACCAAGATGGATTTTCAAAACCCACGATTTTTACAGATTTTTCCTGCCTGATTTAAAAGGGCAATAATAGTAAATGCTAAATCAGGCTTGTTTTAAATTAAATATTGTTTCCCTTTTAAATCTGGCAGGCAAAATCTTTAAAAATCTATAGTTTTGTAAATACTGTATATCCCTGAGTTGGTGTCTCCCAAACTGCACAGATGGTAACTTGAAGCTGACTCAGGTGACTCAAGTTATCTGTGCTTAAGAATGTAGATTCTTAAAACATGGACTGTTACGGTGCCATGAGTACCGAGTTTGGGAATCACCGCCCTAAGTGAATTAATGTAATTTCCCTATGCATGAATAAGATAATCCTCTAAACATGATCTGTTAGGTGTATATATTAACTAGAACTGAGATACAGTACCGTAAAGTAAACATAGCACATAAGATATTCAATGGTTGGAATGTTCTGGTGTTATAGAATTGACTGAAATGACTGCTGTTTAGTATGACAAATCATTTGCAATATTAAGTTGATCTGTTAAAGATAAATCAGTTTGCAAATGTTTTTTTTTTTTTAAAAAGCTTGAATGCATAAACTTTGCTTCATACAGAGATTATTTTGGCATCACAGTCCATACAGCAATTTGACTACTTAGTACTGTTGTTAGCAATTAGATGGCTGATTCCTGATGGCGTAGAACCTACACCAACTTTCAATCTGTTTATATGTGGAAAGTCGTGCTGGGATCAAGTGGCTGTTCCCAGCAATGACACCAAGTGACGGGTCAGGCAGGATGTGTCCTCTGCGGGACACATCCGTAGTCAGCGCTGGGACAGTGAGTTTGTCCCTAGCGCCGACAATGCAGAGGCGGTGGGTATCTGGTGAAGGGGCCGCCCGGCCCCTTTCAGCAGCACCAGAGGGGCGCACATGGCGGGTACCTGAGGAGGGGACCGCCTGGTCCCTTCCAGTAGCAGAGTCCAAGTTGCGGCGGGAGTCTGGCGCTGTAGCTGCTTGTTGGCTTCCAGCGCCGGTTCAGCGGTCAGGTAAGGTAGGCTGGCAGCCAATAGAAAATGGCTGCTGTGAGTTAATCAGGGCTCACCGTGTCATAGCTCCGCCCACCGGCGGCATCATATATTGGATGCTGTCGGGCAGGAGGTCACAGTTAGTCGGCGGCACGGGAAGAAAGAAGACCTCGGGAGAAGAGCTCCAGCCGCTGCGGAAGAGGCCAGAAGACGACGGGCTCAACTAAGAAAATGGCGGCTGAGCCTTGACGATGGCGGCAGTTGGCGGGAGGTGGACCTTCGGCTGAGGACCGGAGAGGACTGCAGTGGAGGAATGCAAAGGAGCTTCACGAAGCACCCCACTGCAGCCTTTTCCAACTGGTAGGTGGCCTTGGGCCACTTCCACCTACATATAACCTCCCTAGACCACCAGGTGTCGGGTACTAGGCCCGTGGGGCATTGTCGGGCACTAGGCCCATGGGTAAATAGGCAGGCACAAGGCCCAGGCTCAGTAGTGGGCATTAGGCCCAAATAAAGGATTTACCCTTAATTAGGTGTGAGTGGCCTGGGTACTAGGCCCAGGTCACTATTTGGAAAAGTAGGCAGGCAGCTTGCCCGATCCACCCAAACCATAAGGTGGCCTGGGTATTAGGCCCAGGTCACTAAGTGAGTCCCACAATTAGGCAGGCCCATAGGCCTGAGCCCCATATAAAGTGGCGCTGGGTATTAGGCCCAGGCCTTTACCAGTGCCCATCATTAGGCAGGCCCCTAGGCCTGAGCTGCAATATAGGAAGGCAGCCCCTGTGTAAATGATTAGAGGTGTGAGCAGTTGTGGAGAGCTGTCAGGCTCCCACCAATAAGGTAGTGTTTCCCCAGTCACTGAGAAGAGGAGCTGGCCATCTCTGGATAGGCAGGTAGCAGGCATTTAAAGGGACAGCACCGTGTTTTGCTCTTGTGTACTTATAGTCTGTGATTGTTGTTCTGTGCAAGGCAAAAGTTTAGTTATTGTTATACATGTCGCACTACACACACTGTAGGTTGAGGGTGATGTTGTCTTAGTATGTGTAGTTGCGTGACATAGGTTTAGGCCCGCACGGCTGTGGTGTATATCTCCTTACAGGGACCTGAAGGCGAGTGAGCGGACGAAGAGCAAGAGTGGACACGGTGAGAAATATCTGTGTGTACTGTCTCTCCCTGTTTGTTTGTCACTACCTATCCTTCCTTCCTTTTGGGCTGACAGTGAACCTTGCTTCCCGGTGCAAGGACGGGTCTTCACCTGGTGCGTGAGTGCCGATAGGTGAAAATTCAGGATCTGAGGCCAAAAGTGCCAATGATGATCTTCACTTAAAACCTGAATTTATCCCTCGGTTAGGTAGGGCGTGTCGGTCGACGTGAGGAAGGACGGTACTCACATCGTCTCCTTCCTCCTAGGTCATCGTGTCCGTGTTCTATTCGGAAGTTCCAGGACCATCCTTTCAACACATGGCCTGAAGGTGAGAGGGTGCGACGCAAGGTAAGGAACGGAAGTACACCTGCACGGCAGCAGGCACTGCACCGCACCCCTCTTACATACACATGGACATAAGTTGGTTGATTGACATATTTTATGCTGCTGTAAGCATTCTAATATTCTGATTGGCCACAGGTTATTTTAGCATTACCTATTTTTAACTCCATTTTGAACAATGAATACAACACGTATTCGGACTTTTGTCAAGTGCACCTAAAAAGTTTTTTTTTAGAATTGATAGTTGCTTAGAATTTCATTTTGATTATTTAGGGATTATTTAAAACTTATGTAGCAGATGCTGAGTTGGACTTACACCACTTCCATAGTGTCAAATACATGAATTGTGAATACTCTACCCCAGTGGTTCCCAAACTGTGCGCCGTGGCACCCTGGGGTGCCTCTGGACACTTTCAGGGGTGCCTCAGGTTGGTGGTCCAGCACCAAATCAAATTATTTATGGTCAATGTAAGTAAATATGTGGGATATCTGGTAAGCACAATTTACTTCACTTTACTTCTTCACTACATTTTTTTCTGAAATTCTCAATAATAAACTTTTGGCTTAGGGGTGCCGTAAAAAGAATTGTGACGCACTAGGGCGCCGTGATTCAAAAAAGTTTGGGAACCACTGCTGTACCCCATGGTCCTATAACCACATTATAATGCCAAGTATACTAGTTGCAAAGCCTTATCAGAATCCTGAAGCCCTAAAATTTCCCTTCAATAGGGTAAAAGGCTACATCTGCCTTCTATGATAATAACAAATAACTGTGCACAATTCTGCCCGACGATCATTGAGAACTGGAGGTCTCCTCTGAAAGAGAAAAGGCAGTTAATAGAGAAAGCACATACTAAGGGCCTCATTTTTCAATAAGTTTTATAACAAGCAACGAGTGATAAAACACATTGCGTATGATAAACGGTGCTCCAGCCAATCAGCTCCTAACTGTCATTTTTCATACAGATGACAATTATGAGCTAATTGGCTGGAGCACCATTATCATGAGTTTGGTACTCACCTAACAGATATTTTTGCAGATGATGGTTGTTCATACACACTGAACAACCATCATCTGTCATCTGCCAGCAGGTACCGCGACCTCCTCCCCTCGGCCTTCACTGCAAGCAACCAGCTGATCGCCTGTACATACAGCACAATGGAGTTTGATGTGCAGTCAAGTGAGCCTAGTTAACGTGTCCCCCTTGCCTTTGCCACCTGCTGTGTAAGCAGGGGATAGAGCCACTAGGATAGATCCTTCCTCCTGAGTCCCGGCAGTGACAGGCATGCTGGGCCGGTGCAGCGTGCATGACGTCATGACGTTGCGCCGCTGAATCAGAGAGGAGCCGTCGGGTCTGCCATCCACCAGGGAAGACTGAGGGACACATGCAGCGCAGCAGGTAAGTGTTGGTTGGGGCCGGGCTGGGGGCTAAAGAGTCACGGTGTGTGGTGGGGAGCTGCAGATGAAGGGGGTGGCAGACACAGGGGCTGGGGAAGAGGTGTGTGACAGACAGGGGCTGGGGAAGAGGGGAAGAGTGTGACAAACACAAGGGCAGGGTAAGAGGGGGAGAATGTGACAGACACAGGGGCTGGGGAATATGGGGAGAGTGTGACAGACACATGGGCAGGGGAAGAGGGGTGTGACAGACAGTGGTTGGGGAAGAGGGGAAGGTGTGACAGACACAGGAGCTGGGGAAGAAGGGTGTGTGACAGATGCAGGGGCTGGGGAAGAAGGGTGTGTGACAGATGCAGGGGCTGGGGAAGAAGGGGAGGTGTGACAGACACAAGGGCAGGGGAAGAGGGGTGTTTGACAGATGCAGGGGCAGGGGAAGAAGGGTGTGTGGCAGACACAGGGGCAGGGGAAGAGGGGTGTGTGACAGATGCAGGGGCAGGGGAAGAAGGGTGTGTGACAGACACAGGCTGGGGAAGAGGGAGAGGTGTGACAGACACAGTGGTTGGGGAAGAAGGGGAGGTGTGACAGACACAGGGGTAAGGGGAAGAGGGGTGTGTGACAGACACGGTGGTTGGGGAAGAGTGGTAGGTGTGACAGACGCAGGGGCTGGGGAAGAGGGGTGTGTGACAGATGCAGGGGCTGGGTTAGAAGGGTGTGTGACAGATGCAGGGGCTGGGGAAGAGGGGTGTGTGACAGACACAGGCTGGGGAAGAAGGGGAGGTGTGACAGACACGGGGGCTGGGGAAGAAGGGTGTGTGACAGACACAGGCTGGGGAAGAGAGGGAGGTGTGACAGACACAGGGGCAGGGGAAGAAGGGGAGGTGTGACAGACAAAGGGGCTGGGGAAGAGTGGTAGGTGTGACAGACACAGGCTGGGGAAGAAGGGGAGGTGTGACAGACACAGGGGCTGGGGAAGAGGGGTGTGTGACAGACACAGTGGTTGGGGAAGAGTGGTAGGTGTGACAGACATAGGGGCTGGGGAAGAGTGGTAGGTGTGACAGACACAGGCTTGTGAAGAAAAGGAGGTGTGACAGACACAGGGGCTGGGGAAGAGGGGTGTGTGACAGATGCAGGGGCTGGGGAAGAGTGGTGTGTGACAGACACAGGCTGGGGAAGAAGGGGAGGTGTGACAGATGCAGGGGCTGGGGAAGAGTGGTGTGTGACAGACACAGGCTGGGGAAGAAGGGGAGGTGTGACAGGGGCAGGGGCAGGGGAAGAGGGGTGTGTGACAGATGCAGGGGCTGGGGAAGAGGGGTGTGTGACAGATGCAGGGGCTGGGGAAGAGTGGTGTGTGACAGACACAGGCTGGGGAAGAAGGGGAGGTGTGACAGATGCAGGGGCTGGGGAAGAGTGGTGTGTGACAGACACAGGCTGGGGAAGAAGGGGAGGTGTGACAGACACAGGGGCTGGGGAAGAGTGGTGTGTGACAGACACAGGCTGGGGAAGAAGGGGAGGTGTGACAGGGGCAGGGGCAGGGGAAGAGGGGTGTGTGACAGATGCAGGGGTTGGGGAAGAGGGGGAGGTGTGACAGACACAGGCTGGGGAAGAGTGGTAGGTGTGACAGACACAGGCTGGGGAAGAAGGGGAGGTGTGACAGACACAGGGGCTGGGGAAGAGGGGGAGGTGTGACAGACACAGGGGCAGGGGAAGAGGGGTGTGTGACAGATGCAGGGGCTGGAGAAGAAGGGTGTGTGACAGACACAGGCTGGGGAAGAGGGGAAGGTGTGACAGACACACGGGTAGGGGAAGAGGGGTGTGTGACAGACACAGGGGCAGGGGAAGAGGGGTGTGTGACAGACACAGGGGCAGGGGAAGAGTGGTAGGTGTGACAGACACAGGCTGGGGAAGAAGGGTGTGTGACAGACACAGGGGTAGGGGAAGAGGGGTGTGTGACAGATGAAGGGGCTGGGGAAGAGGGGGAGGTGTGACAGACACAGGGGCAGGGGAATATGGGTGTGTGACAGATGCATGGGGCTGGGGAAGATGGGTGTGTGACAGACACAGGCTGGGGAAGAGGGGGAGGTGTGACAGATGCAGGGGCAGGGGAAGAAGGGTGTGTGACAGACACAGGCTGGGGAAGAGGGGGAGGTGTGACAGATGCAGGGGCAGGGAAAGAAGGGTGTGTGACAGACACATGCTGGGGAAGAGGGGGAGATGTGACAGACACAGTGGTTGGGGAAGAAGGGGAGGTGTGACAGACACAGGGGCAGGGGAAGAGGGTTGTGTGACAGACACAGGGGCAGGGGAAGAGGGGTGTGTTACAGATGCAGGGGCTGGGGAAGAGGGGGAGGTGTGACAGACAGGCTGGGGAAGAAGGGCAGCTGTGATAGACGCAGGAGCTGATGAAGAGGGGTGTGTGATGGGCCAGGAGAGGGGATAAGGGCCCAAAAATATGAGTGTACTGGGCCCCAAGATTTCTGTTGCCGGCCCTGCATGGAGCAGAGCCTTTCCTGTCATATTTAGGTATGCTCCAAAGTTTTGACTATAGAAATTATAGGAAAATTTTAATGAAAATACACAGGCTTGTGAAGAAGGGGAGGTGTGACAGACACAGGGGCTGGGGAAGAGGGGTGTGTGACAGATGCAGGGGCTGGGGAAGAGTGGTGTGTGACAGACACAGGCTGGGGAAGAAGGGGAGGTGTGACAGATGCAGGGGCTGGGGAAGAGTGGTGTGTGACAGACACAGGCTGGGGAAGAAGGGGAGGTGTGACAGGGGCAGGGGAAGAGGGGTGTGTGACAGATGCAGGGGCTGGGGAAGAGGGGTGTGTGACAGATGCAGGGGCTGGGGAAGAGTGGTGTGTGACAGACACAGGGGCTGGGGAAGAGTGGTGTGTGACAGACACAGGGTGGGGAAGAAGGGGAGGTGTGACAGGGGCAGGGGCAGGGGAAGAGGGGTGTGTGACAGATGCAGGGGTTGGGGAAGAGGGGGAGGTGTGACAGACACAGGCTGGGGAAGAGTGGTAGGTGTGACAGACACAGGCTGGGGAAGAAGGGGAGGTGTGACAGACACAGGGGCTGGGGAAGAGGGGGAGGTGTGACAGACACAGGGGCAGGGGAAGAGGGGTGTGTGACAGATGCAGGGGCTGGAGAAGAAGGGTGTGTGACAGACACAGGCTGGGGAAGAGGGGAAGGTGTGACAGACACACGGGTAGGGGAAGAGGGGTGTGTGACAGACACAGGGGCAGGGGAAGAGGGGTGTGTGACAGACACAGGGGCAGGGGAAGAGTGGTAGGTGTGACAGACACAGGCTGGGGAAGAAGGGTGTGTGACAGACACAGGGGTAGGGGAAGAGGGGTGTGTGACAGATGAAGGGGCTGGGGAAGAGGGGGAGGTGTGACAGACACAGGGGCAGGGGAATATGGGTTTGTGACAGATGCATGGGGCTGGGGAAGATGGGTGTGTGACAGACACAGGCTGGGGAAGAGGGGGAGGTGTGACAGATGCAGGGGCAGGGGAAGAAGGGTGTGTGACAGACACAGGCTGGGGAAGAGGGGGAGGTGTGACAGATGCAGGGGCAGGGGAAGAAGGGTGTGTGACAGACACATGCTGGGGAAGAGGGGGAGATGTGACAGATGCAGGGGCTGGGGAAGAGTGGTGTGTGACAGACACAGGCTGGGGAAGAAGGGGAGGTGTGACAGGGGCAGGGGCAGGGGAAGAGGGGTGTGTGACAGATGCAGGGGCTGGGGAAGAGGGGTGTGTGACAGATGCAGGGGCTGGGGAAGAGTGGTGTGTGACAGACACAGGCTGGGGAAGAAGGGGAGGTGTGACAGATGCAGGGGCTGGGGAAGAGTGGTGTGTGACAGACACAGGCTGGGAAGAAGGGGAGGTGTGACAGACACAGGGGCTGGGGAAGAGGGGTGTGTGACAGATGCAGGGGTTGGGGAAGAGGGGGAGGTGTGACAGACACAGGCTGGGGAAGCGTGGTAGGTGTGACAGACACAGGCTGGGGAAGAAGGGGAGGTGTGACAGACACAGGGGCTGGGGAAGAGGGGTGTGTGACAGATGCAGGGGCTGGGGAAGAGTGGTGTGTGACAGACACAGGCTGGGGAAGAAGGGGAGGTGTGACAGATGCAGGGGCTGGGGAAGAGTGGTGTGTGACAGACACAGGCTGGGGAAGAAGGGGAGGTGTGACAGGGGCAGGGGAAGAGGGGTGTGTGACAGATGCAGGGGCTGGGGAAGAGGGGTGTGTGACAGATGCAGGGGCTGGGGAAGAGTGGTGTGTGACAGACACAGGCTGGGGAAGAAGGGGAGGTGTGACAGATGCAGGGGCTGGGGAAGAGTGGTGTGTGACAGACACAGGCTGGGAAGAAGGGGAGGTGTGACAGACACAGGGGCTGGGGAAGAGTGGTGTGTGACAGACACAGGCTGGGGAAGAAGGGGAGGTGTGACAGGGGCAGGGGCAGGGGAAGAGGGGTGTGTGACAGATGCAGGGGTTGGGGAAGAGGGGGAGGTGTGACAGACACAGGCTGGGGAAGCGTGGTAGGTGTGACAGACACAGGCTGGGGAAGAAGGGGAGGTGTGACAGACACAGGGGCTGGGGAAGAGGGGGAGGTGTGACAGACACAGGGGCAGGGGAAGAGGGGTGTGTGACAGATGCAGGGGCTGGAGAAGAAGGGTGTGTGACAGACACAGGCTGGGGAAGAGGGGAAGGTGTGACAGACACACGGGTAGGGGAAGAGGGGTGTGTGACAGACACAGGGGCAGGGGAAGAGGGGTGTGTGACAGACACAGGGGCAGGGGAAGAGTGGTAGGTGTGACAGACACAGGCTGGGGAAGAAGGGTGTGTGACAGACACAGGGGTAGGGGAAGAGGGGTGTGTGACAGATGAAGGGGCTGGGGAAGAGGGGGAGGTGTGACAGACACAGGGGGCAGGGGAATATGGGTGTGTGACAGATGCAGGGGCAGGGGAAGATGGGTGTGTGACAGACACAGGCTGGGGAAGAGGGGGAGGTGTGACAGATGCAGGGGCAGGGGAAGAAGGGTGTGTGACAGACACAGGCTGGGGAAGAGGGGGAGGTGTGACAGATGCAGGGGCAGGGGAAGAAGGGTGTGTGACAGACACATGCTGGGGAAGAGGGGGAGATGTGACAGACACAGTGGTTGGGGAAGAAGGGGAGGTGTGACAGACACAGGGGCAGGGGAAGAGGGGTGTGTGACAGACTCAGGGGCAGGGGAAGAGGGGTGTGTGACAGATGCAGGGGCTGGGGAAGAGGGGGAGGTGTGACAGACAGGCTGGGGAAGAAGGGCAACTGTGATAGACGCAGGAGCTGATGAAGAGGGGTGTGTGATGGGCCAGGAGAGGGGATAAGGGCCCAAAAATATGAGTGTACTGGGACCCAAGATTTCTGTTGCTGGCCCTGCATGGAGCAGAGCCTTTCCTGTCATATTTAGGTATGCTCCAAAGTTTTGACTATAGAAATTATAGGAAAATTTTAATGAAAATATAAATATCTTCTTTGAATTATTCTAATCATTTTTATAGTCAAAACTGTGCTGTAAAAAGTGTATGGCAGATATGGCACTGCCTCCCCTGACTAAATTCCGCACATCCACACAGCAAATTTCCTGCACTATATACTGTTGCACCTTTGTATAATGCCCACATGAACCCTCGGTTCATATATGTATCTGTAAATCTGGCTCTGATACTAGCCAATGCCTCCCCAGCCATATACCTCACGCACTTCACTCAGATGGACAGATATATCTGCACATATATCTGCGATCAGCTGTGCAGCACAGGCGACGAAATATGTGTAATACCCTGGTAGGAATAATTCACGGTGTGTATACAATTCACTAACCTCTTGATTCTTCAGCCGAGTTGTTTCCACTTCAGGTTCGCTAATGATGGAGGAGCTATGGAAGAACAGGACCAGTCTCTGGTATGGCGTGCAAGGCCTCCGTGAGGTCATTTTATTTTCATGAAATAAATTAATTTAAGTAAAGGAACACTGCCCACAGGTTGGGTGCACCACAATGACAAACAATATAAATAAATACTGGATACACAGATCATCAAAAATTGGCAACAATCACGTGTGTATCAATATACTCAATCTATGAATCACTTTTACAAGTATCATGGATCACGCAATAACATGAGTGACTTTTCAATATTATACGCAATAGTATAAATCACTCTCAGACATTACATTCAAGAAGAAATGACTTTTCCGATATATTGGCAATATCACTATTCATTTAGTAAGTATCCTGTAATATAACACCAAGGCAGTTCACTGTAACAATATTCCTGGGATATAGTTCCGGTATACCTGAGCTCAGTGTGTGATCCCAATATAAGAAGAGATGTATTTGCATATACATAAAGCCCTTAAATGCAAGGTTAATTCCTCCAAAAGACACAGTAGTGGAAATTATCTTGAGTGACAAAGACACTGGGCCTGATTCAGACCCGGACGCAAGTGGCCATTCGCTCGTTCGCCGTACGAGCGGAACAACTTAAATTCAAGCGCTCGCTCGCATGTTCGCTCGTAGCTAACCTTCCGCCCCATATTCTCCCAACCCCTCCTCTAGCTAGCGAACGTTCAAAATAGCGAGCGTCCGTCTCCTCTTTGGTTGCATGGAGCGCTCGCACAAGTCAATTCCGGAAGTGGCCCTGTCAGTTTTCGATTGCCTGCTATTTTATTCTGCAAACATACTTGAATCGATTACTGGAAATCACTATATTAATTACCTTAATTGTTATTCACATGTTTGCAATCCTGTTTTTTTTTTCAATGTCAATAAACTTAATTCTTGTTAGTGTGTGTCATTTGTTCGCAGAATACGTACGGTTTGACCAAGGGGATGGTTTTTCTAAATTAAAAGTTTGTTTGAATGCTACTATTGTTTTGTGTTTTTTTTTATTGACAGATTTTACTACTTTAATTTTTATATTTAAATTAGCTTACGCATGTCACTGCATCAAGCCTATCATAACTCACATTATATTTGTGAGGGTGTAGGTCACATGACTCATACAATAACCAATAGAATTGTTCCTGTTAATTTACAAAGTACATTAGCCAATCACATTTTTTCTAGGACCTTTATTAAAACTGTTTTGTGTAAAATAAATCATTGCCATCATGAGAGCCACCGCTTTTTGTAGGCGGGAGCTACTGGTCCTCACTGAGGTGATGGACCAGCGAATAACGGACCATCTGCCCCCCATCACCAACCTCCGCAAGCGTAGGGCCTATGCGGAGGTGCGCCGCCGCCTGTGTTCCCTCGGCTATCGCCGAAATATAGGGCAGTTGGAACTAGGGGTGAGCGGGTTCGGATTTCTGAAATCCGAACCCCCCCGAGCCCCCCCGATCCGAGTCAGGCTCGACTTTTCCCGCCTGACTCGGATCTGAAATCGAGGCAAAACGTCATCATCCCGCCTTCCGAGTCTCGTGGGTTTTGGATCCTATATAAGGTACCCGCGTCAGCGCCATTTTCTCACTCGGCTGTGGACAGTGAAGAGGGAGGGTGGGAGTTAGGGCTGGCTGGGCTGTGTAGTGTAGTGTAGTGTAGTGCAGAGTAGTGTTGTGCTGCGCTGCTGTTGTCCACTACTTCAAAGTCCATAGGGGCTGGCTGTGTTGTGCGGTGCTGCTGTTGTTAATAGGGGCTGTGTCCACTACTTTAAAGTCCATAGGGGCTGGCTGGACTGTGTTGTGCAGTCAGTTCTCCATAGGGGCTGTGTCCACTCCAAAGTCCTGTGCAGTGTCCCAGTCCTAAAGGGGTGCTGTAGCGTTGCCCAGGGGGTGCTCTGTCCATCAGGGGTGCTCCCCCCAAGTGCTAAAAAAATAATATTTTTTGTGTGTTTGTGAATTGTGTGCGCAGTAGCCGCACGTGCATCAACAAAGTAGTGCCAAGCGTGCGCCTGTGTCATAAGTAAAGGGCCGGCTGGCTTGACCATTAAAGGGTGCTGTAACCCCCAAAGTACACTCCAGTCCAAACCAAAAAAAAAATAATTTTCTGTGTTTGTGAATTGTGTGCGCAGTAGCCACACGTGCATCAACAAAGTAGTGCCAAGCGTGCGCCTGTGTCATAAGTAAAGGGCCGGCTGGCTTGACCGTTAAAGGGTGCTGTAACCCCCAAAGTACACTCCAGTCCAAACCAAAAAAAAAATTATTTTCTGTGTTTGTGAATTGTGTGTGCAATAGCCGCACGTGCATCAACAAAGTAGTGCCAAGCGTGCGCCTGTGTCATAAGTAAAGGGCCGGCTGGCTTGACCGTTAAAGGGTGCTGTAACCCCCAAAGTACACTCCAGTCCAAACCAAAAAAAAATTATTTTCTGTGTTTGTGAATTGTGTGCGCAGTAGCCGCACGTGCATCAACAAAGTAGTGCCAAGCGTGCGCCTGTGTCATAAGTAAAGGGCCGGCTGGCTTGACCGTTAAAGGGTGCTGTAACCCCCAAAGTACACTCCAGTCCAAACCAAAAAAAAAAATATTTTCTGTGTTTGTGAATTGTGTGCGCAGTAGCCGCACGTGCATCAACAAAGTAGTGCCAAGCGTGCGCCTGTGTCATAAGTAAAGGGCCGGCTGGCTTGACCATTAAAGGGTGCTGTAACCCCCAAAGTACACTCCAGTCCAAACCAAAAAAAAAATTATTGTCTGTGTTTGTGAATTGTGTGCGCAGTAGCCGCACGTGCATCAACAAAGTAGTGCCAAGCGTGCGCCTGTGTCATAAGTAAAGGGCCGGCTGGCTTGACCATTAAAGGGTGCTGTAACCCCGAAAGTACACTCCAGTCCAAACCAAAAAAAAATTATTTTCTGTGTTTGTGAATTGTGTGCGCAGTAGCCGCACGTGCATCAACAAAGTAGTGCCAAGCGTGCGCCTGTGTCATAAGTAAAGGGCCGGCTGGCTTGACCGTTAAAGGGTGCTGTAACCCCCAAAGTACACTCCAGTCCAAACCAAAAAAATATATATTTTCTGTGTTTGTGAATTGTGTGCGCAGTAGCCGCACGTGCATCAACAAAGTAGTGCCAAGCGTGCGCCTGTGTCATAAGTAAAGGGCCGGCTGGCTTGACCGTTAAAGGGTGCTGTAACCCCCAAAGTACACTCCAGTCCAAACCAAAAAAAAAATTATTTTCTGTGTTTGTGAATTGTGTGCGCAGAAGCCGCACGTGCATCAACAAAGTAGTGCCAAGCGTGCGCCTGTGTCATAAGTAAAGGGCCGGCTGGCTTGACCGTTAAAGGGTGCTGTAACCCCCAAAGTACACTCCAGTCCAAACCAAAAAAAAATTATTTTCTGTGTTTGTGAATTGTGTGCGCAGTAGCCGCACGTGCATCAACAAAGTAGTGCCAAGCGTGCGCCTGTGTCATAAGTAAAGGGCCGGCTGGCTTGACCGTTAAAGGGTGCTGTAACCCCCAAAGTACACTCCAGTCCAAACCAAAATAAAAATTATTTTCTGTGTTTGTGAATTGTGTGCGCAGAAGCCGCATGTGCATCAACAAAGTAGTGCCAAGCGTGCGCCTGTGTCATAAGTAAAGGGCCGGCTGGCTTGACTGTTAAAGGGTGCTGTAACCCCCAAAGTACACTCCAGTCCAAACCAAAAAAAAAATTATTTTCTGTGTTTGTGAATTGTGTGCGCAGTAGCCGCACGTGCATCAACAAAGTAGTGCCAAGCGTGCACCTGTGTCAAAAGTAAAGGGCCGGCTGGCTTGACCATTAAAGGGTGCTGTAACCCCCAAAGTACACTCCAGTCCAAACCAAAAAAAAAATTATTTTCTGTGTTTGTGAATTGTGTGCGCTGTAGCCGCACGTGCATCAACAAAGTAGTGCCAAGCGTGCGCCTGTGTCATAAGTAAAGGGCCGGCTGGCTTGACCATTAAAGGGTGCTGTAACCCCCAAAGTACACTCCAGTCAAAACCTAAAAAAAAATTATTTTCTGTGTTTGTGAATTGTGTGCGCAGTAGCCGCACGTGCATCAACAAAGTAGTGCCAAGCGTGCGCCTGTGTCATAAGTAAAGGGCCGGCTGGCTTGACCATTAAAGGGTGCTGTAACCCCCAAAGTACACTCCAGTCCAAACCAAAAAAAAAATTATTTTCTGTGTTTGTGAATTGTGTGCGCAGTAGCCGCACGTGTATCAACAAAGTAGTGCCAAGCGTGCGCCTGTGTCATAAGTAAAGGGCCGGCTGGCTTGACCATTAAAGGGCGCTGTAACCCCCAAAGTACACTCCAGTCCAAACCAAAAAAAAAATTATTTTCTATGTTTATGAATTGTGTGCGCAGTAGCCGCACGTGCATCAACAAAGTAGTGCCAAGCGTGCGCCTGTGTCATAAGTAAAGGGCCGGCTGGCTTGACCGTTAAAGGGTGCTGTAACCCCCAAAGTACACTCCAGTCCAAACCAAAAAAAAAATTATTTTCTGTGTTTGTGAATTGTGTGCGCAGTAGCCGCACGTGCATCAACAAAGTAGTGCCAAGCGTGCGCCTGTGTCATAAGTAAAGGGCCGGCTGGCTTGACCGTTAAAGGGTGCTGTAACCCCCAAAGTACACTCCAGTCCAAACCAAAAAAAAAATTATTTTCTGTGTTTGTGAATTGTGTGCGCAGTAGCCGCACGTGCATCAACAAAGTAGTGCCAAGCGTGCGCCTGTGTCATAAGTAAAGGGCCGGCTGGCTTGACCGTTAAAGGGTGCTGTAACCCCCAAAGTACACTCCAGTCCAAACCAAAAAAAAAAATATTTTCTGTGTTTGTGAATTGTGTGCGCAGTAGCCGCACGTGCATCAACAAAGTAGTGCCAAGCGTGCACCTGTGTCATAAGTAAAGGGCCGGCTGGCTTGACCATTAAAGGGTGCTGTAACCCCCAAAGTACACTCCAGTCCAAACCAAAAAAAAAATTATTTTCTGTGTTTGTGAATTGTGTGCGCAGTAGCCGCACGTGCATCAACAAAGTAGTGCCAAGCGTGCGCCTGTGTCATAAGTAAAGGGCCAGATGGCTTGACCGTTAAAGGGTGCTGTAACCCCCAAAGTACACTCCAGTCCAAACCAAAAATAAAATTATTTTCTGTGTTTGTGACTTGTGTGCACTGTGGCTGCACGTGCATCAACAAAGGAGCAGCGCCAAGCGTGCGCCTGTGTCCCTTAAGTAAAGAGCCGGCTGGCTCATTTCTTAAAGGGTGGTGTAACCCACAAAGTGCACTACTCTCCAGCAAAAATAAAAAAATATTTTCTGTGTTTGTGTGCGCTTTAGCCGCACGTATATATCAATATAACATAAATGGAGGACCAAACTTTCTCCGAAAAAAATAAAATAGGGAAAGATCAAGAACCACTTCCTCCTAGTGCTGTTGCTGCTGGTGGGAGTTGTTCATCATCCCAGAGAGGAAGTAGGAACACCACTACTTTTACTAAACAATTGACCCTCCAACAGTCCCTAGCGATGAGGATGAAGTACGACAGCAGTCATCCTGAAGCAAAATGTATAACTGAGGCCTTGACTGCTATGTTGGTGTTAGACGTGCATCCGGTATCCGCCTTTAGTGCAGTGGGATTTAGACAATTGATGGAGGTAGTGTGTCCCCGGTTCCAAATCCCATCTAGATTCCACCTGCATCCTCAAAGCAGCAGCGACAAGCGTGCGTCTGTCTGTTAAAGGGTGGTGACACCCTCAAAGTGTGCTACACAAACAATAAAAATATTCTTCTTCTTTTTTCTGTCTTTGTGAAATGTGTGGGCTGTAGCCACACCTGCATCCTTAAAGCAGCAGCGACAAGCGTGCGTCTGTCTGTTAAAGGGTGGTGACACCCTCAAAGTGTGCTCCACAAACAATAAAAATATTGTTCTTTTTTTTCTGTCTTTGTGAAATGTGTGGGCTGTAGCCACACCTGCATCCTTAAAGCAGCAGCGACAGGCGTGCGTCTGTCTGTTAAAGGGTGGTGACACCCTCAAAGTGTGCTACACAAACAATAAAAATATTCTTCTTTTTTTTTCTGTCTTTGTGAATGTGTGGGCTGTAGCCGCACTTGCATCCTCAAAGCAGCAGCGACAAGCGTGCGTCTGTCTGTTAAAGGGTGGTGTAACCCTCAAAGTGCGCTCCACAAACAATAAAAATATTCTTCTTTTTTTTTCTGTCTTTGTGAATTGTGTGGGCTGTACCGCACCTGCATCCTTAAAGCAGCAGCGACAAGCGTGCGTCTGTCTGTTAAAGGGTGGTGTAACCCTCAAAGTGCGCTACACAAACAATAAAAATATTGTTCTTTTTTTTCTGTCTTTGTGAAATGTGTGGGCTGTAGCCGCACCTGCATCCTCAAAGCAGCAGCGACAAGCGTGCATCTGTCTGTTAAAGGGTGGTGACACCCTCAAAGTGTGCTACACAAACAATAAAAATATTCTTCTTTTTTTTTCTGTCTTTGTGAATTGTGTGGGCTGTAGCCGCACTTGCATCCTCAAGGCAGCAGTGACAAGCGTGTGTCTGTCTGTTAAAGGGTGGTGACACCCTCAAAGTGTGCTACACAAACAATAAAAATATTCTTCTTTTTTTTTCTGTCTTTGTGAATTGTGTGGGCTGCAGCCGCACTTGCATCCTCAAAGCAGAAGCGACAAGCGTGTGTCTGTCTGTTAAAGGGTGGTGACACCCTCAAAGTGTGCTACACAAACAATAAAAATATTCTTCTTTTTTCTGTCTTTGTGAATTGTGTGGGCTGTAGCCGCACTTGCATCCTCAAAGCAGCAGCGACAAGCGTGCGTCTGTCTGTTAAAGGGTGGTGACACCCTCAAAGTGTGCTACTCAAACAATAAAAATATTCTTCTTCTTTTTTCTGTCTTTGTGAATTGAGTGGGCTGTAGCCGTACTTGCATCCTCAAAGCAGCAGCGACAAGCGTGCGTCTGTCTGTTAAAGGGTGGTGTAACCCTCAAAGTGCTCCAAAAAATAAAAATCTATTTTTTTATGTGTTTGTGACTTGTGTGCGATGTAGCCGCACGTGCATCAACATAGTAGCAGCGCCAAGCGTGCGCCTGTGTCATAAGTCAAGGGCTGGTTTGGACATCTGGTCTGGACTGAAGGATGTGCCAACAATTTCTGACAAGTCTACTGTCACTGCATATGATACTGTCCTCAAAGCAGCAGTGACAAGCGTGCATCTGTCTGTTAAAGGGTGGTGACACCCTCAAAGTGTGCTACACAAACAATAAAAATATTGTTCTTTTTTTTTCTGTCTTTGTGAAATGTGTGGGCTGTAGCCGCACTTGCATCCTCAAAGCAGCAGCGACAAGCATGCGTCTGTCTGTTAAAGGGTGGTGTAACTCTCAAAGTGCTCCAAAAAATAAAAAACTATTTTTTTAATGTGTTTGTGACTTGTGTGCAATGTAGCCACACTTGCATCCTCAAAGCAGCAGCGACAAGCGTGCGTCTGTCTGTTAAAGGGTGGTGACACCCTCAAAGTGTGCTACACAAACAATAAAAATATTCTTCTTTTTTTTTCTGTCTTTGTGAATTGTGTGGGCTGTAGCTGCACTTGCATCCTCAAAGCAGCAGCAACAAGCGTGCGTCTGTCTGTTAAAGGGTGGTGACACCCTCAAAGTGGGCTACACAAACAATAAAAATATTCTTTTTCTTTTTTCTGTCTTTGTGAATTGTGTGGGCTGTAGCCGCACTTGCATCCTCAAAGCAGCAGTGACAAGCGTGCGTCTGTCTGTTAAAGGATTACATCGGTGACAGCATCCAAGTAGGCATGTCAGACAGTCCGTACCTGTACTGGCAGGAAAAAGAAGCAATTTGGAGGTCCCTGTACACACTGGTTCTATTTTACCTGAGTTGCCCCCCCTCCAATGTGTACTCCGAAAGAGTGTTTAGTGCAGCCGGGAACCTTGTCAGCGAAAGGCGTAGGAGGTTGCTTCCACAAAATGTGGAGAAGATGATGTTCATAAAATGAATTATCAACTCTTCCAGGGAGACCAGCCTCCAGAACGTACAGTACAGAGGGACCTGTGGTTGTGGATTCCAGCGGGGACGAATTAATACTCTGTGAGGATGAGGATGTACACAACACTGAAGAGGGTGAGGAATCGGTGGATGAGGAGGATGAGGATGACATCTTGCCTCCGTAGAGCCAGTTTGTGCAGGGACAGATTAATTGCCAGCTTGTTTTGAGGGGGCCCAAACGAACCAATCATTTCAGCCACAGTCGTGTGGCAGACCCTGGAGCGGAAATGTTTGGTTTGTTAAAGTGTGCATGTCCTGTTTATACAACATAAGGGTGGGTGGGAGGGCCCAAGGACAATTCCATCTTGCACCTCTTTTTTTTCTTTGCATTATGTATAGTTTGGGGCCTAGTTTTTCAAACTGCCATCCTGTCTGCCAATGCAGTGTCACTCCTAGATGGACCACGTGTTTGTGCCGCCCACTCGTATCTCTTAGCATAGTCATCCAGCTACCTCGGTGCAACCTTTTGGACATAAAAACACTATTGTGAGGTGTGAGGTGTTCAGAATAGACTGGAAATGAGTGGAAATTAAGGTTATTGAGGTTAATAATAGCATAGGAGCAGAAAAACCCACAAATTCTGTGATTTTAGCTGTTTTTATGCTTTTTTTCAAAAAAATACAGATCCAAAACACAAAACCCAGAACCCAAAACACGGAAGGGTGGTTTTGGCAAAACCAATCCAGATCCAAAACACGAAGAAAGATCCAGATCCAAAACCAAAACACAAAACACGAAAAGTGGCCGGTGCACACCCCTAGTTGGAATTCAGGTGGTCGGATCTACGGCGCAGATCACCACACCTGCTGGCCCTTTTGCGTCTCAGGATTTCCCAAAGTAAGTCTTTCTGTGTATGTTTTTAAGTTGTTTTTTTTTCTCATACCTACGTGTCCATGTTTACAGTATAGCCCTGTTGGTTTATTTGGGACATACCTGCGTGTGCATGTTTACAGTATAGCCCTGTTGGTTTATTTTGGACATACCTGCATGTGCATGTTTACAGTATAGCCCTGTTGGTTTATTTTGGACATACCTGCGTGTGCATTTTTACAGTATAGCCCTGTTGGTTTATTTTGGACATACCTGCGTGTGCATGTTTACAGTATAGCCCTGTTGTTGTTGTTTTTTGGGGGGGGGGGCAAAAAAAATTAAAATAAAAAAATTGGTAATTAAATTTGTTTTTCTCCATCATTTAGGGGCAGAGCGGATAGTCAGACGTCGCAGACATGTGTCTCATCCCCTATCCCCCACTCCCACCCAAACATCCCCTGCCCACTCTTCCCCAAATCCACCTCCACCCCAGACCTTGCCATCCTTCAGTCCCTTCCCTCACCTCACATTTCCATCTCTCAAACTTCCCCCTCCCCTCAAACCCACCCTCTCTTTTCCTCACCCTCCACTTCTGCCAACATTTCCCCTCCTCCTTCCATGAGGCACTGGCCCACCTCAGATGAGGAGGAATTCGGGGCTCCAGGCCCAGTCACCAGTGTGACCGGTATGTTTACATTTTTAACTATGTTTTTTTTTCTTTTTTTGGGGGGGCCCTTATTTCTTTGAAATCTTTTCGTTTGGCATTCCTTTTTTTTTGGACATGTTTTTGTAACTGATGTTTGTTTTTAGCATAGCCAGAATTTTTTGTGTGTTTTTAAAATCTAAATGAAGGTGTTATTTTAGTAATCCGCACATTTTTTTTCCCCACAGAGGCCCAGAGGTGTCACGAGGCAATTGCTGCAGGATTGAATGGTCTTCGGGGCCATGTAATTGCCATGCTGGTGGCATTGGACCACCTTTGTGAGCTCCTGCGCCACTAAGTTTTTGCCATATCCAAAAATATAAGCAAAAAAAATAAAGTTTGGTTTGAATTATTTAAGTCTCATTCCTTTTCTGTAAATCTTATATTGTTGAACCTTACATAAGTCTTCTATTTGTCCCTGTGTTTTGAAGTAATGTAAATTTGTTTGTAGAAAGGACAAGTAAGTATGTAAGCTTGCAAATTAAACACATAACAATACCAATAGGTTTGTAGAATTAACGACAAAAATTAAATATTTATTTTTGGGGGTAATGTAAAAATTAAAGCTACCTGCTTAGGCCTAGAATTGAAAACATACTGATTCACCATAATATCTTTGGTGTTTGTTTTTAGCAACAAAGCAGGGTACAAAAGTTTAGAAATTAAGAAATTACAGTATTAGGCATTAAGCATGTTTGCGTTTTTTTGAGCAGGTTACACTTGGTTGTAATTTACGAAGGAAATGGTTGTTTAACGTAAAAAAAACATTTATTGCACACAAATAACAAACACCAAGTGAATTGACAAAATAAATACACACATTGAAAACACAAACAAAAGTCTAAACGACAACAAAATCCCCAAACAAAAAAAAATCAGGAACTGTTTGAAGAAGTAGCATGCCAACATGAATCCACAAATGAGGAGAAGAAATCATTGCTCCCGAAGTTATAGCCAATGTGTCCACATAAAGTCATTTGTGTTGATCAGGTAGTATGCATGGATTTTTATGGTCATTTTAGGGAATAAAACAAAAACAAACAAAAAAAAAAGTTAAAAGTGTACATTAAAATATTACATGTCTACATTGTGTCAATTAAAATAATTTGTGTATATAATTACCTAAAAAATCTTGCAACAATTTGATCATGTATGGCCCCCCCACATACTGACCTCCGACCAACCTCGGGGGGGCCGTCCTCAGGTAAGGCATCCTCTGGCTGCATTGGGACTCCACTCCTTATGGCAATGTTGTGAAATATCCCACACAGGACCACAATTATCAAAACCATAGCCGGCAAATACATGAGGTCGCCACCAGAGCGGTGGAGGCATCTGAATCAGCCTTTTAAAAGGCCGATACAGCACTCTACCACATGCCTGGTGGCTGTAAGTGTGGAATTATACTGACTTTGTGGCCCTGGTGTGGGAACCAAATAAGGAGCGAGCAGCCAGGGCGTGCAAGGGTAACCACTGTCTCCTGTGAAAATATAAAAAACAACATCAGGACCATTGTGTACCAAGCTTTGCATTGGTTTCAACAGAAGGTGTCAACTTACCCAGAAGCCACGCATCACCAGCTTGTAGGTTGTTTAATTTGTGCCAAATCCCTGATTGCCGGATGACGAAGGAATCATGTGCACTGCCTGGGAATTTGTCATTCAGGGACAGGATCTGGAGGGAGGCATCACATACCACCATTACATTCATCGAATGAAAGTGCTTGCGGTTCCTAAATATTGCCTCCAGACTTGCTTGAGGCTGAAGTGGTATGTGAGTGCCATCCACAACCCCTATGATGTGTGGGAAGCCAGCAATTTGGTAAAAATTAGCCTTCACCACATTAAGCAAACCCATATCCAATGGCATTTTAATAAAATGATGGAGGTGTTTAAAAAGTGCATCCATCACTGCCCTCAGGATCCTTGAAAAGGAGGATTGGGAGATTCCTGCCACTATTCCCACGGTGGTTTGAAAGGATCCTGAGGCACAAAAATGTAACACCGACATTAATTGCGTAAGTGGTGGTATTGCTGTAGGACTGAAAATTTGCCGTTCAAGATCACTCTCTATTAATGAGAGAGTGTCTATGATGATTTTTGGCGGCAGACGGTAGCGCCTTAACACCTCATCATCTGGCATTCCAAAAAGGGTGACACGTGTTCTATATATCTGGGGCCTTGCACGCCTACGAGGCCTACACCTGGGACGAAGTTGAGGTTGGTCGGGTTCTGGAACAATGGCCAATATAATACGACCAACATCAACCTGAAATGTTAAGCCAGGTAGTTATTGTTTTAGACAAATGTGTTAAGAAAAATATACTTATCTTTTCAAAGAAAACCAAAGATTCTTACAGGCCTGGGTCGTGTCATGTGAAAATACACCTACATTTCAAAAGGAGAAAATATTTTTTAGATTAATTTTATAAACTAGGAATTAAACCAAATATAGTTGTCTAAAATTTAGAGAAGGAAGCACACATTAGTTTGCAAAACAGTACGCTACATTTAGAGTTAAGACATGATTTTACACAGAACAAGCACACATTAGTTCGCAAAATAGTACGCTACATTTAGAGTTAAGACATGATTTTACACAGAACAAAGACACATTACTTAGCGAAACATATGCTAAGACCAACACATCTAATTTGTGAATTAATAAAACCAAAAACACTTACCAAAAACAGACAAATATTAAAAAGTTATAAAAGGTCACTTGGGCTCCAGCCAAAATAACTGTAAAAAAAAAAAAACAGATACAAATTTTTCAAAAAATTATTAATAAATGTTTATGGGATTTATGGAATACTTACTCAAAAATATAAATAAAAATAGCAAATAAAAATGCGCAAAACTACTAACTTAAAAAAAAAAAAAATACAAAAATGCTCCTTCAAAAAAATACAAACAACTCCTTCACGCTACAATAACCAAACTACCAACCACTACACCGAAAATCCTCCAACAATCCAAAAATGGCACCTCGAATGGAGTCACACCAAGCCATAAATAGGCTTTATTTTCCCGCTCAAATTAAGGACGGACAATAGGAGCGCACAATGAATGATGCGGCCAAATAATGCGGACGCATGTATAAAAACGTCACTGAAGGCCCAAATCGGTCTGCTGCATTGAGAAAAGACAATGAGTACAAAGCAGCAAAGTACTAGCCAAGAGGTGCCATGTAAGTATTTGTTTTTTTATGGGAAAATGCTTATGTTTAACATTACAGTTTGAAACATTTTACTTTAAACATTCTTAAACCATTTAAAAAAAAGGTGTGGAGGATGCCATGGAAGAGGCTGCTGGGCCTAGTATGCAAACTAGGGCCAAAAAAAAAAGGCAGCCACAATTCACAAGGAAGGAGATGGAGGTTTTGGTGCAAATGTGCAACGACAACCTGGCACAGGCACCAAGGAATATGGGTGCAACCCAGAGATGGAAACTGTGGGACGACATAGCCAGTGCTCTCAATGGGGTGGGTGAGTTTGAAAGTTCAACCCGGGAGGTCAAACGCCGGTACGTAAAAACTAAATTTGACTAAAAAGTGGTTACAGGTCCAAATACTGCAGTAATAATGCCAACTTTTTAACCAACAGATGGAGCGACTTCAAATATCAGCTTAAACAAAAACTGGCTGGTAGGGCTAGGCATGCAGGGGACACAGGAGGGGGTCCCACCCCTGTGTCACTTGAGCTCACGGATTTGGAGGAGCTGGCCCAGGGGTGTGTGCAGGATGAGGAGGTGTTTGGCATGTCGAACATGGATACCGACATGCCAGACTTTGCGGCTCCTCATGTTGCTCCAGGTAAATGTTGTAATGTTAACAACTCTGAAATGTGTTTTGTAAAATATCTAGATTTTAAGTTAACTCTTTTCTCTTTTTTTCTCACTGAGACACAGGCGGATGAGTCTGCTCCAGAGGTGAGCTTTGGCCGCAGAATTTCTTCTGGCTCTGCAGGGGAAGAAGCAGTAGATCCAGCTGGGGACCCTGTGGCAGACAGTCCAGGGCATTCCCCCTCGCAGGCAGTGGCCCTCCTCACTGATCTCAATGTTAAAATGGATCAGCACACCGAGATTCTGCTGAGGATGGACGCCAATCTGCTACGGGTGGCGGACGCCCTAGAGGAAAATGCTACGGCAAACGTTAGAATTGCAAATGCCCTTGCGGAAAATACTGGGGCAAACGTGAGAATTGCAAATGCCCTGGAGCAGCTCATTCGCCAGCACATGTTGGAGCCGTCCTCCCTTCCTGCCAGAACATCAGGACCCTCCACCTCTGGCACAACAACAGCCATCCCTCCAAATGTGCCTAGCCCTATGCCTAGTCCAGAGGCCACAACATCTGCCTCTGGCCAGGCCAGCCGAAGGAGCTCTCGGCCCCGTTCCGGCTCCCTGCAACGCCCGGCCAAATGGCCTAAAAGGTGATGACAGCACTGGCTAATTACCCCACAATCCATCTCTGTGTTTGCCCCATATTCCTTCATGACAACAACCTCCCTCTGCTTTCTTGTGAATTGTTTTTATTTATTTATTTTATTTAGTTCAAATGCCACTTATTTTGTGTGTGTGTGGCCCAAATCTTTTTGAAATTGTTTTACCTTAAAACAAATGTTTATGGAAAAAAAAAAAAAAAAAAGGGACACAATCATTTAATTAAATTATGTTCAAAATCGGAAATATTCTATTGTTGATTTATTCCAAAACTGGTTAACAGGTAATCCCTCAAACAAACTTAGAAACAATACAACAGAAATAGAAACATTTAATTGTTGTAAAAAAAACAAGGGTTAAAAACAATTTATGAGTTTTAAATAACACTTAGCAAAAAACAAAAGGACGATTGGTTTGTTGAAAAAAAAAAAACATGCATACAATATTGTTTCCCTAAAAAAGAAACACTTACAAATATTTAAAAAGTCCCCCGAAAAAAAAACCCATTTGTTAGCTAATTGATTGTATGACCCAGAAATTAGCAGCTGAGTAGTTCACCTACGTTCGGATTTTAGCTACTAAAAAAGGTCTATTTGCTAAACACCTTACAAGCAGTTTTGCAATTAAAAGATGATTGTTTTTGTGGCCTCAATTGATAAATTTCTACACCATCGATGAGCCCAGGGAAGTACGAAGAGACCATCGTCATTGTGGTAGACTATACCAGACCACAAGCTGAGCGAGCAGTCTTAATGGAAATTGTATGAGACAGTGACGTATTACTTGTTCCGTTCACATTTGGCGCTCGCATAATGTATGCCCAAAAAACGCCTCGATACGCCTGCGTTTTTCCATCTCCACCCCCGTCACCACCCCAAAATGGACAGTTCTGTTAATCACATTTCACATGTCACTTCCTGTTCGCTGTGTATACGATCAACTTAAAAATGACCGCAATCAGAAGTGCGCACATGCGCACTCTTACACCGCCGCATGCGTGGTTGGACAACATCGACTGACTACGAACGAGCGGCCGCTTACGAGCGGCTCTGAATCAGGCCCTCTGTTGTCCCTAGGATAACTCATGGGCTGTCTTATCAAAAACTTGCAATGTTCTGCACCACAGACTGGAATCTGCTTCCTTTCAACTAAAGGTAAATTATTTGTCCCATAGCTAGACTAGTGTCTCCCTTTACTACTAGCTTGGTCAGGGGCCAGGACACAATACTGGGCGGTGTGGGTAGGTACTCACACAGTCC
Organism: Taudactylus pleione; assembly: GCA_031769625.1. NCBI lineage: Eukaryota > Metazoa > Chordata > Amphibia > Anura > Myobatrachidae > Taudactylus > Taudactylus pleione. Next base: position 14,554,831 of record JAUIMM010000065.1, read on the forward strand.
TGGTAGGTGTGCTGGTCAGGGGTGTAGGAAGGGCAGTTCCACTGGAGCATGAGCTCTAGGCACCTTACTTACCAGAGGGCGCCCTGCAGTCGGACTCCAGAGCAGCTGTCAAGTGACCCTTCCTGCCTGTATGTACTGTACAGTATGTGTGACCCTTCCTGACTGTATGTGTGTATGTGTGACCCTTCCTGCCTGTATGTACTGTACAGTATGTGTGACCCTTCCTGACTGTATGTGTGTATGTGTGACCCTTCCTGCCTGTATTACTGTATGTGTGTATGTATGTGTGACCCTTCCTGCCTGTATGTACTGTATGTGTGTATGTATGTGTGACCCTTCCTGCCTCTATGTACTGTGTGTGTATGTATGTGCGACCCTTCCTGCCTGTATGTGTATGTATGTATGTGACCCTGCCTGTATGTATGTGTTCATGTATGTATGAATTAGGGGTGTGCACCGGCCACTTTTCGTGTTTTGTGTTTTGGTTTTGGATCTGGATCTTTCTTCGTGTTTTGGATCTGGATTGGTTTTGCCAAAACCACCCTTCCGTGTTTTGGGTTCTGGGTTTTGTGTTTTGGATCTGTATTTTTTTGAAAAAAAGCATAAAAACAGCTAAAATCACAGAATTTGTAGGTTTTTCTGCTCCTATGCTATTATTAACCTCAATAACCTTAATTTCCACTCATTTCCAGTCTATTCTGAACACCTCACACCTCACAATAGTGTTTTTATGTCCAAAAGGTTGCACCGAGGTAGCTGGATGACTATGCTAAGCGACACGAGTGGGCGGCACAAACACGTGACCCATCTTGGCGTGAAACTGCAGCGGCAGACAGGATGGCAGTTTGAAAAACTAGGCCCCAAACTGTACATAATGCAAAGAAAAAAAAGAGGTGCAAGATGGAATTGTCCTTGGGCCCTCCCACCCACCCTTATGTGGTATAAACAGGACATGCACACTTTAACAAACCAATCATTTCAGCGCCAGGGTCTGCCACACAACTGTGGCTGAAATGATTGGTTCGTTTGGGCCCCCACAAAACAAGCTGGCAATTAATGTGTCCCTGCACAAACTGGCTCTACGGAGGCAAGATGTCATCCTCATCCTCCTCATCCACCGATTCCTCACCCTCTTCAGTGTGTACATCCTCATCCTCACAAAGTATTAACTCGTCCCCACTTGAATCCACCACCACAGGTCCCTCTGTACCTTCTGGAGGCTGGTCTCCCTGCAAGAGCTGATAATTCATTTTGATGAACATCATCTTCTCCACATTCTGTGGAAGCAACCTCCTACGCCTTTCGCTGACAAGGTTCCCGGCTGCACTAAACACTCTTTCGGAGTACACACTGGAGGGGGGGCAACTCAGGTAAAATAGAGCCAGTTTGTACAGGGGCCTCCAAATTGCCTCTTTTTCCTGCCAGTACAGGTATGGACTGTCTGACATGCCTACTTGGATGCTGTCACCGATGTAATCCTCCACCATTCTGTCAATGGTGACAGTATCATATGCAGTGACAGTAGACATGTCAGAAATTGTTGCCAGGTCCTTCAGTCCGGACCAGATGTCCAAACTTGGTCCTGCCTGCCCTGCATCACCGCCAGCGGGTTGCTTAGGATACCTAAGTTTTTTCCTGGCAGCCCCAGTTGCGGGAGAAAATGAAGAAGGAGCCGTTGACGTGTCACATTCCGCTTCAGCTGACAGTGTGTTCACCAGCAGGTCTTTGCACCTCTGCAGGCTTGTGTCGGCCGGAAAGAGAGACACCACATAGGCTTTAAACCTAGGATCGAGCACGGTTGCCAAAATGTAGTGGTCTGATTTCAACAGATTGACCACCCTGGAATCCTGGCAAAGCGAATGAAGGGCTTCATCCACAAGTCCCACATGCCGAGCGGAATCGCTCCGTCTTAGCTCCTCCTTCACTTTCTCCAGCTGCTTCTGCAAAAGCCTGATGAGGGGAATGACCTGACTCAAGCTGGCAGTGTCTGAACTGACTTCACGTGTGGCAAGTTCGAAGGGCTGGAGAACCTTGCACAACACGGAAATCATTCTCCACTGCGCTTGAGTCAGGTGCATACCCCCTCCTTTGCCTATGTCATAGGTGGATGTATAGGCTTGTATGGCCTTTTGCTGCTCCTCCATCCTCTGAAGCATATAGAGGGTTGAGTTCCACCGCGTCACAACCTCTTGCTTCAGGTGATGGCGGGGCAGGTTCAAGAGTGTTTGCTGGCGCTCCAGTCTTCGGCACGCAGTCGCTGAATGGCGAAAGTGGCCAGAAATTTTTCGGGCCACCCAAAGCGTCTCCTTGCACGCCCCTGTCGCTTTTCAGAAAATTCTGCACCACCAAGTTTATTGTGTGAGCAAAACATGGGACGTGCTGGAATTTGCCCAGATGTAATGCCCGCACAATATTGGTGGCGTTGTCAGATATCACAAATCCCCAGGAGAGTCTAAGTGGGGTAAGCCACTGGGCGATGATTTCCCTCAGTTTCTCTAAGAGGTTGTCGGCGGTGTGCCTCTTACTGAAACCGGTGATACACAGCGTAGCCTGCCTTGTAACGAGCTGGCATTTCTGAGATGCTGCTACTGGTGACGCTGCTGCTGTTGCTGCGTAAGGTGATACATCTACCCAGTGGGCTGTCACAGTCATATAGTCCTTAGTCTGCCCTGTTCCACTTGTCCACATGTCCGTGGTTAAGTGGACATTGTGTACAACGGCATTTTTCAGGACACTGAGGACACTTTTTCTGACGTTTCTGTACAGTCTCGGTATCGCCTGCCTAGTGAAGTGGAATCTAGACGGGATTTGGAACCGGGGACACACTACCTCCATCAATTGTCTAAATCCCACTGCACTAATGGCGGATACCGGACGCACGTCTAACACCAACATAGCAGTCAAGGCCTCAGTTATACGTTTTGCTTCAGGATGACTGCTGTCGTACTTCATCCTCCTCGCTAAGGACTGTTGGAGGGTCAATTGTTTAGTAAAAGTAGTGGTGTTCCTACTTCCTCTCTGGGATGATGAACGACTCCCAGCAGCAGCAACAGCAGCAGCGGCAGCAGTAGGCGTAGCAATGCAGGATCCTCCAGAGGAATCCCGGATAGGAGAGTCAGTCATGCCAGTGACATGGCCTGCAGGACTACTTCCGATCCTGACTAAGGAGGAAATTGACGAGGAGGGAGTTGACGGTGTGGTTTGCAGGCGCTTGGATACAACAGGACAACGGGATTTAGGTGTCCCTGGACTGCTTACGGTCTTAGCCAAAGTTTCTGAACTTGACAGTAACTTTTTATGAACGCGCTGCAGGTGCCATATAAGGGAGGATGTTCCTAGGTGGTTGACGTCCCTACCCCTACTTATTTCACCTTTACATATGGTACATATGGCAAGACAGTTGTTGTCCGGATTTGGATAGAAATATTGCCAGACCAAAGAGGTGGAATGTTTGGTCTTCTGCCCAGGCATGACCGTGATGGGCTTTTTCATCCCACGGACAACAACTGTCTCCCCCGGAGCCTGATTTAAACAAACCACATCACCATCAGAATCCTCCTCGCCAACTTCCTCCTCAGCGCCAGCTACACCAGTATCCTCATCCTGTTGTACTTCAACAGTGACATCTTCAATTTGCATATCAGCAAGTGGACTGTGGGTGCTCCTTTCAGCACTTGCAGGGGGCGTGCAAACGGTGGAAAGAGCCACCTCTTCCCGTCCAGTGCTGGGAAGGTCAGGCATCGCAACCACCACCACACTTGGACTCTCCTTGGGGATTTGTGATATCTTCTTAGAAAGCACAGTTCTTCGCTGTGCTTTTGCCAGCTTAACTCTTTTGATTTTTTTAGTGGGAGGAGGGCTTCCATCGTCATGTGAAGCTGAACCACTAGTCATGAACATACTAGGGATCGACCTTAGCCGTTCCTTGCCACTCCGTGTCGTAAATGGCATATTGGCAAGTTTACGTTTCTCTTCAGCTGATTTAAATGTCTTTTTCAAGGTCATTTTCCTGAACTTTGCCATTTGGGATTGTATGTGCCCTCTACTATGACATTGGGCATCGGCCTTGGCAGACGACGTTGATGGCATGTTATCGTCTATGTCATGACTAGTGGCAGCAGCTTCAGCACTAGGAGGAAGTGGTTCTTGATCTTTCTCTATTTTATTTTTATCGGAGAAACTTTGGTCCTCCATTTATGTTATATCAATTTGATATATACGTGCGGCTAAACACAGAAAATCATTTTTTTTTTGGTTTGGACTGGAGTGTACTTTCGGGGGTTACAGCACCCTTTAACGGTCAAGCCAGCCGGCCCTTTACTTATGACACAGGCGCACGCTTGGCACTACTTTGTTGATGCACGTGCGGCTACTGCGCACACAATTCACAAACACAGAAAATAATTTTTTTTTTGGTTTGGACTGGAGTGTACTTTGGGGGTTACAGCACCCTTTAACGGTCAAGCCAGCCGGCCCTTTACTTATGACACAGGCGCACGCTTGGCTCTATTTTGTTGATGCACGTGCGGCTACTGCGCAGACAATTCACAAACACAGAAAATAATTTTTTTTTTGGTTTGGACTGGAGTGTACTTTCGGGGGTTACAGCACCCTTAACGGTCAAGCCAGCCGGCCCTTTACTTATGACACAGGCGCACGCTTGGCACTACTTTGTTGATGCACGTGCGGCTACTGCGCACACAATTCACAAACACAGAAAATAATTTTTTTTTTGGTTTGGACTGGAGTGTACTTTGGGGGTTACAGCACCCTTTAACGGTCAAGCCAGCCGGCCCTTTACTTATGACACAGGCGCACGCTTGGCACTACTTTGTTGATGCACGTGCGGCTACTGCGCACACAATTCACAAACACAGAAAATATATTATTATTTTAAGCACTTGGGGGGAGCACCTCTGATGGACAGAGCAACCCCTGGACAACACTACAGCACCCCTTTCGGATTGGGACACTGCACAGGACTTTGGAGTGGACACAGCCCCTATGGAGAACTGACTGCACAACACAGTCCAGCCAGCCCCTATGGACTTTGAAGTAGTGGACACAGCCCCTATTAACAACAGCAGCACAGCACAACACAGCCAGCCCCTATGGACTTTGAAGTAGTGGACAACAGCAGCACTACACTACACTACACTACACAGCCCTAACTCCCACCCTCCCTCTTCACTGTCCACAGCCGAGTGAGAAAATGGCGCCGACGCGGGTACCTTATATAGGATCCAAAACCCGCGAGACTCGGAAGGCGGGATGATGACGTTTTGCCTCGATTTCAGATCCGAGTCAGGCGGGAAAAGTCGAGCCTGACTCGGATCGGACTCGGATCGGGGGGGCTCGGGGGGGTTCGGATTTCAGAAATCCGAACCCGCTCACCCCTAGTATGAATGTGTGACCCTGCCTGTATGTATGTGTGACCATTCCTGTATGTGTATATGTTTGTATGTATGTGTGACCCTGCCATGTATGTATGTGTATGTTTGTAGCGGTTATATTATATAGCACACACATTTTTTTTAGTGGGAGGGGGGAGCGCGGTAGCACGCTCATGCTTCAGGCACCCTGGCCACGTGCTACACCTCTGGTGCTGGTTCACCAGGTCTCTCACACGCATTACTGGATCAGGCTGCAGGTTCACTCTTTAGGTGCAGGGCTTCCCTCTCTGCATCAGCTCTTGCCTGAGTGCTGATAGCAGGGGTTTTGCCTGTTGCTGTGGCAGTCTCTCCTGCCCCTTGTGTGGTTACAAGTGTCTCTGGGACTGCCTCTTTACTTGCTGCCAGCATTCTCCCTGTGTCCTCCCTCCAGTGGTGGATCCAGCGAGGGGCGATTGGAGCGTTTGCCCTCCCTAGCACAGTCCGTCCTTTATTATCAGGGCCGGCGCAGACCGCTCTGCAGAGCCTGCACTGCAGGGAGGCGCCAGGCTGGAGAGGTACTCTCCCTGCAGCAGCTGCTGAGACACTTCTTGTTGCTACCACTACGCCTGTCACACTGAGACAGCTAGCGGCAGCCTACTGTACAGAAAAGTGCGGCTGAGCAGCGCTCTTCATACAGTCCCATCAGAGGCAGGAGGCTGATTAGCTACAGTACCTGTAGGACGATCAGCCTGAACTGAAGCGCCGGGGTGGATGCCTGGATGGCAGATGAGCATCTGCCAGTGCTCCTCCTCTCTTCAGTAAGTCCGAGTCCCTCTCTTCCTGTTCCCTGCTTGAACGATCGTCACGCTGGGAACAAGCAGGGACAGTCTGCAAAATATACGCCAGTTTACAAGTGTATTCAATTTCAAACACTGTTGATTACACTTGAATAGTGGCTGGTAGTTTGTACACTGCCCCTGCTTGTTCCCATCATGACCCCTGACCTCCGGCTCCCATTCAGAGAAAATGTAGAGATTAAGGGACTAGGAGACAGCACTGCAGTGAGTACAGTAACTATTGTCTATTATGAATGTATAGGTGTAATGAAAAGTAGATAATTCAGGGAGGAGAAGGAGGTGAGGAGGGGGGGATATCATTACCTGTCATTGTGTGTGTGAGTGACCATTATACCTGTACCCGCAGGGGCTGTGTACTCCCTATGCTTTATCTCTCGGATAGCTGTGTAATTTCAGTCACAGGGTCGCCCTATTTAGTGGTGCATTGTTTTACCAAGTTAACTAAATTAAATCTCTTTAATTGCTCCTAGAGAATAAATATTGTCAGTTATGTTTTTTATATAAAATTCATGGCTTATTGGCATTGTCTTTACTTCCTGGTCTGTGTGGAGTACTGTTTTCATTCCCTTTCCCCATTACTATGTCTTGCTTGGAATCGGTATGAAATACCGCCGGCTGCATGGCTGGCGGTTCGATTCCCGGCAGCGCCTGGCCGACAGATGAGCAGAGCCCGGCAGCGGAAGCCCGAAAGCGCTGGAAATCCCAATCGTCCCTAAGGTAAGTATAAACTAACCTAACCTAACACCCTAACCCTCCTTAGCGGTGCCTAACCCTAACCTGTGACCAGAAAGGGGAGGTGCCAGTACAGCAAAGAGGAGGAGTTGGAATTAATCATTAAATCGCCCCCCCTAAAAGAACAGTCTAGATCCGCCCCTGCCTCTCTTTCTGCATCTCTGCAAGACTGCTTCCCTGTTTTAGCTGAGGATCTGTGGCTGGATACTCTGGGCCAGATTCAGACCCAGTAGCAAGCGCTGAGCGCTCGCAAGTGGGTCGATGGTGGCCCAGAGCGCATGCGCAAGGGCAATCCGTCGCTATGGGTGTCGCACCAAAGGGGGCGTGCTATCGATGTTGAGTGACAGCACGCCCCCATTGGTGGGTGGCCCGGGGGGGTGGGTGCCCAGACGGAGGCGTTCCCATGAGAAAGCCTACCGTCTGGGGGCGGCCTCCCTGACATCACAAGTGATGTCAGTCGGAGAGCTTTCGGCTCTGTTTGAGTCAAAAGCTCTCTGGGGCTTGCAGCCATGAGAACCTACCACAAGGGTCTCGTCGCAAGCCCGATGGTCATGATGGTCTTGACCATCGCGACCATCATCCTGGCCGCTCGCATTAGCTGTGGGTTGCAACTCACAGCAAAAAAAAAAGACCGGCCCTGATTCAGAGCGAGTGCTCTGTCAGAGCGACCGGCTCTGAATCAGGGCCTCTGTACTAATCCGTCCTTCTCTGCTCATCAACAACACAGTCTCTCCACACTGGCTCTTCTCTGCACTACTCATCTTCCTTCAGGTGCAGGGCATATTTAACCCTTTTCTCTGTCCAAGGCAACATTCCATGCCTGGGATTCCCGCTCTTAGAGCATCCAATCAGGGGAAGGTAAGGAGGCTTGCAGCTGGCAACATTGCATTGTCCCTAGCTGCATTAACCCATGTTGTCCCTGTAATTTCTGTAGAGGTGGGCTGTGTGCAGCATGCCTCAGCCTTGCTGGCTGTAGAAGCATGCTGGCACCTATAGTTCCACAGGTACCACATATGTCTGTGAACAATGTCATTCACAGACATATCGCTGGCACATACTGGCCGCCGGGCACACAATATATTGGCCGGTCAATTGATCGACCAATATATTTGCCAGTGTGTACCTAGCAATACACGAGTTTTATCACTGTATGATAAAACTCATTGATAAAAGAGGCCCTAAGTATCAGTGACTTCTGTGCACCTGTGCAGACAATTTGCATGAACACGTGTGTGATGACTGATAACAAAGAACAAAGTTAATGTACATGCCATGATAATTAAAGTCTTATCCACTTTCAGTTTTGAACCACCTCCTTAATTGTAAAAATTTTCCTTCCAAATACATAATCATAGGTTTCCATTTATGTTCCAAAAAAGTCACCTATTTACAGGCTCGGACTGGGCTGCCGGGGATTTGGGTATTTCCCCGCTGGGCCCCACTGATTTCAGGCTATGCCCCTTTTTGGTAGGGGGTGGGTCTTATCGGGCCATGATTGGGAGGGGGAGGGGTTGCTGGCCAGCCTGTGAAAGTGCCCCTTGCCCTGCCACGACTAGTATTAGACATTGCCTTTCAATACCTGCACCTTGCCCCACATCCCTGCTTAATGCTGCTATGGAGCAGCTCCGCAACGAGAACAGAGCCTAATGCAGGGGGCGGAGCCTAACACTGGGAGCAGTTCTGTGATCAGAGATCCCTGCTGCAGTCAGCCTAATAATGATTTTCAATTGCCCCTTGACCCCTCTCTCAGGGTCCCCCAAAGCCAGGTTGCCTGTCAGCTTCTGCCCTTTGTCCCCAGACGCCTACCACATCCTGCTCTGCTCTTTTATAGCTGAGCTCTATAGTTGATGGACGGTGCGGGCTCTCTTCACACGTTGATAGTAAGGAATGACGTTGGACAGTAACTAATGGCGTCAGGGTCAATCTATTGAGGAGGATCTATCCACTACCGTGTCAGCAGCAATGGGGAAACCTGCCCAGACTTCTGAAGGAAAGTCATGTCTATGGAGGGCACAGCTGACCAGGCACAATAATGGTAAGTAAAGATCTAAATTCACTATCACAATGTACTTGAGACTTCTGCAATCAGGGGTGAGTAGGGGGTTATGAGGAAACAACTTCTGGTGCATGCAAGAAGTAAGATATTTATACTGATATCTTAGTGGCCAAGAGCTTCACATATGGCAGGGGTATTACTTAAGATGAGTGGCTGAGTCGGATGCAGTGTTTTTCTCCAGTCACACGTCTATGACTTTAAGCTAATGCCGCTACAAGCCTTTCTCCTGGTGTACACCCATGTGTGCAGAGGCCCTGTTTCAGAGCCGGACGCTCTGACACAGCGCTCGCTCTGCATCAGGGCCGTCCTTCTGAATTTTTAGAGCGGCCTACTGGCCGCTCGTATAGCTGTGACCACCCACAGCTATAACGAGCGGCCAGGAAGATGGTCGTGATGGTCAAGACCATCATGACCATCGGGCTTGCGATGAGACCCTTGTGGTAGGGTCTCATTGCCACAAGGCCTAGATTGCTTTTGGCTCTATCACAGCCGAAAGCACTCCCACTGACATCACTTGTGATGTCAGTGGGGCCGGCTCCAGACGATAGACGTTCCCATGGGAATGCCTCTGTCTGGCCAGTCACCCCCCAGCACGCCCACCAAAGGGGGCATGCTGTCACTCACCATCGACAGCACGCCCCCTTTGTAGCGAGACCCATAGCGACGGCTTGCTCGTCGCATTGCCGGGTCTCGCACAAGCGCCAACATCGACCCAATTGCGAGCGCTCACCATTCTGTTGCATTCTGCACATGTATATGCATTGCAGCGCTCTTGCATGAACTAGCCACTGCGATCACAGTGACTACACAGACCCATCGCAGAGTGATTGACAGGAATTGCTGTTTGTGGGATGTTTCGCAGTCTTGCTAAACATTACGGATGTGTGTAAGATAAGGTGGGAGGTTTCGCAGTCTTGCTAAACATTACGGATGTGTGTAAGATAAGGTGGGAGGTTTCGCAGTCTTGCTAAACATTACGGATGTGTGTAAGATAAGGGGGGCATCCTTCTGTTGTGCTGCGACTACAGTGGCGGACTGGACATGGGGGCCAGTACAATTTTGCAGCACTGGGGCCGCCGCTGCACTCTCTAAGCATATACAGCGTGGAAGGTTCCTGTGCCTGCCTCCCGGCTGTCACTGTCAGGCTGCAACAGTGCAATTAGAATGAGAAGTGGCCAGCCACCGGAAGAAGGGAGGGCACGGGTGGGTGAAGGGTTAGAGGCAGTAGTGCAGCACACAGCCACCAGCGCTGTGTGTTTGTTTTAATTAGCAGTAAAGGAGAGTCAGACAGACTCATTGACTGCTGCACCCACTGCCGGCTCCTGCAGTGGGTAATGGGAGAGACGTCATGGCATCATGACGTCTCTCCCATTATGCAGAGCAGCCCGGCCTGACGTGAGGATTGAGAATTGGATGACGGCGGTAGGAGCAGGAGTGGAGATTCAGGTAAGTGGGGGGTTTTTTTTACGTTTGTGTGTGTCTGCGGGGGGCGCCACTACTGGGGTCTACTACTGGGGGGGAGGACTACCATTGAGGGCACTGCATTGGGGGGGACTAATACCGGGGACACTGCTTTGGGGGGGGGATTCTACTGGGGGCACTGCATGGGGAGGACTACTACTGGGGGCATTAGATAAAGGTCACTACTGGGGGAACTGCATCGGGGGGGCACTACTGGGGTCTACTACTGGGGGCACTATTACGGGGGGCACTATATAAAGGGTAATACTGGGGATACTGCATAGGGGGACTACTACTGGGGGCACTATATAAAGGGCACTACATAGGGGGGACTACTGGGGGCACTATATAAGGGGCTTACTACTAGGGGCAATGTACAGGGGGGACCACTGCTGGCCCTGGGGCACTGCATAGGGGGATCACTACTGGGGACCTGCATAAGGGGGACAACTACTGGGGGCATTGTATAAGTGGCACTACTGGGGGTCTGCATAAGGGGGACCACTCCTGGGGACACTGTATAAGGGGCACTGCATAGGGGGGGATCCCTACTGGGTGCCTGCATAAGAAAGGGAACTGCATACTACTGGGGCATGCATAAGAAAGGGCACTACTGGGGGCCTGCATAGGGGGGACCACTACAGGGGGCACTGTATAAGGGGCACTGCATAGGGGGAATCACTACTGGGGGTCTGCATAGGAAGTGGCACTATTGAGGGCCTGCATAGGGGTGACCACTATAGGGGACACTGTATAAGGGGCACTGCATAGGGGGGATCACTACTGGGGGCCTGCATAAGAAGGGGACTACTGGGAGCCTGCATAGGAGGTACCACTACAGGGGACACTGTATGAGGGGCACTGCATAGGGGGGATCACTACTTGGGGCCTGCATAGGAAGTGGCACTACTGGGGGCCTGCATATGGGGGACCACTACAGGTGACACTGTATAAGAGGCACTGCATAGGGAGGATCATTACTGGGTGCATGCATAAGAAGGGGCACTACTGGGGGCCTGCGTAGGGGGGACCACTGCAGGGCACACTGTATAAGGGGGATCACTACTGGGGACCTGCATAGGAACTTGGCACTACTGGGGGCCTGCATAGGGGGAACCTCTACTAGGGGCTCTGTATAAGGGGCACTGCATAGGGGGGATCACTACTGGGGGTCTGCAAAGGAAGTGGCACTACTGGGGGCCTGCATAGGGGGGACCACCACAGGGGACACTGTATAAGGGGCACTGCATAGCGGGGATCACTGCTGGGGACCTGCATAAGGTGGACCGGGGCACTGTATAAGGGGAACTAATGGGGGTCCACTACTGGGGGTACTGTATAAGGGGCACTACTGGGGGCCTGCATATGGGATACCACTACTGGGGGCACTGCATTGGGGGAACTGTACAAGGGGCACTGCATTAAGGTGCATATGGAAAGAAATGTTCCCAGAGTGACGTGTGTGTGTATATATATTATATATATAAAAAATTAAATATTGGTGTGTAGCCACAGTCTCCCTAAATGTTTTACCTGCTTCATTTCTTCCTTTCCTTCCTTTATGTGCTCCCCAGATCTTATTTTGCTATTTGGAGTTCTGGCCTTTTCTTGCCAATTAGGTGCAGCCAAACAGAGGAAGCAAAGTTGAAATAAATTTAGTGTAAGTATATACAGGTTGAGTCTCCCATATCCAAAATGCTTGGGACCAGGGGTATTTTGGATAACGGAATATTCTGTATTTTGGAATAATTGCATATCATAATGAAATATCTTGGGAATGGGACCCCAATATACACACAGAATGCATATATGTGTTATATGCACCTTATACACACAGCCTGCAGCTCATTTTATACAATATTTTCAATAATTTTGTGGCTCAAGCAAAGTTTGTGTACATACATGAAATAAATTTATGTTTCATTTACACCCTATTCACACAGCCTGAAGTTAATTTTATACCATATTTTTAATAATTTGTGCCTTAGACAAAGTTTGTGTACATTGAACCATCAAAAATCAAAGGTTTTATTATCTCAGTCATGCCAAAATTATTCCGTAATTCGGAATATTCCGTATTTCGGAATATTTGGATATGGGAGACTCAACCTGTACTTGTGCACTGTGGGCCTGATTCAGAGCTGCTCGCTCTGACAGAGCGCTCGCTCTGAATCAGGGCCGGGCTTTTTTTTTTGGAGCGGCCTCTTGGCCGCTCACATAGCTGTGGGTTACCACCCACAGCTATAACAAGCGTCCATGATGATGGTCACGATTGTCAAGACTATCGCGACCATCGGGATTGTGACGAGACCCTTGTGGTAGGGTCTTGTTCATCGCAAGCCCCAGAGAGCTTTTGGCTCTAACAGAGCCGGAAGCTCTCTAATGACATCACTCGTGATGTCAGTGGGGCCACCCCAAATGGCAAGCTTTCCCTCGAGAACGCCTCCGTTTGGGCAGCCACCCCCCCGGCCCGCCCACCAAAGGAGGCGAGCTGTCACTCAACATCGACAGCTTGCCCCCTTTGGTGCGAGACCCAGAGTGACGGATTGCCTGTCACTAGCCGGGTCTCGCGCATGCGCATGACGGAGCCGGCTCCGTCGTGCGCATGCACTGTGGGCCACCATCGACCTGGTTGTGAACGCTCAGCGCTTGTGAGTGGGTCTGAATCAGGCCCTGTGTGCCCTAAACTAAACTGAATCTGGAGATGGCATTACCCTATTGGGCCAAGCTCCTAAATGATGGTAGTAAAGCCGGGACAACTTGCTTGTGTTTGCCCCCCTGGCTGAAAGTTGCCAGCCAGCCCCTGTGCGACTGCATAGCGGTGGATTAGCATATCATTGCAGTGAGACTGCGTACGTAACCACAGCCGCGATCACAATCTTTGCTGGATCAGGCCCTAAGTGTGTCTGTGTACAGAATCATTTCAGCGACATGCACATGACACACCCATAACACGTCCACAAGATGGACCATCTCCATCTATCTGACCATCCAACTCCCTGTCACCGCCAAGGATTGCCCAATCCATTTTCAGTACACTTCTGCGTCCATGCATCTGAAATCACTACTGCGACTCTGTATGTGAATGAATGAGTACACAGTAAAAAAATATTAAAATCGCTCAACTGTGTCCAGCATCGGCATAGTGTCCTTCTCCGAATCAGGCCCTAAAAGCTCTCTCACTGAGGGGCATATCCAGTTATCTGCGGGGTTTACCCCATGGCTAATTATCGCGCTAGTTAGGATTCAATTAGTGGGGAGTCCACATGCAGGTGTCCCTGAGACCCCGCGTGCGAGTCCCCGCTGTCGGGCTTTACCTTGCACCTCCTGTTGGTGTGAGGTAAAATCAGCGTGAAGCCGCCCTGTTCGCCCTCGCGCGACAGAGTATAACATACTGATTCTGCAGTTCTTGCGGAATCAGTGTGTTCTCGCGCAAGAGTCCCGTTTTAATGATGAGGGGAAAAAGCTATTAATTTGAATAGCTAATCCCTGCGTCACGGGACTTTTGCATGAGAATTAGCTAATTGGATATGCCCCTAAGTAAGCAGGATGGGAGTTCTTCCTTGAAGGACTGTAGAATGGCAGCACAGGTATGTTAGCGAGCGCATAGTCCTGACAACTATGCATTTAATAAATGTTTTTGTTTATGCCCCTTTACTTTGCATTGCTCCATATTGCTTCCTGTGCACCTTCCTACCTTACTCCCAACTTTGAAGAAGCAGCAGGGTGAAACGCGTATTGTCCAGGTTACAGGAAGGGACTTTACCGGAATGTGCACACGGTGTCCCTTACTCCACTAAGCAAGCCCCCTCACGCAAGGCTGATTACAGGCATGGCTATCCACGGGTAATGTACACTCTATTTTTCTCCATTATAATCCTGCGCAGATAGTGAGCATTATCCTCACCAAGGGAATCGCTCCTTTGCAACAAGAGGATTATGAGTCTATATGTCTCTAATAGGGGAATTCAATATGGAGCGAAAACTCAGTTTTCGCGTTAATATCGCACCTATGACGTCATTATCGCAGGTTTTAGTTTTACACTGTATTCAATTTCAAAGACTTTTCGCAGGTTCGAAAAGTCTTTGAAAAAAAACGGGGATAACTTTTCACCAACTTTTCACCACTGAATAGGTGGCGAAAAAAAGTGCAGAATTGGGGTTTAGGGGTGCAGGCTTAAAAAAAAATAGCCTGCACCCCTGGGAACTGTGTCAAAAAAAAAAAATAGGGACACCCCAAAAAATTAATTAAAAAATTGGGGTGGAAAAAAAAAAGGGAAAAAAGTGTTTAAAAATAGGGAAATAGGTTCAGGGCTATTCTGCAAGTATGCGGCAGGTGTATTCTAGAATAGGCTATTTGCGGCAGGTGGATAGATGCAGAATTTTTAAAAACTTACTTTAGGGACATAAAAATATGCTAGTACCCATTTTCATGTACCCCAAATTTGATGGGACCACTTAAAAAAATGAAAAAAATAACCTAAGTGCTCTTCTGCAACACTTCTTCAATGTCGGGAAAAAAAACACCTGCTGCGGCTATTTCAATCCCCGACTTTCATTTGCAGGCTAAAACGGGGGTACCCATAGTGATCCCCCATGTTTTTACAACTTTAGGGGGGTCCTACAATTTTTTCAAGGAAAATTTCATTTTTTTACGCAAATCCCAATTCGCACCTTCCCGTTTTCGTAGATTTGATATTGAATATGGGGATAAAGCGGGCGCGCGCCCGATACTTTATCCCAGAAAAATCTCCGATATGAAACGTAAACTTCGACAGCTAAGTTTACATTTCATATTGAATACCCCTCTAAGTAGGACACCCAGCAGTTTTTCTACTAGGCATTCACTGTAATATATTTGCACATGCCTAGATAGCACTGCAGGACCTGTAGGGAACAGAGACTTTCTCTTTATACTATTCTTTACCAATCTGCCTGATATCTTAAATTGCTCATGTTAGAATACACTATAGATATGTATGACAATAATATCAGTCTTTGCTTACCTTGATATTTGTGAGGGAGGATTTTCTTTGATATTCCTCTGATATTTGAGGACAAACTGCTAATTGGAACTATAATTTTGCAACAATTATAATTATCTGTGTATGCAACTATTATATTTCATCCAATGCAGCAGAAACTCTTGCTATAATATTTCACCCCAAATGTTGGAGAACTTATACAGCTCTCCTAATATATATGTATTATGTGTCTGTTTGTGTATTGGTGACAATACTATTTTTTAAATTGGATTATTGGGAATACCTTCACGCATTATTGTTTTGTATATCAGAAATATACAGAAATCCAACTGCTCATTAATTTATGTATGTATACACACCAAATATTTGTATACACCTTCCTCCTTACACCTTTTCTCCTGAACTGGTCTCTCTGTACTCTCATCAGTTCCATCTCTGGGAACTGACAGCAGAGGCAGGTAAATCTATCTATCATCTGTATTTGGAGAGGGTAACTCTCATTGACCACCTCTGCCCACGGACATGTTGTCAAAAGCAGATTATCACTCCATAGATTCATACAGATGCTTTTCATAAACTATTCTATTACATCATACATCAATTTTTCATGAAGCTAAGGAATGATCATTATTCCCATGTAGCCCGTGCTTGATTTGGGTGCATATACTCACAAATTTGGTCTATATAGGGCGTCTTTGACAATAACGGTGTGTTTTTGTCATATTCTTTAGAACAATTGGAGAATTATATTCAATTCTGTCACCTTGTGTTTGTACTAGACCTTTTGGAAGGAGAAATGATATGCCATTTGAGAAATATACATTCATTTTTAACTATGTTGTGTTATATGTTTGTCTCTATTCTTTATCAATGTTGTTAGTCAGATCAGATCTAAAACAAGATCTCAATAAAAGTTAAGTTTTAACTTATTAGAGTGCCCCCAGAAAAAAGAGTCTTCTTTTCTCTCTTTTCCTCTAGGGTCCATTCTTGTCAGCAAACAAATTAACCTACCTTTATGTTTTATGATGCTCCTTCCATCTGAATCTATTACTCCCCCATTGTCAATGCCTAATGCCATATTCATGCTAAGAGATGTGATTTTTTTTTTTTTATAATGTACCCTCATAAATGTCCCAATCTCCACTCTGACCCACAATGGCTCCTCTTATTGCAGCTGTGCCTTCTTCCTACTAGAATGTAGGCTCTTTCATGATTGGGCCCTCTACCCTTTGTTCTCATGCCTACCTATGTTTTGTTACCTTGTATGTCCCTGTTTTATGTAAGTTCTATTTTTCCCTACTGTCTGGTCTTGTGCAACACTGTGGCACTTTACAAATCAAGTATTATTATTATTATTATTATTATTATTATTATTTTTATTATTAATACATACAATTGAAATGAAATTGGTTGCGCTGCTGCTGCTAAAAAAAATCACTTAACCTAATTGATCCACTCTCAAACTTCTCTGAATCACAAAACATTTATTATACACATGACAATAAAATAGACATTTTCACATACATAGTTAATATCTCTAAATAAATAGTAAAATTGGCAAATTGATTATAATAAATGTGACAGCTCTGAATCACTGGAATAAATGTATCTACAACTAGATACAATTGTATTTGGTTGCTCATCACTCAGTGTATCAACTGCATTAGAAATCCAAGAATTTCATCCAAGTAACAGTATTGAGATTAGGACATAAAGTTCCTTTGGTAGAGGTGCTGTACTTGTTAATTTGTGTCACTATAAATCCACCAAAATACCTCTCCATACAGTGAGTTGTTAGATAGTAGCAACCTCCCTTTTATTGGGTGTCCAGTGGTTGCACATATAAATTCGTAGCTAGCTGAGATCTGTAGTGCGCCAGAGCTTTGTGTATAGATTGATATAGCGCTCAGTATAATTGGGCACACTCGCTCAAATAGTATCCACACAGTGTAGATCTACAAGTACAAGTCACCTTTTGATGAAAAATATAATAAGGTGGCAGTTGTGGACAGTGCACGTACCTGACCGGTACCACAATCAGGCAGTGGTTTCGTGTCCTCGTTGATGTTACAAATTTGTACCGCTCTCCTTTGTGATCTTGTAGTCAGCTGATGAGGCTTGGCTGGTTAGTGAGCGGGGTAACGTCTCAGGCAGAATTCGTACCTGGCCAATGTTGTAATCCAGCAGCGGTCTCGTATCCTCGCTGTAGCTGCAATTGCCGCTGCTCTCCTCCACGTCTTGACTCAAAGCTGATAGCACTCTCGGTGAGCCGGCATCTCTTAGCGCTTGTAGCAGAAAATGGGTGGTGAATAGCAGATAAAAGTATAAATCGATTTCCAAGTGCTGTCAGAGCTAGTCACAATAAATGAAACCCATTTGACGGGTTTCGCTCCTACTCTGGGAGCTTTTTCAAGATAGAGGTACTCCATCCATATCCAGTCTTTAAATACGTTTTAAATTAATAAATAGTAATAATGATTGTCTTCTCACACTAATGGTGCTGTATCACAAAAAGGACTTTATTATATGGGCATTTTTTACACCACTGTAAAATAATAAAATAATACAGGTTGAGTCTCCCATATCCAAAATGCTTGGGACCAGGGGTATTTTGGATATTGGAATATTCCGTATTTTGGAATATTTGCATAATATAATGAGATATCTTGGGAATGAGCCCCAAATCTAAACACAGAATGCAATTATGTTATATATACACCTTATACACACAGCCTGCAAGTAATATTATACAATATTTTCAATAATTTTGTGGCTCAAACAAAGTTTGTATACATACATGAAATTAATTTGTTTCATATGCACCTTATACACAAAGCCTGAAGGCAATGTTATACAATATTTAGATAATTTTTTGCTTTAAACAAAGTTTGTGTACATTGAACCATCAAAAAGCAAAGGTTTCACTATCTCAGTCATGCTAAAAATATGTATTCTGTATTCTGTATTCTGTATTTCGGAATATTGGATATGGGATACTCAACCTGTAATAATATAGTAATTGAGTCTCATAAATTGTTCACAAGTGTTTTCTGTGCCAAAACAAATCTATTTCTCATGTTTATATTTATCTTGTTTTTTTATCTGTTAACCCTACCCTGTTAACCCTACAGATGCTACAGGTAGTTTTGGGTAACATAATATGCAGTATATATAACAATGGATAAAATGTAAAATGTAATATATTTAGTATGTCTGAATACATATTACTAAGCATAATTTTTTTTTTACTTTTTGGGGGGAAAATATTATTATTATTATTATTAAAAATTTTACAACAGACAAGAGAATAACATGGCTGAGGAGCCAAACATTTACATAGTGATGGTGAATAAGATGAGCAAAACATGTTACAAGGAAATCCTGTAGTTAAACATGGGACAGTTTCCTAATGATAATAAAGATACTTAGTAGAAGGGCGAGTGTCTAAAAAAAGAGACTACAGGTGACTGTCCTGATAAATTAGGAGATACATATTTAAAAAGACAAAGCTAAAATAATGAAACATATGAGTTGCTTATTTATTATGATAGCTTCCAACCAAAGACATTTAAAAGACTAATAAAAAAAAAGACAAAATAAATCAATGGAGAGAGGGAGAGACATGACAAAATAAAACAAGACAAGAAGTCATAAGGGCAGTAGAGGGGGATGGGGAGGGGAGGGTAAGGATATAAAGAGATAATGAAAGGACAAGGTCAGGTGATATGCAAAAAAAGAAGGTATGGGGGGGATCAATAAGACCTAGAACATTAGGGCATCTCAATGAGTTGGAGAAACTATAGAAAATACTGGTGCTTTAATATTGAAGTGTAATGGGCGTAATATATTCAGGTGAAAATAGTAAATAAAGGCAGTGTGATATATATATCCTTAAGTGACTAGCAAGTCGCATAATCATAAATCTTATTGCAGACGTGTCGGAGTGAGTACCACCAGTCAGTTGATTCATAGTCTATATATATATATTTTTGTCTGAGATGATTCATCTAGAGTAGACTGTCAATGCATAAACCCCATTTCCTGTGAAATCGTTCTATTCCTGAATGAATATCGGGAATAGTAGACAATTTATCAAAATAACTGAAGCATTTTCTGTTGGACTTCAGCCAGAGAGGATGAAGAACAAGATACCCAGTGAATTAGAATGGTCTTTTTAGCCACAGTAACAAAGAGTGTGAGTAGGGGCAGTAACTTTTTCTTCCACTCTCCCAGATCCCAGTTACAGAAGTTGGCTAGAAGACATGCCAACTTGTCTGGTCTGAGAAAAAGTGAAAAGGTATTATTTAAATATGAAAGTAATTTACACCAGAATGTTTTAATTTTGCCACATTCCCAAAAACAGTGTAAAAATTTAGCTTCGGGGATATGACATTTTGGGCAGGAACCTGATTCTAAAGTAGTCATATGTTTGCGTTGTGCAAGAGAAATGTATATTTTATAAGTTGTGTGAATATGGACTTCCTGTAAATAGGAAGATTGTAAAATTTTAAGAGTAGAACTATATTGAGCAAAAAGCAGTTCTGCCGAATCAAGGGTAGGGATATCATTTTTCCAAGACTGAAATAGTTGGTGTCTATATAATTCAGAGGGACTATTGACTAAATCAGTGTAGATAAGATTTAAATGGAATTAATGTGTAAGAAATTTAAAAAGGGGTTCTAGTGGATCAGATTGGGTAGGCAAAGGCATAGCTGGCGGTAATGAAGAAATGTAATGGCATAATTGCAGAAACATATAAAACTTGATTAGGTAATTGGTAGATATGTTGTAAGTCTGAAAATTGCATAATTGAATCCTGGATCAATAACTTTTGCTGTGATCCGTAATCCCTTCTCTCTCCATGTTGAGAAATGTGAATTAGATAATGACGGAGGAAAAGCCGGGTTTCCCCAGATAGGAATAAAAGGTGTTGTAAGGTGGTTTCTTCCAATTTTTGAGTGGGGGGTTTAAATGAAGAAAAAACCAAGTCACCAGTACTATGATGAGGACATTCAGGTAAATAAAGTATTTTGGATTTACAGAAATTTATTTTGTAACCCGAAAAAGATCCAAAAGTCTGCATGATATTTAAAATAGTTGGTATTGCTATATCTGGTTTTGTTACAAAAAGGATCATGTCGTCTGCGAAAAGGGATAACTTTAGGGAGAGAGAACCAACCTCAACACCATGAAATAATGGGGATAATCGAAGGGCTATTGCTAGGGGCTCAATGGCTATAGCGAATAGTAAAGGTGATAGAAGGCATCCCTGTCTTGTTCCTCTATTATTATGGAAAGGGGCAGACAAGAAACCATTACATGAAATTTGAGATTGGGAATTAATAATAAAACAGTCGGGAAAGCCAAATCTAGTGAGGGATTGAAATAGATGAGACCATGAGATAAGGTCAAATGCCTTTTCGGTATCTAATGATATAATAATGATATGATATAATAGCACCTTGATTTCGATAGTTGGGATCAGATAAAGAATAGAGGGCCGATATCACCTTTCGAACATTAATAACTGGATGTCGGCCCCAGATGAATCCAGTTTGGTCTGAGTGAATAATGTGAGGGAGAAGTGATTTCACACGCTCAGCTAAAATTTGATTTAGTAAGGATATGGGCCTATAGGAGCCCGGCAAAGCTAAATCCCTCCCAAGTTTTGGCAGGACTTTAATTATGGTTGAGTTAAAATGTGTGGACAAAGAGTTTTGAGATAGTATGTGATTAAAGGTGGAAGTCAATTTGCTATTTATTCTTGGGCCTAGAATTTTGTAAAATTCCCCACTGTCCGGACCAGGAGCTTTTGCAGGGTCGAGATGTTTAATTGCAGTGGTTACTTCATCTATAGAGATGGGGTCCGTTAGTGAGGAGTAGAGCATAAAGATTCATAAAAAGAGTGCATTATATCTGCAATCTGGGAATTAGATGACGTATATTGACCAGTCAAAGTTCTGAGAAGATGAACCACCTTAGGGGGCCATTTAAAATGTTAGTCAAGAGACAAACAGTTTTATTTCCAAATTTGTGGAAGCGTTAATTAACTGAAAATAATAGTCTACCATGTATAGCATGTAGGTGTTCTTCAAAATGGATTTGGGCAGTGTGATACTTCTGTCTATTAAGAGGAGAAGGTGATTGTTTATAATTTTGGAAGGAACCAGAAAGTTCTGATTGTAATTTTATATAGTTATTTGATTGTTGTTTACAATGAGATGAAACATGAAACATATGAGATTATAAATCCTCTCAGGATAGCTTTCGCAGCCTGCCAAAAGAGTGGTGGATTACATATAGCGTGTGAGGCATTATTAATTTTGTATTCCTCCCAAGCTGATTCTAGTTTATTACAAAAAGTGAGAGAGTTAGCTAGGTTGGAGGGAAATCTCCATTGGCGAGTGGGGCCTCTGTCGGTGGACACATGCAGAGCAGTCCAGATAAGTGCATGATCTATTAAGGTTATAGGTTCCATGCTGGACATAGTCAGTGGCGGCTCCAGAGGTGGGGCTGCAGCGCAGTCCAAAATTCAAACAGGGAAGCCACACCAACTGCCATTTCAAATGCTGCCAAACATAGATGGCTGGGACTCACTGGCAGTTGATGTGGCTCCCCTATTTGCATTTTGGACTGTGCTGCAGCCCCACCCCTGGAGCCGCCACTGGACATAGTAACTCTTGGAAGTAGGGAATTGGAGATTAACATGTAATCAGCCTTTGAGAAGGTATGATTGGCTGTGGATAAACAAGAGATCTCCTTCTCTGTAGGATGGAGAGCTCTCCATGCATCCACCAACATAAGTATTTTGGAGAATGATGGATGCCTAATTTAGGGAGAGAATGAGAGCAAACAGACAGGGCAGATCTGTCTAGAAATGTGGAAGAAACCAAATTAAAATCACCGCAAACTATTTGAGATGAATGGGTGTATGGAGCTAGTTCAGCTAAAAGTGTTTGAACATTACATAATGTAAAATTATTATTGGAGAAGGAGATAGATTCAATTACATAACGACCTTCTGGGTCAGAGAGAGTGGAAGAAACTGATATCTTCAAAGATTTTTTACACAAAATGACTACCCCTCTAGCCTTACAATTATATAAGCCTTGCAATAATTGACCAAAAGTTTAGCCATTTCTTGTGATGTAAGGTGAGACCTGCAAAAAGGCGATGTCTATGTGCATTTTAGAAAGGTATAAAATTATTTTACGGCACTTTGCAAGGGAATTGATACTTCCAATGTTCCAGGAAACGATTCTATAAGATCTGTCATTGGCCCTTGTGGGTTGGGTCAAAACTCTGGTCCGGTCCTTTTCAAATAGAAGCTGAGTATGTGGTGTGAAGGAGGAAAAAAGGGAAAGGAAAGAGACACAAGAAAATGGGGGAGACAAGACAAACAAGAAAAAACATAAATCTGCAATTTGCAAATAAGCGAGTAACAATGAGGCAATAGAGAATCCCGATACCAATCCCCAAGGGGAGAATAACTCTCCTGTCCTGAGATCTTCCGAATATTATGAACCATAACATTTAAGAAACATAATAAATTGCTTTAAGCAGCAACATTATTGAATTGTATATTTAAGGGATAGAGATCCTACTATTACTCCAAATAACATATAAAAGAATGTTGTGATAACTATCACCTAATTTAAGTTGTGAGTAGACGAGCATTATAATGATATTTAAGTAACATATACTGTATATGGTGTAAATATAGACCTTTAAGTTGAATAAAACTAAGACATGCATATAACCGTGTTTCCAAAATACTAACAATATATTGAAGTGTGTTAATCTTCAAGAAGAATTGTAGCAACAAAAAGAAACTGCCATAATAATACCAAAATTTTCGTATCGGGTTTATGAATGGTAATTAGAGAAATATTAAGATGCCAAAATGATCATAAATTGGAGATGGTTGGGAGAAATAACAGTGATCCACATAATTCCTGGTAAAAGAGAAACATCAAAAAAGAGGAATTTGATATCAGCGTGGAGTTATATCCGTAATATATCTTCAGCTGAAGCTTGGGATTCTTCATTAAAGTATCCAGCAGCATCTTCTAGATTTAGAAAAACTTTGTAAGAATCTCCCTCGTACAATCGCAACCTAGCAGGGTAGATGAGCGCAGATTTGTGTTTGTTTTTAATAAGCTGTGAACATATTGGCAAAATCACCTTGCGTGCCCTGGATAATTTGATTGAGAAGTCCTGGAATATATATAGGTGTTTGCCTTCCCATATGATGGATTTATTGGCTCATGAGGTAGTCCAGAAAGCTACCTTATGAAGGTAATTGAGACATTTGAATTATACAACTCTGGGGCGTGAATCCGCTGGTTTAGGATGAGGACCTATTCTGTGAACCCTTTCAACAAGCAGATCTCTGCAAGCCTCAGTAATCTCAAGCAAGGATGGAAGGGTGTTTCTAATAAAATCGGCCAATGCTGGGCCTTTTACGGATTCGGGGAGGCCAACAAGTCGAATGTTGTTACACCGAGAGTGATATTCAATGTCATCTATCTTGTTACGCAAGTAATAATTATCTTTCTGTAAAACTTGTACCTTGCCTTTAAGTTCAGAGACATCTTGAAATGTAGCACCTAATCTATTTTCTGTATCAGAGACTCTTACTGATAACTGCTGAAGCTGATCTTTAATGTCAGTTACTGCTTGAGACAAAAGAGGGGTCATTGTGCTTTTGATTGCCTCCACTATGTCTCCATAGGTAATTGGGTCTGAAAGACGACGTACCTGCTCTCCTGCTTGTGGCGCAGCCTTCTTGTGGGCTGGGGAGGCTGCCTCCGTCTCATCATCAGGCACCATATTGCTACTTACAACTTACAAGGATTTTTTCTTGATGCGGTGGTTGGGGTTGTGATAAGGCTGGTGCCTGTAAATATTTATTCATGCGGGCACGCTTTGGGTATATTACAATATATAACTGCTAGTAGGTGGTTACATTCAATTCACTTAGTAGATAAAATAATGTCCTGGTGTTGTCAGGGACCTGTTGTTTAAGCCGGGGCTACCGGAGTGGGGTAATATAGGTTTCCTGATCTTGGTGCAGTGCTGGGGTGAAGTAGTGTGTGGCGTCT
Organism: Taudactylus pleione; assembly: GCA_031769625.1. Classification (NCBI taxonomy): domain Eukaryota; kingdom Metazoa; phylum Chordata; class Amphibia; order Anura; family Myobatrachidae; genus Taudactylus; species Taudactylus pleione. The sequence goes on from JAUIMM010000065.1 coordinate 14,579,398, forward strand.
CCCACGTTACCGTTTCCTGGTGTTGTATCAGCCCGGCGAGAGGGTCAGGTAACCTGCAGGATTTAATATTATGACAGGCACCACAGGTCCTCACCTCCGGGTGCTGTACAGGCACAATCGAGTTTTTGGCGATACCCATTTAGCTTTTTCCAGGTGCCCAAACTGGAATCGGTATGTAATGCCGGCGTATCAAATACCGACAGCGGCAGCCCGACGGGTCAAAATCCTGACACGTGAAAGTAAGTACCCTAACCCTCCCTTAGGGGTGCCTAACCCTAACCTCTCCCCATTAGTGCCTAAAAATAACCCACCCTCCCTGCACCCTAAATCTAGCCATCCAGGGGGGGATGCCTAACCCTAACCTCCCCTAGTGATGCCTAAGCCTAACCCCCCTTCCTCTACCCTAACCCAACCGGGGGGGCCTAACCCCAAGTCTCCCTGGTAGTCCCTAAACCTAACCTCCCCACCCCTGCAGCTAGACACTAAGACACCCGGCATACCTTTATTATGGTATGCCAGGTGTCGGGATTCCGTAGTGGGGCTAATGATAGGCATGAGGCTTTCGACACCTATCTTTAGTCCCATGTCGGGATGTAAGTGTCAGGCTATCTCGCTCGCTGGTATCCTGACTGCATCCCGCCCAAATAACCTGGGTGAGCTTGACGAGGGACCCAGATACTTGTAGAGGTTGGCGGCTATAACAGGAACCACAGTCCTCTTTAGTTATGTGCTGCACAGGCACCATGCCACTCGAGGCACTTCCCACGTGGACTATTTCCGGCATCTCGCCAGCATCTTGCCAGCCCGGCAATCGAGTCTGTTCAGTCTCAGGACCTAAAGGATTGAGCAGGGTGATAGATGAGAGACTTTAGTAGCCTTTAAAAAGGGTATAGTGCTGGAAGTACAGCAGAGCTATTTACTCCATGAACCCAGAACCGGAAATCATTACTAAGCTTATTAATATGTCAATTAATTTCACTTACTAATTTGTTTAGGCATCCATTTTTTCCTCCTTCTTCCCATCTTATTCTGCATGAACAGGATGAGAAATTTAGAAGGTTGATAAGAAAAATTGAAAAGAGCTGGTTGTCAGCAGCTCATAATCAGATACTGCCCTCGGTAGCACTGAAAGCTCCACATTCTTCCATCCTCTCCCTGTCAACCTTAGAAAAACACAAGCATAATAATAATTATTCCAGATAGTTGTACAAGACATCTAACTGAATATATTTAAAAGAAAAAAAATATTGTAATATAAATATTTTCAGCTATGAAACAATTTGATACATTGTTATAAATAATCCTAATTTAAAATCATTCTTTAGATATTGATCTTAATATGTCAAATTGAGGATTCTTCCTAGTCTGAAAAGCTTTCAAACCGCTGCTTTGTTGTATTGTGCCTAGGGATCATTTCATTTTTCTATACTTTGATAACTAGGTTATACATACCAATTTGGAGATTACAGAGTTTATTATGACTTCAAAGATTTCCTGTTTGTTCTGAGAAATCTGGGCCATTGTGTAAAATATTCTAACAATTTACCATTTAAAGGCACATTAAATCTGAAATATTAATAAGATAGGTTAGTATGGGTTACAGAAGACAATGTACTTATATTGAAAAATATATCGTAGTAAACAGGTTAACACTGTATAATATACCTATATATTATATAAAATAGAGTATAATATAAGATAATAGAGATTTAACTTTGAATAATCTTTCTCTAAAAACTAATTTGTTTTTTGAGCTGGCCCACTACAAACCAGGGAACTTTCTCCATACATAGCACTGAACACACTCACTGTGCCCAACACCTCCAATTGGCTAGCAGAGGAATTCTGCTCCTGTTTTACCACCACCACCATCATCACCAGAAACACATGCAAAGGGTTTTTGTGCTGTGCCGCAAATCTTTTGCATTTACAAGGCCCAGTGATTTCCCATTGGCTGTATCATTGTTCACTTAGCCCTTTGCCCATATCACATGCAGCACTGCCATCGTTAACAAAATCACACAGGTGTAATGAACAGCACACTTCTCTCATGCTGCTGTGAATATATTTCTTATATCCTCTTTAAAACTGAGGACATCTTATTCAAGCATGAGTTGAAGACTGAATATAATAAGCTGTTCAAACACACTTTAAAAGCCTAGTCAGTTAATCAAAAACAGTGGCAAACGCAGAATTTTGAAAGGGAAGTTTCTAAATCCTTGGTTACCGAAACAATGAAAAAACATCTAGCCGCAAATAAATAGATAGACAGACAGACAGATAGAAACAGCTTACACAGGATTTAGCACCACTACAGTAAAATATACCACTCAGCCTATGACAGGGTACACACACACTGATTAACACAGACATACACATACAGACACACACCTCTATCACTAAAAAACATGAATGCAGCAGACAAATAAATACAGCCAGCATGATTTATTAAAGACCCCCTCCCCCTAGTAGTGGTCCCCCCTTTGCAGTGCCCCCAGTAGTAGTCCCCCTTATACAGTGGCCCCAGTTGTACTCCTTATATAGTGCCCCCAGTAGTAGGCCCCTACTATGCAGTACCCCCAGTAGTGCCCCTTATGTAGTGCCCCCAGTAGTAGTACCTCCTTTGCAGTGTCCCCAGTGGTGCCCCTTATATAGTGCCCCCAGTAGTATTCCCCCTTATGCAGTGGCCCCAGCTGTACCCCTTATATAGTGCTCCCAGTAGTAGTCCCCCCTATGCTTTACCCCCAGTAGTCCCCCTTATATAGTGCCCCCAGTAGTAGTACCCCATTTGCAGTGCCCCCTGTAGTGCCCCTAATATAGTGCCCCCAGTAGTAGTCCCCCTTATGCAATGGTGCTAGTAGTACCCATATATAGAGCCTCCAGTTGTAGTCCCCCCTTTGAGTTGCCCCCAGTAGTGCCCCTTATATAGTGTCCCCAGTAGTGCCACTTCTATAGTGCCCCTAGTAGTAGTCCCCCCTTTGCAGTGCCCCTTATTTAGTGCTCCCAGTAGTAATCCTCCCTGTGCAGTGACCCCAGTAGTAGTCCCCCCTATGCAGTGCTCCCAGTAGTGCCTGTTATATAGTTCCCCCCGTAGTGGTCCCCCCTATGCAGTGCACCCCAGTAGTGCTCCTTAAATAGTGCCCCCAGTAGTAGTCCCCCCAGTAGTGCCCCTTATGTAGTGCCCTCAGTAGTGCCCCTTATATAGTGTCCCAAATAGTAGTCCCCCCGTTCAGTGCCCCCGGAACGGGCCACCCCCCTATTCAGTGCCCCCAGTAGTGGCCCCCCTATACAGTGCCCCCAGTAGCGGCCACCTCCTCTATACATTGACCCCAGTAGCACCACCCTCTATACAGTGCCCCTAGTAGCGGCCACCCCCTATACTGTGCAGCCAGTAGCACTTCCCCCTATGCAGTGCCAGTGTCAGTGCCTGTGCCCCTTACATATACACGCACAAAAACACAACTTACCTGAATCCCCACTACTGCCGCGACCACCGCTGTCTGCTCCTCCCGGGCCGCTCTACACTATGTGACTTCTCTCCCATCACCTGCTGCAGGGGAAACCAGAAGGCGGAGCTCAAGAGTGAGCTCCAGCCAGCTCCCTCCGTGGAAGCAGCAGCCAATGAGAGTCTGTCTGACTCTTATTGGCTGCTAAAATAAACACACTGCCACCGGGTAGTATGAGCGTACTACCCGTTGCCGGTGGTGGTGTGCTTATTAGTGTGTAGTGCAGACCACACTCACTGTGGTCTGCAATACACTTAGTAATCTGCAGGTAGAAATTCTGGGTACTCAGAAACTCCCCCTCCGTGCCCACCTGAAAAGTGATATGTACAAAGTTATAATTGCACTACCAAAATTGTTGTAAATTAGTGTTTGCTAATACGAAAAATAACGATAAGTGCTAAAGCATTAATTTATAAACTAGCGACCCACCCCAGCTCTGCTCGAGATCGATTTTGAATTTACTGCGATAGTCTTTTAAACTGAGGTCTTATAAAATTGCCTTGTAGATGTCATTAGTCATTTTTCCTCCTAATGTCAACACGAAAAGATTTAATTTTGACGTGACACGCAAAAGGGCCACGTAAAGTTGTCCATGAGAAAAACAGTCTCCACTTAGATCGACTCCAGCCTCGTAAAGTGTCTGTCCCTGTGCTTTATTTATTGTCATACCAAAGCAGACTCTTCCTGGGAATTGGACTCACTTGAAATTAAAAAACAGTTTTTCGCATAAATTAAATAGGAAAGGTAAACAATGGGAAAAACTGAGATTTTGTATCAGTAAACAGGGCTTACATACACTTTTCTGGAGAAACCAGATAATACGTATCAATCTCTACATGGTATAATATAAAGTCCATAGTTGTGATATATCTTAAACAGTTTGGGCAGCATAAGCCAAGAAAGCGCTCGGATGTCTGTTCTTTCGTTGACTTGCTTCACTAAAATCGTCACTGCTCGGCTCCCTTTTGTCATACATTAATGTTTCATACGTCTAAACCTTACTCGACAAATGCTCTATAGATTACTGAAAATTGCACCAAAATTCATCCAGTGGTTCTCGAGATTAGCACAAACAAGCAGAAAGAAAGAGACCTAAAGGGGAGTTTGTTTTATACTATGTATAGATGTTGCATATTGATGCAACTGGGGTAACCTTCCTATAGCAAGTGTGGAATTCTGAAATCTCTGTCTTCAAAGTCTCCACTCGATCTCATCTCTGAGTGCTCTAAGTTTTAATAAGTTGAGCTGTAAGTGTAATTCATTAAAAAACACCCACATTTATTCTTTAGTCTTTACAGAGACTTTACAGTGAGTAAAACTCTGCTCAGTTAGCTCCGCACCTCCATGTACCTACTGTATGTAATCACTCTCCCTATGCTAATTTCTCTTTCTGTATGGACATCGGACAGGAAGAAGGAAATAGACAAATCTCAGGTGCACAACTCCAAATTACTGATAATATATACATGCAATCAGAGGTTTTTAGCATAATTATGGCCAAGATTATGGGCCTACCCACCATATCCAGGTAACCTCTTTAGGGTAGGTCCCTAACATACTAGGGTTCAAATCCAGAGAGCAGGACCCCCCCAAACCGGCCCAGCTAAGCCACCCCAGGGCACCGCCATAGTAAGGAAAGTGCAGTGTAAAGAGATAGTTAAGAGCAGCCACAGCTGCATATAAAGAATGAAAATAAAAAAGTGGGGTACATTTATAATAAACAAGCAGTTTAGGGTTAAAATGTGTTATAAAAGAAAAATGTGTGATAATGCAGTGCCGTGAAATAGATCAACCAAAGCAATCCAGGGGTACCCACTCCCCAAAAATGAACCAAAGTTGCACTACAGTATATAACTTGTAAGACTTACCTAGAATTGTGCCTAATACTAGAGTGCATATTCATTACCAGATTCCATGCTTTTAAACCAATAAGGAAAGGGTGCTAATCCAGACTGAGAGCGTCTCCTTTCCCTCAGGTGTGCAATAAAGCACATTAAATGGAGTATATGGGAAAGATTCCTGGACTGCACACCCTGAATATATATAATGGGATTTGATATGAGGGCCGGATAAGAATTTAGCAAAATTGCTGTCCTGATAACAGGAAGTGATGTCATTGATTGTCACTAATTTGTCCCTATTAGTGGGGTATATAGATCAGGAAGCCCCAATGGAGCCATAGTAGGGATGGACATCGGAAGCCCACCATCATATGATGGCAGTGCTTCCACCATTGAATCTTTCGATGCAATGGTAACTAACCATCGCATCAAAAGCATTCAATGGTAAAAAATATTCATATGAATAGTAAAGGGGCGGGGTTGGGGAAGGGGCTTGGACACGAAGCAACAACAACAAAAAAAACCCAGGCAGGCAGAGCTGACTGAGAACGAGGAGGAGAATGAGCAACACTGTCACTGCCACGCTGCTGTGGGCACTTGAAGCAACAATAAACTGAAGTCTAAAAACATTATTAAATATACTTATAACACACAGAAAACTAACCTCTTACAGCACCAGCAGAGAAATCACTCCCCATCTCTGCTGGTGTAAACATTGTTAGTCACTCTGTGTGTCTGTGAGTGACTGCTGCTGCAGGGCCAGGGCTGCACACTGATTGGCTCTCGCCATCTCAGAGAGCCAATCAGTGCTAGCAGAGAGGGGAGGGAGGGCCAGATCGGAGGCAGTGAGAGACAGCCTCCAACGATCCCAGCAGCATGAGCCAGAAAGGTTATAAGAGGCAGAGACACAGCACACAGCAGCCATGTGAGGCATAGCTTTTAGTATTTAAAGAAAAGAAACCACCATCGAACACCATTGAATGATTACCTTTCAATGGAAGCAAACATCGGAATGCTGCCATCGAATGGTAAAAACACTAACATGGGAAGAAAAACATTGATGGTCGGCAAACATCGACCATCGATGTCTATCCCTAAGCTATATCCCCTTGAAGAAGTCTGAGAACCAGATGAAACGTGTTGGGAGCTCCATGATCCTACTCTGCATGAACTTACAGTATCTAAACATTCTGACTAAGATGATCACCTTGCACTTTGCTATTTTGGCTTTCTTGTCATGAAGTATACTTTATGTATATCTATTTATTTTATCAATTTAAACTCTCTATATACCTGTTGTTTTTTATCTTTTGCTAATATATATTTTTTACTCTTGTTAATGGCCAAATAAATCTTCAAATTTTTATATAAATTGGCATCTTATTGACTACTTGGTTTTATGTATGTGTTTTTTTGAGGTTTGGAGCCTGATACCTGATTTTTATTGACGAACTACATGTCACATTGGCTAAAAAAAATGTTGTTGACCTGCACTAAAGATATTTTGCACTAATGCACGGGCACTTTCATGCACTCTATACACTTTAATATTAATGCAATTTTGCTACCATTCACTAGCATATAAAAATTATAATCACACTGCTGTAATTGAAGGTATTAACCTTCTGGGTACACATACAATGTTTGTCTTTTTAGACCTGCTATAAGCTCTATTATCGCTGTATATCATTTTCACCTAACACTATGCAAAATAGCAGACCACCACTGCTATTAATTAACTTCTTCAAGCACCTTCCCCTGTTACCACCCACATATGCCTCCTCCTGTCACTCAAAATAGCAGGCATTCGCTATGTAGCGAACAAACGATTTTCGGCCGCACTGACTGGTTCGCGCATGCGTATTACAATCTGTACGCATGCGCAGATGTGCGAACATCGGTCAGAACGAACGAGCGGCCGCTTACGAGCGGCTCTGAATCAGGCCCTTTGACTTTTAATATTGTCAACTGCTAAATAAAAGGTGTTTTCTAGCAAGGACAAAAAACGTCTTTATTGATTAAATAAATTTCTTCGCTCCCATCACCTGACCTGCGAACTCTGGGCCTGATTCAGACCCACTCGCGAGCGCACAGCGCTCGCAAGCTGGTCAATGGTCACCCACTGCGCATGCGCACACCGGAGCCGGCAGCTCCGTCGCTCCTGGGCTCACTACAAGACGGGACGGCTGTCGATATTGATTGACAGCTCGCCCCGTTTTGTAGGCGGGGAGGGAGGGTGGCTGTACAAATGGAGGCGTTCCTGAATTAATGCCTGCCATTTGGGGGCGGCCCTACTGACAGCACCAACATCTACTAGAGCTGGAAGCTCACTGGGGCTTGCGACGGATGAGACCCTACCATAAGGGTCTCGTCGCAAGCCCGATGGTCGCGATGATCGAGACCATCACGACCATCACCTGGCCACTCGCAAAAGCTGTGGGTGGTCACCCACAGCTTAGTGAGTGGCCAGGAGGCTTGCTCCAATAAATAAAAAAACGCCCTGATTCAGAGCGAGCGCTCTGAAAGAGCATCCAGCTCTGAATCAGGGCCTCTGTCTTGGAAGCTAGCTAACTTGGATGCAGGATAGCTGTCTCATACAGATGTGTCCTTGCTCATCTAGCCTCAAAACAACATGCTCATTCAGACCCGCTCACTAGCAAGCGGCCTCTCGTTGCAGATGATGTTCGCTAATGTGCACATGCGTGTAGTTCGCAGTGATCGGAATGTGCTCACTCGCCCTGCAAAGACAGCCCAGTGGAATGAGTGACAGGAGAGGCCATTTGTGATTGGTAACAGGGGCAGGGCAGTAGTAACGGGGGTAGTGGAGTTGCAGACGCAGGTGTGCCAGAGTGTTTTCACGTCGTTTCTGGGGCGTGCATAATTAACAGGCAGCGTCAAAGTACACGTCACCTGGTTGAATATTACACCGAAGTGCTCGCAGTGCTTGCGGTAGGGTACAGTCAACCGCAAGCGCTGCGGACAGTTTCAATGAAACCCGATGTACCGATGGTTGTATATACTTCCTGGAGAGGACGTACGCTAGTGGGCGGCTAATAACAGGCTGGTGGGCGTCTATAAACACAAAGTGATTGCTCACCAAGACATAGAGGGCGTGCTTATGCCTTGCCGTGTGAGCGGATGCCTTGACGTCACTTAGCTGAATTTCCATATGCTGGGAGCGAGTGGCCGCATCTTGCGAGCGGGTCTGAATGAGCTCCTATGTCTGGTGTGAGTGAGCTGCCAGGTCCTGTGCCACTCATGATTAATATGATATTTGACACTTGTATATCTGTGTGCAACTCAGTAACGTGGAAAAAGCTGCAACCATTACATCGTAACACTTTGCATGCTGCTTGAGAGACTCTGGGCCTCATTCAGAGGTGGTCGGAGGATGCAAGCGGTCGCTCAGAAACTGGGCGGCCGCTTGCATCCTGACCGGCCGCCTCTGTTTCGGTCGTTAGGCTGTGCGTTAACACCCACAGCTCTAATGACAGCTAGGGTGATGGTCGCGATGGTCATTGAGCATCGCGACCATCGGGGCTTACGACGAGACCCTAGGGTAGGGTCTCACTTGTCGTAAGCCCCGGAGAGCTTCTGGCTCTGTCAGAGCCGGAAGCTCTCCACTGACATCACTAGTGATGTCAGTGGGGCCTCCCCCAAACGGCAGGCGTTCCCATGGGAACGCCTCCGTTTGGGCTGCCACCCCCCCGGCCCGCCTTCCAAACGGGGCGAGCTGTCAATCAACATCGACAGCTCGCTCCGTTTGGAAAAAGACCCGCTACGACCAGCGCTGTCGGTCGTAGCGGGTCTCATGCATGTGCACGAAGGAGCCGGCTCCCTCATGCGCATGCGCACTAGACAAACATCGAGGTGGCCGTGCGGTCGTAGACCGTACGGCCGCCTCTGAATACAGCCCTCAGTCACACACAGATATACAGTACAAGTGTTGCATATCAAATGAAACATCAGGCTCCTGGTGAATCCGCCTAGTAACATCGCATTGTGACTTAGATGCATTTTTTGAAAAAAAGAGACCCCCGGCGCTAGTACGGACTCATGGAACCAGGTGCCCCAAGAGGGGCTGCTTGGTTCAACTGCAGCAAAGATGAGTGTGGACACATTTGTACTTTTTGTGGTCTTACTCCTATAAAATATGTTGCCTCCCTCCCCCATGTCAGTGGTACTTTCTAACTTTAGGAGAGCCTTTTGCAAGGGGCTTCGGATATTTACTCCACTTCTGATTCAGAGACCTCCGCCAGATGAATAGATAGAGAGGGTAAAATATTCCTGAAAACTTGTGGCCAATCTCTGAAAATTAAGAATCCTTATCACTGCATATCACGGTAATAAGGATTCTTTTTTTGGTGGAATGTATTATTGGACACCGGGTGATCAGTAAGTAGTACAGTGTTTGCATTCGAGATCACCTTACTGCCTGATTTGGTGGCTGACCACTATTGCACATGTGCACTCATGAGTAAATGGCAATTGCCTGTGGATCCCTCCCCTGGCAAATGTTGTGATTTGTAGCTCATAGACTGAATTGATTAACACGATCTGAAGATGGGAGAGATGGGAGTATACAGTACTGGAACTTGGTAAATTCGACATTTTAACAGCCCCAATAAAAACCTATGGGGGCTGCTTTTGCGATCAAAAACAAGGGATCGCAGCAGATATCTCTGATAGAGACACATACATCTGAGTGGTGTTAAAAATTAAAAACACTACTGTGCAGACTCCATGTTGGAATCTCCAGAGAGGCTTCACTCCCTTACCCAGATGGCTGCCGAAACTACCACTGCACATGTACAGAGCCATCTTGATCACTGTGTTAAAGCACCAAAATGGGAGATGCAAGTCTCCACTTAACTCTCTGAGACCTGAGAGTTTACCGATTCCATACCTCCTGATAGCAGTGGCGTAACTATGGCAGGATCGTCGGGGCACATGCCCTGGGCGCCGTGGGATCGGCAGCGTGGGGGTCGCCGCCGGCCATGGTACCGGCCCATTCTAGTTACCCAGTGTAGTGCCGACCCCAGTGAGTGCGGTCACCAGTGCCAGATTAATGTCCACATGGGCCTGGAGCTGAAATTTATGAAAGGCCTAATGTGTGTCGCCAGGGCGGTGTGACCAGTGTTGTGTGGGTGTAGTCTACACAGGTGGTGTTGCCTGTGCTCCTGAGTGCCGCCTTCGTTTGCCTCATGTATGTATGTATGTATGTGTATATATATATATATTTATATATACACACACACAGTATATACGCACACATGGTGGAAGCTAGGCTTTCTGTCACCTGAGGCAAAGACTCAGATTGGCATCCCCACCCATTGAATAGTAGTCACTTCACTACTTGAATACAGACGTCAGCATTGTAATTGTAATCTAATACCTCTTTTCCACTGCCCAAAATACCCGGGTTATTGCCGTATCAACCCGGGCAGCGGCTCAGAGGAAAAGGGTCCTAGGAGGCTGTAATCTCTCTCTGCCGGGTGACAGCTGTCACAGACAGCCTCCCGAATGACAGCCCCCACCAGGAACGACCCCCTCCCCTGGTCCCCGGTTCGCTCCGGTCCGGCATTCAGGGTGGAGTTTCCGGGACTTAGTGATGACATCATCGCCAAGCGCCAGGACAGCACCCGGGTGCAGTGTGAATGGCATCGACCGGGTCAACGCCGTAATGGAGAAGGGGTAAATCCCGCGTCTGACCCGGCTTGGAACCGTGTTCCAAATCCCGGGTCAGACCCAGGATTTTTGTTGGAAAAGGGGTGTAAGTTCCTAGTGCATAACCAGAACTACTTCTGCTAATAGAGTATGAATTTAGAGGGATATGCTTTAAAAATAAGCTAATATAACACTAAGGGGTGTATTTACTAAGCAGTGTTAGGAGAAGTGAAAATTGAAGAGTGAAAAGTGATAAGGTGCCAGCCAATCAGCTCCTAACTGCCATCTCACAGGCTGTGTTTGAACAATGACAGTTGGGAGCTGATTGGCTGGCACCTTATCACTTTTCACTCTTCAATTTTCACTTCTCCTAACACTGCTTAGTAAATAGACCCCTAAAGGGTCTATTTACTAAGCTGTGTTAGGAGATAAAGTGAACTGTGATAAGGTACCAGCCTATCAGCTCCTAACTGCCATGTCACAGGCTGTGTTTGAAAAATGACAGTTAGGAGCTGGTTGTCTGGTACCTTATCACCATTCACTTTATCTCTTAATACAGCTTAGTAAATAGACCCCTAAATAGGTAAATTATGAGTAGTTTATTAAATGATGTAGGGGCTTACTTTTCAAATAATATTTGGAGGATATTCCCCGAATACACTAGTTTTTGGGAGATACCCCAAAATATTAAGGATCCCTTGAATGTATGAAGGTTCTTCCATTTCCGACAGCAGCTGCAGCCCCCATATGTTTCTATGGGGCTGTGAAGCTGTCAGATGAACCTTTCACATTTCGGAGCTTGGCCCGATAGGATAACGGCATCTCCAGATGGCGTTATCCTATAGTAGCCTATGGCCAAAAATTACAGGGAGAGGCCACCTCAGAAATGGCCTCCGCACATGCGTGGTCTGCTGACAGTGCATGTGCAGGACGGCCCCGGATATAGAAGGGAAATGATTAATTTTGCGATCATTTCCCTTCTTTACACATCGCAGGGATGAGCTCCTTTTGGAGCCCCTGTCCCTGCATGTGATTTTTTTTTTGTACATTTGGGGGAAAGTTAATTTCTTATTGCCGCAAATAGTGGCGATAAGAAATTCTAATTATTGGGTCTGAAACCTGATAATTAGTAAATATGCCCCATAGAAATAATTGTAGATCTTATAGTTAAATAAAAATTAGAAATGTATGTTGTGATGGCCTAAGACTGGTATACAAATTAACAAATTACACACTTACGACACAACATATAAGATTCATACAAAATAGTCAAATAAAAAAATTTAAAATATAGTTAAAAAATGGAAAAGTCCACACACTCAGCCACTCAATAGGGTTAGACAGTGCTTAGAAGCTCCTGTAGAATCCTGTTAGTGAATTATACCCTTCTCCTAGGTCCCTAATGTATATCTAAACTGCTCTGTAACTCTAGGCCTGATTCAGTGGCCCTCGCAAAAAGCGAGCGCTTGCTCTGAATCAGGGCGGGCGCTGTTTTTTTTAGGAGCGGCCTCCTGGCCGCTCGCATAGCTGAGGGTGTCCACCCACAGGTATAGCGAGCGGCCATGATGACGGTCGCGATGGTCAAGAACATCGTGACCATCGGGCTTGCGATGAGACCCTTGTGGTAGAATCTCGTGACCGCAAGCCCCAGAGAGCTTCTGGCTCATATAGAGCCGGAAGCTCTCCCATTGACATCACTGGTGATATGTCAGTGGGTCCACCCACAAACGGCAGGCGTTCGCATGGGAACGCCTCCGTTTGTGAAGCCACCCCCCCGCCACGCCTACAAAATGGGGCGAGCTGTCGACAGCCGCCCTTTTTGTAGTGAGTCCCGGAGCGAGTGCTTTTTGTGCTCGCTCCGGGGCTTGCGCATGCACAGTGCGCACGCCGCGCATGCGGACTGGGCCACCATCGACCCGGTTGCGAGCGCTCAGTGCTTGCAACCGGGTCTGAATCAGGCCCTCTATTCCATAGCAAACAGAGGTCCAGATTCAGAGATGTAAGCAGTGGGACACAATGCACTGGAAAAAGTTAAGGATGCACGATAGATCGCATAGTGTGTAGGCACCTTTAGTGTTGCATCCGAAGTCGCAGCATTGCATCACCATTGCCACCATTGGTTGCATACATCGGCCATCTGAATAAGCCAAAGCTTGCTTAGACTGGCCACTGGAACTCCTCTGCCGGAGTCAAGAAATCTGTGTCCAAGGACGCAGAGCATGGCATCGACACACCTACAAAATGGGGCGACATGTCCCTATTTTGTAGAGCGGTTCAGGCAGGGGCGTATCTATAATGGGTGCAGGGTGTGCGGGGAACCAATTCCGATGGGTCCAGGGGGGCCCTGCACCGCACACCCTGCACCCATAGAATTACTTACCTCTCCAGAGACCCACATCGGCGCGGGGGTCCGGCACTGGAAAAACGACTGGAAAATGGCCGCTGCGGCTATTTTCCCGTTGTTTGCGCATGCGCAGTACAGGGAAAATGGGCGCCGCTCAGTGCGCTGCCGGCTGCCGGACAGAGAGTAGGGGGCCCGTGTCGGAGACTGCACACGGGCCCCCTCCTCTCTAGAAACGCCCCTGGGTCCAGGTCACCACCCCCACTCGGTCTCCCAAATGCCACAGTATGGGACTGTGAGTGACCACGCAGGACTTGTACTGCGCATGCACACACCCACAAACATCCTAGATGTACATAAACCAATGGGACTCTATATATCTCTGAATGTTCTTAAATCACAATATGCTGCGTGCATTACAGACATCTACAAGGAATACAATGAAGTACAGTAAGTAAAAATCGGTTGTACCACTGACTCACCCCTCCTGGGTTGCAGAGTTACTGTACAATGCTGTACTTGGTCCAGGCTCCAGGAACTGCTGCTCCCAGATGGCAGGGTTAGGAGGGTTTTGCCAGAAAACAACCAGGGGACCAGGGGGCTTCCACACTAGTAGCACATTTTCCAGGTGACCAGGGGAGGAGCTTAGCGAGACCAAGGGCTAGCAGCACACTGACAACACAGCGTCGTATGCCAGGGGCGGAGCTTACTGTGTCCAGGGGGCGGAGCTTACCTCGATAAGTGGGCGGAGCTTAGAGTGACAAGGTGGTACCCACGCTGTGGGAAACGACTTCGGAAAGGCCAGGGACGGAGCTTAGGGCAACCAGGAGGCAGCGTTTACCTCGACCAGGGGGCTCCTACACTAATGACACAAGTTTGGGGACGGGGCTTAGCGCGAGTAGGGGGCGGGACTTCGGTGGTCAATGCGGTGGGAAGGGGGTGTATGGAGTGGACGATGCCTTTGCCGGTCTGGAGGATAATGTGCTGGGCTGCTGATGGTGACAGGAAAAACTGTTTCTGTCACCACTGTTACTGTGCACTGCAGGGGATCCTGTGTGGGCCTATTTTCATGGGAGGCCTGGAGCTGAAGCTCCACCCGCCCCATTGTTAATCCGGCCCTGGCGGTCACCACTACACATTAAAACTAGGGATGTGCAGGCTCGGATAGGTTCGAGTTTGCACGTGGAGTTCGGATTTTTCCCTCCAAAAAAACGGAACTCAGAACGAGGCAAAACGTCATCTTACATGGACGAACATCATCATTCCTGGACAAAAGACCAGGAATGATGATGTTCGTCCATGTAAGATGGGGGAGGTTAGGGGGGGAGAGGGGAGGGTTAGAGTACTTACCAGCCACAGTCGGGATCCTGACGATTCAGGCTTCCAGCGTCAGTATTTAGTCCGTCGGCATTACATGCCAATTCCTTCTCATTCCACGTGATTTGCACCTGGTGCTCATTCCATCTTTCCACACACCCTATAGTATTCTTTCTGCTGACAACCACATAAAGGTTAGTCTGTATGTGTTGGGCAGTCTGTATGCAGAAAATATGCTCTGCACAGTCTGCAGATATATTATTGTCCATTTTTCCTGCAAGAACTGAGTGGTCACTTGCTGCCTAATATATCGCACCCCTTGACAGGCGCCATTGTAACAAGATAATCAAAGTTATTCACTTCACCTGTCAGTGAATTTAATATTATGCCCGATTGTGTATATGTATTGTATATCACTCTATTGCCTTTGTTTGTGTTGCAATAGCTCATTGTATGCTCCATGCTTTTCTCACACTACCCCTCTGCCAAGGTATTTGAGCAAAACACAGACATGAGGCCAGGTTAATAATTATATTTGATAAAACACAGCACAAAGTTATGAGGACACTAAGTAAAACAGCTGTGTGCATAATTGTCATTCTCTTACTAAACAGACGGAATTGCTGTAACTAATGACTAAGTGTTAAAATTAATATTTGTCCAAAAATAACTTTGACTATAATCTACAGTATGTGGAAATTACCAAGAAATGCTACAGAGAAAAACTTCACTTATGCTGGGTATACACGATACAATTATCTGTCAGATATCTGTCCAATCTGGCTGGTTGAAATTAAAATCCGGTAATGTGTGGGAGCAAATGACAATCGACCATTTGCTAATTGGAAAACAGACAAAAATGGTCGTTCAGACAAATAGGTTAAAACACACAAATGTAACCAATTTGAGCAATTGTTTTTTTGTCCGTTTTCTAGTGTCTAAGACCATATGGTCGACTGTCATTTGCTCCTATACATTACCAGGATTTCATTCCAACCAGCCAGATTGGACAAACATCTGACAGATAATTGTATAGTGCAGGGATGGGAAACCTCCTGCCCGGGGGCCTTATAAGGCCCTCGTTATCATTTGGTCTGGCCCTCAGAGCTTTTTACTGCTAGCCTAGAATGGCACACTGCAGTCAGAATCTAAGCAGCAGTGCCACCTGGAGCATCCATCCTTAGGATACTTCAGACGTTCACACCTCTGTCCTTTCATCTCCCCGGAGCATCCTCAGGATGCTCCTAGCATTGCTGTAATCACCGGGGACGGGGTATGGCCTAAACCAGGCCCGCAAACAATGTTATATATTTCAAAATGGCCCTCAGCAGAAAAAAGCTTCCCCACCCCTGGTATAGTGTATGCCCAGCATTAGCAACACAGTGTTCAGATGGAATATATGCTGCGGGAATCCAGGTGACCATGTTAGCAGTGTTTAATTCCTCTTTTTGGTGATGAATAGTAGGTTCTTTATAACTGTTCATGTTTCTCAAACACCAAATATAAAATGCCGGAGGTAGAATAGCTTTCCAGAAACAACAGCTTCATGTCGCAGCAATAACAGTCACACTAATGGTCTTTATAATCAGTGGATGAATGCAACATTCTGCTGCCAAAGTTCACCCAAGTAAAACAAACAGTGGCTGTCCTACAGCAATCCCCATTGTTGAGGCACATCTGTTTCAATTGTTGTCACCGGTATTGTTGCTTCCGCAGCTAGAGCTGACTCGCAATGATATATGTTAGATATTATTCCATTTGGAAAAGTATCGCCTGCAGGTATTTCTCTGCAAGCCTAAAACTATACTGAGGAGTGATTTTAATTACATACAGTACTAAAATGATTTACTGAAACAATGCAATGCTAAAGTTTACATATATCTAAATATTGAAATCTACATGTCTGTTTAATGACTGTTTAGTCCCATAAGAGCAATTTATGTCAGTTGAGAATGTCTAGAAGTTTGTCATTAAACATTCTGTCTATTTTCCGGTAATCATTTACAGTAGTACTCAGGTTTAGATGTATCAAAGTTTGGAAAGAGATACAGTGAAGAGAGATAAAGTACCAAACAATCAGCACCTACAGTAGCTGTCATTTTTGCAAACACAATGACAGTTAGAAGTTGAGTAGTTGGTACTTTGGGCTAGATGTATCAAGTCCAGCTGTGTTTAAAGAATGACAGTTAGAAGCTGATTGATTGGTGCTTTTAGCTCTCTCACTTGATCTCTCTCCAGGCTTTCATAAATCTCCCCGCTCCCCCAAATGTGGGGCAAACTATGACTTGTATTATCCAATTTGAAACACACACGCAATTCACAAACTCAAAGAGATTTCGGCAGGGTGGCAGTGGTGGATTTACGTAGGGGCTGCAGGGCTGCAGCCCCCCCCCCAGTAACATCCACCACCTCAGTGCAGTCAGTAGTCTCTCCCCCTGGGACTGCCAGTCCGGGCTGCTATTAGCAGAGAGCGACTTCCAGCAGGAAGCTGCTCCTCTGCATTTCAACCAGCCCTACCCGGCAACTCCCTGACACTAGTAAGCATGCGCCAATCCCGGCGCCTGTCCGATCTATTACACAGCCGCTGTGACCCGACTGGGAGGTGAGTAGCTCTCCAGTCCCCCTCTGCCTTGCAGCAGCGGCAGCCCCCCTTGTCCAAGAGAGTAGGAGCCGCCACTGGAGGGGGGGTCCAGTTCCAGGAGATTTCAACTAACAAGACTTAGCTTTCATTTTTCCTAATTTACTACAATAAAACTTAGCCTTTGAGACTGTTGTTGTGTTTGATAGTCTGTCCTGTTTGTTTGCTATCTAGTAGAATATTGCTATTATTGGTATAGTATTTCCTGTTCCACAATACAGAAATTCAGAGTCGTCAGATAACCATGCTGTGACTATGCCCAAGAGAGGGAATCAGACTCCTTATGGGAATCTGTGTTGATTTATAGTAGGAATTGATGGAAAAGCAAGTTTAATGGTCACCATTCATAGTTGTTATGCAATTCATACCCAATGTGTGACGGTAAAGAACAGAGGGCCTGATTCAGGCTGGTTTGCAAGGCTGCATTCCCAAGCAGCCAGCCGATGTTTGCATTCTGTGCATGCGTAAAAGACGTAGTGCGTGTGCACGAACCGGCCACAGTGATCGGGAAGCAATCGCAGTGAGAATGCAGAGTCTTCACATGGTTATTATCAGGAAGTGACCGTTTGAAGGTGGTGACTGGGGGTGGTCAGAGAACGTGCCTGGCAAGCGTGCCTGGGCGTTTAAACGCCGTTACAGGGGCGTGCATAATTAAGCCCCTGCGATAACATACGCTGGCAGAAGTCTAGATGGTGACAAGAAGTTTAGTAGTTTCTGCAGTAGGTTCAGGTCAATCACAACTGTGCGGATGGTTCCAATGTTACTCGATGGTACCGATGTTTTCGCTGACTTGCGGATGAATGTCATGGGAAGTGAGCAGGCTTTATACAGTGATGGGCATCTTGGTATAGTGCTGCGATTTCCAGGCAATTGAATTCATTAGCATATTTTCATAGTGAGCGGGGTGCGTGCGAACGCAGCCTTGTGAACCAACCTGAATCAAGCCCTGAGCTCCATGTTGGAGCTATAATTCTTGCCTGAAAACAGTTAAAAGACAAGAAGCAACACAAGTATTCTGCAGTTTAATTCAGCAGTTCCTAGTTTTGAGGAAGGATACTTCCCCAACCCCAATACTCCACCATTTCCAAAGCGCATGTTATTGCAGAGTAGCATAGCATTAGCACATTAGGAACCAAATGGAGTAGACTGGAAAATTGTGACATAAAACTGTATACGAAAAGTAACAAGACCTCTCACTGCATTCAACTCGTACATATACGTACAATCAATAGTATAACCTTGGTACAGATTATTTTTCCACATAGTCCCCATACTTCTCTAAGCACTTGCTCCAAAGGTGCACCAAGGAATCTATCCCAGCATAGAAGAAATCAGGGCCTGATTCAGACCCGGTCGCAAGGCTCCTTTTGCACGCAGCCTGTCGATGTTTGCATTCTGCGCATACGTATGCATCGCAGTGCGCGAACCGGCCGCAGCGATCAGAAATCAACCGCAGCAAGCACACAGAGGCTTCATACTGTGATTTACAGGACGTTACCATTTGAGGGTGGTGACGGACGGTGGTCAGAATAATGCAGGCACTCCTGGGCGTCTAGACGCAGAGTCAGGGGCATGCATAATTGGGCACCAGTGACAGCATATGCATCCTAACGTCTAGTTACTGTACACACACAAACATTAGCAATGTCTGCGGTAGGGTCAGGTCAACCACAACTTGTGCGTGTGGGTCCGATGGTTCCTGATGTTACAGATGTTTTCGCTGTCTTGCGAGAACAAAGGTGAAGGGAAGTAGGCAGCATTATGTAGTGTTGGGTGTTTACTTATTGTGTTGTGGTTACATTGCGTATGTGATCATTAGCATATTTTCGCATTGACAGGCTATGTGCCACTGCAGCCTTGCGACCGGGTCTGAGTCAGGCCCTCAGTGCCGAGCGCCTGAAGCCAGGAGATGATGGCTTGCTGAATTTCACCATCAGGTGCATATCACCATCCACCCAGGTGCTTCTTAAATGGTCCAAAGAGATTTGCTAAGAGATGGATATCACTTGGTGCCAGGTCAGGGCTGTAGGGAGGATGGTCCAATACCACCCAATGGAAGCGCTGTAACAATTCACATGTGATTGAGTGTGGCCTGGCGTTTTCATGCAGCAATATGACTTTTCGCGGAAACCCTGGTCATTTTTGACAATTGCCCTCCGCAACCGGCTCAATGTTTCACAATAGCAGACAGCATTGACAGTATTTCCCTTGGTGAGGAAATCAAAAAGAAGCACATGCTTGTGGTCCCAAAACACGGTCGCCATGACCTTCTTTGCTGATGGAGTTGTTTTGAATTACTTTAAAGGTGGGGACAATGCGTTTTCCATGTCATGGATGTTTGCTGTGTCTCCGGTGTCACATGATGCACCCACGTTTCATCGCCTGTAACAATATGCTGCAGGATCTGCACTCCCTCCTCATGGTGCCATGTCAAGTGCACAAGAGACATTCCCATCCTATTGGTTTTGTGAACTTCCTCCTCAATCAGACCTTTAATGTGACACAAATTGCCATCTGTGGTGTTTGGCCGGCTGGATCGCTGCTCATCTTGAAGCCTGTCCTGCCATTATCAAAGGCAGTGCACCAAACCCCTAACCTGTGTCCTTGACATGGCATTATCACCATACACCACAACAAGTTGACAATGAATTTCAGCTGCTGATGTGCCCTTTAGACACAGAAATCTGATCACACTATGCACCTCAATGTTTGACCACGTTTATCAACAGCACAAAACCCGCTCTGAACACGCACAGCGATTACATTGTGATTATACTCACACAGAGGATTCATTTTTGCAAACTGAGTGACAGGTAGTCAGCATTTGGGGGAGGTAACAGAGGTTTTTTGGGCATGCATAAATTACTCATTGTGTTAATGCTAGCAATAGGACAGCTCTCTGCATTTCTGGAGACCCGCTGTATCAGCGGCATGTACCCCTTTTCCACCACAATCCTGGGTCTGACCCAGAATTTGGAACATGCTTCCAAACTGGGTCAGACGCGGGATAGACACAGGGGCGTATTAAGAGGGGAGGGGGCCAATGTTCACTCCCCGTCCGGGGCCCCTTCCTCTCTTGACTGCCGCCAGCAAATTGACAGCAGCAGCAGTATACTCCGGGCACTAGAGTGTGCCCAGAGTCTACTGCTTATGCGCAGGTCACAGAGAAAATGGCACAGCAGCCACTTTCCCAGTGATTTCCTACTACAAATGCGCAAAACGTAAAAAAATGGCCAATGCAGCCATTTCCCAGGCATTTTGTGTAGTGCTACTCCGTGGGACTTCAGAGAGGTAAGTATAAAAAAAAAGTATGGGTGCAGGGTGTGCGGTAGACAGACCCTTTTTTACATTGGTTAGTCCCTTAGCAGCGCAGTTCACACTGCACCCGTGTGCAGTATATCTCTTCTACCAGCACTTGGAGTTGACATCATCTCCAAGCGCCTGGAATTCCGGATCTCCCCATACTGACCCAGGTTATCCATTTACACTACCTCATAACCTGGGTCCTTCCCTTGTTATGAGGAATCAAACCAACAACTCCAAACTGTAAATGAAACCGTTCCTTGATCGGGGTCTTATGGCTTTATTTGGTCACTGACTTTTTGTATTTTTAGATTTAATAACACTAACATAATCACATAAAAATTCAGCTATTTAGTTCATACCATGTCCTCCTTACTCACTACTAGCCACTATGAAATGACACTAACAACCAGTGGCATAACTAGGGCCTTTTAGCCCAGGGCAACTTGAAGAACTGAGCCCCCCCACCACCCACCACTCCACCCCCCCCACACACATCAAAATATATTTGCGTGCCAAAAAAATGGGCGTGGTAACATACTGAAGGGGCGTGGCCACTGAAAATGGGGCATGCCAACATGACTCGTCACCCATTTTTCATCACTCTGGGAACATTTCTTTCTATTCCATATGCACCTTAACTATACGGTAGTTTCTCACAATGTGGAACCTCTGAAGAAATGTATCCTCTCTGGGAAGACAGTGTCTTAATTCGGTATTCACTATTCATGTAGGTCACGTCGTCCAGAATATTCCTTTTTTGTGTAGGAATATTAAGAAGGTCATCATTATACACAGCAGTTCAACCACACTTCCTTCCCCCTGCATCTCTCAGTCACACAATCTCCCCCTGTGTGGTCTCTCAACACACCATCACCTCCCCCCTGCATTGTCTCTCAGCCACACCATCGCCTCCCCCCTGCATTGTCTCTCAGCACACCATAAGCTTCCCCCTGCATCGTCTCCCAGCCACAACATTGCCTCACCCCCGCATCATCTCTCAGCACACAATTGCCTCTCCCTCTGTGTCATCTCTTAGCACACCATTACCTCCCACCCTGCATCATCTCCCAGCCACACCATCGCCTCCCCCCTGCATCATCTCTCAGCCACACCATCGCCTCCCCCTGCGTCATCTCTCGGCACACCATTGCCTTCCCCCCTGTATTGTCTCTCAACTACACCATCATCTCCACCCCGCGTCATCTCTCAGCACACCATTGCCTCCCCCTGCATCATCTTTCAGCATACCATTGCCTCCCCCTCTGTGTCATCTCTCAGCACACCATCACAGATACACACACTCACACTGATACAGATACACACACTGACACAGTTACACACACACTGACACACACACACTGACACAGACACACACTGACACAGATACACACACAGATACACATGCACTGACACAGATACACACCCACTGACACACACACATTGACACAGACTCACACACCTCTTTCACATAAATCACCCCCCAGGCCTAAAAAACTAAGACACACCTGGGTGCTCCAGAGCTGTGAGAGTGAAAGAAATAAACATTCTATATTATGCCATGTGATGACAGGTTATTTGCAGTGGTGTAGCTAGGGGAGGGCGGTGCGGGTACATTGCTCTGGCCAGCGGTGCCCCCCTCTGCTGGGCCTACCACAGTGCCCAGGGCACGTGCCCCACTCGACCCCCCCTAGCTACACCACTGCTAACAACCTGTCAATATATGGCATAATATAGAATTTTTATTTCTTTTACTGTTAATTTGAAAATACCATAATATAGGTACAATTGCCGTTACTTGTGAAAATGCATTATGGCATCCAGATCTGCAATATACAAAAATACCAAGGTTGGTCAAATCTAACTAAGATATCTACAAGTTGAAAAAATATTTGCACCTAATCTATATTATTTTGCTTTTTGAATATAAAATAATGATATATTAACATAGAGTATGTTTAATACAGAACAATTCACCTTTATTCGATTTGAAAACCATACAAGTGGAGACTGTATAAACCAGCTTGTGTGTGTCTTACTTTGACTCCCAGTGAAAGAAGAAGTCAGCAGAAGCAGATGGGGTGTCAGCTGCTCTGCAATCAGCTTGTGTGCAGACACAAGGAGCAACAGATGGCAGAAGATGCTACGCTATTCAGACAAGCTTTATTTATAAGGTAAAAATAGTTAATTTGTTGAAAATAATAGAGTAGTTTAACACATCTATCATTTAAGTATGCACTGATACTATAGAGCTAACAACAGTACAGGAGTACAAACCTGCCAGGTTATTGTATTTTAGACATTTTTTTTTTTGCAAATATAATGACTTTTCTATTAGCTTTCCAGAACAGACGCTTCATAACACTGTTAACTTATTAAACCATTCAAAGACATTATACTATACATACATATCCTGATCCAGAAAAGCAGGTGGATCAGGATATGGATCAACATATACAAATACCAGCATTCTTTTATATACTGTATTTTGATTCTGAAAAATATATGGAATACAGAGCCTTTTAAAATAAAGAAAATAGGCAGACAGCTCTTGTTATTCTATATCAAGTGTATTAGATGTAGAAGCCCCAATGTGTCCCGGTCCCTTTGTAGGGACACCACCACTTTGAAATACTTTTGTTCCTAATAGCTTTGCATCATCTGTAAACAGAGAGATAATCTGTAAAAGTCAGAGTTGGAAGTTAAATGAGTGCGCATTGCTTAAAAGTCATGGGCTTGGAGATAAGCTTCCATTCATACCTATACAGAGCTGTATGCATCATTCTCCTCTGCATCAGCAACATAAGCACCTAGTTTACTGTTTTTTTTTATTTAAGTTATCATCATTAGTGTGTACTTGCACCTGCCCTATAGTAGATTAAAAATATATGCATCCTAACTGTTGTATATATGATCTGATAGGCAGTATTTTAATAAATACGCCCCTTACTGAATTCTGTGTACATTAGATACTCTTAGTTCAATTCTCCTCAGCCAGGATGCTTTCAATCAGTTTAGTAAGACAGAGTTGTCCAAATCAGGCACTGGTGGGATAATGTAGCCAAGAACACAGCAGTAACCTATGAGTAGTGATATTTCCTCAAAAATGTAGTTTTAGCTATAGAGCTGATTTACCAAAAGCAGGAAAAACATTTCCCTGGACAAAACGGGTGTTTTTCCAGCAAAAGGATTTGTTCTTGTTTTAGTTCTCTTGGTGATGGTCGCAGCCTATGTGACTGCTCCAGTCACAATATCAGTCCCACATGATTCCCATAAGCTATGGGAGCACTGTAGAACTAATGTTGTGTTAGTTAATGATGTGGCTATATGCTGGCTCAAAATGATCATCAGGGGTTTGCCCCAGGGGAAAAATACCCCTGACCAATGGGCCAATTTTTTTTGTGGCACACAGCATTGCATAAAGCTCCATTATATTTAAAAGTATTCAACCCATTGCCCAATAATTTTAATTATGGAAATATTTTCTGTATTGCAGAAAAAAAATACTTTTAGTTTAATTGTATTTAGTCTTAGTTGTTTCCATTGGTTGTTCCCATGGTGTCTGATTTTACAGACATTTTGCCTAAGCCAATAAGAATATTAGAGAACTGTTTAGAAGAAAAAAATAGGTAATTTAGCTGCTGAAATAATAATCAGTCAGTCCCATAGCAAATATACCATCCATAATAAAGTAAACTCTTGCTGAAGTCGTAATCTTTAGCTGCTGTTTGCACTTTTTACAGCACTAAACCTTTCAACATAAGTGATTATGATGTTTTATCAACAGTTGGTGTTGCAATGTAATATTTAAAATATAGTATAGGAGACCTAACACCACTGCACCAATAGATTGTACATGGGCTTCGCAGGCTAAGCTGCTAACTAATTGTCTAGAGCGCTGTTAAGTAGACACCTCCCAAATTCATACTGACTACAGTGTTTGCCTCTGCACTACTGAATGACAAGAGGACGGCTGATGGGAGATTGATCTCCCAAGTGTCTACTGATCCTTGATGCTACATTTCAAACAAGGAAGGAGAACAGCCATAGTGCTGCAGATAAATCAGGACACTTTCGACACAGGGAATATTCTGACTGACATTTGCTCCTTTCCAATCTAAGGATACTGCATACATGGAGCATACCATATCCAACATTGGTACAGTATATCAGTCTCCCAGCAAGTATTTGTATCTTACATCATTATATTTCTACTATTTCTTAACCCTATTTGTTTAGATATTTTATGGATCACTGGAAAAACTCCAGCAAGAGTGGGCGTATCCCCTATCCCAATTACTGAATATGAACATAAACTGGGGGTGGGCAATAAGTGGCCCCCCAGCTGTAATAGAACTACACATCTCAGCATACCCTGCCAGTTTTGCTATTTGGCCGTGCTAAAACTGTTGCAAGGCATGCTGGGGTGTGTAGTTCAACAACAGCTGGAGGGCCACTTATTGCCCACCCCTAACATAAACTAATTCACTTATCCCTTAGTTAAATGTGATTATAATCACTTGCAATTATATACAGTATGAGGTAATTAACAGAGGTATTAATTTTGTGTTAGCTGTTGATATATTATACACAGTGGGGAGCAATTATTAAAACCAGCACACACTAAAAAAATATAAAAGTCGCCATAGCAACCATTCGCAATTTAACTTTACATTTCTAAACTGCGCTAAACAAAATCTAGCTAGAATCTGATTGGTTGCTATGTTATGTCATATTTTACCTGTCCACCAATTTTCATTATGTTTAATATTTACTAACTGCATTTAGCAAGTGAATGCTTATTACATATATATGTATATCTAAAAGGTGAAAATATGCGTTGTCACTGCAGTTGCCATAGGAACCAATTTTAGACTGTCCCATCATTTTAAAATTGCAAGAGAATAAATCAGTGGAACTTAATTGGAGAGAGATCACTGTGATCCTGGCTGCTCCACAGCCCTGATAACTGCTTCATTATTTCCACAGTTGCTGACTTGTGGATATATTGTAGGGCACAGTTTAAGGTTTCAAAGCCAGATGAGACATCCATTGATACAAATTAACAAGTGTAGTGATTAATGTACAAAGATACTATGGTAACCTCGTTCTACATTGAGTGCATTAATTATACTGTAATATAGATTGACTAGTGTGGGAGTCAACTGTCTGTAATTTATGCATATATCTGTGTGAAAACAGAAAAAAAGAAATAGACATTCTATAAAAGGATTGCACAGATTCATATTCAGAAAGAAATGTTAACAAAAGATACAATTTGCTTGGCAGCAACGTTTCAAATTGCTTGCTGAAATCAGTTATTATTTGACCTATTAAGTACAATAATGAAAGCAGATGCTGAGTCTATCATTACTAAGATATTAAAGTTACACATTGAAGATCCATGTTATATATCACAGGCTTTGAGTAATACGTTATATAAAACAATCCTATTATTTAAAATACCAGAACTGCATGCTGTTGGTATTAGCAAATATAGCGGCTGCTTGTGATAGTGTTTGCTGATAAACAGGGAGAATTCACTACTTTAACATTATTAATTTGACCCTCTGCAGATGAAATAGTGAAAATATCTTTTTATGACAATTTCACATCTGGACCTACAGAATAGATATACACCATAAACTACCACAAAATAAAGGTAACACAATAAGAAGCAGTGTGCCAGAGCAAATGAAACAATTTCTATAAGCTGCCCAGCATTTGTGGGCTACATGCAACAGCAGGAAGTATTTACTATGCATGCAAAAAAAATGTATGTACAGTATTTGCACCAATTGCATTGCTACAATATATGGTTTGTCCAGGTGTTCCATACAACTCAGAATAGGATGTAGAATACAGAAAAAGACATACATTTCCATCTGCACATGCGCTTTATACAAAAAATTTCCATTTGCATCTGTGCAGAGATCCGTCCGACTCAGAAGCCATAGGGCCTGATTCAGAGATAGACGCTGTTTGTATCTTTGGACACAGCAGTGATGCAAAATAATGCTAATGCCGCAGGAGACGCCTTTAGGTAAAAGACGCCCACTGCTGGCATTGTATCATCGGATCACCATCGGCAGCCATCAGCCATCTGAGTAATCTAAGCTTTCTCAGAATGCCCATCGGAACTCCTCTGCCGGAGCCTCTGGAAATCTGAGTCGGAAGATGCAGATCCTGTCCTCGGCACGCATACAAAATGCCGCCCCACCCCCTGAATGGCTGTGCGAGCGATCTCACAGAAGGAGACCTGCACATGTGCAGATCTCTCACTATCTGTGCTGTACGTAAACCATCGGGTTTGCATACAACACTTAATCAGGCCCATAGACTGCAATTTATAGTTTACCAAAATGGTAGAAAATTTGCTGTAAATACATATTTTTTATTTCAGAGATATTAGCTATTGGCAGATTATGTAAAATAACTGTCTCCATCACAAAGCAGGATTTTAGTATCTTGTTACTTGATAGAGAAACCCATAACATAATTGTTCTAAAATTTTCTTTTTCTGGTTCTATTGCAATGACAAATCGTACAGGCCAGTAATTTTTTTTATTATTACTTCTGTATTTCATTACTCTCATCATTAAACCAGTTATTTCTCTTTAACTCTGCTGAGTTTCATTTTATTTACATTTTGTCTTTCTGCTTTTTGTTATTACATTTAGTTTTCCCCTTCCACCTGTTTTACATGATGTGCTTTCTAGGCAATGGTGTTTGATGATTCAGAGTTTAAGTTAAATGAAAAGTAATCTAGTAATGCTTAATTGACTTCAGCTGTTACACCTGGAATATGTAAATGGAATTAATTTACTTGGCACGGAAAAGAGTTTGGAGATTGTAGAGTTTACAATTTTATAGCAATAAATGGAGTGATTAGACCAGGTTAAAATATCTGCCTTGGTGACAAAGAAGATCAGTGTAGTGTAGTGTATACAAAGACTGTTATGGGGTTGTAAATACAGTAGTAGGTGTAGTCTTTAATACCAAGAGCTTCTTTTTTTTTAGCTACAAACATCAACTCAAATTCTAAAGAAATCTCTTGAGGCTTGTGTCTATAATGAGGGGCCTTGTAGGTTCATTTGAATTACTAGATGATGCCGTGGATTTTGACTTTGGTGGAACATTAAGATCACCTCAAATAATTATTAAGTGTTGTCAGGTTTTAGCTATTGCTTGAAAAAAGCTTGTAAAGAAAGTAAGGAGATGAGATTTTGTGGGCAGTACACATGCTACAGTGACTTGTGAGGTACCCAGAGAACCGATATGTAGTGGCCTGCTCTATCTCAAAATATATTGTGGAGCATGTTTATGAACAGTAGCAACTTCTCTTTGTCTTACTGTATCAGAGGCACAATAAGCCTTGCTATGTTTCATTAGAAAGTCTATATTCTTCTCCTGCTTGAACATGGGTTTCCTATAAGAAGTAAACATACTGTAACATTGAGAGGCAGATAATTGTTTTGCAGCTAAGCAGCACTTGACTGGAGAATTGAACCATTTCACATTCCGTGCGAGGAGTTTAAGGGTCATTCAAGTGATTTTTCCGGGTATGTTATTTCTATGTCAAGATTGTCCCTCATATCTTGTTTTAGTGTAACCTTTTGTATGAAATGAGTTTTCTGAATATCATGTGTGATTACCAGGGAAGGCTCAGAATGTTTCATCTTTGTAATGAGATTTCTAGTTTTAATAATATACCCAGATTTATGGAAATTTTTTTGTTATGTTTAAATGGTTTTGCACAGTTCAGTTCATTTTAGATACACTTTACTAGAGTGTAGCTAGCAAACAAAGTCACATAGCTACTTTGGCTATTTTAAATACATGACAAGAATGAATAATTATTTGAGGTGATCTTAATGTTCCACTAAACCCAAAATCCACATCATCATCTAATACTTCAAATGGACTTAACGCCTCAGGAGATTTTTCTGAATTTATGAGTTGATGTTTGTAGATAAAAAAACTCTTGGTATCAGATATGGGTTGCGGTCTATATCCCAACCACGAGGATTCCGGCGGTCAGAACCAGCACCGGAATCCTGACACCTTTCAGAATCCCTGTGCTGGCATCCTGACCAACGAAATCCCAAAGGTAAGTAGCGGAGTTAGGTGGAGGGCTAGTGTTAGGGTTTAGAGATAGGCACTAGGGAGAGGGTTAGGGTTAGGCACTAAGGGGGGAGGGTTAGGTTTAGGGTCTGAAAGGGGGAGGTTAGGTTTAGGCACTGGAGGGGAGGATAGGTTCAGGCACCGGGGAGGAAGGGTTAGGGTAGGGAGAGGGGAAGGGTTAGGATACCTATCGACAGGTGTCAGTATCCTAACCCTGTCGGGATGCCAGCATCTGGATTCTCTCCACCGGGATCCTGAGTGCCGGTGTCCCGTACCCATCCCTCAGAGACTACACCTAATATTCACAACCCCATAACACATTCATTTTATACAGTAGACTACACTGATCTTATTTGTCACCAAGGCAGATATTTGTGACTTCATTTTAGATACACTTAGATACAAAGTCACATAGATTTAAAATAGACAAAGTATCTATGAGACTTTGCTAGCTACACTCTAGTAAAGTGTATCTAAAATGAAGGGAAGCTGTGGGGAATGTTGCTGTTTGGTTGGGGGAATTGGCCTGAGATACCTGGATGAGCCACTGGTGAGCAAGTGTGATGGTAGAGAGTACATCACTTGAACCGGTGTAGCCAACAGTCTTGAAGTTAGTGTGAGTGTGAGATATATACAGTCAGGTGCATAAATATTGGGACATTGACAGAATTTTCATATTTTGGCCTCTATTCACCACCACAATGGCTTTGAAATGAAACAAACAAGATGTGCTTTAACTGCAGACTTTCATTCAGACTTTAATTTCAGGGTAGTTACATCCAAATCAGGTGAACGGTGTAGGAATTACAACGGTTTCTATTTGTGCCACCCATTTTTTAAGGGGCCAAAAGTAATGGGACAAACTGAACAATCCTAAATCTAACTTTCACTTTTTAATACTTTGTTGCAAATCCTTTGCAGGCACTTACAGCCTGAAGTCTGGAAGGCATAGACATCACCAGACGCTGTGTTTCATCCCTGGTGATGCTCTGCCAGGCCTCTACTGCAAATGTCTTCAGTTCCTGCTTGTTCTTGGGGCATTTTCCCTTCAGTTTTGTCTTTATCAAGTGAAATTCATGCTCAATCGGATTCAGGTCAGGGGATTGACTTGGCTATTCCATAACATTCCACTTTTTAGCCTTAAAAAACTCTTTGGTTGTTTTTGCAGTATACTTCGGGTCATTGTCCATCTGCACTGTGAATCGCTGTCCAATGAGTTCTGAAGCATTTGACTGAATATGAGCATATAATATTGCCCGAAACACTTCAGAATTCATTCTGCTGCTTTTGTCAGCAGTCACATCATCAATAAATACAAGGGAACCAGTTCCATTGGCAGCCATACATGCCCAAACCATGACCATGCTTCACTGATGAGGTGGTATGTTTTGGATCATGAGCAGTTCCTTTCCTTCTCCAAACTCTTCTCTTCCCATCACTCTGGTACAAGTTGATCTTTGTCTCATCTGTCCATAGGATGTTGTTCCAGAACTGTAATGGCTTTTTTAGATGTTGTTTGCCAAACTCTAATCTGGTCTTCCTGTTTTTTGAGGCTCACCAATGGTTTACATCTTGTGGTGAACCCTCTATATTCACTCTTGTGAAGTCTTCTCTTGATTGTTGACTTTGACACATATACACCCACCCCCTGGAGAGTGTTCTTGATTTGGCCAACTGTTGTGAAGGGTTTTTCTTCACCAGGGAAATAATTCTTCTGTCATCCACCACAGTTGTTTTCCGTGGTCTTCCGGGTCTTTTGGTGTTGCTGAGCTCTCCGGTGCGTTCTTTCTTTTTAAGAATGTTCCAAACAGTTGATTTGGCCACACCTAATGTTTTTGCTATCTCTCTGATGGGTTTGTTTTGATTTTTCAGCCTAATGATGGCTTGCTTCACTGATAGTGACAGCTCTTTGGATCTCATATTGAGAGTCGACAGCAACTGATTCCAAATGCAAATGTCACACCTAGAATCAACTCCAGACCTTTAACCTTCTTAATTGATAATGAAATAATGAGGGAATAGCCCACACCTGTCCATGAAATAGCTTTTGAGTTGATAGTCCCATTACTTTTGGCCCCTTAAAAAGTGGGGGGCACATATAGAAACCGTTGTAATTCCTACACCGTTCACCTGATTTGGATGTAATTACCCTCAAATTAAATCTGAAAGTCTGCAGTTAAAGCACATCTTGTTTGTTTCATTTCAAAGCCAATGTGGTGGTGAATAGAGGCCAAAATATGAAAATTCTGTCAATGTCCCAATATTTATGCACCTGACTGTAGGTACTAGTTCTTCCTGCACCCCCTTCCTCGCTTTCTTATGCATACTCCCTCTCCTCGTGGGGTACCTCGGTCTAGATCGGTCAAAGAAGTGCCGAGATCTCTGTGGCCTCTCCCTAAAAAGTGGCTCCACTTGGTGGTTTATATACACCAGAATCGTTTTCAGAATTGGATTGTGAGGAAGAGGTATCAAAGCGCACAGGTGGTCTATATCTTGTCTGTGTGTAAGATCTACGAGAATTAGTATCACCGCGTAGCCACCTGTAATCTTGGTGGTTTGCGTAATCACTGTTAACTGTAGCTAGCTTCTTGCGTTTAAATATCACAAGCTCTTGCTGATATGCAGTAATATTTTCTTGTAGTTTAGTAAGTCAACCACTAGAAGTATCAGTGTGCAAAGTATTTATTTGACTAGTATTGAATCTCCTCACATAATTTTTAGTTAGTTCACTCCCTACCTCCTCGATCACTAACAAGATGAGATCTAGTGAGCACTTGTTAAGAACACCGCACCACTTAGTGCAGAATGTTAACTGTTCCTCCCTATAGTCGGGACATTACTGACCCTTTACCCCTAGGTATCTTTTTATTCCTGTAATAATCAGACAAAAACTGCCCGTATAGGGTCAAATCAACCTCCCTTCACCTAAGTCTAAGGAGTCTATGATAAAGGTCAGTACAAGATTCATCAGGTAACTTTGTGAATTCAATGTGGTCAAACAACACCTTTTCGGCGTCATCATTTGTCAGTGAAACTAAGGTATTCTGCGCTATATCATAGGCAGCATCATCGGGTACATGTGTAAATTCAGTGGACATAGGACCTCATTCAGAGCCGCTCGCAAAATGCGAGCGCTCGCTCTGAATGAGGGCGGACACTTCCATGTATAGAGTTGGCCTCCTGGCTGCTCGCTAGGCTGTGGGTGACCACCCACAGCTTTAGCGAGCTGCCAGGTTGATGGTCGCGATGGTCAAGACCATCGCGACCATCGGGGCTTGCGACGCGACCCTTGTGGTAGGGTCTCGTCTATCGCAAACCCCAGTGAGCTTTCAGCTCTATTAGAGCCAGAAGATCACCACTGACATCACAAGTGATGTCAGTTGGGCCGCCCCCAAATGGCAGGCGTTCCGTCGGGAACGCCTCCGTTTGTGTAGCCACGCCCCGCCTGTAGGCGGGGCGAGCTGTCGATCACCATTGACAGCCGCCCCTTTTGTAGTGAGTCCCAGAGCGAGAGAATTTCTCTCTCGCTCCGGGGCTTGCGCAGGGCCTCAACATCGACCCTCTTGCGAGCACATAGGCGCTTGCGAGCTGGTCTAAATGAGACCCATAATATTATCACACTAGTACAAAGATAGACAATTGCCCCACTATAAAGCTAATAACTCATCAGTGAACTAAGAACCATAGTGAAGCAATCGCATATACATAGGCAAAAATGTATAACCACACAATGCAGGATAAATAATTACCCTGCTTAAAAGGCAATAATCAGCCCTCAGAAAACAACACAATAGTAAAACAATCACTTATCAATAAGCAGAATCAGTAGCATATACTAAGACACAGAGTATATATGGTCAATAACCCCAATGCACTGCAGTGTTGGAAATAACACAATACATACAAAAATAGATACAAAAATAGAAAAATAATGCAAAATTAAAAAAATTTAAAAATAGAAAATCACTTTGTTATTGAGTGCAAAAAAAACACCCCTTCTCTCCTTGAATGTTTATAAACAATACCAAAATGGCATATCGATAAAAATGAATGTCAATGTTCCACGTGGGAACCCATATGCCTCTTAGGGTATAATAAATGAACAGTCACATAGCGACACTTGGTAATCCAGAATAAGATGTGGGGTAGGTGCCAGCCTAAGGGAACTCTACACACAGATGTGGCTCCCCAATAACACTCATCAAAGGGACTGCACTCTAGACCAGACTTAAAAACATCAGGGGGTGCTCCTCTAGTGGCACAAAGCCCAATTGTATACAATCCAGGACAAAGAAAGCACTCACCTCTAGCTCTGCAAAAATTTACTTCTTCTGTTTTAATTCATCACTTATTAAAAAGTCTGTCGACGTTTCGGTCCCTAAGGACCTTTATCAAGACTCACCAACCAAGACAGTACAGCAACCACCAAAGAACACTAACACCCATTCATTTGAGCCTGTTTATATAGCCCACACATTGATCAATGCAAAACACCTGTGTCCCGTGTCTGCAAAAACCGGAAGAAGCATACTAGACATCACATCACACAAATAACTACACTCACTAGAAAAAAGGGTTACATTGCAATATGCCCACTCACCTTAAACACCAGAAACAATGGGGGCAAAATAGCGCATAGTAACGCTCAAAACAACCATATTACTGGAAAAACCGTAAGCATCATGCGTTCCAACCAGTGGAACGCATAATAGCAGGAAGTCACATGGTCGTCAGTGCAGCAATCGAGTAGCCAGCTCGAACAACTTGGCAGGAGAACAACACTGATCCTGGCTAAACCGGAAGCCGCATGCGTTCCAAACAGTAAAACGCATGGTGACAGGAAGTCAGATGGTCATCAACACATCAGTCGTAAGGCTGACTCAGTCGCCATAGCATAGTGTAGTTATTTGTGTGATGTGATGGCTAGTATGCTACGTCCGGTTTTTGCAGACATGAGACACAGGTGTTCTACATTGATCAATGTGTGGGCTATATAAACAGGCTCAAATGAATGGGTGTTAGAGTTCTTTGGTGGTTGCTGTACTGCACATTTTTGCACAGCAAGTGGTGAGTTTTTTCTTTCTCCTGGACTCTGTATATATATATACATATATATATATAATGAGGGTGGTACTAAACAGCGCTCAGTCCACTGGATTTCTGTATATGCACAGCTTCTGTCCAGAATCAATTTTCTCAACTATAATCCCGGAATCCAGATGGCAGCCCAATGTTCTCCAAATGGATCGTTGTTGTAGGACCCCAGGAATTTATGAAAAAGACGGGTGAGAACAAGCGCCTTATAGTATAGTATGAGTAGAAAAACAGGCACGCTTTACAATAAATAAATGCGTACCGTATTGCCCTAGGGTACTGGGCATGCAGTTATGTATCTTTCTACTGTCATCCTGTGTCCACACCTATATCACATCCATTACCGTAGGTAAACCGCTAGTTAGCTACCGTTACCCAGAACAACAGAAAAACAGGGGATGCTCTCGTAGTGCAGTATTTCAGACAGTTTATTCCAAAGTTAAAGAAACGCACACATAAAGGTGATTAATTACATTTAGATAAAAGCAAATAGGCTTATCTTAAGGTGATATCAGGTTCACTGAATAGCTGGGGACACCGCTATCTCAATACGTTTCATCACTTAGGCGTGATTCGCTGGACTTTGTCAAGAGGATATAGCTAATGTGATTGTTCTGGTCTTATATACCCCAGACATTAGACTAATTGTGCCCATACACGGCGTTCTGGTTAATGGAAACCGCCACTTTGGAACTTACTGCGCTTGCGCAGGATTTCACCTGCCCGCTATGTTTCCCTGGTAATACACCATACAGTCTGGTAATAACCCATGGTATCGTATTGCACATGTGTCGAGATAAACTATATATATATATATATATATATATATTAGCACAGGCTCAGCACTCCTCCTCTGTATACTGAAATCTCAGGTGCCCTCCGCAGGAAACAGCGGCACTCCAAATGAAATCCAACACAATAATGGGTCAAAGGACCCATTATTATTACTTCAACGTTTCAGTCCTTGTGGTCTTTTGTCAGGAAGAATAAGAATGCAAAACATCAAACTTACCTAAATACATTCATAGCAACACCACAAGTGCTCCTGCTGTCGTCCACCTGGGACTGTGTCTGACGTCATCTCAACGCACTACACAGCGGGTGCGACGCCTGACGCAGGACTCACTATGGCAACAGAGTAAACAATATGATCAGTGCATACCCACCACTAAATTATATATAGAATATAATACAACAATCAAAGAGACTGGTAATCAAAATAGCCTGCATATAGAGGAAAATATCTGCACTATATATATGTAATATAATATATCAATAATTAACAGAGCTAAGAGCTGTCTGCAATACATACTCAAAACAAGAACTGGGAAATAGGCTAGTTGAAGCATGTTCATGACAATGTCTCATTCAATTCGTGCGGCTGTACTTTATTGAGAGTAAAAATCCAGCAGGCTTCTATCTGTAACAATCATTTTGCCCTATCACCCCCTCTCAAACTCTCTGGGACGTGGTCAATCATTTTGTAGTGTAATGTGGACAAGTTATGTCTACATTCTCTAAAATGATGGGCCACAGGTTGGTCATTTTCCTTGCCTGACAGGGCTTGTCGGATAGAAGACCTATGGAGCGCTATACGCTCACAAAACTGTCTAGTGGTTTTTCCTACATATAGGAGTCTGCACGCCTGTAGTATAACACATATTGGCTGGTGCATATTATGAATTCCTACCTATCTATACACCCTAAATGTCGCTATTTAGCGTTATTAGTCGCACAATAAATAATTGCTTTCCAGACTTTGATTGTGGTTC